>OW240912.1:113762246-113780898 GCA_933207985.1 Pelobates cultripes
GTGTATTCTCATGTTTAGTACATTTTTGTCCCAGGTGCTTGTTTTGGAATCCGATCACCACATTTTTAGCAGGCGGCTGTCTTCATATGTTTTTGTAGGAAAGGGTGGTGGGGGTTGAGGGGCTATTACTTGTGCCCCCTACTGAATCTACCCCTAAGAGTCAATGCGGATATGTTGTGATATTTAGGAGGAAACTTCTCCTCGGTTGAACGTTATTCAGCCGCGTGAGCCAGGATTGGGGTCACAAGATGGTTGACATTCTTAGCGTGCAAGTGTAATTGGTGCGTGAATAGTGTATGGCATTAGTAATTTAAACTATGTATTTGTGTGGAGTGCAGGTTAGGTGTTCATGAGGTTCACGCCCTAAATGTCTCCTCATGTTATCATGTCTATTCAGGATGCCGCTTCACAGAGCTTGGAATCAGGTTTCTCCATTTATGCTTGTGATTTCTTCCACTCTGGTTGAAGTTTAGCTGTAGGCTGTTGATTGTTGCCCTGCGGTATCAGTGGTATACCCCATCTCTTCAGGGATTTCCGGCCCTCCTCCAAAGAAGCGATGATATGTAAAGTCCCGTTTCTGTGGATGAGCAGGCGAACTGGATGGCCCCATCGGTAAGCCACATTCTGCGATCGTAGTGCATCAGTGATTTCTTTGTATTCCTTCCTCCTCTGTAAGGTGAGTGCCAATAGATCCGTGAATAATTGCACTGAGCGGTACTGGTCAGGGAGGTCTTTACTGTGCCTGGACGCCTTCATTATTGCCTCCTTTGCATGAAAATAGTGCATGTGGGTGAGGACATCCCTGGGTGCTTCCTCCAGCAGGAATTTGGGTTTAGCCATCCTGTGAGCACTGTCCATGAGCAGGGTATCTGTGGGGAGGTCTGGGGCTTTAGTTTTAAAATACCCCTTCAGGAAAGCCATGAGATCTGGTTGTTTCACTGACTCTGAAATGCCTCTCAGACGTATGTTTTGCCTCCTGGAACTGTCCTTCAAGTCCAATTAGTTTTGTTTGGCAGGACTCCAATTGTTGCTCTATTCTCTGGACGTGGTCCGCCATGTCGTTGTGCGCTTTGCGTACTCCCCCATTCGGTTCTCCATACGGGCTGTAAGATCCCCCAGTTCCTGTACATCTTTTCTAAGGTCTGTGATTGATCTGTTGAAGTTGTGGAGGAGCTTTTCGGACATTTCTTCTAGGCATGCCTGGGGGATATCCTGCGTGACAGGCAGGCTTCTGGAAGTCGCAGTGCCTGGTAAGGGCAGCATGTCGTCGCCATCTTGTTCTTCCTCCTGTGTGCTGGACTGTTTCGGAGGTTGATTGCGGGCTGTGAAGAACCCGTTTTTTTCCCCTTTGTCGGGATTCTTTTTCTCCCCTTGTACTGTGCCATCTCAGGGTGTTTTTTTGAGGTTTCAATTGTTGGTCAAAGTCGCTGTTAAAAACGCTTTAGGCTGATAACGGACGGAGCTTCACTCACTTGCGACCGTCCGTGCCATCAGTCAGGCCATGCCCGTTCAGTTTATTCCCTTTTTAATTTTTTTTTTTTTACTACTAATTTATTCATACTTAATGTGTTAAGTTTACATAAATAATATTTAAAGAAATTAATTTCTGTCCTTTAAAAATAATATGGTGGAGCAAACACATAGCACAAATTCAAAATGTTTTAATTCAGAACTTGGACAGTTAGCTCAGTCCTTAAGGAATTAAGAGTTCTATTTCTAGCATATAATTAAACAGTGCAATTTAAATGGATACTCTAAGCAATACAACTTTAATGTATTTAATTTGCTGTATTCTATGCATGTTCAAATCTTTATAGTTTATGTACAAACAAAGTTTTGCAGAGTGCTAGACAATAAGGCCTTCTCCTTAGCTATGCAACCTTATGCCACAAAGACTTTCTTATCAAAACAGAAAATTTACACCATACTCACCAATATTTTATTTTCCCAGATATATGCCATGGCAGCACTAGGTATGGGTATAGCTCCTCCCCTTCTCAATTGGACAGGAACCACCTCCTAATTAATTAATAAAAGAGACTTCCTCCCATGTCCCTTCAGTCTTAGTTTAAAGCCATGAAACAACACAAAAATTAGAAAAGGGCGGGACCGTAGTGCTGCCATGGCATATATCCGGGCAAACAAAATATTGGTGAAAATTTTTTCTGTTTTCTCTGGATATATCTGTAACAAGACCCTCAGTCAGCCAGGGCAATGGCTGTGTAATGATATTGATGTTACAAAGTTTTGGAGTCCAGTAGCCAGATCAGCAATGTATTCTGCCAGAGGTAGCCACTCGTTACCCAGGTGGTTGAGCCCCTGAGCCTTGAGTGGCCTTCTGGTCTTAAGCAGAGATGGGAGACTGGAACAGAAAGATGATAATCGTAGTGAGGCAAGCCGAGGTCAGTGGGAAGGAGAAGCAGCAAAGTCAAAACAGTCCAAATTCAGCAACAGGAAGGAGAAACAGGAACACACTTGATTAGAGAGTACAGGAACCACAATAATCTGGCAAAGGTACAGAGACAGGAAGTGGCTTTTATAGGCCAAGAACCAGACACCTGACCAGACACAGCTGAAGAGAGTTGTCACTGATAACCTTGACTCTACAAGCAATGGTATCCGATCTCAGGTAAATTCGCAAAAGGCAGGCTGGTGTACTGGTAAGGAAGAGGTTTAGCACCATGTAAACCAGGGTTTGAAACCCAGCAGAGTCAGTTCATCACAGGCTGCTTGTGAATATGTCCTCAGACTGTCCCCAATGCAGCAGCCTTCCCCTGCTGTGGTATGCTGGACTGCTAACACTATCCCCAGTGCAAATTTGCGTTTAAAGAGAATTGTACAAAAGCACAAATTTTGTCCCGAATGGCCGACCACCAGGTTAGGAGGGTGCCTCCCAGATTCACAGGGCACCCTCTAAAACCACGAATACTTCATTGCTCTCTTTGTTCTACCTGGTGGTCGGCGTCGGCGTTCGTTTGCTGAACACGTGGCAGTGGCCATTTTATTTAGTCGAACGCACTCAGCTAAAACCTCCATCCACCGTTCGGCTGAATTCATATGAACACAGTGCTCTTTTCCTGGTTTAAACTCCCGCACAAGCCGTTTTCAATGAGACCAAGCACAAAGCAATCCGTTCAGGAAAAAAGGGACTTTTCGTCAAATGAAAATAGACCGACCGCACAGCCTGAATCTGTGGAACCATTTTGGGCATACAAACAGGCGTGTGGTCGGTCCAAATATACTTTTTTGTATCTCAGAAACTACCGAACGGATTTGCACGAATTTTGGATATGTTTTTCCCCAAGTTGTTCTGTGCATAAAAATTCCTGTATCTCATAAACTCTCAAAGTTATAAAAATGTATTAAAATTTTAACTTTTCAGCTTGGAGATAATTAAGTAGATACAGTTAATTAACTCATTTATCACCAAAGCAGAGGGAAAAATTTACTGTAACTGCTGGGTGTAACCTTGTATGTGATTGGTTGCTTTAACTGCCTTGTCGGTGCCCCACAAGGTCCAGTGGGTGTTGCCAAACCTGTAAGATCCTTCATAAAAGCAGCAATAAAGGCTCATTGGAGTCAGTTCTTCACCCTTCAAAACGTAGCTGTGTCTCGTTATTGAAAGGGAACTTGCAGCATAATCACTAGCTCTTTTCAGAGCTCTGCCTCTCTACTGCTCCAGGGATCCAGCTGATGGGACTTCGCCTCCTCACTTCAGCCAAGCACCTGGACCGGAAAAAGGACGTCCCCAACGGCAAATACCCCTCTCCACTCTGGGTAGCCGTTACAATATCCATGGCAGCCCTACATATGGGTTATACCCAAGCCAGAAAGTACAAGGGAGGGGAAAATAAAAATAATGAAAAATGCTCAAGTCAATGCAAATTAAAACTCTTTATTGACAAATCAACTATAAGGCAGCGGAGAGGACACTTCTACCAAATTCCGTGGTAGAGGAACGAACTACATCCAGCTGATAGTGATGAATAAATGTGTTAAAGGAGGACCATGTTGTTGCTGAACAAATGTGGTCCGGAGAAATGTTGGCTGCAGCTGCCCATGAAGAGGTCAATGATCTGGTGGAATGAGCTCGAAGACCTGGTGGAACTGGAACCCCAGAAGCTGAGTAAGCCTGACTAATGGCTGAGATTATCCATAGGCCAATAGAAGTAGAAGAAGCAGCCTGACCCCTCTTGTATCCTGAAGGAATGATGAACAGATTAGAGGATTTCCTTATATCAGAAGTACATTTCAGGTAAACAGACAAACAACGCACCAGATCAAAACAATGCAATTTCTCTTCTTCTTCAGATGAAGGATGAGGGAAAAAGGCTGGCAAAATGATGTCCTGATTCATATGAAATGCGGATACCACTTTAGGTCTGAATGCTGGAACCGTACGAAGAATAACTCTGTCTTCCTGAAGAATTAAAAAGGGAGATTCGCAGGAAAGAGCTCCAAGCTCTGAAATTCTTCTACCTGAGGTCAGTGCAACCAGAAGAACAGTTTTCAATGTTAGCGTTTGGAGAGAAATATTATTTAAGGGTTCGAATGGAGTACCAGACAAGGTCTACAAAACCAGAGGTAAATCCCAAGGAGGGGAGCAAAACCGTACAGGAGGGTGTAGCTTGAGAATGGCTTGAAGAAACCTTCCCACATGCGGATCAAATGCCAATTTCCGATCCAACAGAGCAAAGAGAGCTGAAATCTGTACTTTCAAGGAGCTGAGGATCAGCCCCTTATCAAATCCATCTTGCAAAAATTGAAGGACGTCACTGATACTGGGAGACAAAGGAGACATTTTATGTGCTATACACCAGCTACAGAAGATGTCCCATATCCGTTAATAAGTTGATGAAGTAGATTTCATCAAGTCGAGAAACCTTTACTGGAGAGACGTTGCTTCTCAATTTCCATGCCATCAAATTGAAAGACTGAGGAGATGGGTGAGAGATTGGACCTTGTTGCAGAAGAAGGTGCTGGTCTTAGAATTTCAGAGGGAGGTCCTGAGAGAGTTTCTGTAGCAAGGGAAACCAAGGGCGTCTCGGCAAACAAGGGATTACTGCCAGAATCGTCGCTTGTTCTTGAAGAATCCTCCTTAACAGGAGGGAAATCAGAGGAGTTGGGGGAAAAACATACCTCACATGGAACTTCCACTCGCAACAAAGAGCATCCTGATCTTCCCCCAAAGGGTCGAAGTAACGTGAGAAGAACCTTTCCACTTTGCGATTCTTTGCTCTGGCCATCAGATCTACTTGAGGAAGGCCCCACTGCTGGACTATGCTTTCGAACGCCCGAGGAGATAATTTCCATTCTGTGGGGTCCAGAGTTACTCAGCTCAAAAAATCTGCAACTTGATTGCTCTTGCCCAGGAGGTACACTGCCTTGATCCCCTTCAAATTCTTTTCCGCCCAAGACATCAGTGCAGTCAAAACTTTCATTAAAGGTTTGCTCTTTGTACCCCCCTGGTGGTTGATGTATGCTATGCTATTGTCTATCCTTACTCTTACCCAACTTTGCTTCAGTGAAGGAGTGTAGAAAAGCCTGGAAGACTGATTGTACCTCTAAAACATTTGAGGATAGATGATACCGCTTGTTTTTCTACTGGGCCTGTACATGATGAAGGTCCAGATGAGCTCCCCAACCTGATTGACACACATCCGTCGTCAGGGTAACCTAAGGAATATTGTTCAGAGGAAATCTTTGATATAAATTCTGACCGATCAGCCACCAAAATAGTTCATTTTTGATCTCTGATGACAAAGAAATTGCTTGGTTCAGATCTTTGCTTGCAAACTGGGATAAAAATCATTCTTGGGGAATCCTCATATGCCATTGGGCCCATCTTGTAAGGCATATTGTAGAGGACAAGCTTCCCAGAAGGCTCATGAATTCTCTGGCCGGAATGGAGTTGAGGGACAGAAGGTGAAGAATCTTTGACTGGATACGAAGCCCTCTGTCCAAGGATAGGGAGACTTGTGACTGAATCGTCGAATCTCGCCCTAAGTATACTATAACCTGAGAGGGAGAAAGCTGACTCTTCTTGAAGTTTTATTATCCATCCGAAATTTTGAAGTAGAAGGAGAACTCGAGTTCGATGAAGATGAATGTTGTATGAGAGGATTAAGAAGTTGTCGAGATAATGGAATATTGAAATACCTTCCATACGGATGTGGGCTATTAAGGAAACAAGGATTTTGTTCTGGGAGCTGTGCTTGAGCCAATGGGGAGAGCCCAAAATTGGAAATGCTGGTGGCGAATTGCAAACCTCAGGAACTTCTTGTGTGATGGAGCAATTGGAATGTGAAAATATGCATCTCGAAGGTCCATGGAGATTAACCAGTTGCCTGAGGAGACAGCTTTGATAATGGAAATTAAAGATTACATCTTGAATTTTCTCACACACAGATCTGCATTTAACTCGTGAAGAGCTAAAATTGGTCTCCAGTCCTCCTATGCCTTTGGAGTGAGGAATAGTCTGGAATAGACTCCCAATATTCTTTCTTTTACAGGAACAGGACAAATGACTCCTTCTGTTGAAAGAGAAGAAACAAAAGAATGAATGGCTGCTGCTTTCTCTGGTTCCAGAGGAATGCTTGTAGACATGAACCGAGGATGAGGGATAGTGGAGAATTCCAGGAAGTAGCCGAACTTTAGGATCTTCAGCACCCACTTGTAATGTATTGTTTGAGCCCAGACCTCGTAGAAGTGAAGAAGTCTTGCTCCCACTTTCAAGGGCTGGACTGGCGTCCCATCAGAATTGCTTTGACGGCCTGGTACTGCCACCTCGTCCCCGGGAGTTTTTGGAAGAGGAATATCCACCTTTCTAAGATTGGAATCTGAAAAATTCTCTACCAGGCCTGTATTGTCCTTATCCTGAAAGGAACGTCTGTCCTGTGGAAAAGATCTTTCAGGTTGTCAATCTTGAGGAAGAAAGGCCTTAAACACTTCCACTGCCCTTTTCATACATTTGTCCAGATATTTGCCAAAAAGCATATCCCCATGAAAAAGGAGGGCACACAGGCTATTTTTTGAAGAGGTATCCGCCACCCAATTACGTAGCCAAAGAGCACTTCTTGATGCTACTGACAGGACCATGCTTCTGGAGATGGATCTCACCAAATCTATAGAATCTTCCAATGAAAATTCAATAGCCAATTTAACTTTTTTCAAAGATTTCAAGAGCCTAGATCTACTGACTCCACTTGAAATGTCTTCTTCGAGATCGTACATTCACTGCTTTAAGGCCCTGGAAACGGATGTCAAGGCTACGGCAGGATGAAGCCCAGAGACAGAGGCAACATTGGCTTTGGATAAGTTAGAATCCATATGTTTATCCATGGGATTACATAAAGTACCAGCATCATCCACTGGAAGGGTGGTCTTTTTGGCTAATCGGACAATTGCTGCATCCACTTTGGAGGCAAGATCCCAAGAAACACTGTCATCGGATTTAAAAGGGTAAAGTTTAGAAAAACAACCCTGAATAGAATCTCTTTTCTCAGCTTTCTTCTATTCTTGCTTATTAAGGTCTTCAATGGCCTCATGCAATGGAAAAGTAGAATTGCACTTTCTTACGTCTGCAAAATGCTTACTAGAAGCTCGTTCTTCCTCTCCCTTATCACTAAGGTCCAAGGTATCACGAACCACCTTGATTAGAGCTTCCATTTTACCATTGTCTATAAAGACAGGAGAGGCCCCAGACTCTTCATCTTGAGATGAAAATGAATCTTCTTCAAATACTGGGGGCATATATTAATCTGAGCTCAAATCAGCATATTCTTCCAGGCTAAAAGATATATGTGTTTTCTTTGCCATCTCAGACTGCCGAAGACCCTCTGAAACTGCTTGACGGATGTAAGAGAGAACATCTGGTTCCGGTTCTGCATGACCTGCCGCTGCTAAACAAAGTCTTTTCTCAGACAAGCTAAACAAAGTATTTTCCCAGACAGCACCTTATCATCACAAGCTTCACACAAGGGGGTCTTTTCCTTCTTTTTCCTGTATGAGGATCTGTGGGCAGAACTGAAATCCTCCAATTAGATAGATGAAATGCACTCTTTTTAATTTGTATAGTAAATGCTAAAAATAAAGGTGACTTACTCTGAACCTCGAGATTGCGACCTATTTTTTGAAGAATGACCGGTGGACTCCATCCTAGGAGGGCAGCTAGAAAATTAAAAACAAAGTTTCAAGCAATCAAAAAAAATTACCTAATTTACCTATAAGTTACCTAAAGGACTAACAACAATAATTAAGGAACTCTATTCCTTATCATTTTAAATCAAAAGAAATAACAAATATTTCACTTACTTGCAGCTAGAGAGAGAGAGATACAGGGATCCAGGAACCGAGAGAGGGAAATCCAAGTGGCGCTTACCACTTTAAATTGAAAACATAGGAACCCGGAAGTAAAATTCCCTTGCAACTGGCCTCACTCCAGCGTGCGTTCCACGTGCATTCCATGACCGGAGTGAGGAATGCTATAGGCCGAACACCTGGAATTAATGCAACGGAAGTGCTGGAAACCGGAAGTGCCGGAAAGAGAGAGCACGCAGTTGGCATGCGTTCCAATATTCAGAAAAGAAGCTAAAGGGAGAAGAAAAAGAAAAGAAAAGCCCCCTGGTCAGGCAGAAATCTTTTCAGGAGCTTTCACTTATATCACCAGGAGACGGGACAGGATACCTTCATGGGAAAGCCAAGAAGCCCAACTTATGCAGCAAGTAGGTGTACCCATCTTTAGGAATTACCACCACAATGGGTCTGGCACATCCAGCTGCTACCTATAGGGTCACTGCAGAATAGCTCCCCGGTCGCTGAGGGGAGAATCCTCGAGGGGGTTGCCCTTGGTGAGGCACCGTGTCCTGAGGCTTCCATGGGAAGAGAGTCTGAACTCCCCATAGGCACGGGGTACAATTACACCAGAGTAAGCCACACAATAAAAAAGAGGAGATGAAACACCAATGTCCACGAGAAGTGGACAGGAAAAAAAGACTGAAGGGACATGGGAGGAAGTCTCTTTTATTAATTAATTAGAAAGTGGTTCCTGTCCAATTGAGAAGGGGAGAAGCTATACCCATACGTAGTGCTGCATGGCATATATCCGGGGCAATTTATATGTTCGTAGTTCAGTCCATAACAGTGACTGCCAGTGACTGAGCTGTATGCATATGTTTATTATAGTTTTTTTTTTTTTGTAATGATGGGGTTTGGCTAAGGAGGCAGGTGTATGGTTCAGCATTCTGCAAAACATGTATTATTTTGTGTGAAAGCAATAAAGATTAAATAATGCAAAATACAGCATATTAATGAAGCCAACACCTATCAATGAAATTGTACTGGTGCTCCAAAACTCCCTTTCATGTATGCATTAAATGTTTGATGTACTTTGTAGGGATGTGCATGGGGAAAATTTTCGGTTCGGCATTCCGAAATTCGAGACTTTGACAATTCGGAACTTCGGCACTTCGGTTTGGTTCGGCACTTCGAAACTTCGGAACTTTGGCACTTCGGCACCTCAGCACTTCGCTGAGGGGAGAATCCTCCAGGGGGTCGCCCTTGGTGAGGCACCGTGTCCTGAGGCTTCCATGGGAAGAGAGGCTGAACTCCCCATGGGCACGGTGTACAATTAGACCAGAGTAAGCCACACAATAAAAAAGAGGAGATGAAACATCCTATGTCCACGAGAAGTGGACAGGAAAAAAAGACTGAAGGAAGTCTCTTTTATTAATTAATTAGAAAGTGGTTCCTGTCCAATTTAGAAGGGGAGGAGCTATACCAATACGTAGTGCTGCCATGGCATAAATCTGGGGCAATTTATTTGTTCGTAGTTCAGTCCATAACAGTGACTGCCAGTGACTGAGCTGTATGCATATGTTTATTATATATATTTTTTTTTTTTGGAATGATGGGGTTTGGCTAAGGAGGCAGGCGTATGGTTCAGCATTCTGCCAAACATGTATTATTTTGTGTGAAAGCAATAAATATTAAATAATGCAAAAATACAGCATATTAATGAAGCCAACACCTATCAATGAAATTGTACTGGTGCTCCAAAACTCCCTTTCATGTATGCATTAAATGTTTGATGTACCTTGCATGGATGTGCAAGGGGAAAATTTTCGGTTCGGCATTCCGAAATTCGAGACTTTGATAATTCGGAACTTCGGCGCTTCGGTTTGGTTCGGCACTTCGGAACTTCTGAACTTTGGTACTTCGGCACTTCAACACTTCGGAACTTTGGCACCTCGGCACTTCAACACTTTGGAACTTCGGCAACTTTGGAACTTGGGCACTTCGGAATTTCGGCATTTTGGAATTTCAGGACTTCAGCACTTCGGGACTTCTCTTGCAGCCGCTTAGTAGATAATTCCCTAATTCCCACGGTATTAGGGAGTTATCTACCAAAAGGCTGAAAGACCTAAATTGGTCTTTCAGCCACATTTACTAATACTAAGTAAAAATTACTAAGTATTAGTAAATTTTGCCCCTACTCGCTATACCGTAACAATCAAAGTGAATAGCTATTTGAGCACCTTAGGAGCAAACAATATTGCATTATGAAAAGCATATAATGTACACTAGATACATCAATGTGTACTAAGTCTTGTTTAAAATCCAAATTCCTAATTCCATGGCAATAAAGCATGACATATTGATACATTCGGACTAGGACTTACTAAGTAGTCATGCTTATTCACAAAAGTGGAAATGTCAAGAATTCATAAGGAATTCTCACTAGCAAAATGTAAGCCAAAAGTAGCTAAAATAGAAATTAATATCCAACTTAACTGTAGTCATAGTTTGCCTGCATTATGCTGTATTTTTAAAATGTGGTTTTCAATCAACTGTAATTGATCATTTAGTGACTAAATTGTTGTACATTAAAATATAAGATATTCCCTAAGGTTATGTGGCTACCTCCTGCTTTGGAAGGATTAGGGTTTACAGATCTTAAGAATTATTATATTTCTTCTTCTCTTAACTATTATGGTGATGGATATAGTCTCCTAGCAATCAAAAAAGCTAAAGGGTATTCAACGCTAAGCAATAACTGGAAAAGTCCAAACGGCAGTTAAATCACTGGAGCTGGGGGCTCTCGTCCCGTCCACAAACAGATGAAAGTACAAGGAATGGTGCAGTGCCTAAAGTGTCCTTAGTGGTATGTCATTGTCCAAATAAATAGAATAAAACAAAAGAAATACACTCACGATTTACTGGAGCTAAAATTGTAGCTCCAACTTGAATGTCTGGCGGAACAATCCCCGCCTATGGATATAGTGTGGTTCTTGGTGGTTGCAGTCACTCAAATGGTGGAAACATAAGCAGCTCTGCGGATATGGGTTTAGGATATTAAAGGTGTAGTGCCCACTTGTAATTATAGATGGTATTCTTTTCCCTCCAGAAATATAGGAGAAAAAGGAAAAAGAAAAACCAAAATAGTGTGTACCGTAAGGCACAGAATACAATTAAAGTGGTAAGAAATTTACTCACATTTGATGGAGCAGATGTAGACTGCTCTATCCCTTGGGCTTGAGGGGTACAATCCCCACCACAGATACAGTAGTTCAAGAAGAATAGCAGCAAAGGTTGGTCCAATAAAAAAGTACTTTTATTTAAAGGTAATTAATATAAAAATATAAAACAAGAAAAAAAAACATTCAAAGTGAGGTAGATAATAGTGATAAATACACTTAACGCATTTCACCTGGCAATATGCTTTCTCAAAAGTGTTTTACAGACATGGGGAACCTAAACTGCTTAAATAGGGGCTGGAAATTTGAAATGTCTCCTAGCCCCATGTTCCCTCCAATAAATACTTTGATTTCCAAGGACAAATTGACTCGCCACTCCAAATATGCTACCTTGTACCAAATTATCTCTGAATTCTCCTTAGGATGTTTTTGGGATCTAATTCTCCACTACTATTTGCCCCATTCTCAACCCTGTTTCTTTCATTGCCTGACCAAACTGATGTGTTTACTGAATTGTATACCCCTTCCACCTACCAACTCAAGAATCGTATACCTTTCTCCAGGTCAAACATATCCTACTTGTGCATAATTTAGAGTTTAATGATGACTCAGTACTTTCACCTATAGGTAAACAATGCCTACAAGGTAAATCTGTAATCTTCTCACTATATGCAACTACCAGCTGGCCGTTTCTGCAGCGACTTCTAAATTGCCATATATGGCACAATGAAAGAATATACACATTGGGTTACTAGCCGCAAAAATCGTGGTGCATGGTTTTGCAGTGCCTTTCCAAGATCTATCCTGGGTTGTCCTGGGTTCTTTTGAGCAAATGTATTAACTCATATTTCTATATGCATAAGATTGGCTAATTCCATGGTGTATCTTTTTTGTTCCAAACTCTTCCATTACCGTCCCAGTATGTCAATCAAGTTTTGTTTCACTTTAGTTTTTGACTTGTCTACCTATTGTACATCATTGAGGAATATGCTGGCGCTATGTAAATGTAAATGTAAAATATAAATTTTTTTAAATTTTTAAAAAAAACTTTACAAAATATCTATATGCAAAGGAAAACTTCAATAGAGGAGATTGCCATAATTCCAAATTGGAATGTATTCTCATAAGGACATGACAATGAGTCAGAGCAATATTTCCATGAATGCCAATAACATTACAATTGTAGAAACAAAAAAATGATTGAAACATATTGATATATGTGATGTGACGTTCATAAGTGACCCTCACAAGTCAAGTATAATTAAAAATATTATATGCCTAGCATTGGATATTCCTTGAGTATGTTATTGCATTTTCAGAACAATACATATTAATTATTGATATAGCTTTGAGGCTAAACTTGCCATGTCATTGCATGGTGCGTCAGATAGGACAAATAGGAGGGGGCTCTGATATTGAGATCTTTACACCAAAAATGAATAGATAAATGAAATAATTAAACAAATAGAAAAATACATTTAATTACGAGTCATTGACAGCTTTTTTAAAAATAATTCTTTATTTTTCTTGTGCAAATAAAGTCAGACATGCTCAGGATTCACTGATAACAACATTGAGTATGGCATTGCTTTGTATAAGGCATATCAAGATTAATGCACACTTTTTTTTGTTGTTGACTAAAGACATTGACAAATTAGATTAGACATTCCTGTCTAAATGCTGACGACGAGTAAACAGATATAGAAATAATAAGACGTGGAAAGAAAGTTTGGAAAGAAAGTTTGGTAATAAAGTTTGGTAATAAAGATTAACTATGCTAGTATGTAAGCAAAGTAATAGTAAATTAATAAGAAGTAAATTAATAAGAAAACAGATAAACGCCTCAGCTTTCATAAGGCAGCCTCATCCCATCCCCATTAGGACTTGTAGTAACTGGCTGTTCAGCAGCTTGTCATGGTCGCACCGTGCCTCACAGCTTGGGAGTACAGGCTGCAGTGTTGCCCGGAGCTTCCACGAGGTCTCTTGATCGTCACTGCTATCTTGGAAGGCTTTATAAGCGGCCTCTCCAGGGCCCAAGAACTGGCCTGGACTCTTATCACACAGACACGATCCCCAACAGCTCAGTGCCAGAGATATGTGCCTAAGGAGGTTCGCCCATCACCTCCAAGTTAGGAAGAGGCAGCACTCTGGTCGGGCCTGCGCCTCTTCCCTGACAGGAGACTGACTCACATGGCTGGGTAGGTTCTTTCCCATGCATACTCTCCATCTGTAAGAGGGTTTGCGCTCTCCGTCTCCTCTCTGCTAGACAGGCCAGAAATTCTATGAAGATGTGGTCTAGAGCGGACATTGCATCTTGATATCCCACACCTGTGAGGTGGATGGATTATTTCAGCAAAGGAGAAGTGCTCACTAACACAGATTTAGACAGATTTGTGAACAATATTCGAGAGAAATAGGCCTTTTGTGTACATAGAAAAAGTCTTAGATCTTTGAACTCAGCTCATGAAAAACGGGGGCAAAAACAAAAGTGTTACATTTATAATTTTGTTCAGTGTATATTAGGCTCTAGCACCACGAGCATACAAATTAAATGGAAAAGTATCATTGGTTGTCATAGATGATGAGTTATTTTCATGACATGGTACAAACTTAGTTTTGTATCAATTTGATAATTGAGGTTGCCAAGTTTTGTTGGACGAAAACTCAATATGAAGTAGTTTTAAATAAGGATATGTGTTCATTGCATGAAAGTCAGAGATGCCAAATATATTTTACACCCCTTTAAGATTGTATAATATTTCTGTTTAAGACTAAAATAAAAAATAACTTTTCTTTGAATATATGGAAGTAATGGCTATTGGAAATTAAATGTCACTTTCCCAGTAACACAGTGTGAACCATTGTTTATGTACAGTATGGGGGATTAACACATAGAGGGAAGTTGGGAATTGACACGTGGAGGGCCCGGGAGGGAATTGGCAGATGGGGGGACTAGGAAGGGTGGAATTGAAAAATAGAGGGATAATGGAGGGGGTTGGCACATGGAGAAACGTGGGGGAGATTGACACATGGATGGACTTGGGGGAGTAAAGCTGACACATGGAAGGGGGAAATGAGACAAATGAAAAGGCAGGGTGGTGATGAGACACATGGGGGGGGGGCAAGTTTGAGTAGGGCCCTGGAATGAGGCAACTAAACCCCCATTATTTTTTCCTACATTTGGTGTTTTTAAAGAAACTAATTTACCATCTGGCAAATTTCAATGTGTAAAAACTGAAAAGGGGAAAGCCCTATATTTCAACATGTAACTTTCCAAACCCCATACAACCTGCACATGGGGGGCACTGTTATACTTGTAAGACATCACTGAACACAAATATGTATATTTTATTGCAGTAAAAGCTAACAGTTGTATGACATTCACAATTTAAATGACGATGCAGAGCTAAGAAAATACAATTTCTTTATTTTTCACACTTATTTTTTTAATTTTATTTATATTAAATTATGTTTCATATATAAATATTTGATGTGAAATGAAAGTCCTATTTCTCCTGAACAAAATGATATTATAATATGAAAGAGGTAAATTATAGTTGAACAGATCTATATCTCAAATTCCAGGTTTTATTTTGGTTTTAATCAGAACTTGTACAATTACTTCCATCCTTAAGAGGTTAACATAATAATAACATTATAACAGTATGGGTTTAACCCCTTAAAGACAAAAGCAATTGTACAAGATCCGAACCAAAAGAAAACCTAGAATTTGCCTATATGTTGTTCAACCATAATTTACCTCTTTCATATTAAGTACACCCACACTCGTATATAATTTTGTTCAGGAGAAATAAGGCTTTCATGTCACATCATAACTAATAAAATCACAAAATTCTGTAAGAATACATAAATATACACTTTGAATTACATATATATATATATATGTGGCGAAACCAACCTCGCCACTATGTTATGGAGAAGCCTGGTTGCTCGCCTGCTGCCTCTGGACTATGGCCCCCGCATTAAAACTTCTATTTCCCCCTGCAGACAGGCTTGTTCGTGCCTTTTTGCCCGGGCGTTCGGTAGATTGAATCTACCGAGCCAACACACGAATGGCCGGATCACCTGGGTATGGAGTGTGCCAGTAATCTACTTCCCAGAAGTTTGCCGCAGCTTAATTGACGAATGCTGGGTGGCCGTTGTTCGTATAGACGAACACGTGGCAGCGGCCATTTTAACTGCCGAATGGCCAGCGGTGTTCAGCTACAAAACTATGGAACCAAAAACGGACAGTTGTATTCACGAACACTGCTGAGCCGCCGACTTCCCTTCTCTTGCACTCATTCATACGAACGCCGGCTACCCCAGATAGCTATGCCATGGAGCCCATTCGTATACCGAAAGACTATGTGAAAGACTTTGGCTCCATGGCGATTGAACTGTACGTTAATAATGTGCACTCAGATCTAAGCTGTCTGGGGATAGGTTGAACGTATATGTTTTATGCAGTATTTGTAACATTGTGTATTTTTATGTCTTTTTGCTAACGTGTGTAATGGAGTCTTGCCTCTATCCTTAGAGATAATTGGATTACTTCCCAATTATCTCCAGAATAGAGAGGAGGGATTATAAAGTGCATGTGGGAGTGTTTACTGTTAAACTGTTTCTATTGGTCAGTGTACAATTTGTGTCCCAGTCTTCCACCAGTTCCCCTATGGGAGTGTCCACCTGGTGGAAGACCTGCATAAATACCGGGCAGGTAGCTCAGATTAAACAGATCACTCCTTGACCCTCAATTTGGAGCCTTGTCTCGTTCTTGGGGGAAGTTATTCGTATGTTTTGCTGTTCGACTGCTAGGAGTGTAAACCTTTCGTATAGTTTTTCCTATTCGGGAGTTTGGAGCATTCGTATGGTTCCGGTTCGGCTGTTTGGAAAATTCGTATGGTTTCCTGTTCGGGAGATTGGTGTATGGAGTAGCTGCCTGTGTATCTGGAAGGGAATATCTACTAAACGTTTTTAACCCATTTTATGTCTGGGGTGCCGTTACAATATTTATATATAAAAAAGAAAAATAATCCTGCACTCCATATAACAGAAATATACTTGCCCAGTGCCTGTCAGGTGAGAATACAAAGAGGAATAATCCAGATAGCACTCCTAGGAAATGTAGATAGAATAAAGCTTAGCTTTTAATTAGCTTCAAAAAATGAATCAACGTTTCAATATGTTACACACAGACTTTCATCAGCGTTTTATTCTATCTACAAGTCCCGGGAGTGCTATCTGGATTATTCATCTCTCTCTCTCTCTCTCTCTCTCTCTCTCTCTCTCTCTCTCTCTCTCTCTCTCTCTCTATATATATATATATATATATATATATATATATATATATATATATATATATACACACACACATACACGAAATCCTTGCACTCAGACTCAAAAACTACATACCGGGTGCTTGTAGTCCTAGGGAGAGATCAAATATCCAGATAGCAAAGGTGACCAGCACTCACGGGAGTGCTGGTCACCTTTGCTATCTGGATAGATAGAGATATATATATATATATATATATATATATATATATATATATATGTCTAAGTGAATTTTATTCTAAGTGAATTTTATCTCACAAAAGTACACCCCTGTGTACAGCCTGTATAACAGTGTAAATTTGGCAAAATCGTTGGCAACAAAAGTGAGTACACCCCTAAGTGGAAATGTCCAAATTGGGCCCAATTAGCCATTTTCCCTCCCTGGTGTCATGTAACTCAGTGTTACAAGGTCTCAGGTGTGAATGGGGAGCAGGTGTGTTAAATTTGGTGTTATCGATCTCTCACTCTCTCATACTGGTCACTGGAAATTCAACATGGCATCTCATGGCAAAGAACTGTCTGAGGATCTGAAAAAAAGAATTGTTGCTCTACATAAAGATGGCCAAGACTATAAGAAGATTGCCAAGACCCTGAAACTGAGCTGCAGCATGATGGGTAAGACCATACAGCGGTTTCACAGGACAGGTTCCACTTAGAACAGGCCTCGCCATGGTCGACCAAAGTAGTTGAGTGCACGTGCTCAGCGTCATATCCAAAGGTTGTCTTTGGGAAATAGACATATGAGTGCAGCCAGCATTGCTGCAGAACTTAAAGGGGTGGGGTGAGCCAGTCAGTGCTCAGGACATACGCCGCAAACTGCATCAAATTGCTCTGAACCTATTTGGTTCAGATTGTGTCAAGCGTGTGTGGCAGTAACCAGGTGAGGAGTACAAATATAAGTGTGTCTTGCCTACAGTCAAGCATGGTGGTGGGAGTGTCATGGTCTGGGCCTGCATGAGTACTGCCGGCACTGGGAAACTACAGTTCATTGAGGGAACTATGAATGCTAACATTTACTCTGACATACTGAAGAAGAACATGATCCTCTCCCTTCAGAGACTGGGCCGCAGAGAAGTATTCCAACATGATAATGACCCCAAACACACTTACAAGATGACCACTGCCTTGCTAAAGAAGCTGAAGGTAAAGGTGATGGACTGGCCAAGCTTGTCTCCAGACCTAAACCCTATTGAGCATCTGTGGGGCATCCTCAAATGGAAGGTGAGGTCTCTAACATCCACAAGCTCTGTGATGTCATCACGGAGGAGTGGAAGAGGACCCCAGTGGCAACCTGTGAAGCTCTGGTGAACTCCATGCCCATTAAGGGTTAAGGTCACAATTGGTATTTGTACACTTTTCAATTTTACAAATCTTTTTGCAGCAATCTGCATAAATATTTTGTTTTGTTTTTTTACTAAACTGTAAGTTTCAGTTATCTAAACTATGTCAGAACATGGTACATTTATATATATATATTGTAACGGACCGTTTTGCACAAAAGGGGTAAAAACCGTTTAGGCGATCGGCCCCCTTTCCAGAGATACAGGCACAGCTACTGCAGAACACCAAACTCTTGGACTGGATACAAAATAGCACTCCAACTCCCGAACTGGAACCTCCCAAATAGCAGCTAGCAGACGAACAGGAAAAGCAGACAATCAGCTTACACTCCTGGCAATCAGTCTCTAACAGCATACAGTGAATCCCCCCAAGAACGAGACAAGGCTCCGTGTTGAGGGTCAAGCAGTGGTCTGAGGTGCTGGCACACCTAGCCTGGTTTTTATTACAGTGTTTCAAATACAGGACCACCCACAGGGAGGGATAAAACAAACCAATCACAT
>OW240912.1:113780998-113792228 GCA_933207985.1 Pelobates cultripes
GTAAAGAGGGGAGGAGAGGTGAAGAGGGGAGGAGAGGTGAAGGGGAGAGGAGAGGTGAAGGGGGGAGGAGAGGTAAATTTAGTGTGTATTTGTGTAGTGAATGCAGAGTGTGTATAGTGAAAGCAGGATTGTGTGTTTGTGTAATGGATGTGTGTATTAAATACAGTGTGTATAGTGAATGTGGAGAGTGTTTGTGTAGTGGATGTAGAGTGTGTATAGTTGTTATGGGCAAATGCAAATATTACAAGTTTTAGAATGAAATGTATTTCTTAAACTGTGTACTTTGTCTTTAAGAGATATTGCAAACTGACAAGGTGTTAGAAAAGGAACATATTGTTTTTCATAACTGTTTCTTTAAGTAATAACCTCAGTGCATAATATGTTTGCGCCATTTTGTCCCAGGCGAATTACAATAACAATAATGCATAAACAAGCTTCAAGGCTATGCTACGACTCTTTCAGTACACAATATACTGTTGTAACCCCAAGTTAATGGAACTTCCCCAAATCCAGGAATCTCCCATGACTGTGCACTTACGACTTAGTATAAACAACAGATAAGCTATTCAGACTTTAAGATGCCATCTTGAACTAAGTCAGGAAAATTTCCATGACGTATGCACCTTTTAGTTATGGCCTTGTATGTTTGCCAAATTTAGGGAGGTCCTAAAATGAATAAAGTAAAAGAAGTGTTACTTCTTCATATTTGAACTATGGTAACCCTAAAATGGAGACACCTAAGGTATAAATAGGTGTACTTTTAAATGTTAAGACACAGAGGAGAGACTTGGAGACAGATGCTGCTCCATCTTAAAATGACAGAGAGGCTGACATGATGACATGTTCAGAAGGGTATGTTAACCTATCATTGATATTTGCAAGCATTTAGTTTAATCTTATAAATTCTGCTATAATGGATTTTGGCTAAGATATCTGTATGGATAGCCCTACTAAGTTCTATGCTTTAAGACATTATAGTGGTAAATAAGGGAACCACCTTTGGTTACATAGTAAATGCAGAGTGAGTGTTGGTGTAGTGTTTAGCCCCCGGCTACCTATACACTGCAGAGGGGGCCCTGCACACTCGGTTTTCACTGCCCAACAACTCTTGTCTCAAGTGAAAGGCATCTGAATGGCCGATTGTCCGCATAAATTTAACAATTGCAGTATGCAAATTCTCATGGACATATCAAAAACATAAATTTGATTACACATTATCTGATTACTACAGAACCTTGATCCCCCCCTCATAAATTATCATAGTTCCGCACATGAACCCTTGTACATTCCATATAGAAAAAAGGGAGGTAAGAGAAATATGGGAGGGAAATATTTGCCTCCTGTCATTGCTAAAATTAAGATTATAGGTACACTACATTAGCATAATCTACAATTTTACCACATGACAGGTGGCTTCATATTTGCATTTTTAACGCTGATTATTAAGAAGAGCGAAAGAAGCATGAGTAACTTGGCGAAAGTAGAAAACTCTAAAGGTACTCTCACTTGTCCTGTCCACGCAAGGCATGATGTCTGTAAGGGACACCTGATAAGTGGCTGCCACTTTGACCGAGTAGGCCCCGAAACAGGATTCAATGCCAGCTAGAGATAAGAGCCAGCGGATCCATCTGGCCAACGTTGTAGTTGACACTGGCGAATGTGGCTTGACATACGAGATTAAAAGTTGACCCTACGCTGAAACCAGGGGGGGCGGGGTGTCTGTATAACGCATCAAAATTCTTACCACGCACAACCGCATTTCCACGAGGAAAAACTGATAAAAAATGAGGAGGAAACTCCTTCGGGAGAGAAAGAGAAACTGTCGACATCGAAGGCCCTAATGTCCGCAACTTGCCAAAAAGAGATGATGCACAATAATAGGGTAAGTTTCGCCAACAATTATCTAAGAGAGAGACCCTGGTTATACGGCCTGTGACAGATTCATCTGTATTGCTGGTTCGTCTGTTTCCCTTTGTTTCGCTGGATTTCCTGTTCGTATACCCCGTTCGTGTAATTTACAAACTACCGATTGAAACCACCGAACGAACGACCACCCAGGAGAGGAGTGTGCTGCTGGTTAACCTCTTGGCCCCAATTAGAATGTTGTGGTTAACCGCAGACACCTCTCCATTCCATTCGTACGGGTGGTCGTCGTTCGCATGTCAACCACGAGGCAGCAGCCATTTTGGGACACACGAAAGCATAGCGGTGTTCGGTACAAATTGTATGGAACTAAAAACGGACACTTTAAACTACCGAACACCGCTGGAAGCTGATGCCCACCTTCTATTTCGGCAAGGCATGCGAACGCCGGCCGTTTGGGAGTTTTTATGCATTCGTGTGGACTTTTACCCAGATAGCCGTCCCATGGAGTCATTCGTATACCGAAGGGCTGGTGAAAGACTTGGACTCCATGACGATTCGACTAGATACATCGGATCTGAGCGCTATTCGGTGAAAATATGCACTCAGATCCAGGCTGTCTGGGGATACGTTATACGAACTATATCCATTCGGTATTTTCCCAGTTATGTATTTTAATGTATTTTTGTCACTGTATTTTAAAAATGGCGATTGTCTCTACCCTGGGAGATAATTAGGTTTCTTCCTAATTATCTCCGGGGTAGAGAAGACGGATTTGTGGGTAAGATGGGAAGGGCTTATATTGAAGCCACTGCGATTGGCAACTGTATAATATATTTTACAGTCTTCCCTCGGGGAGTGTCCACCTTGTGAAGACCTGCATAAATACCGGGCAGGTAGCCCCCATTAAACAGATCCTTATTTGACCCTCAAGACGGAGCTTGGTCTCGTTTGTGGGGGAATTATTACTGGGACAGCGCTTTCGTTATTTTTAGCTTTGGAAGGCGTTCGACTGTTTTGCTGATCGGGAGTTGCCGTGTTCGTGGACTTCGTTCGGGAGTTTGGCGGTCGGCTGGATATAAACTGCATTTCTGGAGAAGGGGATTATTTACTAAACGGCGGCTTCATCTACCTGGCAGTGAGTGTCTTAACAATTGGTGGCAAGCGACGGGATGAATCCTACCGCCCAGAAGGCCAGCTACACATCCCAGGTTGGAAATGCAGTATGAAGAGTTAAGGCGTGCTACCCTTAAAGATATATTAGAACGCAGAGGACGATCAGCAAGTAATCTCAAGAAAAGGGAGATTATTGCCATACTATTGGAAATGGATGCAGCACAGGGAACGGGAAGAGCTGATGTGCCTGGCATACTGGAGTTAACACCCGATGCCAGGAAACTGGACCAGACAGCAGCCAAGGTCCCTACCCGAGTGGAGTACAAACCAGCAGCCCCTCCAACCACTGCAGTGTATCAACACCCAGCACAACGCACCCCCACAATGCCAACAGTGAACAAATATATTCGGTTCAACGCCCGGGATTACTCACAGCCTATCCGGTGCTATGGGTGTAAGCAGTTGGGGCACAAGAGACCCGAGTGTCCATTAAACAATTCCAGCCAAGCCCAGTCGTGGAGAAGACCAGCCGGCGGAAACCAGCAGCCACCCCAACCTTCCGCTCACTGTCTTGAGCAGGAGGAATTTTGGGGTATACTACATGAGGCGGATCCAGTACAAGCAGCGCAGCAGGATAACCGTCAACAGCACAGGCAGACCGTTAAACTGAATGGCAAAGCAGTAACTGGTCTGAGAGACACCGGAGCCACTATGACTTTGCTCCAAAAGAACCTTGTTTCAGAACACCAACACACTGGAAATACTGTGGCAGTGAGGGTGGCGGGAGGTGCAGTGTTCCGTCTACCGGTTGCCCGGGTTCACTTGGATTGGGGGGTGGGCTCTGGACATGTGAATGTGGGGGTCATGAAAGACTTACCTGCTGATGTTTTGCTTGGGAATGACTTGGCACCTTTGGTGTCCGCTTATGCTCCAATGGGACCTGCTGATATCAACCCAGTGACTACCCGTGCTCAGACCCGTGCTGCTGGAACCAGTCCACCTGCTGCTGAGACCCAGGTAAGACCCGATTCCCCGACTGGTACCCTAGAACAGACCTTTGTTAGCTGGGATTCCCCAGAAGAGTTTGGGAGGGAAACTCAGACAGATTCGACGCTCCAGAAGTATAGGGACAGAGCGGATACTGGAGAGGAAGGAGTAGATGGGGAACGGTATGAGTGGGTGGGGGACAGGTTGTATATGATCGCCAAGCTTTCCCCGAAAAGTGTTGCCCCTCCGCCGAATCGACAGCTGGTGGTGCCCGCAAAATACCGGCAGGAGATTCTGCGGATAGGGCATGATGTTCCACTAGCTGGACATCTAGGTTCCCGCCGCACAGCCTATAGGATCATGCAGAACTTCTTTTGGCCAAACTTTAATCAGGCTGTTCGGACATATTGTAGTACGTGTGACACATGTCAACGGGTAGGAAAGCGGGGGGACCACCCAAGAGCTAGGCTTATGTCTATGCCTATCATTGGGGAGCCCTTTGCCCGCACAGCCGTTGACATTGTGGGTCCACTGGCCAGGGCTAGTCCATCCGGTAAGAAATATATTCTCACCGTGGTGGATTATGCCACCCGCTATCCAGAGGCAGTAGCGCTGTCTAATATAGAGGCAGAGACAGTTGCTGATGCCCTGGTTAGGATTTTTACCAGAGTCGGCTTCCCTAAAGAGATTCTCTCTGACCAGGGAACCCAATTTACCGCTGTGCTCACCCAGCAACTGTGGAAGGTGTGCGGCATTAAACCGCTGCTTAGCTCACCTTACCATCCACAGACTAACGGTCTCTGCGAGCGATTTAACGGTACCCTCAAACAGATGTTGAGGACCTTTTCTGACACTTGCAGAGACTGGGAGCGATTCCTGCCTCATCTGTTGTTTTCCTACAGAGAGGTGCCCCAGGAATCTACTGGGTTCTCCCCCTTTGAGTTACTATATGGGAGAAGGGTCCGCGGACCCCTAGATCTCATTAGAGGCCACTGGGAGGGGGAGACATACCGCTACATGTACCAGGTGTTCCTCCCAGGACTCACTGTAGATCGCAATGTCATCCAGGTATGCACAAGCAAATTCCTGGAATCCATCAAGGAGTCTATCCACCATACGCTGGAAGGTAGCCGGTGCATTCTTCATCCCAAATGGCATGACCTTGAATTGGTACAGGCCAAATGGGGTGACGAAGGCCGACTTGGGGATTGCATCCTCGGCCAGGGGAATCTGCCAGTAGCCTTTGCACAGGTCTATGGTGGTCAGATAGCGTCCCCTGGCAATGCGATCTAACAATTCGTCTACCCGGGGCATCGGGTAGGCGTCAGTGGTGGTCCGCTCATTGAGGCACCTGTAGTCCACACAGAACCGGGTGGTCCCATCCTTCTTGGGCACCAGGACTACAGGCGAAGCCCAATGGCTATCGGAGTGTTCGATGACCCCCAACCACAACGTTCTAATTGGGGCCAAGAGGTTAACCAGCAGCACACTCCTCTCCTGGGTGGTCGTTCGTTTGGTGGTTTCAATCGGTAGTTTGTAAATTACACGAACGGGGTATACGAACAGGAAATCCAGCGAAACAAAGGGAAACAGACGAACCAGCAATACAGATGAATCTGTCACACGGCTCCCCCCTTGTGGGACACTCCGGCAGACCCGGCTTGACCCTTTGGCGGGTCAACGTGGGGATGACCGGACTAAGCAGGGGTGAGGATGTCGGTTTGCCTGGACAATCCATCTGCATTCCCGTTCTGCTTACCAGGTCGATAACTGATGGTGAAGTTATATGGTTGTAGTGCTAAACTCCACCTCAGCAGTCTGCCATTGTCTCCTGAGACCCGGTTAAGCCAGACAAGGGGATTGTGGTCAGTCACAAGGGAAAATTCCTGTCCATATAAATACGGGCTTAACTTTTTCAATGCCCACACCAGGGCCAAACACTCCTTCTCCACTGCCGCATAACTCACTTCTCTGGGTAACAGCTTTCTGCTGAGATATGCGACAGGGTGCTCTCCTCCATCTTCCCCGACCTGGCTTAACACAGCCCCCAGTCCATACATGGAAGCATCTGTATGGACGAGAAAACGTTTGTTAGCGACTGGGGCAGCCAGGACAGGGGCATTCACAAGAGCTTGTTTGAGTGCTTGAAACGCAGCTTCACAAGCTGGAGACCACAGGACCTGTTTAGGGAGATTTTTCTTTGTCAGGTCAGTCAGGGGTTTAGCAATAGTGCTGTAGTCTGGGACAAAGCGTCTATAGTACCCTGCTGTCCCTAGGAATGCTAACACCTGGGTCTTAGTGATAGGTGTGGGCCAGTTAGCTACTGCCTCTATCTTGGCTGGCTCTGGTCTCTGGCTCCCACACCCTACTCTGTGACCCAGGTACTGCACTTCAGCCATGCCTAAATGGCACTTCTCTGGCTTCAATGTCAGGCCAGCGGCCCGAATTTTGTCCTTTCCAGACACCAACAACTCCAAGAGGACCATGCAGAGATGTAGCATTTCCTGGTGCCGGGGGTCCATGAGTCCCATAAGAGATCCTTAGCCACTTGTGATAGGCCCAGGACTGACCAGGATCCCTGGAAATCGTCCAAGCCATTAGGTCTAGCTTGTATTCCATGATAAGGCCATGAGGTTCTCCTCTCGGACTCGTCATAAGCAGATAGAAGGATGGAAGAAGAAGTGATTGATCTTTTGATATCTTCAATAGATCCAGAAACCATGCTTGGCTCTGCCAGAGAGGTGCTATGAAGAGGAGTGAAGCCCTGTGGATTTGCATGTGGTGGAGTACCCTCACCAGCATTGAGAATTAAGGGGATTTTTATGCCTTGTGTTTCGGCCGTGGCTGCAGGAAGGCATCCACCGCTGTGCAGTTCGGTTCAGGGAGCCAGCTGTAGTAGTTCGGTAGCTGGTGATTGGTCCGGGAGACAAACAAGTCCAGATGGAGTGGATCCCTGAGGTGTTTAAACTCCTGAAAACTTTCTGTGAGGTTGGTAATCCCCAGAAGATATTCCGCCATCAACGTGATGTTGCGTGAGAGTCAGAGTCTGTAAATGTATTAGGTGGCCTCTGTGAGGGCTTGGGATCTTGCTCCGCCTAGGCGATTTATGCACTGAGACATTGTCCATGCGGAGCAGGATACACTGAGCCCCCAGCCCCAGAGGCTGCCATCTGATTTGCCATTCCAGGCTGTCATGTGCAGGAGCCACCAGCGGAGCTCTGTCCTCACGACTGCTGAGTGGTATCCAGTGGTTGTAGGACTGTCCGGAATGTAGGCAATTAGCTTTCAGGTGCTGCATCATCCTGTAGTGGAGCGGTCCCAGGAATATTGCCTGAATTAAGGATGACAGAAGGCCCTCTATGCGGGCGGGCGGGCATCCGGAGGGGAAACGTGTCCATACGAAGAATCCTTCTGATCTCTTTCCAGATGGATGTGATCTTTGAGGCTCGAAGGTGTAGTACTCAATTTACGTAGTCTAATCTCGAAACTGAGGAACTGGCCTGTCTGCGAGGGGGAAAGTGACGACTTTTGTCTGTTCACTACGAAATGCAAATCTGCAATCGTAGCCTGGACGTGGATTCATAGAAGATTAGCAAATCGTCCAGGTACACGAGACACCACGCGCCTTTGGATCAAATGTAAGCAATCACCGGATTCAGTAGCTTCGTGAAACACCACGGAACCGAACTGAGACCGAAGGGCAGAAATGTGAACAGGCGTGCTCGTACTCTCCACAGTAAACGGAGAAAGCATCGACATTCCCGAGTGACCAGCACCGACAGGTACACGTCCTTCAGGTCCAGTTGGGCGAACCAGTTGCTTTCAAAGAGGAGGTCCTGAAGGAGGTGAATCCCTTCCATTTTGAAATGTCTGTAAACTACGTATATGTTGAGGTTCCGGAGATTTATAACGGTAGTCCCCTATTTTCTTTTGACAAGAAATATGTTGCTGAAGATACCGTCCCCATCCGGTGCATATTGTGGATCTCTTTGTCCAGGAGGTCGTGTCCTGTGACATATGTAACAAAGGTGGAGGAGAGGTTTGGACCGGTTGCTAGTAGAACTCTATGACGTAACCCTGTTTGAGCGATGTTTGCGCCTTATTTAAGGTAGTAAACATGTTGACATGCTTTTTTAATTCGACGACGAAGCAGACTCTATTAAGTAGACTCTTTCAAGAAGGAGTTAGAAAACCAGGAGTTAGTTGGAGTGGTTTGTATACTGTAGAGAGTGGTTTATATTTTATTTTTGTTTAATCTTTAAAATTGGTAAGGTTTAAAAAAAAAAAAAAGTTTGTTTTTTAAATTTTTTTTTTTTCTGTGTTCTGGTTCCCCCCCCTTTTTTTTTTGCTGCTGCTTGATTGATTGGGGGAGTGTTCATTAATTGCACCTGTGTGGGATTGTTTCCCCATAAAGGCACAACCCTAACTCAATGAGCTTGCTCACATTACTTGAAAGCAAACTCTTTCAAGTAGGAGTTAGAAAACCAGGAGTTAACCCCTTAAGGACCGAGGACGGTTCAGGACCGTCATCGGCATTTTTGCGTTGCCGACCGATGACGGTCCTGAACCGTCCTAACGGTCAGAGCTACTTACCTGATCGCCGTCGTTCCTCCGGCGGCGATCAGCGTGGCTCCGGTTGTGGGGAGACTGCCTGCAGCCCAGGCAGTCTCCCCACGGCAGAATAGGACCCCTGTGGCCATGTGATCGCTTAACACAGCGATCACATGGTCACAATAGGTGTCCATAGTGCTGCCTGCAGGGGGACTGCCTGTGCTGACAGGCAGTCTCCCTGCTAGTGTAAAATCAGAAAAAAAATTAAAGTTAGTGTTAATAAAAAAAATAAAAATAATTATATATGTGTATATATGATATATGGACATATATTATATCTATATAATATATGTCTATATATCATATATATAATGCCATACTATAATTTTATACAATATGCAAATTTATATTAACAGCAAAAACACACCTATAAATCAAATTAACGATATATACCATATACAACCATACATACTGTGCATACATACATTATAAAATACAACAAGTAATTCAAATTCAAACACCTTTTAAATACAATAAATGAAAAAAAATTATATAGTTATATGAAATTTTATTCTAACTGTATTTTAAAATTAATATATATATATTTATATCAAAATACACTTAGAATGAATTTGTATATATATCTATGTATATAAAAATAAATAAAAATAATAAGAAATATACATACGCCCATATACAAAATTACATAAATAATTATATAAATATACACGTAGACTTCAAATATATAAATATGCATATATATTTAAATTCTACGTGCGTATTTATGTAATATTTTACATAATTCAGTAATTTTATTGATTGCAATTTGAGGGACCTGCCTGCCAACCCAGGCCGAAATTCCAGAGAATTTAATTTGCTAGCACTGTATTTTACCCTGTAACGTTCTACGACACCCTAAAACCTGTACATGGGGTACTGTTTTACTCGGGAGACTTCACTGAACACAAATATTAGTGATTCAAAACAGTAAAACATATCACAGTGATGATATTGTCAGTGAAAGTTACTTTTTTTGCATTTTTCACACACAAACAGCACTTTTACTGATGATATAATTGTTGTGATACGTTTTCCAGTTTTTTAAACACTAATATTTGTGTTCAGCGATGTCTCCCGAGTAAAACAGTACCCCCCATGTACAGGTTTTATAGCATTTTTGAAAGTTACAAGGTCAAATATATGGGTCAAATATTTTTACATTGAAAATGGCCAGGTTGGTTACGTTGCCTTTGAGAGCGTATGGTAGCCCAGGAATGAGAATTACCCCCATGATGACATACCATTTGCAAAAGAAGACAACCCAAGGTATTGCAAATGGGGTATGTCCAGTCTTTTTTAGTAACCACTTGGTCACAAACACTGGCCAAAATTAGCGTTCAATTTAGTTTTTTTAGTTTTTTCACACACAAACAAATATGAATGCTTACTTTGGCCAGTGTTTTCGACTAAGTGACTACTAAAAAAGACTGGACATACCCCATATTGAATACCCTGGGTTGTCTACTTTAAAAAAAATATGTACATGTGGGGTGTTATTCAGAGATTTATGACAGATAATAGTGCTACAATGTCACTATTGATAAATTTTAAAAATGTATGTTTTGAAACCGCAATATCCTACTTGTACCTATAGCCCTATAACATGCAAAAAAAGCAAAAAAGCACGTAAACACTAGGTATTTTTAAACTCAGGACAAAATTTTGAATTTATTTAGCAGTTTTTTTCATTCGCTTTTGTAGATGAGTAAAAGATTTTTCAAGTAAAAGTCAAAAAACATGTATTTTTTTCAATTTTTCATCAGATTTTTGTATTTTTTAAATTAAAATACATGAGATTATATAAATAATGGTATGTAAAGAAAGCCCCTTTTGTCCTGAAAAAAACAATATATAATTTGTATGGGAACAGTAAATGAGAAAGCGGAAAATTACAGCCAAACACAAACACCACAAAAGTGTAAAATATGCCTGGTCGCAAATGTACAACATCGCAAAAACAGTCCAGTCCTATAATAAAATAAACAAGTACGGAACTCCCTTAAGACGGAGCTAAATGTACACGCTAGAACAAAACAAAATGTAAAATGCTGGCATTTGGCGCTTACATGTCTGTCCAACCGTAATACACCCTTCATATTAAATGCACCCACCCTTATTATATATCATTTTATTCAGGGGAAACAGGGCTTTAATTTAATATCAAATATTTAGCTATGAAACATAATTTAATATGAAATAAATTGGAGAAAATAAGATTTTTTTTAAATTTTTTTAGTTCTACATGACATTTTAACTGTCAATGTCATAATACTGTTTGCTTTTACCGCAATAAAATACACATATTTGTATTCAGCAAAGTCTCACGTGTAAAACAGTACCCCCTATGTACAGGTTTTATGGCGTTTTGGGAAGTTACAGGGTCAAATATAGCACGTTACATTTGAAATTGAAATTGGCCAGATTGGTTACGTTGCCTTTGAGACTGTATAGTAGCCCAGGAATGAAATTTACACCCATAATGGCATACCATTTGCAATAGTAGACAACCCAAGGTATTGCAAATGGGGTATGTCCAGTCTTTTTTAGTAGCCATTTGGTCACAAACACTGGCCAAAGTTAGCGTTAGTATCTGTTTGTGTGAAAAATGCCCCTCTAGTTTTGGCCAGTGTTTGTGACTAAGTGGCTACTAAAA
>OW240912.1:113792766-113804707 GCA_933207985.1 Pelobates cultripes
GGAGGAGGAGCATGTGTCTGTCAGGCTCCTTTGCGGTTCCCACATCCTGTGCTGGGAATTGTGGGAACCGCAGGGAGCATGATAGACACATGCTCCTCCTCCTCCTTCAGTGTTATTGAGAGGAATGCCGCCGGACCGGCGAGGCTGCCACCCTCACAGTGTGCCACCGGACCGGCCACCCGGTGGCACCTGCAGTCCCCCCAATCCAGCCCTGCCGCCGGGCCCCCTGAAGGCGGCCCTGGCGGCGGGCCCCCCTCCCGGCCGGGCCCTCGGACCGTGTCCGAAGTGCCCGACCGGTCAGTCCGCCCCTGTCTGTCACTGTCTGTGTGTGTGTGTCTGTCACTGTCTGTGTGTGTCTGTCACTGTCTGTGTCTGTCAGTAGGTCTGTGTGTGTGTGTGTGTGTGTGTGTGTGTGTGTCTGTCACTATGTCTGTGTGTGTGTTGTCTGTCAGTAGGTCTGTGTGTGTGTGTCTGTCAGTAGGTCTGTGTGTGTGAGTATGACTGTGTGTGTGTGTGTGTCTGTCACTATGTCTGTGTGTGTCTGTCAGTAGTCTGTGTGTGTGTGTGTCTGTCAGTAGGTCTGTGTGTGTGTGTGTCTGTCACTATGTCTGTGTGTGTGTGTCTGTCACTATGTCTGTGTGTGTGTGAGTATGACTGTGTGTGTGTGTCTGTCACTATGTCTGTATGTGTGTGTCTGTCAGTAGGTCTGTCTGTGTGTGTCTGTCAGTAGGTCTGTGTGTGTGTGTGTGTGTCTGTCACTATGTCTGTGTGTGTGTGTCTGTCAGTAGGTCTGTTAGTATGTCTGTGTGTGTGTGCCTGTCAGTAGGTCTGTGTGTGTGTGTGTGTCTGTCAGTAGGTCCATGTGTGTCAGTATGTCTGTGTGTCAGTGTGTTTGGGTGTCAGTATGCCTGTGTGTGTCAGTATGTCTGTGTGTGTGTGTGTGTGCCACTGTGTCTGTCTGGGTGTGTGGTAGTATGTGTCTGTGTGTGCCAGTATGTCTGTCAGTGTATGTGTCGGTGTCCATATGTCAGTATGTATGTGTCAGTATGTCTGTCAGTTTATGTGTCTGTGTAAGTATGTCTGTCAGTTTGTATACATATAATCTGTGTGTATATGTGCATACATCTCAGCATTCACACACTAACACTACATACAAATGCACCCCTGCATTCAAACTCCGACACTAGGTACAAACACATGTCTGTGTTACACACCAAAATTATATGTAAACACACCCTTGCCTTCAAAAACCAACACTACACATAAATACATGCTTGCAAGTACACCAACACCACATACAAACTTATTTTACAAAAAAACCTGTTTACATTCAAACACACAAAAACAGCGTTGTGCTAAATACAAACCTTCAAACATGGGTAAATGGTATAGCCACAGCTGTCAATGCATTGCTGAAGTTGCACGACAGATGGGGAACTACCTTCTAATCACCCGTGCGATAGGGAGGCACAAAAAAATTCTTGCACCTCTCTACTTTAGGTCTGCCTCTGCGTTGGGGTGGAGGACATGATTGCACACCTGGCGAGGGTACCAGGGGGCCCAAGCAAATGCTTTGCCCAGGGTCCAATCAATATTAAAGACGGCCCTGTGTTGCTGACAGAGTGGATGGATTATTGGGAGGGGCTGGGGATGACCCAGCGGTCATGGTCCATGTTGGTACCAATGACAAAGTAATAGGAAGATGGAAGGTCCTAAAGAATGATTTCAGGGAATTAGGTAGCAAACTTAAGAAAAGGACCTCCAAGGTGAGATATTACCTGTGCCACACGCTACAGTGGAAAGGCAGCAGGAGATTAGAGAGGTCAATGCGTGGCTTACGTCTTGTTGCAGGAAGGAGGGTTTTGGGTTTTTAGAGCACTGGGCCGACTTTGCGATTGGGTACAACCTTTATAGTGGTGATGGATTGCACCTAAACGGGAGAGGGTCTGCAGTGGCTAGAAGGTTGGAGATTTTAAACTAGTAGTAGGGGGGGAGGGTCATAGCAATCTACAAAATGGAGATAGGACAGAAAGGAGATGGGCTTTAGCACAATATAAGGGGGGTGGAGATGGGGGGAGGGGCAAGCTCAGAACAGAGAAGCTGTGTAATGTTGAAAATTCACAAAATATACAAGTGACACATAATATTAAATGTATGCTTACTAATGCAAGGAGCCTAAATAACAAAATGGGGGAACTAGAGGCATTAGCATACACTAAACAATATGATATAATAGGCATAACTGAAACATGGTGGGATGCGACACATGACTGGCCAGCTAACTTAAATGGGTACATGTTATTTAGGAAGGATAGGAAAAACAAGAAGGGTGGTGGGATTTGTTTGTATGTCAACCATGATTTAAAGCCAAATGTTAAGCAAATGGAATGCGAGGAGGATAATGTGGAAGCTTTATGGGTAAATATCTGCTTGGGGAAAAGAAGGGAAACCAACTATTGGTTGGGATATGTTATAAACCACCTAATGTTAATATTGACGAGGAACAACAGCTGTTTGAGCAAACTGAGAAAGCTGCAAATCTGGGTAACACTTTAATTATTGGAGATTTTAATTACCCAGATATAAATTGGGACAGAGGGACTAGTACCTCAGCAAAGGGAATTAGGTTTTTAAACTTGTTAAATGACACCTTCATGTCACAACCTATACAAGCACCAACAAGAATGGACGCTTGTCTGGACCTGGTTTTAACAAACAATGTTGATCTTTTGACCAACATTCAAGTAGGTGAACACTTGGGAAATAGTGATCACAATATAGTGTCCTTTGAAATAAACTCAAAAAAACAAAAGCACATGGGGAATACTAAAACATATAATTTAAAAAAAGGCCAATTTCAATAAGTTAAGGGAAGCTTTACAATATATTGACTGGCATAAACTCTTTAGTGAAAAGAACACTGAGGATAAATGGATCATCTTCCAACAAATATTAAAAAGGTACATTTCTCAGTATGAACTGTTGGGAAATAAATATAAAAGAAACAAATTAAAACCAATGTGGCTTAGTAGAGAAGTAAAACAAGAGATTACAAATAAGCACCGGGTCCTCCTCAGATACTTCCGGGGGGCGGCTCAGTTCTTCTGACGCCGGCCGCTCGGAACACGCCCACGTTTATGACGCTGCGCATGCGCGCCGACGTCAGAAAGAAAATGCCGCCAAAATTCAAACGTGGCCACGCTCCCGGACTTTTTGGAGGCATGGCTACAAAATTAAAGCCAAAGAACCCACACTATAAAAGGGCTATCATGACACTTGTCAGATGCCCTAGTGTGGTTCTTGTTTAAGTCCCCTGGTGCTATCTTATCTGTTTGTCCTTCTTGGTAATTGACCCTTGGCTATCTCTCTGACTATTCTGTGTTCTGGTTACCCGTTACTTGGCTTGGATAATCGTGTGCCCGTCTTCCGTATTCCCTTGACCTCTGGCTATTCCTTTGACTATTCTCAGACGCTAGTCCGGCCATTCTAAGGTCCGGTAACGGTCTTTCTGTGGGTTTCACGCTGTGTGAAGGGGTCATTGTTGTGACTTTGGTCACTGTTGTGACATTACACTAGGGCCATGGACCCTGCAGGTGTTAACCCTCTCGGGCCGGTACCTGATGACCGGTTTGAAGAACTGGACCATCGCATGGACCAGTTCGCTATTGCGGTACAAACCTTGCTAGCTCGTACTGCCCATCTCCAACCGGAGGAGCAAACCCCAGTACTCAGACCTCATGGAAATGGTTACTATGGGTACTCCTAATCATGCTACCTCACCTCTCCGTTACGGGGGTGATCCTAAAGGTTGCCGAGGTTTTTTGAACCAAGTTAGTATTTATTTTGAGCTTCATCCGAGAGCATACCCTACAGATAGGGCGAAGATAGGTTACATCATCACTTTATTGGTTGATAGGGCATTGACTTGGGCGAATCCACTATGGGAGAACGATAACCCGGTAGTGTTTAACTATGTAGAACTTGTCGCAGCTTTTAGGAGGGCTTTTGATCCTCCAGGGAGGAGAACTAATGCTGCCAAGACCTTGCTACGTATGAGACAGGGTTCTTGTTCTCTTGTTGATTACGCTCTAGAATTCCGTACCCATGCGGCTGAAGTTAGATGGAATGAACAAGCGTTTATTGACGTATTCATGAACGGGCTTTCAGATAAACTCCTAGATGAAGTTGCCACTAGAGACCTACCCAATGTGCTAGAGGAACTGATCACATACCTTTCCCACATTGATGAGCGTCTCAGACACAGACAGAATACTAGAGACAGACCTCGACGGGTGCCAGAACGCCTAGCATTAACCTATCCTTCATCCGAGACAACAACAGTAGCTCCTCCAGAACCTATGCAACTGGGAGTTACGCGTTTGTCTGAGGATGAAAGACAATACCGTCGTAGGGAGGGACTATGCCTTTATTGTGGCCGAAAAGGACATTCTCGTTCAACCTGTCCTAACCGGCCGGAAAACTCCCGCACCTAAGCCCTCAAGGAGGACAGGCCTTGGGTGTAATGTGTATGTCCTCCTTTAATGATAAAAAAGATCATAGGCTTCTTCTACCTATTGTTATTGAATGGGAAAAGAAAAGAGTGCCAACCATTGCCTTAATAGACTCTGGGGCGGCCGAAAATTTTATTGATCATAAATTCGGTCAGGAACATGCTCTCCCATTTCAAAACAGATCAACACCCTTGGCCGTTGAGACCATAGATGGTAGACCATTATCTATCCCGTTTATCACACAAGAGACTCTGCCAGTGGTGTTGTCCATAGGTTCCCTGCATAAGGAGGTTATTATCCTGCAACAGGTCACTTCTCCCATCTTCCCTGTTATTCTTGGCTTTCCTTGGCTCTCTAAACATAACCCTTCTATAGATTGGGAGAAAAAAGAAATTGTAAAATGGAGTGAGACTTGCCGCAGAAAATGTATTACCCCTATTAAACACGTAGGGCTACTTAATGTACTTATTATGGAACCTTTAACCACTCAGATACCCAGACAATATTGGGATTTGAAAGCAGTTTTTGAACCAAGAGAGGCAGAAAAATTACCTCCACACCGGTCCTATGACTGTCCCATTGACTTATTACCCGGCACTATGCCCCCTAGAGGCACAGTTTATCCCCTCTCGGTAGCCAAGAATAAGGTACTAGAAGAATATATCACGGAAAACTTAAGAAAGGGGTTTATCACTAAATCTTCCTCCCCTGCTGGCACTGGGTTTTTTTTTGTTTCCAAGAAGGAAGGGGACTTAAGGCCCTGTATTGATTATTGGGGTTTAAACAAAATAACTATACGTAACGCCTATCCTATTCCTTTAATCACAGAACTTTTCGATAGATTAAAAGGGGCGACTATTTTTACGAAACTGGATCTGAGGGGAGCATACAATCTAGTCAGGATTAAAAAAGGGCACGAATGGAAGACTGCTTTTAATACTCACTATGGTCACTACGAGTATAGGGTCATGCCATTCGGGTTATGTAATGCCCCAGCAGTCTTTCAAGACTTCATTAATGATGTTTTAAGGGAATATTTACAGATGTTTGTTATTGTCTACTTAGACGATATTCTAATCTACTCCAAGCATATTAAAGACCACCATACTCACGTTAGGTTGGTTCTTTCTAAAATCTTAGAAAATGGACTTTACTGTAAGTTAGAAAAATGTCAATTTGATAAGGACACTGTGCATTTTCTGGGCTATATAATTTCAGGGTCTGGATTTCAAATGGATAAGAAAAAAATAGAAGCTTTCCTTAATTGGCCCCTGCCCGTTGGACTTAAAGCTATCCAACGCTTTCTGGGGTTTGCCAATTATTATAGAACATTTATTAAGGGTTTCTCCTCTATCACTGCACCTATCACTGCCATGACCAAAAAAGGGCGAAATTCTATGGAATGGAATCTCGAAGCCAAGGAAGCTTTTGAGAGACTTAAATTGGCTTTTTCTTCTGCACCGGTGTTGAGGCATCCCAATCCCTCTCGTCCGTTTATATTAGAGGTGGATGCATCTGGAACCGATATTGGAGCGGTGTTGTCTCAACGTCCATCTGATGATCAACCATTACATCCCTGTGGATTTTTTTCTAAGAAATTAACTGAGACAGAAAAGAGATATGACATTGGGGACAGGGAGTTATTGGCTATTATCTCTGCCCTCAAGGAGTGGCGCCATCTGTTAGAAGGGCCTACCATTCCCATCACCATCCTTACGGATCACAAAAACCTTTCGTATTTTGGAGAAACTAAAAGAATGTCGGACAGGCAGATTAGATGGTCTTTGTTTTTAACACGATTCAATTACATAATAACTTACAGACCAGGATCAAAGAACACTAAGGCTGACGCCTTATCCCGTCAATATGAACACTTATCTCCTACAGTAACTCATTTTTCTTCCATAATCCCATCCAACCACATAATCGCAACCGTCCATGCCAAAATCTCTTCAGGGTTAATGGAGGAATTATAGAGGTTTCAGGATCAGACCTCATTGACTATTCCCAGGGGAAAATTATACGTACCCTTAGCTTATAGGAAAAAGGTCTTATTCCTTGTACACAACTCCAAATTGGCAGGATATCCAGGCCTTCACAAAACTGAGTCTTTACTCGAAGAACAGTTTTGGTGGCCTTCATACAAGAAGGACGTTCGCGAGTTCATTCTTGCTTGTAGGGTCTGTGCCTCCACGAAGTCATCCAAAGGTCGTCCTTTGGGCCTCCTTTTGCCATTGTCCATTCCCGATAAACCCTGGTCAAGTATTGCTATGTATTTTATAGTGGATATACCTCCCTCCAGGAATCATAGGGTTATATTAACTATAATCAACAGATTCTCTAAGATGACTCATCTCATCCCACTAATCAAATTGCCCTCCTCTTCTGAACTGGCCTCTTTATTTATAAAAGAGGTAGTACGTTTACATGGCATACCTCAAGATATTACTTCTGACAGGGGTCCACAGTTCATTTCACGGTTCTGGAGGGCATTTTGTGACCAATTAGGTATTGTCCTTAACCTTTCTTCTTCTTACCATCCCCAATCTAATGGGGTTACGGAGAGGATGAATCAATGCCTGGAACAGTACATCCGCTGTTTCACTTCTGAGCACCAAGACGATTGGGTGGAACTGCTTCCATGGGCTGAATTCACCCATAATAATCTGATGCACGAATCCACTCAACATAGTCCCTTTTTTATTAATTATGGGTTTAATCCTACAACTTTGCCGAGTTCTTTTTCATCTACAGGAGTGCCTAGTGTTGACAGCACTCTTCACAATATGAAAGAAACTTGGTTAGGGGTTAAACGTATCTTAACTCAAAAGACTCAGATTCAAAAGAAGAATGCGGATAGACGACGTAGGGCTGCTCCTACGTTCGTGGCAGGTGACAGGGTTTGGTTAAGCACCCGCATCATAAAGTTAAAGATACCCTCGATGAAATTTGCTCCCCGTTCCATAGGCCCGTTTCAAACACATCAATCCGGTCTGTTATAGTTTGAGATTGCCAAATACTATGAAAATTCCTAACGCTTTTCATGTTTCCCTTCTCAAACCTTTCATTTGTAATCGTTACACTCAGAATATCTCCACTCCTCCTGCCGCACCCGTGGAGGATCATGTTGAATACGAAGTTAAATCTATATTAGATTCCCGGATTTCTCGTGGTAAATTGCAATATTTCCTTGATTGGAAAGGGTACGGTCCCGAAGAACGATCATGGGTCGATGCATCTGATGTTCACGCCCCTCGTCTGGTTCGTCTGTTTGAGAGGCGGCGCTCTTGTGGGTTCGGTTCCAGCCGCCCTGTGGGCGGTTCTCGAGGGGGGGTACTGTAACGAGCGCTTACCTTTCCCCGCGGGTCCTCCTCCGATACTTCTGGGGGGCGGCTCAGTTCTTCCACGTTTATGACGCGGCGCATGCGCACCGACGTCAGAAAAAAAATTCCGCCAAAATTCAAACGTGGCCACGCTCCCGGACTTTTTGGGGGCGTGGCTACAAAATTAAAGCCAAAGAACCCACACTATAAAAGGGCTATCATGACACTTGTCAGATGCCCTAGTGTGGTTCTTGTTTAAGTCCCCTGGTGCTATCTTATCTGTTTGTCCTTCTTGGTAATTGACCCTTGGCTATCTCTCTGACTATTCTGTGTTCTGGTTACCCGTTACTTGGCTTGGATAATCGTGTGCCCGTCTTCCGTATTCCCTTGACCTCTGGCTATTCCTTTGACTATTCTCAGACGCTAGTCCGGCCATTCTAAGGTCCGGTAACGGTCTTTCTGTGGGTTTCACGCTGTGTGAAGGGGTCATTGTTGTGACTTTGGTCACTGTCGTGACAGTTCCAATATTCAAAAAGGGTTCAAAATCCTTGCCTGGAAATTATAGACCTGTGAGCTTAACTTCTGTGGCTGGTAAAATATTTGAAAGGTTATTAAGGGATAATATTCAAGAAATCCTTGAGAAGAACATGGTTATCAGCAAAAATCAGCACGGTTTTATGAAGCACAGGTCATGTCAAACTAACTTGATTGCATTCTACAAAGAAGTAAGCAGAAGTATAGATCAGGGTGTTGTCGTGGATGTGATCTATTTGGATTTTGCCAAGGCATTTGATACAGTTCCACACAATAGATTAGTGTTCAAACTCAAGGAAATCGGTCTAGATGAAAATGCTTGTTCTTGGGTAGAACATTGGCTTAAAAACAGAGTACAAAGAGTTGTCATTAATGGTAAATTTTCAAGCTGGACAGAGGTGGCAAGTGGTGTCCCTCAGGGGTCTGTTCTGGGATCCCTTCTATTTAACATGTTTATAAATGATCTTGAAGACCGCATTGAAAGTCATGTTTAAGTGTTTGCAGATGACACAAAACTTTGTAAAACAATACAATGTGAGCAAGATATTACTTTGCTGCAGAGGGATTTAGATAGACTGGGGGACTGGGCACTCAAATGGCAGATGAAATTTAATGTTGAAAAATGCAAAGTTATGCACTTCGGCGTAAAGAATACACATGCAACGTATACCCTTAATGGAAGCGAATTAGGGATAACAACACACGAAAAGGACTTGGGAATTGTTATAGACAACAAACTATGCAACAATGTGCAATGTCAATCAGCAGTGGCCAAGGCCAGTAAGGTATTGTCATGCATGAAAAAGGGCATTCATTCTTGGGACAAGAATATCATTTTGCCTCTTTATAAATCACTGGTAAGACCCCATATTGAATATGCTGTGCAATTTTGGGCACCTGTTCTAAAGAAGGATATTATGGCACTAGAAAAAGTGCAGAGGCGGGCTACAAAATTAATAAAAGGAATGGAACATATCGGCTATGAAGAAAGGTTAACAAATTTAAACCTATTTAGTTTGGTCGCCTGAGAGGGGATATGATAACATTATACAAATATATTCGGGGCCAATACAAACCATTGTGTGGAAATCTATTCACAAACCGGATTTTACATAGGACACGAGGCCATGCGTTTAGACTGGAAGAAAGAAGATTTCGTCTAAGGCAAAGGAAAGGTTTTTTTACTGTAAGAACAATCAGGATGTGGAATTCTCTGCCTGAAGATGTGGTTTTATCAAAGTCCATACAGATGTTTCAAACGGCTACTAGATGCATACTTGCAAAAACAGAATATTCAAAGATATAATCTTTCAATGTAGGGTAATAACTGCTTGATCCAAGGATAAATCTGACTGCCATTCTGGGTTCAAGAAGGAATTTTTTTCCTAGCTTGTTGCAAAATTGTGCTTCAAACTGGGTTTTTTTGCTTTCTTTTGGATCAACAGCAAAAAGCAAATGTGAGATAGGCTGAACTTGATGGACGCAAGTCTCTTTTCAGCTATGTAACTATGAAAGGTTCCCTGAAGAGAAGACCTTTTACCAGAGACCCGAGCTCTTTTAATCCTACTTCCAATAACTGTGTCAATCCTCAGTAGTGCTGATTTGCACCGTTTTGTACAAAGTGCGGCACTGGCATTGCCCATTCCCTGATAGCGTAGGGGTTCAGCAGTGGTGTAACAGAACACCTGGCACCCCGACTGGGTACCTTCCGTTGACGGATGCTCCTAATGCTTTCCAAGGGGTCCAAGCACACCACCAGACACCATAACCACTGCAGACCCCACGAACCGCCGCAGCTTGGTTGGGGTCTCGCCGTCTGATATGGGTGAACAACATATCCAAAAATCACCCAGATCAGAGTGGGGGTACAAAAGTTTTATGGTAGTCACAGTTGACCGACTGCAAGCATGGCTTTCATGCCCAAATTAGTTCTACAGAATTAGGCTGTGCGGACGGTCTATCTTCTCCTATATCCTGGAGATAATCAGCTTAAGTGGCTGGGGTAACTTTATTATCTCCAGGTACAGGAAATATCTCTAAGTCAAAACTGTTACAAAAACCACATAAAAATACATAACTCATATAATACAATGTTTAACCTATATGTCCAACATATACCCAGATAGCTTGGATCTGAGTGCTCAATATGTCAGATCTCATGAATACAGTTGGATCGCCATGTGGTTAAACAATAGCAAGGGCTGATGGGAGATTGAGAAGGGACAAAGCAGCCAGTTTAATCTGGTCTGGCAGTGTCCCTGGGACAACGCCCTGCTGGAGAAACAATAGGACAGGAAAAAGGGGGAGGGGAAGAGGCACATGTTTCCAAGGAAGTCACTTTTTAGCCTGTCTTTTTGCAGGGCCCATAGTCCTGGGGTAAGAGGCTGGTAACCAAGCTCCTCCAAAAACCATAGGAAAAGGGGAGATTGTTACACATCTTCCCTTTCTGGGGGAGACTAACCAGGTACCTGACCTTCTGTCTGTCAGTCATTACCTGAGTTAGTCGAGTAGCCCACCCACAAAAAGCAATGACTGGACCGGGTGACTCCTGTCGTCCAACTCAGTCCTATATCCAGCATTACAGCTGCATAGTGGGGAAAGTTGGTAGTTCCTGGATTAAGGACAAGGTGAGGGCAGAGGCTAACTGCCAGCACTTCAGCTGCGGTGGCCTGCAGATTGTCAGGCCCTTTGCAAAGGGAAAGGGGAGGGCAGAGGCCAGTGGTGCTCTTCCCTGATGCTACTGGAAGGGGGTCAGTGGGTTTGGTAGTCCCATCCACTAACCACAGAGCCCGGTTGGAAATGGGCTGTGGAGAAGAGACACTGCTTACCTCCCCCTCCTGGTATCACTGCATGGTTAGTTGGGGATCTGGACAGGCCGTCCAGCATCCCTGTAGATCCAGTACAGAGACCGCAATCTAATCTGCACCGTTGGGGACATGGTTGCTGTCCCCTTGTATCTGGGGAGGGAGACCGGTTGTCTCCTCTCCCTGTAGGGTAAAGAGACCGGTTGTCTCCTCTTCCTGGGAGATGCACTGCCGCTAGGGAGAGAGACCGGTTGTCTCTTCTCCCTTTACAACACACTGCCGATGGGGAGTCAGACCGACTGCCTGGTGCTGTGTAGTGGGAGTGACCATCTCCACTCCCAGTGATGCTGGTTACTGCAGGGATGAGGGCCCGACAAACTCCTCTCCCCGTGAGGCTGGCTGTTGCTGAGGAGAGAGACCGCTGGTTTCTTCTCCCTTTACAACACACTACCCTTATAAATGGGTTAATCCAGCCTCTAAATCCTCTAGTGGCTGTCTCATTGACAGCCGCTAGAGGCGCTTGCGTGCTTCTCACTGTGAAAATCACAGTGAGAAGACGCAAGCGTCCATAGGAAAGCATTATGAATGCTTTCCTATGAGACCGGCTGAATGCACGCACAGCTCTTGCTGCGCATGCGCATTGAACCGAAGAGGAGGATCGGAGGCGGAGAGGAGGAGGAGAGCTCCCCACCCGGCGCTGGAATAAAGGTAAGTTTAACCCCTTTCCTTGCCATCCAGCCCGGCATGCGGCGGACCCTGAAGGTGGGGG
>OW240912.1:113805013-113861455 GCA_933207985.1 Pelobates cultripes
GTCAGCAATCCCTCCCCTCTGCCTGTGATATAATTAAGCTAGCTAATTGAATAACGTAATTATCCACAGGCAGAAAATATCCACTTTTACCCAAAACACAGAAAACACCAGAAAACGCCACATATCCCCACAAATCCTACATCCATGAATAGCTCTCATCTGGGTGAACAACATATCCAAAAATCACCCAGATCAGAGCTGGGGTTCAAAAGTTTTATGGAAATCACATTTGACCAACCGCAAGCATGGCTTTCATGTCCAAAATAGTTCCACAGATTTAGGCTGTGCGGAACTCTATCATGGAGATAATTAGCTTAAGTGGCTGTAGTAACTTAATTATCTCCAGGTACAGGAAATATCTCTAAGTCAAAACTGTTAAAAAACCCACATAAAAATACATAACTCATATAATACAATGTTTAACCTATATGTCCAACATATTCCCAGATAGCTTGGATCTGAGTGTTTAATATGTCCAATTAGGGAAAAAAGGGGGAGGGGAAGAGGCACATGTTCCCATGGAAGTCACTTTTTAGCCTGTGTTTTTGCAGGGCCCACAGTCCTGGGCTAAGAGGCTTGCAACCAAGCCACTCCAAAAACTTGTGGCAAACTCACAGGAATAGGGGAGATTGTCACAAGAGGCATTAAGCTTGTTTACAATAATGGCTTGTCTTGCTCCCTTCTGTTATTTTCTGTATGCTGGAAGTACTCTGTCACATCCTCCCATCCCTGCCACAGAGTAAAGAGGGGTAAGGGGAGGTGGCAGTGATCCTATGTAAGTAGCCCCCTCTACAGGACATCTTCAATGAAATCCAGGTGGAAAGATATATCCCTAACTAGACCCTTGTGGGCCCACCGGCTTGGGCGTGCCCCTTATTGAAGCAATGCCTGTACCCCCCCTGATGATGACTTTGCAACAGAAGTTGTAGAAATTTAAGGTATGGGATCTGAAGATGCTACAGAAGCATTAAAAATAATTTGAAGGAGATCTCTCACTGATATTTGATCAGTCTCTGCAGTGTGTGAGGAATGCGGTCTGTGTCACAATGAAAGGCAGTTTCTCCCTGCAACAAATGATTGATAGAGTCTGTCTTGCACTGATACGGAAGATCTCACTCTGCAGTGCAAGTTCAATGGATTGATATCAGCAATTTATGTTGATTAATTTCATTTTAATTCAGTATTTTTGAATTCTCCAAAATGTGGAACAAATTACCCATGTCTGCGCTTTTCAGAGACACTGTTTAATTAATATGTGAGTTTTTTTACATTTCCAAAATAGATCTGTACAGCATGATACAGAATACCTGCCACAATATGAGCTATGATTTGTTATTGTTACATTTATGTAAAGAAGTATTAATTAAAATAAAAGTTTAGAGGTTCTAACACATTTTTTTTATGTTCATTATAAAGCTGATAATAGAAAGGAAAGTATGCAGACTGGGTAATTTTATATGGTTTTACATAGTGGTTTTACATGGTGAATTTATGTGTTCAGAGGTACAAGCTAAAGTAGAATTTTTAACCACTTCACTTTTGTTTCAAGAAAACCATTATAACCATAATTTGAGAATATAGTCTACACATGAATAGGATAAACACTGTTTGTGTCTATGGATTACTTCTCACAGATAATATGAATGTACATTTAATTTTTTTTAATTTAGTTTATTTAGAATAAACAAAAACATTCTGATTTTAGAAAGAATTATGCACAAATACTGGAATGTGGTCCAAGGCAGATTTAATTAAAGCGGCACTGTCATGCCGAATTTACCTTTCCCCAATTGCTTCCTCTTCTATCCCTCTCTCAGGATATGTTATTCTTTTCTTCCTGTCTGCTCTAGTTTTCTGTAAAACATAAGACAAAGTAGGCACTACTTTGTCTTATGGAGGTTTCCTACGCTTGGCCAGTTTTGACCCACTTCTTGCGGTCAAAATAATTTCCCCAAAATTCTCATCTGATCTCGCGATGCCTCCTTTCACTATTCCCCAGCGTCCTGAGTTATTGTAAATTGGGGAAATTACGGTCAGTGCTGCTTACTGCTAGTTAGGGGTTAACGGTAAAAAAAAATTATAAAAATGTTATATCTTAAAAAAAAAAAAAAAAGTTTTAAGAATGTTTAGGAAAGTTAACAAAAATTAATAAGTAAAAAAAATGTTTTAAAACAAATTTTAAAAAGTAAAAAACAGTTTAACCCCTTAAGGACATGACATGTGTGACATGTCGTGATTCCCTTTTATTCCAGAAGTTTGGTCCTTAAGGGGTTAAAAAAGTAAAAAAAAATACATGCTCATTACCACTACACCTGGAACAAACTAGAGAAAAAAATGATCCCATGCTAAGGTTCAAAATACGCCTTTTGAATTACCCCAGGGTGTATTCTTTAATAAATAGTATGTGTTTGTGGGGAAGTTTCAATAACCAACCATCTAAACTACTCCAAAATAGAACAAGGACACAGCGTAAAACTTCAAAGATAGAAAAAAAATGAATGGCTGCGTCTCAAATGTGCCCCTTCAATATCCACATATAGCTGGCAAAGGTACATACGGGTATTGCTGTACTCAGACGACATAGCTGAGCAACATATGTAGTATTACACAGTCCTACCACACATACGATTTGCAAAATATACTGTGCAAACTCACTTTGTGTGTCAAAGAGGCAGAAAAAATTACCACTACACTTGGTACAAGCTAGCAGAGAAATGATCCCACGCTAAGGTTCAAAATATGCCTTTTGAAATACCCTGGGATGTCTTCTTTAAGAAATGGTATGGCTTTATGGTGTAGTTGTAATATGTAGCCTGCTCAAGTGCTCCAAAGTGTCCACGGACGCATCAAAAACCTCCATGAAAATTCACACTTAAAAACCTGAACTTGTCAGGTCTCTTTTACAGCACTGTAACTTCGCAAAATAGTGTCTAGGTCATACATTGGGCATATTGTTTTAATCAGAAGATGTAACTAAGTATAATTTGAGGATTTTTATGACAGTGGTAAATATCAAGTGTAAGAAATACTCAGCAAAAATGCAACATATATGTAAAAATTCAATTTTTCCCCCCAACCACAAACATGGACATAAATTGGTGAAAAAATAGTGACAAGTTAAGGCACAATATACACCATATAAGATACCCTTTGGTGTCTGCTTTATCAAATGAAAGCCCTTTGTGGGGTTATTTGAACAGTCACACTGCTATAATACCCTAAAATGAGACATAGGCCTGTCACATCCATCTACAAAAATTCTAACTATAGAAACTGAAATAGCCTTGTCTCTTATATGGCACTGTAGGTTTACCGAAAAGTGCCAAAGGCATACAATGGGGGTATCGTTATACTCAGCAGATGTAGCTGAACACAATATGGGCCTCCGTGCAGGATTAGCACACACCAGCTTTACAAAATATACATTACAAAAACCTTGTTATATGTGTATATGCCAAAATAAAGAAAAAAACACAATTTTACTCCAATACTTAGCAGAGATTGGCGATGAAATGGCTACGTAAAAAGTGTCAAACTAACATTAGATAATTAGCCTGTGATGTCTACTTTATATAAATATATACTTTTGTGTGGCAATTTTGTTTTCTGTGGTGGCTACTAAACCTACAAGACAAACATACCAAATTCTAAAATTGTTGCAAATTGAAATTTAATTTTAGTCCTTGTATTTTGTGACCTATACCTTTCAAAATAAGCTGAAATCCTATACATATGATGTACTCTATATATCAAGACACATAAATGAATTTATTTTGAATTACTTTTTCTAAGCTGGACATATTATGCACACGCTATTATTGCCAAAACTGTGAAAAAATATATATGTTTTTGTTTTTATTAAAGTTTTTGGTATTTTTATATAATTAATGAGAATGTATCTATGTATATGTGACATCAAATTAAAGCCCTGTTTGCCCTCTAAAAAACAATGTATAATATGTGTTGGTGCAATAAATGACAGAGATGCAAATTGCGTTTGACTACAAACAGCAAAAAAATTCAAAAATGGCTTCTGTCCTGAAGCGTAAGACAAGCTTCTGAAGCTGTGTCCTTAAGGGGTTAATTTATGCATCAACACAAACATAAATATCTGCTTAAGCTATACATATTTAATATTAAACTTCCATTAGTAAAGATCAAATATTCTGCTATATAATTTTAAAAGCAAAATAATGTCAAAGTGCTGCATTGTTTTAAAGCTTAAAATTACATTTCTGTTCTTCGTAAACAAAGAGTTTGCCTGGCACAATATTTGAAACTGTGTCACCATCTATTTGCCAAGTACATGACAAATTATGACTGCTATATACATTTCCAAGATTAATAGATAAACAAAATGTTTTAATGACATCATGCTAGTAGGAATCATTTTTGGTAAGCTAGGCTTAAAAGAATGTATAATTCACTATATGCCAACCTGTCTAACTTGCCTCTATGCCATAGGTATGTATGGAGACTTCCGCAAATTTAATGCAAAACTCAATTCAATTGTGAAGATTGCATTGGAAGTGGCTTTTGACTGATGCATTTGGTCATTGGTGCCTACGTGCACCTCTGCATGTTAAATCATTTCCCCCCGTTTTCACTTGCGTAGACAGTAGGTTTTAAACCTGCTGGTTCAAAAATGTCATAGCACTGGCAGTCAAAACCATGAAATTTTCTAAAACTTGAAAGTAGCTGCTAGTCTGATTAACTAAATCTAGATATTTTTATTGTTTACAAGTTATTTTTATTTCCCCCCATTTTTCATCTATTTTACTTATTAATATTTTGTCAGTCACAGTTTTTCTAATTCTGCTTAATTTCTTGAGATTCAATTTCCTCTTTCATCTTATACTAAATTTGGTTTATATTTTAACTGATACATCTTAAATGATATAACGCTATCACGCTATCAGTTCACCAGTCTGAATTATCAGGAATTCAAAATGAATTTAAAGTGGATTTGAAATTTTCGATCTGAAAATAACAGAAAGTGAAGACACAGAGGACATGGAGAATGTTTTTCACTTTGACTATACAGGCCTAAAATATGCAGTTCACTTTGAAATTTTTGACAACTGGATGATTGATCAATCGACCAAAGGAGAAATTAAAGGGATTCTAATAGATTTAAGGTCTGGAAGGCTGACCTCTTGGAGACCCAAACAGAGATGGGCATAATTCATCAGAAAATGAATGCGTTAGAGGAGAGAGATAGAGAATTACGAGAGGCAAAAAAACAGATTGAGGGTCTTACCTCTCAGGTCCAGCGACTGAGCCAGGTGGTTAATTCAATGGAAAAATGCCACAGACGCTGAAGCCTATGCCTTCAAGGTATACCAGATGCAGTCAGATACAGAATGCTGCTGCAGTTCATTCGGAATCCAATCTACTCCATAGATACCAAAAGGGTACAGACCCAACAAACATCACCTTAGTCTTCCAGGTGCACAAATCTGCAGTAGTGCCAATGGGAGCTCCCAGAGACACTGGCACAATTATGAGAAATGTGGTGGTTAGAGCTGTTATCATGAGCCGCTCTAGAGCAGTGGGGAATGTGTGCTTTGATCATAGCAAAGTGGCTATATACGGGGATATACCATTTTTAGTACTGACGGAGAGGACAAAGCTAGCATCGATTGCTAAAAATTAAGGGACTGCTTGATAAAATACAGATGGAATGCATAGGGATCTCTCCTGTCTACACAGAATGATAGAGCCCTCACTCTGACATCCTCCATTGACCCAAAATCATTTCTGAAGAACCTAGGCCTACCTCCCTTAACACAGACGGAAGCTTCAACTCTGACACAGAAGAGTGATAAACACAGAGATTTTGGCACATTACTGCCCAGAGAACCCATGGGAAACACTGTTTATTGACAGTGATCCCTGCTCAGAAACTTAAGCTTTTTTCTACTTGTTTTCCAATTATGCTCTACTCATTTATTCACCATTTTTTACACTTTTGAGCTGTCGGGTCAGTGTTTTGTATCACCCACATTTCCCTATTTGCAGGCTATAATAGGTTTTCTCGCTAGATTATCACAGTCCTGCGCGTACAATAGCCTGTGACCGAGTGGCATGCTGATTGTATATGATAACCAACTGTCAATCATAGCTCATTTTCTGATGTGAACAATAATTGTAGCTGCAGACTTTTGAACTGCATGTGGAATTGCTACTTCAGTGATTCAAACAATACTGGAGAGCTAATCAGCAAATCTCACCACATTTGGTCCTCAATAGCAGAGAATATCAGTGCCAGTAAATCCATGGAGACCAAAAAAAAAGAGATTGAGATAGTTATACTTTCTTCTTTACAAAGTCCTAGCACATATAAGAAATTTTAATAGACAGACCTGCCAGATGCATGGGAAAATGACTGAATGTTCACAAGCAAATTCATTCATCATTTCTTTAGTAATTTTCTTACAAAAAAAAGCACATATTAAAAAGTATACATTTCTAATAAATAATCTAGGGATGAAATTTTCAAAATGTGGTAAAACCCACCCTGATTAGACAGTGTAACTGAAACCATGATTTTGTTTGGCCCTATTAACCATGCATGTATAAAGGATGAAGTGGGGACACATTAACCTACCTAGGACCTCTGTGGTACCTTAATCCTTGTCTGGCAGGTTGCTAGACACCCACATACATGTCAAACAGCAAAACAGAAAATATACAATGTGCAGCTTAGTTAATCAAGCCCATTTGGGCAACCTACATTTATGTGAAGATCATGTATAAAACACAGATGTTTTGAGATGCCTGTCCCTTTCTAAATGCTACAATAGCCTTGCCTTTCTCAAATACCTGTCAGACAGACCATGCAAGTTTACATTCTCAATTAACTGAATTCATAGGAAGCCATAACTTACCTGATGTGAACCATTATGAGCGACATGTTGCCTCTGTCTGATGAGTCATATGACCCCTTGCAAAAAACAAGCAAAACTCAACTCATTTATCCAGGGTTGTTACCTAAATTGTAACTTTTCAGAAATTCAAAATGTCTTTTAAATTTAAAGACAAACGAGCCAAACTGAAAAAAGTCACCAAGGCATCGAAACCTGCAGTTTACTGTAAATTCCATTTGTTACGATCCTGATCATAAGTTAAGGTAAGAGTGAGCTCAATAGAAAGTCCACCTGAATTGGTATTTGACCACTCATTTGGACTACTATTGATTATCATTTAAAAGTTTATGTTACAAAACTATTTCTGCTTGCATCCCATGGTGGGGAAATGGATTGTATTACAAAAGGTAATTGATGGTTTGGATGTAATATAAACATCTCAGTAAATCCATCCTAAAGAACTCAAGAGTCTGTATAATTTATGATACTGCTTTATCCTGCTAAGTGGTTACAATGGCCATTATTGCTACATGTTAAACAATATAAACTGGTTAAAGCTTAAATTCACATATACCTTTCATCATGCATTTTTCATAACCACTCTAAATACCCCTATAACTTCCACTGCCTATAGCACATTTCACTTTCCTTGTAATAACACGTACAATGAATTGTGGGATGAATAAACAGGGCTATACATAGGACACAAGGTCACACATTTAGGCTGGAAGAAAGGAGATTTCATCTAAGGCAAAGAAAAGGTTTCTTTACAGTAAGAGTAATAAGGATATGAAATTATCTGCCTGAAGAGGTGGTTATATTAGAGTCCATACAGATGTTTAAACTGAAATTGGATAAATACTTGCAAAAAAAAACCACTCATGCACTATTGTTCCCCTCCATCCCACACCCATTAGTGGCGGGTGGGGGGCCTAAGTGATAATAGGGGGACCTATCCTGACTCCTGCAGCCCCCACCCATTATTGGTGGGTGGAGGCTCTAAGCCCCAGTCACCCCCCCAGGGTCTAGGGGTGGAGGCTCTAAGCCCCAGTCACCCCCCCCCAGGGTCTAGGGGTCACCCCACCCCAAAAATCAAATACCCCACCTACCGCCTTTTCCTTATAATAGTGTGTGTGTGTGGGGGGGGGGAGGAATAAACTAAATACCTAAAAAAAAAAAAAAAATTGCCATTAGATGTTTTTTAGGTGTTTTTTCTACCATTTTATTTTTTCAGCTCAGTACAAGGCCAAATAAAAATCTATAAAGTCCCATCAAACTATTAAAATAAAAAAGATCCTATTGCAAACAAACAAAAAAACAGCGAGGGCTCCTTGCAGACTGAACTTTACAGGGCAGGGGAAGTCTTATAAAGCCTTCCCACACTGTGTAATTTGACTTAGAGCACTCTGATTGGTTGACCAAAGCACTGGGGGGAGAGGGAGGAGGAGACTAGAGGTAGGTACCCACCCATTGCTAATAAACTAAACAAACTAACAAGGACTAAAATGCAATTCAGTCTTTGTTTGTTCATTGTAATTTATATTCGTTCATTCGACTTTCTGATCCATGTACAAATAGCCGAAATTCAGACAAAAGGGAATGCCCAAGTGTTCAAGTGGGCATGAGTGCGAACTACATTGCGCAAGCTAGTGTGGGCAGTTGAAGGCCCTGCGTCATTCAGGAACACTAAAATAGCAACGCCTAGGATATAGACGCAGAGAAGAAGTAAAACAGTAAAAAAAAAAAAAAGGTGAAACGGGGTAGTTAGAGACGTTTGGGAGTGGATAGAGTGACATCAAATGTAAAGAAGCCAGAATGTGAGTAAAAAAAAATGGATGCGGCCATGACAGTGCTGCTTTAAGCACTGTCTATTTCACCTCTAAATATCTACTTTTTTTTAATTGTAAAGCATTGCTGATTATGTTGGTGTTATATAAATTTTAATCAGATTGGATAACATTTGTCTGAAACCAAAATACCTCATGGACAAAACCAATCAAAATAAATACATTTCAGACAAACCATTTTTTCCTCTGTGCACAACTAATAACAATCTAACAACTAATCATAATCTCTCAAATTTAACAATTTGCCAGTAATCAGTGTGCCTTTGTTGGATACTATTAAATGAGTCTGTTTTTATTTATTCACTAAATGATTAGATTTGAAAGCGTGCACATTTCCCCTGCAAATGTAACCCAAAAGTTTCAGGAATGTAGAGCATCCATCAACTACTCATCTACTCCATTTTTTAAAATCTTTATTTTTTCCCTTGATTTTCTATAGAAACTATTACAAAATAATACAATTAACATAAATACATAGACATATGGTGACACCATTACATACATTGTTTCTGAAAAGTAGAACATAGTCTAACAATTATTCCATGTAAAGGAAGGAAAAAATGCAATGATTATATAGAATGTGTTTTTAACATTTCCATACATAAATTCAAAGATTTAATATTGTAATAGGACACATTTCTAATCAACTCCATTTTAACCACTTACCTGTGATATATTGTTACAGTGGACCATTAAGCAGGAGATATTTTTAAATTCTACAGTTGTCTCCTAAAATTGTCAGTTGCTTTGCCAATTCACAGTTTCCAAGTTAGTGAATAGACTAAATGCATTATAATTTGTGTGAAGTGTACCCAATGATCTTTAGCATTAATTATTTATAATTTCAGACACTGTCTTAACTTCTTGGCGACTGCACATATACATAGTACATATTTTGCACAGGGCTGATAGGGCTTGTGATACATTATGTATATACACCCTGTTCCAAATTATTATGCAAATGATATTTTTCTCATTTACCTAAGTAATTGATGTAAATAACAGTCAGCATAATTCTCATGTTATCAACTATTAAGATTACAATTCAAATTTTATTGAACAAACCTCCTAATGATAACAGTATTTTTTTTAACCCCTTAAGGACACATGACATGTGTGACATGTCATGATTCCCTTTTATTCCAGAAGTTTGGTCCTTAAGGGGTTAAACATAAAAAACTTACAATGCACTGTTCAAATTATTACGCACAATAAGTTTCAAAACACTTTATAGGGTGTAAACACTTTATAGGTGAAAATTGTCATTTGTTGTGTTTGCAGCATATTTGCTGAAATCGAAAGCTATTTCAATCAAACTTATAACAACATTTTAACTTTTTAAACATTTTAACAGGTCACGTTACATTTTAACATAGGACCCCTTATTTGATAGCAGCTTCACAAGTCTTGCATCCATTGAACTTGTGAGTTTTTGGATAGTTTCTGCTTGAATTTGTTTGCAAGATGTCAGAATAGCCTCCCAGAGCTGCTGTTTGGATGTAAACTGCCTCCCACCCTCATAGATCTTTTGCTTGAGGCTGCTCCAAAGGTTCTCAATAGGATTGAGGTCAAGGGAGGATGGAGGCCACACCACGACTTTCTCTCCTTTTATCCCCATAGCAGCCATTGATGCAGAGGTATTCTTTGCAGCATGAGATGGTGCATTGTCATGCATGAAGATGATTTTATTACGGAAAGCATAGTTCTTCCTTCTGTACCAGGGAAGAAAGTGGTCAGTCAGAAATTCCACATACTTTGCAGAGGTCATCTTTACACCTTCGGGGACCCTAAAGGGGCCGACCAGCTCTCTTCCCATGACTCCACCACCGCCTTGATGACATCGCAGCCTTGTTTGAATAGGGTGGTCGTCCACCAACCATCTACTACTCCATCCATCTGGACCATCCAGGGTTGCACAGCACTCATCAGTGAACAGGACTATTGGAAAATCAGTCTTCTTGTATTTTTCTGCCCAATGCAGCCGTTTCTGCTTGTGAGCATTGGTTAGTAGTGGTCGAATAGAAGGTTTATGCATAGTTGCAAGACTCTGGAGGACTCTACACCTTGTTGTCCGTGGGACTCCAGAGGCACCAGCAGCTTCAAATATCTGTTTGCTGCTATATAATGATATTTTAGCAGCTGCTCTCTTGATCCGATGCATGGATCTGGCAGAAATCTTCCTCAATGTGCCTTTATCTGCACGAACCCGTCTGTGCTCTGAATCAGCCACAAATCTCTTAATAGTGTGATGGTCAAGCTTAAGTTTTCATGAAATATCCAATGTTTTCATACCTCGTCCAAGGCATTGAACTATTTCACTCTTTTCGGCAGCAGAGAGATTCTTTTTATTCCCCATAATGCATGAAAATGGTGCTCTGCTTAATAATGTGGAACACCCGCCTTTAGTAGTTTTTCCTTAAATTGGGCTTATCTGGCAATCTAATTATCACAGGTGTCCGAAATTGCTTTCAGTGATCAAAAGAGCCCTGAGACACAATGCCATCCATGATTTAAACTGAAAAACACAATATTTAATTTGCAAAATAATTTGGAACAGGGTATACATAGCACAACATATAGATAAATCTTAAATGAAATTAAAAAAAAGACATTGCTTATAAGAATTTTTTGACACAATTAGTGCAACAAAGAAAAACTTTAAAATAAATTCACATATTAGTCCTGATTATTAAAATGCCTAAGTTGCCCATGATTTCATTTATTATTTTGAAGTGATAAGGCAAATTTTGCAAGGAATGAATTGTGAAAAAAATGCCTTTTCCCCTAAATAGTCTAAAAAAGAGCCTTAGAAGTACCTGTTTTAATCTTTAATTTGATCAGATTTTCTGCTCCTCCTCTGATTGTCTGCTATTTCCCTCCTTTGCTTTCTCTCCGCTTCCTGTATTTAAGCCAGATTGTCCACCAATGGCCATGCTACAGTGATTCTCTATGAGAATCAGTAATGACATGTCCACAATGCCTGCCCACCATTAGCCATGCTCCAGTGATTCTCTAAGAGAATCAGTAATGACACACCTTACTGGGTGTGCCTGAGCTTCACTAAGCTCAAAACATGCCCACAATGCCTAACCAAGCCTCCTCGGATTTCTCAGCATTCAAACACTAGAACTTACAAACCACATCAAATACACACAAACATTCCCTCACCACATTAGGTATCAAATAATGTAATGTGTTTATTTTAAATAAATATAATGAGACAGAAAAACTCCTATAGAGCAGTGGTTTCTCTCTCTCTCTCTCTCTCTCTCTATCAAGCTTGATTAACAGGGGCTTGAAGGGAAGGAGTTAACAGTGGTTAGTGAGGTTGGCTGACAGAGACTGGCAGGTGAAGGGTTAACAATGGGTAGTGAGGTTGGCTGACATGGAAGGGGTTAACAGTGGTTAAGGAGGTTAGCTGACTGGGACTGGAAGGGAAGGGGATAACAGTGGGTAGGTAGACTGGCTGACAGAAAAAGGGTTACAGTGGGTAGGGAGGCTGGCTGACAGGGAAGGAGTTAACTATGGGTAGGTAGGCTAGCTGACTGGGGCTGGAGGAGAATGTATTACTTGCATTACAGGGAGGGAGGGAGACTCTGCAGTGCAGTCTGTGCTGTGAGCATTCCTTACAGTAGATAGGACATGCCTGTATTTTCATTGGCTGCAAAAGATACGTTTCTTTTAGAGACTGGGAATCAGGAACGTTTTGAAATGTGAGAGAGGGCTGGCTAAGGAGGCGGGGTTACACTGCTGGGAAACTACACAGAATTAAAGGAAAATAAACTAATCACCAATATTTTGAGCTTGTTAACTTTAATTTAAGCTTAAATTGTTTACCTGTCTGGAGTGTTCCTTAAATGAGAGTTAAGGCGAGGGATGGCTGTGATTGGCTCTCGAGGTGACTAAACAGTCCAGGGACCAGTCAATCACTATTGCTTGACTGCTGCAGCCAATTCCCAAGTAATGGACTGAACATGCTAACATAAAATGGAGAATCCTGTGGTATCTCACAGACCAGAAAGGCCACATTCCAGCTTGAGAAAGGCTCTGATTGAGACCCTAAATGTCGCTGCTGCTTCCATTAAAGTCTACTATTTGGATATTACTTCTGTGTGCACATACATTTTTCCATACATGACTGCTGTAGCCAGGCATCACCTGCCATCTATAGACCAGAACCACTGTGGGAGCATATTCAGCACAACCTTTTGATGGACTTTGTAGTGAATTGTAAATGGTCACCATATGGTCGGTCATAGAGTGCACGTGGCGGTGCCTAACCTGTACAGCGGTTGTTTAGAAGGGTTTAATTTCCTACTCTCATCAGTCAACTCACTAAACAGTAAGTTATTATAAGTGGACAATTAACTTGCAACGTTACTGGTTAGATTACGAATTTTAAAAAGAACAAAACAAAAACCTCTGTACCTACCGGATTTGAGGATTTCTTTCCAATTTTTCAAGTCATTTCATGTGTGGTTTGCATCAACTCATTTATTAGTAATTTCATCAACTCCCAAAACCCCCAACTTTCCTGTATCAACCTTTAAAAGAATACACCAAGTCTTGCGGAGCTGCACTTTACAGCAAGTATTTTTGCAGTATATATTCTCCAGAGCACCAAGAAAGGGATATATGAACCCAAAACAGCCTTGAATGTAAGGATCTAATTTTTTTTAAGTAAAAAGGGAAAGAAGGGGAAAAAAATGTGCTCCCCACTGATATTATACCATCTTTTTGAAATGCTATTGTTGTGATTTTGTTATTTTGTTGCTCTGCCAAGTCTGAAATGAAGTTGTCTGAGATCTAACCCCGTTCAAACCTTTATGCTCTCCTGGCTCGGCTCCCATTGTGTACATGAAGATTTTGTATTCAGATCTCAACTACTGTCTCCGGCAATGACAGCAGAGAAGCGCTTTTGATGGTGTATAATCCTTGAGAAAACCAAAGCTAATGCAGAGATCAGTTCTGAGTTTGTAAGGTCTGGCAACCTTTTCTGTGTTTGTTTTCCATCAATTATCTAAGTTCTAAAGTAGCAAAGAATCAATGCGCAGAGCCGGAGCAGCTGGTATTCAACGAACAAACTCTACAGTTCATAACAAGAAGATGCCAATTCCTTTGGACATCTACATGAAAAGTATTTTAAAAAAATGTTCCCTCGTCTTTCCTTTTCATTTTCTAATATTTTCTGACTATTTTAAAAGCCACGCAAACATATACAACCAGAAATAATTTTTTTTTTAATGCCATTATGTTTAGAAATAGTAACGCTTGTGTGCAATCCTCATTTGAAGTATTTGTTTAATAAAGCAGTGACTATAGTACATAATAGAGTAATGTAGGGTTCTACATAATTAATATTTCTTTGTTAAATTACATGAACTTTGGTGACTTTAAGTGCCATTTCATGCACTATGTGTAACTTCCAGCCTCAACTACCAACGCTGGAGAGACTGAGGTTCCAAAGCAACTTTCTGAGCTTAGCTCACTGGCTGTCTGTGATCTTCTCAGTTGGTAGTTAAGTGTCATCGGCAGACTACACGTAAGAAATTAAACCATTCAAAAAAGGTTAGACAAACATACAGCAGGGGTTGGCAACCTTTGGCACTCCAGATGTTGTGGACTAGATCTCCCATAATGCTTTGACAGCATGTGCTCTACAGTGAACTTTAGTGATGATGGTGCTTGCAGTGTTCTATTAAGTAGAAGGTATGCGAGTAGTAGGTTAAAAAACACACACATAATTTTGGTGTTTAAAATCTTTATTTTTGCATGTGGTTATGCAACAAATCTCCAGGTTCTGATAGCTGCCAGCCCTCTTATTTAAAGGGAATCCTTGAAGATGTTTGAGCTTGGAAAACTGATTATTTTTTACATGACTGTTTATATTAATTTCTCATTGTCATGGAAAGAAGTAACTAAAAATACTTAAATGGACACTGAACTTTTAAAAAATCACTTTAGCCAGCTGAAATGCTTTATGTGTGAAGAGTGTGTCCTCTTTTTTTCATTTTACAAAAAGTGCAGATTTCAATAGAAATATTACTTTTATCAATTAAAGAAACACTATATATAAAAATACAAACGTATATTACTAACACTATAGTTTTAAAAGCACAGTTTAGTGCCCCCCATGTCCTTACTTTAAAAAGGTAGTTTACTTACCTATTTTCTATAACAATGCATTTGCAGATTTTTCTTTTTTCTTTACTAATTATTAATAGCCTGGTTTTATTAATTCTAATTGCAGTTATTATGTTGCAAATTTTTTTTGGGTGAATTGGAACATTGCAATCTCCAAAGAAGTAGTCTCACCAGATTTGTTTTGTTTTGTTTTGGTTTGTTTTGGAACATTGTCTTGCTTATGTGTAGAGGGGGCATCATTTTGAATTTCTAAGACTTTTTAATAGGAACTTCACCAAATTTCTCATTTTTTGTGGCGCAAGAAACTAGCATGTGAGTTTAGTTTCTTATTGGCTGGGTGACTCCAATTTAGGGCTAAAGATATTTAGATAAATGCTAGAGTAGTAAGGATGTAAGATTGATCAAAAAAGGCAATGACAAACCCTGTGCAGACATTTAATGATGATAATGTAGTCAAACAAAGTGAGAGATGCCATACCAAGAGCAAATATAGAAAGCCTCACAGAGAAGTTTATTCATTAAACTGATTGTAGATAATTAAAATCCAAATGCCAAAAGTTAGGGGAAAATAGTTGATTTAGAAAATTCTCTGTCTTGGCTAGAATCACAATTTGGCTATTTTAGTAGGATTTTATTTTTATTTATTTCCTTCCCCTTTAGTGCAGTATTTAGTTGGACCCGTTGGATGGTACTCATTGAGTGGTTCCCACTATAGTGAGAATTCAAAGAAAATTTTAAATTAATGTCCAGTCTTCGAGGACATTTTCAGTTCAGCAATTTTGACCTTAAATTTGAAATTCACTTCGAATTCTCTTTGAATTCTCCCTTTAGTAAATAACCCTGATAATCTTGCAATATTATTTAGTACACTATATTATTGACTCTTAGACAATATGATACTTTGTATTGATGTTGTAATGCTAGAATGTATAGCTCTCTCTGAGTTCAAACCTTCCATATGATTGTTGACTCAAAGTAAAAACATTTCTACAAGTTACATCTGTGATTTTCTTAACCAGGAGTTGTTACATGTAATGTAATACATTATACAAACAATTGCTATGTTCTTTTTATTAGTACCATAATCACAGGTTTATTAGAGACTACGTGCTCCTCATTATCACTTAGTTTACATTCAAATTCAGGTGAGAAAACCCTAAATCTATTTTTCTCTGAATAAAAAAAGTATGAAGAGTATGAAGAAGTACAGTTCAATGAAAATGAATCTATTAAAGGGACACTGCGGGCAGATAAACAAGTTAAGCTTAAATTAAAACTAATACGCTCAAAATACCTCTGGGAAGTTTCTCTTCTTTCAACTCTGTGTAGTTTTCCTGCAGGGCTGTAAAATGTTTTGCTGTTTTAAGCAGTATAACCCCGCCTCATTAGCCACCCCCCTCTCAACATGTTCCTGATTCCCAGTTTCTAAAAGAAGCATACCTTTTTGCAGCCAATGAAAATAGAGGCATGTCTTATCTACTGTAAGGAATGTTCACAGCACAGACTGCATTGCACCTAAAGCCCACCTGTGCTCCTCTCCCTCCCTGTAATGCAAGTAATACATCCTGCTCCAGTACCTGTCAGTCAGCCTGCCTACCCAATGTTAACTCCTTCCCTGCCAGCCAACCTCCCTACCCAGTGTTAACTCCTTCCCTGACAGCCAGCCTCCCTACCCATTGTTAACCCCTTCCCTGTCAGTCCTCCTCCCTACGCAGTGCTAACCCCTTCTGAGCCAACCAACCTCCATACTCAGTGTTAAACCCTCCCCTTAAATCCAACCTCCCTACCCAGTGTTAACCCCTCCCCTACCAGTTTCTGTCAGCCTACCCCACTACCCAGTGTTTATCCCTTCCCTACCAGCCTACCTCACTACCCAGTGTTTACCCCTTCCCTACCAGCCTACCTCACTACCCAGTGTTTACCCCTTCCCTACCAGCCTCCCTCACTACCCAGTGTTATCCCCTTCCCTGCCAGCCAACAACCCTACCCAGTTGTAACGGAACTCCCCGTACTCCGACCGAGTACCTTCCATTGATGGACGCTTCCTAGCTTGCGCCGAGGACCACAAGCACCGCACCAGACACCACAACCACTGCAGACTCCACAACGGCCGTAGCTTAACTGGAGTCTTGCCGTCTTCTGTCAACCCTGGATCAGCTTGTGTCCTCCAGGACCGTGTGGGAAGGACCTCTCCTCCAGGAGAGCGTATCAGGAACAAGCTCTTATAAGAGCTAAGTGATTAAAGCTCAGGGGAGTATGCAGGGCCCCTGCATTGTGAGTATAGCTGTCCCCTTCAATCACGAGACAAGATTACGTGTTGAGGGTCAAGAAGAACTGTTTTAATTAGCACCAAGGGCTTTCTTTTATGCAGGTTTTCCCTACATATGACCACCCACAGGGTTTTGCAGAACAACCAATAAAAACATTACAACACGTACAATAAAGTAAACCACCCCCATTCATCCCAGCAGAAATCCTCCCCTCTGCCTGTGATACAATTATCTCAACACAATAGACTAACTTAATTATCTCAGGCAGAAAATATACAGTTTTTACACATACAGTGTAAATTTAAAACCACACATCTAATCTTCATAACACATATTATTAATCAGCATCCTTTAAATATAAACATACTCAAAAATCCTAGGAATCCTTCCAGTAAATAAAAAGTTAGACGGAAGTCCATTGTGACCACCGCAAGCACATTTTCATGCCCAAAACAGTTCCATGGATTTGGGCTGTGCGGTCGGTCTATTTTACATTGAATAAATTACTAAGTCCCATTCGAACGAGCGTTCGAATCTTCAAACTGGACTTAGTCTCCAGCTGCAGTGTCGAAGTGGAGAAGAAGGTACAGGTAAGAGGTGTTCATCTAAATGTGTAGCCAATTTCAGTTCCATGGATTTGGCTAAACATACTGCTGACTTCGTTCGAATGAACAAAGATGTCCACCGCCACGTGTTCGTTTGCATAAACTGTGGTCACCCAGCGGTCGGCAATTTACCTACAGCAGGCTCCCAGCCTGGGAGGTAAATTGCCTGCAAACTTCTACTTCTGAGTGGTCCATCTGTGTCGTACTTGGTTCAGTAAGCCCCATTTACTGAACCAAGTGGGAAGAAGCCATGAATAAAGTACTTTAACCAAGTCAGGGGACACTGGGGACAAAGGCTTAAAGGGGCATTGTCCCAATTTTCCCCATGTCCCAAAAATGTGCTTAAAGGGCCCACACCAGTCCAATGAAAGTCCATAAGCCCCAATAATGTTCTTAAAGGCCCATACACCCCAGGGCCATAGTCGCAGGGCAGGAGGCTGGCAAGCAAGCCTCTTGAGGACCAAGTGGCGAAGGGCACTTTGTCACACCAGTGCTAACCCCTTCCCCTCCAGCTCCTGACAATCAACCTCTTAAGAGAGAGAGAGAGGCAGAGGCAGAGAGAAAGATAGATAGATAGATATCTATCTGTATTTTTATCTTTATAAAATATATGCAAAAAACTTGCAAATAACTTGTGATTGGATAACTCGAGACAAGGGGCTACAGCTATTAAAGAAAATTAATGTAAATAAAGCTCCGGGGCCTGACGGTATTCACCCACAAGTACTTAAGGAGCTAAGTGGGGAAATAAGTGAACCTCTGTATTTAATTTTTCAAGATTCTTTTGTTTCAGGTGTTGTACCGGAGGATTGGAGGAAAGCAGATGTTGTTCCTATATTTAAAAAGGGTTCAAATTCCTTGCCTGGAAATTATGGACCTGTGAGCTTAACTTCTGTAATTGGGAAAATATTTGAAGGGCTATTAAGGGATAATATTCAGGAATTCATTGGGAAGAACTTTGTTATTAGCAATAATCAGCATGGTTTTATGAAACATAGGTCATGTCAAACTAACCTAATTGCGTTCTACGAAGAAGTAAGTAGAAGTATAGATCAGGGTGTTGCAGTGGATGTGATCTACTTGGATTTTGCCAAGGCATTTGATACGGTTCCTCACAAAAGGTTAATCTTTAAACTAAAATAAATTGGTCTAGATGAATTTTCTTGTTCTTGGGTAGAACATTGGCTTAAGGATAGAGTACAACGAGTTGTAATTAATGGTACATTTTCAGGCTGGACAAAAGTGGTAAGTGGTGTCCCTCAGGGTTCTGTTTTGGGACCACTTCTATTTAACATATTTATAAATGATCTTGAAATAGGCATTGAAAGCCATGTATCAGTGTTTGCAGATGACACAAAACTTTGTAAAGTAATAAAATGTGAGCAGGATATTGCTTTGCTGCAGAGAGATTTGGATAGATTGGGGGACTGGGAACTAAAATGGCAGATGAAATTTAACATAGAGAAATGCAAAGTTATGCACTTCGGGGTTAAGAATGCACAAGCTACTTACACACTAAATGGTAGTGAATTAGGGATAACCACACACGAGAAGGATTTGGGAATTGTTATAGACAACAAATTAGGCAGCAATATGCAGTGTCAATCTGCAGTTGCTAAGGCCAGTAAGATTTTGTCATGTATAAATAGGGGCATAAATTCTCGGGATGAAAATATAATTTTGCCTCTTTATAAATCGCTGGTAAGACCACACCTTGAATATGCTGTGCAATTTTGGGCCTGTTTTATAGAAGGATGTAACGGAGCTCCCTGTACTCCGACCGAGTACCCTCCGTTGACGGATGCTCCTAGCGCTTCCTGAGGACTTCAAGCGCTGCAGCAGACACCACAACCACCGCAGACTCCGCAACCACCGTATCTTGACTGGAGTCTCGCCGTCTTCCTTCCACCCTGGATCAGCTTCTGTCCTCCAGGACTGTGTGGGAAAGAACTCTTCCTTCCACCCTGTATGAACCTCCAGCATCCAGGACTGTGTGGTGAAGGCCCCTCCTCCAAGGAGAGCATGTTAGGAACAAGCTCTTAAAAGAGCTAAGTGACTCAAGCTCAGGGGAGCATGCAGAGCATAGCAATCCCCAGTGTGATATAGCAGTTCCCTCCAATAACGAGACAAGGCTACGTATTGAGGGTCAAGAAGATCTGATGTTTAATGGCACACACTCTGCTTTTATGAGATTCTGCCCATGCAAGGGAGACACCCACATAATTAGCAGTATAACCAATCGGAACAATATACATTCGGGGAAATTCCCATCCCTCAGATAATCACATAACATAATTAAAACAGAACAGTAAAAATACAGTTTTTATACATGTACTATAACTTCCAAACTACACATCCAATCTTCATAAAAATTACATATTTGGAATCAATCCATTAAGGGGAGCAACATATTAAAAAATGGCACAAATCAGACAAGGGGTTCAAAAGTTAGCAAAAGTGTCTTTTGGGGCCTGGCTGGCAGCATGGTTTTCTGGCCCAAACCGGTTTTACAGAGGCCTCTATCCTGGACAATGGGGAAAGTAATCCAATTATCCAGGGATAGAGGCAGACTCCATTAACCACATGTTAGCAAAAGACACAAAAAGACACAAAAATACATAACTCCTATTGAACTGAACAGAACCCCCACATTCAACCTATCCCCAGATGGCTTGGATCTGAGCGCTCAATATATCCAAACAGCGCTCAGATCCCACAAATACAGTCAAATCGCCATACACACTAGGTCCATAGTCATGGGGCAGAAGGCTGGCAATTAGGCTTCTCCATAACACAGGGAAGCAGGGCAATTTGTCAAATAAAATAACAGTTACAAATGGCAGTTTGTAACAAAGGATATCATGGCACTGGAGAGGGTCCAAAGACGAGCTACAAAATTGATAAAAGGAATGGAGCATTTTAGTTATGAAGAAAGGTTAAAAAAATTAAATCTGTTTAGTTTGGAAAAACGGCGCCTGAGAGGGGATATGATAACTTTATACAAATATATTCGGGGCCAGTACAAACCTTTATCTGGAAATCTATTCATAAACAGGGCTATACATAGGACACGAGGTCACACATTTAGGCTGGAAGAAAGGAGATTTCATCTAAGGCAAAGAAAAGGTTTTTTTACAGTAAGAACAATAAGGATATGGAATTCTCTGCCTGAAGAGGTGGTTTTGTCAGAGTCCATACAGATGTTTAAACTGAAATTGGATAAATACTTACAAAAACATAACATACAGGGATATAATTTCTAATTAGTGGGGTAATAGCTGCTTGATCCAAGGAGACATCTGACTGCTATTTTGGGGTCAAGAAGGAATTTTTTCCTAGTTTGGGGCAAAATTGGTAGCGCTTCAGACCAGGTTTTTTGCCTTCTTTTGGATCAACAGCAACAACATTTGTGAGGGAGGCTGAACTTAATGGACGCAAGACTCTTTTCAGCTATGTATCTATGCAACTATATAAATGGTTGCTTCATCTAAGTGCTGCTTCTAAGTGGTTGGAGGTATTGGAGGTTGGAGGTATTCTGGAGAGTTTTACAGAAGCTTCAACTGTCTAAGATTTTGCTAAGAGTTTTCTTTTCTGTTACAGGTAAGATTAATCTGTCGGAAAAGGTAACTGATTGCATAAGGTTTGATTTCCTGTTGGTAATAATAAGGCATTTGATTTGATTAGTTAGCTACTTGCTAATGATTGCTGGTTAATTAGCTATTGTTTGCAAACAAGCATAGGCCTACCCAGGTGTTAAACATTCCTAGTGGGTGGTGATTTTAGGAGTTATATAAGGGTTGTGGTCATTAGCTTGGCTAATATAGCTTGGTTGCTTCATCTAAGTGCTGCTTCTAAGGGTGTGGTTGGAGATATTCTGGAGAGTGCTGCTTCTAAGTGTGTGGTTGGAGATATTCTGGAGCGTGTTGCTTCTAAGTGTGTGGTTGGAGATATTCTGGAGAGTGCTGCTTCTAAGTGTGTGGTTGGAGATATTCTGGAGATAAACTGGAGGTAATCTGAGGTATTCAGTAGGATTAAAAATTTAAGATTTGTTTGATTTAAATTATTCACCTCATTGAAATGGCAGACTTAGTTCAGTGTAATAGTTGTTATGCATTTGTTTCACGTTCCACTTTTTGTAGATTTGGATGCTGTCTAATCTGTAGACAGTTCTCTATATTGCGACAGGAGATTGCATTTTTGAAGTCTGAGATTTGTAAGTTATCTGGTAAACAAACTCAGGCTGGAACTTCTGCAAAGCCACTGCCGCAGAGAATGGCAGATGGATTACTGTAGGATCTGGTAGACTTAGAGTTGTGGATAGAAGGCATATTGCACGGTCTGTTACTCTACATAATTCATTTTCTGCACTTTCAGAGTGTAATGGTATTATGGGGACGGGCTCAGGTACTGAGGATAGTGGTGTTATGGAGAGAGGCACTGAGGGTTGTGATGTTGTGGAGACAGGCTCAGGCACTGAGGGTAGTGGTGTTGTGGAGACAGGCTCAGGCACTGAGGGTAGTGGTGTTGTGGAGACAGGCTTGGAGAAAGAAAGCAGTTGTTGTTGGGGGATTCCATCATAAGAGGTGTGGAAATGGACAATGGTGGTCTTGTGATATGTCTTCCCGGAGCTACTGCTCACAGAGACAGGAGACATATTTGTAATATTGTTAAGCGAGCAAAGCAGGAAGGGGAATTGGATGTACTTGTCCATCTAGGGACAAATGACTTGGCTTGCAATGAGGTTTCAGAGGTTAAGGAAGTTTTTAGTGTTTTTGCCAATGATATACGGCAGGTTGCTTCCACGCTGTCATTCTCTGAAGTTCTACCTGTGCATAACACTGAGAACATCAGGCGGATGCGTATTAGGGACTTTAATTTGTGGCTCGGTGAATGGTGTCGGGAGCAAGGATTTGGCTTTATTTCTCATGGTAGCTCTGTTTGGAATGGAAATAAACTGTACAAAAAAATGGTTTGCATCTTTCTCAAAAGGGAACAAATGTTCTCAGTGAGCAGTTCAGAGGTTTTGCTAGGATGTATTTAAACTAGGAGGGGGGGGGGGGCAAAAGGGTGATAAAACATCAATCCAATTGTCCCCCAAAACAAGCACAGAAGGTGGCTTTAGCAAGTGTGTTAAAAAAGGATAAGCTTAGAAAGTTTAGGATCTTGTGATCATCAGTAAGTGTGGTTTAATATAAGAACAGTGACTGAGTCACACCACACAAAAACAAATGTTTTAGACTTTAAAAATTCAGACTTTTTTAAAATTAGAATATGTGTAGAGGAGTCATTATCAAATTGGAGCAATTTAAAAGAAGCCCAAGAGAAATGGGATTATTTAAAAGTTGCACTGCTGAAGGCAACAGAAAATTTAATTAGGTTGTCAGTAAAAGCAAAAAATTCAAGAAACCACTATGGTACTCCACAGATGTGGCCAAAATAGTAAAAAAACAAAAAATTTGCATTGGTAATTATAAAAAAAAACCCAGAGTGAGGAAGACAAAATGCTCTATAAGATTAGGCAGAAAGAGGCTAAGCAAGTTATAAGAGCTTCCAAATAACACACAGAAGAGAAAATAGCACAGTCAGTAAAAAAAAGAGGACAAAACATTTTTTTAGATACATAAATGAGAGAAAAAAAATTAGGGGTGATTATTTCTGATGACTTAAAGGTAGGCAGACAATGTAATAGAGCAGCAGGAAATGCTAGCAGAATGATTGGTTGTATAGGGAGAGGTATTAGCACTAGAAAGAGGGAAGTGCTCATGCCATTGTACAGAACACTGGTGAGACCCCACTTGGAGTTTTGTACGCAGTACTGGAGACCGTATCTCCTGAAGGATATTGATACATTAGAGAACGTTCAGAGAAGGGCTACTAAACTGGTTCATGGATTGTAGGATAAAACTCCAGGAAAGGTTAAAGGATCTTAACATGTATAGCTTGGAGGAAAGACGAGACAGTGGGGATATGACAGAAACATTTAAATACATAAAGGGAATCAACACAATAAAGGAGGAGACCATATTTAAAAGAAGAAAAACTACCACGACAAGAGGACATAGTCTTAAATTAGAGGGACAAAGGTTTAAAAATAATATCAGGAAGTATTACTTTACTGAGAAGGTAGTGGATGCATGGAATAGCCTTCCAGCTGAAGTGGAAGAGGTTAACACTGTAAAGGAGTTTAAGCATGCGTGGGATAGGCATAAGGCTATCCTAACTACTGTTGCAAGAAAAAGTATGTGAACCCTTTGGAATGATATGGATTTCTGCACAAATTGGTCATAAAAATGTGATCTGATCATCATCTAAGTCACAACAATAGACAATCACAGTCTGCTTAAACTAATAACACACAAAGAATGAAATGTTGCCATGTTTTTATTGAACACACCATGTAAGCATTCACAGTGCAGGTGGAAAAAGTATGTGAACCCCTAGACTAATGACATCTCCAAGAGCTAATTGGAGTGAGATGTCAGCCAACTGGAGTCCAATCAATGAGATGAGATTGGAGGTGTTGGTTACAGCTGCCCTGCCCTATAAAAAACACACACCAGTTCTGGGTTTGCTTTTCACAAGAAGCATTGCCTGATGTGAATGATGCCTCACACAAAAGAGCTCTCAGAAGACCTACGATTAAGAATTGTTGACTTGCATAAAGCTGGAAAGGGTTATAAAAGTATCTCCAAAAGCCTTGCTGTTCATCAGTCCACAGTAAGAAAAATTGTCTATAAATGGAGAAAGTTCAGCACTGCTGCTACCCTAGGAGTGGCCGTCCTGTAAAGATGACTGCAAGAGCACAGCGCAGACTGCTCAATGAGGTGAAGAAGAATCCTAGAGTGTCAGCTAAAGACTTACAAAAGTCATTGGCAAATGCTAACATCCCTGTTAGCGAATCTACAATACGTAAAACACTAAACAAGAATGGATTTCATGGGAGGATACCACAGAGGAAGCCACTGCTGTCCAAACAAAACATTGCTGCACGTTTACAGTTTGCACAAGAGCACCTGGATGTTCCACAGCAGTACTGGCAAAATATTCTGTGGACAGATGAAACCAAAGTTGAGTTGTTTGGAAGAAACACACAACACTATGTTTGGCGAAAAAAGGGCACAGCACACCAACATCAAAACCTCATCCCAACTGTGAAGTATGGTGGTGGGGGCTTCATGGTTTGGAACTGCTTTGCTGCATCAGGGCGGATTGCTATCATCGAAGGAAAAATGAATTCCCAAGTTTATCAAGACATTTTGCAGGAGAACTTAAAGCCATCTTTCTACCAGCTGAAGCTCAACAGAAGATGGGTGTTGCAACAGGACAATGACCCAAAGCTTATAAGTAAATCAACAACAGAATGGCTTAAACAGAAGAAAATACGCCTTCTGAAGAGGCCCAGTCAGAGTCCTGACCTCAACCCGATTGAGATGCTGTGGCATGACCTCAAGAAAGCGATTCACACCAGACATCCCAAGAATATTGCTGAACTGAAACAGTTCTGTAAAGAGGAATGGTCAAGAATTACTCCTGACCGTTGTGCACGTCTGATCTGCAACTACAGGAAACGTTTGGTTGAAGTTATTGCTGCCAAAGGAGGTTCAACCAGTTATTAAATCCAAGGGTTCACATACTTTTTCCACCTGCACTGTGAATGTTTACATGGTGTGTTCAATAAAAATATGGCAACATTTCATTCTTTGTGTGTTATTAGTTTAAGCAGACTGTGATTGTCTATTGTTGTGACTTAGATGATGATCAGATACCATTTTATGACCAATTTGTGCAGAAATCCATATCATTCCAAAGGTACAAAACTTTTTCTTGCAACTGTATAAGATAAAGCTAGGGACTAATGAAAGTATTTAGAAAATTGGGCAGACTAGATGGGGCCGAATGGTTCTTATCTGCCATCACATTCTATGTTTCTATGTTTCTATATTTATTTATAATAAACATATGACACTATATGATATCTAATATGGAGAGGAAATGTTTGTGTGGTAGGCTTTGTCAGGCATTGTGGATGAAGATGGTAGAAAACTCTGGAGATATAAAATAAGAGGAGTTGAACAATTACATCCTTTAAAACACATTATTATTTAATAGATATGCCTCCACAAACAAATTAAATAAATGCACGTATTTCTTTCTGCATAACTGCAGACTTGCTGTCTGTAGACTTTGCATACCACCCCTCTTTCCTTCGCACTTTCAGATTGTTATGGGGAATACTCCAATCAGTGGCCTCTCACAGAGAAGCATCTGTGTTGGAGCAGCACATGGAGTCGCACAAGATTGTGCAATAAATTTCAATGAGTTGTACTACTGCTCATTGTGAAGGGGGGAAGGTAGACTTGCTCTGTTGAGCTAATGGAAGTGGAAGAAAACTTCCTTGACTTCCAGAAGGTGTTTTGGTATCCACTTTTAAAAGTGCAGATTTCTATTGAAATTTTGTTTGGAAATTACAAACTCTGGACAAATGAAGCACATCAGCAACCTGAATTGCTTTATGTGTCTGGAGTGTGCCTATAACATGCATTACAGTTGCATAGCCAGAGTTACGGTTGCCCGGGGCAGAACAAAATATTGCACCCCCCCCTATGTAACAACCCTTTAGCCCTCCCCCCCCCCAAAAAAAAATAAAATAAGTGGTGACAAATTTAAGTATGTTTTGTTTGTTTGAAAGTATGTATGTATTTATTTTTGTATAGTGTTGGCATTTAAATGCAGTGGAGTACTTATGTTTAGTGTTTGTGTTTGAATGTGTTTGTATGTACAGGTAATGTTTGATTGCTGGGTGCACATACACTGCCCAATGCATGCACACTGAAACACGCAGAGATACACACACTGACACATACACACATTAACTCATACACACAGATAAATACTGACAGATACGCACTCACTGACAGATGCACTCTCACATTTTGAAAGTTAGATGGTAAATTGGATAAAATGAGAACACAAGGATTCGGAATATATAAATATATCCAAATATTGATGTAATAGATTGAAGAACATCTTGAACCATTAGAGAGGATACCATGCTATCCTCTATGTTACTATGCTATAACATATTCACCAGCTGAAAAATATTATTTCATCACAATTGCTATTTGCTGTACAGAAGTTTCCTCAATAGAGATTCTGAAGAACAAAATTGTGTGTTTATTGATCTGCTGAAGTATTACATGAAATTAAGTCTATTTGCACACATATTATATAGTTACTTTATAGATCACACACCTAAAACTAATGTATGTCTAATGCTTTTATGGCAGTCTTTATATAAAATATTTTTTTCAGGAGCTTAATGGTACCCAAGACTGATTTTGCGGAACAGTTTTGGTCCATGCATTTATTTTGCATTTAGTTTTAGGCACACTTAGTGAAAGCTGATGTCCCAGGCAACCTTTAGGGTATCATGGCAGAGTAAGGAAATAAATGTTTATGCAGAATTCAGAAGACATTAATACAGTAAACTAGTTCATAATTTTTAAATTCAACATCCATAAACCTGTTAGGCTCATTGAAAGAAAAAGAAAAAACGAAACAAAAGACATAAAACAAAACATAATAATAAAAAAGTTTTTTTTACTAAATTTGCAAACTTTTGCTATAAAATCAATTATCTGTTGCATCTTTTGTTCCAAAATATTTATAGCTTGTGTTCCTTTTAACAGTCTCAAATAAAACAGCCTGCTGTTCATCGTTTTTATAACAATTGACTTTCTCAAGGTCACCAACAATATCACACAGATGAGTATACATAATTGCTGTCTCTGATAACCCAAAATCACATAACATGCAAACATGGAGAGCTATAAGGGAATACACTAAGTATATAAAATATATGATATATATGCAATATACGTTATGTGTTACTGCACATCTCTAGGGAATCAAATTATTAGGACTTATGTTTGAAACATGCCACGTTACTGTCTGCTTTTCCTGTTTGATGCATGGTGCATTGTTACTTGGATTTTATTTATTTAACAGGCTTATTCACTAGAGTGAGTGAGGAATTCAAAAATAATTTCAAATTTAAGGCAAAGTAGCCTAATTGGAACCAACCTCACCACTGGCCACTGGAGGAGCCTGGTTGCTCTACCTGCTCCCTTTAGACTATGGCCCCATGTTTAACACTGTTCTTTTTCCCTGCAGAAAGGCTGGTTCGTGCCTTTCTGCGGACTGTTAAAGTCACGAACACTGCTGAGCCGCCAACCTCCCTTCTCCTACCTGGAGTCAATTATCCGAACACCGGTCCATTCGGTACTTTACTGTTTAAACCATGCTACCCCAGATAGCTATGCCATGGAGCCCAGCCATATACTGAAAGACTGTATGAAAGACTTTGGCTCCATGGCGATTGAACTGTATGTATGTGATCTGAGCGCTAGGTAGAATGTGTATGCTCTATGTGATAAATGTAACAGTATGTAATTTTATATCTTTTATTGTCCTTTGTCTGCCATGTGGTTAATGGAGTTTTGTCTCTGTCCTTGGAGATAATTGGATTACTTCCCAATTATCTCCAGGACAGAGAGGAGGGATTGTGATGCATTGTGGGATTGTAAGCTTGTGATTTGTCAATGTCCAATATGTTTCCCAGTCTTCCATCTGGTCCCCTAGCGGAGTGTCCACCAGGTGGGAGACCGGCATGAAAGCCGGGCAGGTAGCCCCAGTAAATCAGTTCTGCTTGATCCTCAAATGAAGTGTCATCTCGTTCTTGGGAGGGGGGGGGGGAATTGGATTGTATGCTGTTACAGTGCGACTGCCAGGAGTGTAAGCTGTTCGTATGGTTTTTCCTGTTTGGCTGTTTAACAGCATTCGTGTGTTCGGGAGTTGGTGAATTCTTGTGTTTCCTGTTTGGGGGTTGATGAATTTGTGTGTTTCCTGTTCGGAAGTTTGAGTATTCATGTGTTTGCAATTCGGGAGATTGGTGCTTGCAGCAGCTGTTCGTGTATTGGAAGGGGAATATCGCCTAAATGGATTTTAACCCCTTGTGTGCTGAAACGGTCCATTACAGTCGATTTTTAAGGGGACCTGTCATGACACATATACGTTTGCCATTTTATCTTGACTTGTGTTTTAAAATTAAATGTTTCTTCCTTTAATACTAATAAAATATCACATTTTAATTTATTTTTTACATTTATTGAATTTATTTATTACCCCTGTCTCTTGCTGACAGCATCAATAATATTTCAGTGGATATTACACTTGCTGTAAGACACACTTCTCCTGTATATCCCTGTTTGGAAAGAACACACTTTCTATAAAATTACAAGTCTCCAACGCTTTATGTAGACTCTGTGTAAATAAAATGCATTTGTTCTCTCTCTTTCCATTCTGATATTACCTGTCCAAAGCTGATGCAATAAATTATTCTGGCTAGTTCTCTCCTCTCTCCTTGCTTGTTGCTGGTGCTGCTATCACACAGAGCCTGCCCCTCCTCCCTGCTTCCCCAAGCAGGCATTGCTTTCTTGTAAATATATAACACAAGCAAGTATCTACAAAAGAACAGGACCAAACATAGAGTAGTAGAGTTTAACACTGGGAAAGGGCAAATTCCATTGGTATTTGGTGGAACTTGGAATGATTCATCATATTAGATTAACCGGAGTAATCAGAAAATTCATCTTTACACCAGATAAGCCTGATTTTCACTTTTGTGAGTTTAACATTTAAATTTACTGTGGCGGTATACCCTCCTGAAGATGGGTTACTATCGCCTAGGTTGCCCCTTCCAGGTGTGATCAGCTCCAGAGTGAGTATACTTTCATGCACAGGTTACCCCGGTATCCAGGGCCATCTATAATATGAATAGGACCCTGGGCAAAGAATTTTGTTGGGCCCCCTGGGTCCTGCGACCCTCCAAATCCCCCCTGCCTGCCAATCACGCCCAACCCCCAATCACACTGACATACTGACACATACACACACAGACAGACATATTAAAACATTCACAGATACATACTGATACACACATACACTGACACAAAAATATATACTGGCAGACATATTGACACACATTCAGACATACTGATACACACACACAGACACACATACATACACATTCACAGACACATACACTGACAGATATACTGAAACACACACAGACACTGACAGAAATACTGACACACATACAGACACATACACTGACAGACGTATTGACACACACACACAGACATGCTGACACACACAGGCATACTGACATACACACAGACACACTGACATGCACACAGACATACTGACACACACACAGACATGCTGACACACAGACAGACATACTGACACACACACAGACATACTGACATACACACAGACATACTGACACACACACAAACATACTGACACACACACAGACATGCTGACACACAGACAGACATACTGACACACACACACACAGACATACTGACATACACACATACATACTGACACACACACACAAACATACTGACACACACAGACATGCTGACACACAGACAGACATACTGACACACACACACACACACACAGACATACTGACATACACACAGACATGCTGACACAAAGACAGATATACTGACATACACACAAACATACTGACATTCAGACAGACATACTGACACACACACAGACATACTGACACACAGACAGACATGCTGACACACAGACAGACATACTGACATACATTTAGCCACCCTCCAACCACCCTTACCTTTTATGGAGAGTGGTTTCCCTGGGGTCCAGTGGCAGGCTCAGGCAGTTGGGAGTTCTCCTCTGAAACTCCCCTCCTCCCTGCCTTCCTCCTCCTGTGCGGCTCTGGTCTCGGGTGGGAGGAAGTGATGCGCGGCACTCACTTCCTCCCAGCCGGCTGCCAAACAGGAAGGGGCCCGGTCGAGCTGTTTAAGCGTCACAGTGCCTGACCGGGCCCCTGCTGACAAATGCCCACAGGGTGGCCCTCTTTAGTGTGCGGGATGCTATGGCTCTGTGCAGCTGCACCGCCGGGTCCAAGGGGGGCTGCACCAATTGCGGGGCCCACGGTGCAGTTGCTCTGGTGCCCCTCAGGAGCAATTGGGCCCGGGGCAGCTGCCCCATTTGCCCCGCTCTAAAGACGGCCCTGCCGGTATCACCCAAACACTAGACGAGACTTAGTGAAGGGTGAAGAAGACCAGTTTTATTATGGCCAGATGGCCCACTTATATACACAGCAAGGGTACAGTCAATCTCTGTACTGATTGGCACAGTATGAACTGCCTGAGAGGAGGAGGGGAAGGGCTGTTTTTTCCCCTCTGATTTAAGAGAAATCTCAACATTTATTTTCAATTCTGCTAACACAATGTATAGATGAAATGTGATATTCTATGATCTAGGATCAAGTTGTTTTGTCATGACAGGTACCCTTTAAGAATTTTTCCAGTTTGTCTATTTTGGCCTCAAAATTGAAATTCACTTTTAATTCCAGACAATTGTCACTTTAGTCAATTACCCTGATAGTGTCCTTCTGTGGATTTAAAAGGTACTTTACCATTTACATTTTGGCTTGTGTTTGAATTAAATAACAAAACATAATATAATAAAATAGGCTCATCGAGAAGCAAAAAGGGGCATCCAACAGACCTAGAACCATAACTACTACAGAGTACTATAATGGCTAAGGTGTTTGTAGTGTTCTTTTAAGTGTATCTGCCTTCTTTAATTTATTAATCGATTATGCCAAAATGGAGAAGACTGAGCAACTTGGCAGAGTTAGTTTCACAGATAACACGTTTAAAAAGTATGGAGGTATCTTCAACTAAAGAAAAAATCCATGTACAAATCCACGGACAGCAATAACAAGGTATTGTTTTACAAACTACCGTTTGAACACCATGTCATCTACAAATCCAGGAAGATGAGATGGTGGAACAACGTGGTTACAAGCAATTTAATACAGGAGAAAAATAGTATGAATCACAAATAACAAATCCCTGTAGAAATTTCATTTTAAAAATGAAAGTATGAGTGATGTAAACCTTTTTACAGTCTACGGTCCAATATAGCCTTTTTGTTTAAGTAGTGCTAGTTGAAGAAATGATTGGTTTAGCAATTACTGAGACAGAAAGTATCAATCAAGGAACCAATCAAAGGATCTGAAAATGAAAAATACACCGGATGTCTTTTCTGAAGCCTTTCCACAATATTTGAATCGTTGTTAAAATGAATAATTTAATAGATATTGGATTGCGTTGTAACTCACATGATCCCAGATCTGCTTTTCATAGAATACAAAGTGTTCACATAACGTATAACATGTTCCGATAAGTTTTAAGCTATGTATCCATCATTAGCAATGATTTAACGGGGGTCATCCTAGGATAATCATTTAAAGATGCATTCGAGATGCTTCTCTAGTAATGAACCCCTGGGCTCAATTGTCTGCAATGATCAGATGTGTCGTGACTTATAGGGGGCGGGTCGAACCGCGCATATGTTCGCACGCCGTGGCGAACGCGAACATGCTATGTTGCCAGGAACCGTTCGCCGGCGAACCGTTCGGTACATCACTAATGTTAAACTGATAGATGAGACAGGCAAAGTTTAAAAGTGTCATAAAACATAAACACAAATGCCATGTTTAAATGTATGGATTTATCAGAACAATTTACTCCTTTCTTAACTAGCATAATGTAATAAGCTAAAAGGTGAATTAAGGTAAAATTTTATACTTTTGATTTTTGGGAAACAGATTTTACTGTGATTTTGAACCTTGATATGACCAATGTAAAGTGATATATATATATTATGTTATTGTGCATATTATAAATTTTAAAGATGATTTTTGTTTCAATGCAAAAAAAAAAATGTCCTGAAAGTTTCCGAAGGCATACATGTCAATGTAGACTATGCAATTACCATAATTTTTTATGCCTTATACTATTTCTGTAACTAATTGCCAAATACTTCTTTCTTCTGTATACGTACATGAAATTAGTTTTTGTCCCTGGATAGCAATCTAGGTAAGGACTTCTTGTTTTGCAATGATATTACGCATTCGTAACATTTATCCTATTAAAATACATATTACAAGTTACTTTCCATGACACAAACATGTTTTGGCAAATGTATCGATAACAAAGTACTTAGCATGCTGCACGTGTACTGAATGGTTATAACAACAGACCTTGCTGCAGTGACAATTTGTATTTGAACAGTTTTACCGTTAATAACTGGGTGCCCTGCCATTGTAATATCTAACAAGCTGACACGGTAGCTGCTTTTTCTTACATGTTATGATGTTAGTTTCCTGTATTCTAATGGTATTAATTTGTGATACCAAGGCCACATCTTGCAATTATAGATTTAAATGTTCACGCAGGGAATATTCTTTGTTCTTGGCTGCAATAATGTATCCACTATGCAAAGACTGTTTTCTCGTTTAACATTTTTAGTAAGGATTAATGTAATTGCTTTTAATGTGTTGCTTGCATATAGGGCAGACTATGTAGGTCAAGTCACTCTACATCTGTCTTTTGTTTGGGTAATTATTTGTGTATCTGTTAATCATGTGAACAAATCGTGTATTTTATTAGTTCTGCTGCATGCTGGGACTCTTTTCTTTGCATAGGGTTTCATGTAGTAGCAGTAGAAAAAAATGTCAGTCCCCCACCAGGGGAACACCAGCAACACAGCCTAAGTCTAATGTAAATATAACTTGAGAAACATGTGTCGTTTCCAAGGAATCACAGAGCTATTTGTGCAAATAAATGGAAACACAGGAAGAGATGTGTGACGAGACCAATCTCGCCACATTGCATTGGAATAGCCTGGTTGCCCGCCTGTTGCCTCTGGACTATGGCCCCATGGTAAACCTTGTATTTTCACTTGCAGAAAGGCTTGTTCATGCCTTTCTGCCAGGGTGTTCGGTAGATTCAATGTACCGAACAAACACACAAATGACTGGACCACCTGGGAGCTGGAGTATGCCATCAATTGACCTCCCAGAAGCTGCGGTTAACCGCAGCTTAATTGACAAATGCTGGGTGGCCTTTGTTCATTTACCGAACACGTGGCGGCGGCCATTTTAAAGTCCCCAACGGCCAGCGGTGTTCAGCGCCCAAACTATGTAACTAGAAACGGACACTTATTTGCGCGAACTCCGCTGAGCCGTCAGCCTCCTTGCTTCTGCATTCGGTCATTTAACCGAATACCTGTTCATTCGGTAGTTTAACTGTATGAACAGCATCACCCCAGATAGCCATGTCATGGAGCCTATTTGTGTAACAAAAGACTATGTGAAAGACTTTGGCTCCATGGCGATTGAACTGTATGTATGTGATCTGAGTGCCATTCGGTAATAATGTGCACTCAGATCTAAGCTATCTGGGGACAGGTAGAATGTATATGTTTTATTCATTATTTGCAACATTGTGTATTTTTGTGTCTTTTTACTTACATGTGCTCAATGGAGTTTTGCCTCTGTCCTTGGAGATAATTGGATTACTTCCCAATTATCTCCAGGATAGAGGGGAGGGATTGTAATCTACTGTGGGAGTGTTTTAATCCTGCATGCCTGTGATTGGTCATTTTACCATTTGTGTTCCAGTCTTCCATCTGGTTCCCTAGAGGAGTGTCCACCAGGTGGAAGACCTGCATAAATACCGGGCAGGTAGCCCTCAATAAACCAGACCACTGCTTAACCCTCAACACGGAGCCTTGTCTCCTCCTTGGGGGGGGGGATTTACTGTATGTTGTTAGAGACTGATTGCTAGGAGTGTAAACAGCTTGGGTGCTTTTACGATTCGTCTGCTTGCAGCTATTCGTAAGGTTCCAGTTTGGGAGTTTGGAGTGCTATTTTGTATGCAGTTCGGGAGTTTGGAGCATTCCCTTGTATTCAGTTCGGGAGTTTGGTGTTCTGCAATAGCTGTGCCTGTATCTCTGGAAGAGGAAGATCTTCTAAACGGCGTTTAACCCCTTTTATGCTGGGGGTGCCGCTACAAGATGTAAACAGTGAAACGTGTCAGGAGAAAAATACATATTTTTTTTAAATCACATACATTAGGGGCAATAAATTAGATAAATAAAAATGGTCAAATAGCCTGCTTATAGGAATTTGTAAGGACCCTGAAGGTATTATTAGTAGTACAGCTTACTGAAAATGGTGAACAGAATGTAAAAAGAATGTTTGCATTAGAGTATAATGCCCACATACAGTAAAAAAACAGCTATAATAAAAGGTATTTAAAAAGGTTTTATAGTAATCTCTCTAATGGTAATGTAATTCTCAGAAACATAAAAACAAATAGAAGAACTCATTCACTTGTCCCAAATCCTGACGATAGGAATGGTTTGATTTTTGTAGTTTCTTTACTGTTTGGAAGATGAGGGGGCAGTCATTTTGAGGATATTTGCCGAATTAGATTTATTATTTTTAGATACGCTTTTCAAATTATTAAAAAAGTTTTTATAAACTTTGAAAATATATAAAAAACATATAAATATATAAAAAAATCAAGTATAAAGATATTACAATGTTTTTCAAAATAGTACATTATTTAAAAGTTTATAAAAAAATATCGAATCATTTGAATTGTTTAAAAAACTGATTTAAAAATATTAAATCAAGGTGTAAATTAGTAGAATGGTCTACTGGCAGAGAAATTTACAAGCTGATAATCATTCCTGAAATATAAATAAAGGTAAGTGAGACTTAATTGGCAAAGCAAATGAAAGTACAAAAACCATGTACGAGATTTGGTATTAAAGATGTTAATTCTGTGACCATGAACTCACATAGCCGCACAGTTAAAACAATCTTCAAATTATATCAAAAATATGACATTGCTAGAATTCCCAAAGAGAAAAAAAAATAACATAAAAGAAATCAAAGTTTTGAAAAGTTTATTTAAACATTTGACAAAATCATGTGCAAGAGGCCACAAATACATTTTAAATAAACTTAAACGGTATATGACATTATTAATTTAGGTTGTATCTTTAAATGACTCTAGGGTTTGAGTTCCTGTAGATTGGGTACCCACAGTTGGCAACTAGGTTGCTAAGGCTTTCTAACTGGCCTCCAGTATCAATTGTAAAGCACTTATTATTGACTGTTATTGAATAATAGTTTGTGAGACATAGTTTCCTATGAACTTGAACTCACGGTAGAAATTGACTAGTTACCATGTCTTCTAGATGTATTATCAAATGAGTTACACTAATTGTGGTGAATGGAGACCAAGAGGCTAGGGGGATGAAACCCTCATAAAATCTTTAAAAGATTAAAGATCCCCCAGTCATGATTGTAGAGCTTTTACAATCTTATGTTTTAGTGTTTAAGAAAGATAATAAAAAATAAACATTTTAACACTCCATTTATCCTTTAAAACAAATCAATTTCAGCAAAGAAAATGCAAATATTTTAGTGGAAAGACCTTTATTAACCCTTTAGTGACCAGACCGCTTTTCAATTTTCTTACCGTTTGGGACCAGGGCTGTTTTTAAATTTTTGCGGTGTTTCTAATTTTCATATTACTTATTTACTGTACCAACACATATTATATATTGTCTCACCATTAAATGGTCTTTCTAAAGATACCATTATTTTCATCATATCATATAATTTACTATAAAAAATTTTTATAAAATATAATGAATACAATGTAAAAAAACGCATTTTTTTTTTAACTTTGACCTCCAAAATCTGTTACACACCTACAACCGCCAAAAAATACCCATGCTGAATAGTTTTTAAATTTTGTCCTGAGTTTAGAAATACCCAATGTTAACATGTTCTTAGCTTTTTTTGGAAAGTTATAGGGCATTTTTCTTCAAAATGAACGCAAGTTACATTGTAACACTGATATCCGTCAGGAATCCCTTAATAGCCCTTCACATGTATATATTTTTTTAAAAGAAGACAACCGAAGGTATTAAACTTGGGGTATTTTGACTCTTTTCATGCAACAATTTTACCCCAAATAAATGCCCAATTTAAGAAGAAACCGAACTTGACCACGTACTTGACCCCGAACCCCATTGAAGTCAATGGGGACCTGAACTTTTGGCCACAAAAATGCCTCTAAAAAAACTCCTGGAAAGGGCTCGAGAGCTGCAAAAGGAATTAAAATGGGGGTAAGAGTAGGACAAGTGCCCTGCAAACAAATGTGGAAAGGGAAATCACTTAAAATAACATAAAAATTTAAAATACAGCTGAGCCATAAAATAGCACTAGATGGAATCTTTGATTTTAGCTTTGGAAGAACATAAATCAAAATCTAAATCTAAGTGACCCATATGTTGAGGAGGTGGTGACCATGGCGGTGTAGGTGGAAGCAGCGGTGGAGGAGGAGGATGAGGTAGCCAACACTGTTTTTTATGTTATTTTTTTTTTTTTAATTGTGGTAGCCCCCAAAATATTGGGACATATAAAAAAGACAACGCAGTTCTGCAGAGTAGCTGTTGACATTATAGTTGCGCAGGCACTTTGTTGACTCTAGAGAACCTCGGGCCAATCGCACATCCCCGTGACGCCAACTTTGCATTCGGATATCATCCATATCAACTTTTGATGCCAGTTTCTGTGCCTTCCATGGTGACCACAGATAATGGGAAATCAGGGGTCCATTCAGTACAAGGACCCTAAGAAACGGCTACCACATGCAAGGAATGCAGCAGGCGTGCAAATGACCCACTCCCGACGTGGGAAGGTAGTGATGACAAATAACAATACAGGACTCTTTAGAGGCCCTGTAATTGTAATGAGTCCACTTGAAATCCTTTAACTCTGATCAATTGGAGGGAAGTCTGGTGCAGAGCCACTGACCCGTGCGTGCTGCAGCTGAAACTCCACTATCGCCTGCTGCTGCTCGCACAGTCTCATGAGGCGGTGAGTGGGAAAGCCAAAGTTACGCTGCAGCGCAGACAGGTGAGCAGCAGCAGGGTGAGAACGCCAAAAGCGCGCACAGCCGCTACAGTGAATGTCACATCCTGTTCCAAGTTGCGGATCAGTCTGGTGATGGCTTCTGGTATCCAGTACTCTTTTTACTGAAACTGCGTCAAGGTCCTGGTATGTGGCCGCACAAACGCTGGTGCTTAACACCAGGGGGCGTGTGGTTACCCTGCACCAGACCCTGCTAATCCATTCCACACTGTGACGCCTAACTTCAACATCAGGCATACTGGGTCCCGGTCGTCCGACCGCCGCCCAGACAGTGTCTGGGTCCTGGTCACTGGACTGCCCACCTCACTGTGAAACTACGAATGGATTGTTAAATCTGGTACGAACCCGAACTTTGCAGTTCGGGTTCACTCAACTCTATTATGGATCCTTTCATCGCTACATGTATTACTTGAATAACAGGTAATTCCCAAGCTAATATATGCCGACGAGCGCTATGGGACGGACGCTCAGCTTTTGCACCCTGCTCCCTTTATGCTGTGCTGGTGCCTCTGTGCGACTAGCGCCTCTTCCTCTAAACTGCACACGTCACTCGCATGACTTTGATTCCATGTGGGGTCTAGGACCTCATCATCCTCCACATCATCTTCCACCCACTCCTCAACCCTGCCCTTCTTACCAGTATGCACACTGCAGAAAGCCACAGCAGTTGGCACCTGTGTTTTTCCAGCATGTAAAGTCTGCAAAGGACATGTGGAAATTGTTTTAGAATTGTATTCAGGCAACAGTTTTCCCTATAAACTGACCTCTCAGTTTGACTTGTGAGGGTATTACCCCAGAATTACAATATTGTTTAAGTACCTCTTAGCTATTGATAACTGGTTTAAATATAGCAGCTTGTTATCTGGTAGTTATTTCTAGAAAATATCAATCTGTTTTCTATCACTTAGATCTGTGTAACAAGTGTTGTAGGTGTGAAACAATATTACAAGTGACCGATGTAGTAAATTCGAATCAAAGTTCCATTTGCAAAAAAAATTCTTGCCCATTTTCTGTGGGTTATTGCATTTTTAAGATGTAGACTTATTGTATCACACTAGCCATGCACAGATAGATTGTCTGGCACGTTGTTTTAGTGTTTGTTTTTTTCTTCGTTTTGACTCTCAGATATGAAGTGCAGTCCGCAAATGTACTATTTAGCAGATTAGCACCCAGAAAATAAGAATGTTTACCACTGCGCTGTAAGCACACTATTAGACGCTTCTATTTGACTCTCAGATATGAAGTGCACCCCACTAAAATACTATTTAGCAGTTTAGCACCCAAACATTTTTAAGTTTTAAAACTGCAATGTGACAGCAGTATTTGATGCTTATATTTGACTCTCAGATATGAAGTGCACCCCACTAATGTACTATCCCACTAATGTACTATTTAGCACCAAAAAAAAAAAATTACTTTTTAAAACTCCAATGTAACCGCGGTATTTGAAGCTTCTATTTGACTCTCAGATATGAAGAGCACCCCACTAATGTACTAGTTTGCATAATTCTTTCCTAAGCTGTCCCTATAAGCGGCAGCATCCCTACACTAATAAGACCCCATGTGCGTGCAGCGCTACGTGACTCCAGCTTATATATAGAGGCTGGGTCACATGCTGCACTGGCCAATCACAGCCATGCCATTAGTAGGCATGGCTGTGATGGCTTCTAAGGGCAGACGAGTCAAAAAGCCTTTGAAAACGCGCCATTAAATCGCCGAACACCGAACTCCAACCCGAACATACAGTGATATGTCTGTGTTCGGTTCCGGGGTCCAAAAAACCTAATGTTCGGTACGAACCCGAACTATACAGTTCGGGTTCGCTCAACTCTAGTAGCCACTTAGTCACAAACACTGGCCAATTTTATAATTGATATTTGTTTGTGTGTTAAAAATGCAAAAAACCCATAATGAATGCTAACTTTGGCCAGTGTTTGTGACTAAGTGGCTACTAAAAAAGACTGAACATACTGAACATGCAATACCTTGGGTTGTCTTCTTTTGCAAATTGTATGCCATCATGGGGGTAATTCTCATTCCTTGGTTAACATATCCTCTCAAAGGCAACATAACCAATCTGGCAAATTTCAATTTGAAAAAACAGCCTTATATTTGACAGTATAAAACCTGTACATGGGGGGTACCGTTATACCCTCTGAACACAAATATTAGTGTTTCAAAACAGTAAAATGTATTACAACAATGATATCATCAGTGAAAGTGCCGTTTGTCTGTGAAAAATGCAAACAACGTCACTTTCACTGACAATATCATCACTGTGATTTGTTTTACTGTTTTGAAACACTAATATTTGTGTTCAGCAAAGTCTACCGAGTAAAACAGTACCAGTAAAATTACTTCATTATGTAAAAACATTACATAAATATGCACATTTAAATGTAGATACAGTGCCTTGCAAAAGTATTCACCCCCCTTGGCATTTTTCGTGTTTTGTTTCCTCACAACCTAGAATTAAAGGACCACTATAGTGCCCTGAGGGTGCCCCCACCTTCAGGGTCCCACTCCCGCTGCGCTGAAGGGGGAGGAAGGGGGTTAATCCCTTGCCTTTTTTCCAGCGCCAGGCTCCCTCGGCGCTGGGACTCTCCTCCCTCTTCTGACGTCATCGGTTGAATGCGCATGCGCGGCAAGAGCCATGCGCGCATTCAGCCAGTCCATAGGAAAGCATTCTCCACTAGCGGCTGGATTAACCCAAAGGTAAACATAGCAGATGGACCTGGCACCCAGACCACTTCATTAAGCTGAAGTGGTCTGGGTGCCTAGAGTGGTCCTTTAACATGGATTGTTTGAGGATTTGCATCATTTAATTTAAAGAACATGCCCACAACTTTGAAGATGTTTTTTTTTCTTTTATTGTGAAGCAAGCAACAAATAGGACAAAACAATGTGCATAACTATTCACCCCCTAAAGTCAATACTTTGTAGAGCCACCTTTTGCAGCAATCACAGCTCCAAGTCGCTTTGGATACGTCTCTATGAGCTTGCCACATCTTACGACTAGGATTTTTGCCTATTTTTCCTTACAAATCTGCTCCAGCTCCTTCAAGTTGGATGGTTTGCGCTTGTGAACAGCAATCTTTAAGTCTGACCAGAGATTTTATATTGGATTGAGGTCTGGGCTTTGACAAGGCCATTCCAACACATTTACATGTTTCCTCTTAAACCACTCAAGTGTTGCTTTAGCAGTGCATTTGGGGTCATTGTCCTGCTGGAAGGTGAACCTCCATCCTAGCCTCAAATCACGCAGAGTGGTATAGGTTTTGCTCATGAATTTTCCTGTATTTAGCACCATCCATCTTTCCCTCAGCTCTGACCAGTTTCCCAGTCATCCCGACTGCTGAAAAACATCTCCACAGCATGATGCTGCCACCATCATGTTTCACTGTGGGGATAGTGTTCTTTGGGTGATGTGATGTGTTGGGTTTGCGCCAGACATAGCGTTTTCTTTGATGGCCAAAAAGTTTAATTTTTCCTCCATACATTTTGGGAGTCTCCCACATGCCTTTTCGCCAACTCAAAACGTGACATTTTGTTTTTTTTGCTAAAAGTAATGACTTTCTTCTGGCCCCTCTGCCATAAGGCCGACTCTTGGCAGGTTTGCTGTTGTGCCATGTTCTTTCCATTTGGTTATGATAGATTTGATGTTGCTCCTGGGGATCATCAAAGATTTGGATATTTTTTTATAACCTAACCCTGACTTGTACTTCTCAACAACATTGTCCCTTACTTGTTTGGAGAGTTTCTTGGTCTTCAGTGTTTGGTTAGTGGTGCCTCTTGCTTAGGTGTTGCAGCCTCTGGGGCCTTTCAAAAAAGGTGTGTATATGTAATGACAGATCATGTGACACTTAGATTGCACACAGGTGGACATAATTTCACTAATTATGTGACTTCTGAAGGTAATTGGTTGCACCAGAGCTTTTTATGGGCTTCATAACAAAGTGGGTGAATACATACGCACATGCCAATTTTCTGTTTTCTATTTTTAAAAAATAGTTTTATGTATATATTTTTCTCATTTCACTTCACCAACTATCATTCTAAGTCTATATATATTAATATCAAAATACAGTTATATATATACTGTATATAGTTTTTTTTTTTTTCAATGTATATCTTTATTGTTTTATAAAGAGGTAACAATAGAGGGGTCAGACTCCTCATATAACACAATACATTACAGCATAGTACAAAAACACACAAATAAGAGAAAAGAAAAGAGTAAATTACGGTAATAACATGTACAGTAGCCTTATTATCACGTTGTGCTTTATACATAGCTTATATAAGTATACCATCATGAAGGAAGGTGCTGTCTGGCGCATTGGATACATACATACATACATACATATGGGGATACACAGGCAATTATTTCTATCGATGTAGCCTGGAAAGTTCGATAGTTGTCACCATATTTTATACATGACTGAACTGAGTCGCTTTCCCTTCTGCATCAGTATTATCCGCCTGGTGTACAAACCAAGTATTCAATAACAGGGTAGCAAATATGAGGGCATAGCATTGAGAAAAAGGAAAAACACAACTGTGAAAGCAATGCAGGGATAGCTCGGCCAGTTTGGGTAGAGTACGTAGTATCGCCAATATTGGTAACTGATAGACCAGGTGGTCTTGCCATGTGTTGTGGTATTGTGAGGGTTTATAGATAATTGGCTAAGGTTATGCATTGTACCTGAGATCTCCATGTCCAATGGTGTGGACATAACACTCTAAACAATCTTGCTACTCCGTAGTAAATAGCTATGTGTCATATACTTAGCATAGATAAGAACATAATATAAAGTAAACAGTTACAAATATATACATGAAATAACCATAATAATTAAAAGGGGAGGAGAGGTGAGTGGGAAGGGTACAGTAGGGCGCATCTTGTCGTATTTTATATTACGTTTATTATAGTGGAATACAGTATAGTAGTGGTATGGTTGTGGTTTAGTAGTCTTACAAGGTATAGTAGGATAATATAGCATAGTTTATTGTCTTATAGTGGTAAGCCCTATACCATATGAAATACCTTATCCAGTCTAGTTGCGGGTTTGCTTCTTCCAATGTCCTGTTCAGTATAGATAGGGGGATGGTAAGGACCTGAGGGATACCTGTAGCTAGTGCAGCTTGTTACACTGTAGCATGAGAATCTTTAAAATTCTCCCAATTTTTCCATCTGTTCAGAAGGTGTGATCCGTTACCCCCTTTTGCCCATTCACATTCGTGATTTGGTGTCTTTCCAATGGGCTGCAATGCTGATTTTTGCTGCTACTAGTATATTTAATACTGCGTCTCTAGATGGTATATCACGTAGGTTAGGGATAATGTGGAGCAAGTAAATTTCTGGGACTAGTGGGAATGTTGTCTTACAAATTGCATGAATGGTTGTTTGGACGGCCTTCCAAAAGTGTTGCAGGTTGGGACAGTGCCAAAATATATGTTCTATAGAACCTAAACTGGAGTTGCAGCGCCAGCATATTGAGGGAGAATTGGGATAAATTTTGTGAATCCTGCTCGGGACTAAGTACCATCTCATTAACATTTTAAAGTAGGCTTCCCATAGTGTGACACACTTCGAAGATTGTTTGGTGTAGATGATGGCTTGTTCTCATTCTATGAGAGTCGGGGTTACTCCTAACGATGTCTCCCACTGCTTCATGTAAGGTAGTTTGGAGGGTCCGTGAATATCAGACAGCGTCATATAACATAGTGAAAGAAGTTTACAAGAAGGACGTATCAATCTGGCATGGTAACATTGTGCACCTATATGACTAAGTGACAGCGGGTCAATGTGCTCAATCGATTGTGACATTAAGATATGTTTAACACGCAAGTACATGAAAATATCCCTCGAAGGTAAATTGTACCGTTCCTGCAGTGTTGGGAAAGAATGGATGCCATTTGTACCAAACATTTTATGTACATGTGTGACACCTAAGGCTGACCATTTAGATGTGTGGAGGTCGGGAGATAAGGCGGAGAGGGCTGATAATGGTGCAAGGTACAGTAATTCTGCCTTTGGCCATATTGCTGTGTTCCACGTAGACCTTGATTTCGTAAGATATCGTGATGTTGGGAGTGTGGAGGGTGATGCTAAGGGGGTGGAGGACCATAGGGCATCATAGAGGGAGTGTGAGCCCCTACAAGCGGATTCTAAGTCTACCCATACTGGTTTATGTGTGCCCATCATGACATAGAGGCTTTGCGACATCAGGGTTGCTTTATAGTAGAGCATGATATTGGGAACATTAAGGCCTCCTTTTTTGAATGGGCGCCATAGAGAGTGGAAAGAGATTCTTGGGGGTTTTTCTTCCAAATATGAGCATTAATTGCTCTTTGGAAACGTTGAAGGAGCGAATTCGGTAAGGCGATGGGTAATGACCTAAATAGGTAGAGTATATGTGGCAAAATCATCATTTTAATAGAATTTATTCTACCAAACCATGATGTATAGAGATTGTTCCAAGAGTCCATCTGTTTGGTAATATTGGATAGGACCGCTATGTGATTTTCCTTTATAGTTAGGGATTTGGAGTGCGTTAATTTGATACCTAGGTATGAAATTGCGTTAGTTTGCCACGCAAATTGGTATGTGTTTTTCAGGTCACTCACCAACTGCTTATCAAGTCTTATAGGGAGTATCTGGGTTTTATTAACATTATTTTTATAATAGGAGATGTCTCCATATGTGGCCAGTGTTTGTAATAGGTGAGGAATGGATTCAGATGGGTTAGCTAGAAAGATGATTACATCATCGGCAAAGAGTGCCAACTTTTTTTCTCCAGCCGGAGTATTTATACCGGGTAACGCCGCATCAAGCTTGATCGTTCTAACTAGAGGTTCCAAACATAAGATGAAGATCAAGGGTGACAAGGGACACCCTTGCCTCGTACCATTGGTTATGCGAAAATTTCTTGATGTGAAGCCGGAACTGAAAACTTTAGCAGATGGGGCGGAGTATAGGGCCATGATGCTAGTAATGAAAGCATTGGAAAAACCAAAGGCCGACAGAGTCTTGGACATATATTCCCAATTTAGGCGGTCAAATGCCTTTTCCGCATCTAATGCCAACAAGGCACCTGACTTATTTTTGAGGTTGGCCCAATCAATTAAGTCCATACAGTATCTGGTGTTGTCTCCCACCTGCCTGCCAGGAACAAAGCCTGCTTGTTCTTCTGAGACTAACGCGGACAACAGAGGGCAAATTCTGTTGGCAAGCAGCTTGGCATACAACTTAACGTCGGCATTAAGTAATGAAATCGGCCTGAGGTTACTGCAATATGTTGGTGGTTTATTTCTGTATATAGTTTTTATATATGGTTAAATAATAGTTTTTTTTTCTTGTGTGAGAAATTGTTTATTTATATCTTAAAAGATGAGGTCATCTAGCTTAAATAGATCTATATCGTATTCAACTAATAGCCTCCCCAAATATAGTTATTTTGATTTATAGAAAACTGTATAGTTTATGCATGTGTCCCGAGAGACACATATTTCTTATCAAAGGCTGTCCCTCCCAGGTTTTTCTACTCAAAAAGTCTATTTACTTTTGTGATTCTTGGACTGGTTTCTAAACATAACAGGTAATGTATTTTTAGTATTTGCATCACATTTAACATTGTGAAAGTAGTTAATTATAGCTGCAAAGAACAAAACTGCTTATGAGTAAGGGTGACCTGAGGCGTGAATCAAATTAGGTTCCGTAACTTTACCACCTACATATTCACCTACAAGTGAATTGTAATGTCTAGATGTTGAGAAAATAAAAATATTATATTATACACAAAGACCTAGAGTCATGTTTTATTCTGAAGTGCTTGTCTATAATGTTATATCTCTAATGTTTCAGACATTTTGTCAAGATAAAAATATGGACATATGAATGTACTCTCAATTTCTTTTTTGTGAAGGAGTTACATGTTTATATAATTCATTAGAGAAGATATACAGGTGTACCTAAAAGAGTCTACTGGATGTGTATTAATAATGCTTTTAGATTGTGTTAACCATGAATGACGCTTTGAAATTTCCCATATTTTAAGTACATCTGTGTCTTTTTATTAAAAAATACAAATGAGTTATACTCATTAACACTGAATAGTGAAGAGTTGGTTTGATCATGCTTGAAATGGAAACCCTGGTTTAAACAGATGGTGGATCTACAGTGCTAACTACCTATCTGCTTGCAAATGTGCACATGATCTGGATACAAGTGTCTTGGGAAATCTAGAAGATTTAGCAATGGAGTTTCAATATCTTGCAGGTAAAACAGGTCATACTTACATATTTGTGACCTCTACAAAAGCAGTTAAATAGTCTGTGAAGCATTTGAATAATTATATGACTTATGGAAGAAGAGTTTTTGCACTGATGACAAACATTTCAAAAACATGAGTAGATATCCAAACCTTAAAGTAACAGCTTTAACCTGAACGGTTACATGGTCTATGCTCATATTCAATAAGCAATAGGTTGGTAATATGACGTAATCATGCCTAGTGTATCTATTGTCATGTGCAGTCCCAAAACTGGCTTTATATTCTGGGATCTTGGCCAGTGTGACACATTGAACCTGTATTTTGGAAGGTCAGTAACTTGTTACGTGGTGTGTAGACCCAATCAGTGGACCTTATCTGCTTAACCTTGGCTTGTTTAAATGCTAAAATGGAATGTATTTGATTGTTAAATGTATTAATATAATCTGACAAATTTCCACATCCCCTTATAATGTGGTATTCACTGGAGGTATCACATAATGTTAGAATATTGTTGCATCGCAGATCTGTGACTCACATACAACAATTCTATTAGATGATGCTTGAATCAAGTGTACAAAAAACATGGGGAAGGAAGATAGTACAATAATCTTACTCCTGAGCGGGGGTTAACCCCTAGTGCAACGAAATGCACTATAAAACTAAACAATAAGGAAGGGAGATAGGAGAAGGAACAGGATAAATGATAGAGTGTCCTGCAGAGTGGTAGTTGCCTCGTTATGGAGGGGTGACCTTAGGATAGGTTGGGTTTGGGAAGATCACAAAAGAGGAAAGATAATTAAAACTTCACTTTTAATGTAAATAGTTAAAAGGGGGGTATACAAACAAATTTTAGTTCAAATAACTGTTGTAAGAAATCCTCAAGTGATACAGTTACACTGCCTGTTAACAGAGTGAAATGTCACTGTGGGAACAACAACTACAAATTAGTAGTGTCAATAATGTATCGATATACCAGTACCCGGGCTCAAGGAAAAATAGCCAAGTCCCAGTGAGCTGCACTGAAGCTGTTAACAAAGCTGACAACAATGTTTACTAAAACTGCAGTGTCTGGACTCCAAAACAAGCTTGAGAGTGCCAGTATACTGCAGAAAAGAGCATCTCAGAAATGATGACAGGGTCCTGTGTTAAAGACCGTGAGAAATAGCATCTAGAGGTATGTGCTGGTGGGAGTATCTGCAGTATGGTAACTAGGAGGTGCAAACTGCATAATGTTGCCTGGTAGATTCTGCAGGAATTGGCTTAATGACCAACAGGCTATGGGAAGAGAGGGGTTAACTACAAAAACTGGAAATCCTAGTGTTATGGTATGTGCTAAAAGGAGTATCTGCAGTATAGAAACTAGGAGGTGCAAACTGCAAAATGTTGCCTGCTAGATTCTGCAGGAACTGGCTTAATGACCAACAAGCTATGGGTAGAGAGGGGTTAACTGCAAAAACACTGGAAATCCTAGTGTTATGGTATGTGCAGACAGGAGTACCTGCAGTATAGTAACTAGGAGCAGGGCCGCACTGGCCTACCGGGATACCGGGGAATTTCCCGGTGGGCCGGTAGACTTGGGGCCGGCAGTGCAGCACCTGAAAAATTTATTTTTCCCTCCTCTGAGTTTTGTTTGGGGGCTGGGGCAGATAATTACCGAGGTGGCTGATAGAGGCTGGTACACAGACAGAGGTAGCAGCCATCTGCAGCAGGGAGGAGTGAGAGCCTCCCACACATTGCCAGTCTCTCTGCATGGCCAGTCTGGTAGGATCCAGCCCCTGCACTGGAGCTCCGCCCCAGCCTCAGCCTGGTGAACTTTCACACAGGAAGAGGAAGCACCTCATAAAGGAACCTCGAACTAAACTGAATCCACACTGCCAGTGACAGGTAATTGTATGATACTGAAAGAGTTAGAGAGAGAGAGAGAGAGAGAGAGAGAGAGTGTATCAGTGTGCTTGTGTGTGTATCATTGAGCTTGTAGTGTACTTGTGTGTGTATCAGCTAGCTTGAAGTGTGCTTGTGTGTATCAGCTAGCATGAAGTGTGCTTGTGTATATCAGCTAGCTTGAAGTGTGCTTGTGTGTGTATCAATGAGCTTGTAGTGTGCTTGTGTGTATCAGCTAGCTTGGTGTGCTTATGTGTGTATCAGTGAGCTTGTAGTGTGCTTGTGTGTATCAGTGAGCGTGTAGTGTGCTTGCGTGTATCAGTGAGCTTGTAGTAAGATTGTGTGTATCAGTGAGCTTGTAGTGGGCTTGTGTGTTTGTCAGTGACTTGTAGTGGGCTTGTGTGTGTATCAGTAAACTTGTGTGTATCAATGAGCTTGTAGTGTGCTTGTGTGTGTATCAGCGAGCTTGTAGTGTGTTTGTGTGTATGAACTAGCTTGTAGTAAGCTTGTGTTTGTCAGTGAGCTTGTAGTGTGCGTGTGTATCAGTGAGCTTGCCTGTAATAAGCTTGTGTGTGTCAGTAAGTTTGACTGTTGTGAGCTTGTGTATGGGGCAGGGAGCTTGTGTGTGTTGGTGTGCTTGTCTGTAGTGAGCTTGTGTGTGTCGGTGTGCTTGTCTGTAGTGAGCTCATGTGTGTCGGTGTGCTTGTCTGTAGTGAGCTTCTGTGTGTCAGTGAGCTTGCCTGTAGTAAGCTTGTGTGGGTCAGAGAGCTTCTGTGTCTCAGTGAGCTTGTGTGGGTCAGAGCACTTCTGTGTTTGTCATTAGCAAGCTTGTGTTGGTCAGAGAGGTTGTGTGTGTCGTGAGCTTGTCTGTAGTTGGGTTGTGTTTGTCACTGAGTTTGTCTCTAGTGTGCTTTAGTGAATGTCAGTGAACTTGTGTGCGGCAGTAAGCTTGTCTGTAGTGAGCTTGTGCATGGGTCACTAGAGCATTTGTGTGTATCGGTGAGCTTGTCTGTAGTGAGCTTGTTTGTGTCAGTGAGCTTTTCTGTAGTCAGTGTGTGTGTGTGTGCCATTGAACTAGTGTGATTTATTAATGTGAAACATCCTTTTAATATATATATTTTCTGAAATTATATAATTGACAAACTGATGCCGATATGCTGATATCGGCATGGAGTATTTCCCTGCTTAAAGAATTGTCCCCAAGCAGAGCCAGTCACAATGGACCGGGGGCGTCCTGGAGGGTGGCAGTTATAGCACTATAACACCCATGGATCATCTGGAGCGAGGGGCTGCAGGTAAGACAAAAGTTTTCCAAAGTACATACATATAAACAATACAAGCATACTATGTGACACAATGAATTAGAGGGCTGGAATAATTTTTTTCCAGGGCTGCTTTCTGTTCCCAGTCCGGCCCTGACTAAGAGATACAAACTGGCTTAATAACCCACAAGCTATGGGTAGAGAGGGGTTAACTACCAAAACACTGGAAATCCTAGTGTTATGGTATGTGCAGGCGGGAGTATCTGCAGTATAGTAACTATGAGGTGCAGACTGCAAAGATATTGCCTGGTATATTCTGCAGTAACTGGCTAAATAACCAACAAGCTATGGGTAGATAGGGGTTTAACTACAAAAACACTAGAAATCCTCCTATGCTTCTGGTCCCTAAGTACTTGTGCCTTCGAGGGCACCCCCTTAGCCAAAAGCCTACAATCTCCTATGGAAATACAAATAGAAAATTTCCCACCAATACTGCTACAATGAAAGAAGTGTAATATGGTACATATGGAATAGGGATCCAGCTTGTATCACTAAAACATAAATAAAAAATACAACATAGCGTAATACTGTTGTGGTCTTATTAATTGCCCAATGGTTCAAGGTTACACTCACAGATTTGTTGTATATAGTAAGCCTTAAGGTTGCCACCCCTATAGGTAGGGGGGTAGGTCCTGTTCGTTTGTAGTAACGCCAATCTGGAGACCAAGAAGTTCACACTCTCCCAATGGTTGAAAGTAGAAAACAATGGATTTATTGGCATATAGTAAAATTAAATTAAATTAAATGGTTCTACGCATTTCGTTCCCCTTAGGAAACTTCTTCAGGAACCAAAATTTAAAAAACATACAGTTTATACACTCCAAATACTAACAAGTGTATCCATAAGCCTATTGCTTCCTTCCCTTCCCTTCCCTTCCCTTAAATACAATAAGTGCTGGAAGTCCATTGGTGGTGTGATGGGCGTACTCTCCTTTTCCTCTTCTATTGGACATCTCATCCATTGGTAAATTACCTCCATCTGTTGTTTCAGCTGATTTTCATTCCGGTTTTTTCGCTGCATTTTAAGTGTCCATTTCCGATGACACACTTCGTGTATGGGTCAGTGTCTTCTTTTTATGATGCACTTCCGTTTTTTTTTTTTTATTTAAAAATGGCCATGCATTCCATTTTGTTCCACTTAGAACTTGTTATGTTGCCATCTGGTGGTCGCCAGAAAGTAATACACTTTGTGCATATTTATCAATGATTTCATTATATGCAAAAAAGAAAAAAATCCCAGAGTTGAATTAACAATTCATTTTACAATTAAACATATCAACTTGATTCCCATTTTATTCACCAACAAACAATGGTCCAATTTAGTTATTATAAAACTAATTCGATCTATATGATGGGTGATGTTCATTTAATACTTCCCATTACAGCACCAGAGGTTCCTAGTAGGTCTCCCATACAAGTGCTAACCAGGCCCGAGTCTGGATGGCTTCTAAGATCTGACAAGATCAGGCACTTTCAGACTGATATTGCCATAGATTTGTATTTCTTATTTTAATGTTGTTTATCAATATATACTTTTGTGGACCATTGTGTATTGGTGTATATTTGGGCTTCACATCACATATACTTCACCCCAAATAATAGAGCCAAATTTATTTATTTTGTTCCAGTTATTTAGAAGAGGAAATAAAACGAAAATAATTATTTTTATATATACATATATCTATTTTTTTTCCCCAAATTGGTTCTTTGATGAATTTTTCTAAATTGCTACATAATTCTTTTAATATATAATTTATTTATAAGGAAAAGTTATTAAGAATCTCATTATTTTGGTTTATTTGGTTTCAATCCTTTTTCTCACAACGTGAATTGCCCCCCCTTCTCCCCCCCCCCAAAAAAACGGAGCTTTTCATCTCAGGAACCTTTCAATGTTTTAATATTTTAATATTTTAATATTATGATCTTATCCCAATCCCTACATTAGTTTAGAAAACACACCAGATCTATTTCAACATTCAGTCCTGCAGGTGCAAGAGTCTGTAATTTATGGATCCAGAATGTTTCTCTCTGGGCTAATTTTTGCTCTCTGTTCCCACCCTTCCAATGTGGAGGAACATTTTCTATTGCTATGCATATCAATTCCTTCAAATTAAATGCTGGACATGAGTTACAATGAACTGGTACTGAATGGGATAATAGCCCTTTTTTGATATTATTAATATGTTCCATTGTTCTGACTTTATAAAAAATCTTTTTGTACGGCCAACATATTGTTTGCCACACGGACACTGCAGTAAATATACCACATAGTCCGTGAGGCAACCAATCTTGCTTTTTATTGCAAAAGTTTGATTTGTTATCTTGCTAGTAAAGTGTGTATTTCCACCTACAGTTATTGTTGAGCACGCCTTACATCTCTTGCAACCTTGAAAACCTTTTTGTCCCTCGTTCAACTCACATTTTTGTTTTATGGCATAACTCGTAGCTAGAAATTTTTTTAGATTTTTTTTTTTTTTTTAATTAATGTTGTTTTTTTTGGTAATATCTCTCCCAGAAAAGGATCCTCTAATAAGATTGGCCAGTGTTTTTGTAGACTTTTCTTGATTTTTAAATGATCTGTATTATATTGTGTAACAAATGCGGTACGGAATTGCTCTCCCTTATCCTTAACTTTCTGATTATCTATTAATAATTCATCCCTACTTCTCCCTAACATTGTTCTAATTTCTTTTTCTATTGAGTTTTTATTGTAACCCTTCTTAACTAGTTTTTCTTTTACGTGTTGTGCCTGCTGTGTGAAATCTTGTAGGTGGGAACAGTTACGTCTCACCCTTGTTAGTTGTCCTTTTGCTATCCCTCTCAACCATGGTTGGTGGTGGCAGCTTTTGTTGTGGACGTAACTGTTCCCATCTGTGGGTTTGAAAAAACATGTTGTCTTTATTTCTTTACCTTCACCAAACAAAGTAATGTCTAAGAAATTTATTTCTTTTTTGTTCCAAACCGGTGAAAACTGTAAATTATACTCGTTCTGATTTAAATACTCTACAAATGACACAACAGAGGAATGTGGTCCTCTCCAAATAATTAAAACATCATCAATAAATCTCCGCCATAGGACCAGGTTCGCCACCCAGGCATGGTCACACCACACAAAAAGATCTTCCCATCTTCTCATGTAGGTGTTCGCATAGCTGGGGGCAAACCTGGTACCCATGGCGGTTCCAGTGATCTGTAAATAATAATTTCCTTCAAAGAAAAAATAATTGTGCTCTAAAATAAATTGAACCCCATCCAGAATGAATCTCTTCATATGACTGGATAAACTCTGATCATTACCCATAAAGTAATTAATCGCCTCCAATCCTAAACGGTGACTAATCACCGTGTATAGTGATGCCACGTCCAACGTGGCCTAACTATATTCATCCTGCCATTCTAAATTTTCAACCTCTTGTAGAAATGATTTTGTATCTTTCGTATATGACAAGGCCTTTTGGGCATAAGGTTGTTGATACGAATCAATAAAAGCAGATAAATTCGCTGTTATAGAGTCTATCCCACTGATGATCGGTCGTCCTGGTGGGGTGTGTATATTTTTGTGAATCTTGGGAATAAAATAAAATATTGGAATTGTGGGGTGTCTATTAAATAAAAATGTAAGATTTTTTTTGGGAGATAATTTCATCAGTTCTCGCTATTGTCAGCAATTTCTCCAGCTGAGTATTAAATAATGTGGTGGGATCACTGTCCAATTTTTTATAAGTTTTTATGTCTTTTAGAATATTATTACTTTCCCTTAGATAATATTCAGTTGACATCACTACTATCCCCCCCTCTTTATCGGCTTCTTTGATAACTATATCTTCTCTTTCTTTTAGAATTTTGAGAGTCTCCCTTTCCATTTTTGTTAAATTGTGATGTTTTAGGTTTCTTTTAGTCCCTAATGCTTTTTTAAATTCACTGTCTACCATTTTTTCAAAGGTCTCCAAATGTGAACCCTTACTGTATACAGGATAGAAATGAGATTTGGGTTTAAAGTTATCCTTTCTTTTATCTTGGAGTTCTTCTTGTTCATAGGGGATGGGGTACTTTAGAAAATGTCTTTTTACTGTTAGGGATCTAATGTATTTTTTCAAGTCAATGTATAGACTAAACTCATTTGCTCTTTCACTTGGGGCAAATTTCATACCCTTTTCTAACAGTTGGATCTCTTGATTAGATAACAGTTTTCCTGAGATGTTGAAAATACCCTTTTCTACCTCTTGTGGGGCGAGGGTTGTTCTCTTTTGTTGGGATAAGCGTACTCCTCCGTTCTCATACGTGTTTGGGGTGTTTCTGTAGAGAGAGGGGTAAATCGATTTGGATGTGCCCATATCTCTTCTCTTGGTTTGAAATAATTGGTGATTGATCTTTCTTTGGGGACTCTCGTTCTCCCTAAAAAATTTCTCTCATTACCATCATTAGATGTATTTCTTGTGTTTATTTCTGTGTTATCACTAACTACTTAGGCATATGTTAGATTTTCTCTATTTCTATTGGGTGAAATCCTATCTCCATATCTAGAGCCTCTAATTGGAGTATAATTGGCTCCTCTTTTTTGGCCTTGTTTCCTATTATCATTTGATTTTTGTTGGTAGTCTAACATTTTTTTTCCTCCCGCCCCTCTTTAAGGGGATCTATGAAATCTACTTTGATTGAAGAATTGTTTTTTTGATTTTCTTTTATATATCATTTTTTGCCTAGTTGAAAATGTATTGCGCATCTTATCTTCCTTATCTCTTTTATACTTTCTATTTTTTGTATCCGCAATTTTTTCATCTAGGTTTCTTAGTTTTTTTTCATTATTTCCTCCTTTGATTTAAATTCTTCACATTCTATATTAAATGTATGATTTGTTTCTAATTCCTCTAGTTCTTGTTCTAATTTTTCTTTAGACTCTTTGGAGTGTTTAACAATTAACTCCGTCAATTGAAAAGAACAGTTATATAAAATTTCATCCCATTTGTTTAGAAATCCCTCATTTTCAAGACCAAACGCTGGTAATTCATCAATTCTGAGGCCCCTTGGAATTAAACCTTCTTTTAAATAATTTTCTAGAAATGCAGTTTCCCACCATTTCCTTGTTTCTAAACTTAGTATTTTATCTTTTTGTTTGAAATATTCATCAAGCTTTTTTAGTGGTTGTGGTTGTTCACCTTCCCTAAATAGGGCCTCAAATTTATGAGTTCTTGCCCTCTGTATCCTTTGCAAGTAGCTCATACTTTCAGCCATGTAGTTCTAATTAACACACAATATGTAGCAAAAAAAAAAAAATTGGGATACAATACAATACAAAATAGCTTCCACCAAATCACCCGTGGAATAAAAAGTTAAACTTAACTTTGGATACTTGCTTCCCTTCAGTTACCTCCCAAAATGGTAACTATATAAAAAGTATACTATGGTACATATGGAATAGGGATCCAGCTTGTATCACTAAAACATAAATAAAAAATACAACATAGTCTAATACTGTTGTGGTCTTATTAATTGCCCAATGGTTCAAGGTTACACTCACAGATTTGTTGTATGTAGTAAGCCTTCAGGTTGCCACCCCTATAGGTAGGGGGGTAGGTCCTGTTTGTTTGTAGTAATGTCAATCTGGAGACCAAGAAGTTCACACTCTCCCAATGGTTGAAAGTAGAAAACAATGGATTTATTGGCATATAGTAAAATTAAATTAAAATATGGTTCTACGCGTTTCGTTCCCTTAGGAAACTTCTTCAGGAACCAAAATTTAAAAAACATACAGTTTATACACTCCAAATACTAACAAGTGTATCCATAAGCCTATTGCTTCCCTCCCTTCCCTCCCCTTAAATACAATAAGTGCTGGAAGTCCATTGGTGGTGTGATGGGCGTACTCTCCTTTTCCTCTTCTATTGGACATCTCATCCATTGGTAAATTACCTCCATCTGTTGTTTCAGCTGTTCTGATTTTCATTACGTTATCCATACAGGAAGTGTGTCCATTTCCGATGACACACTTCCTGTATGGGTCAGTGTCTTCTTTTTATGATGTACTTCAGTTTTTTTTTTAATTTAAAAATGGCCATGCATTCCATTTTGTTCCACTTAGAACTTGTTATGTTGCCCTCTGGTGGTCGCCAGAAAGTAATACACTTTGTGCATATTTATCAATGATTTCATTATATGCAAAAAAGAAAAAAATGCCAGAGTTGAATTAACATTCATCAGAGGGGAACCGGTCTTGTGATGGAATCATGTTTTTAAATGTCTGGTGAAGTTCTCATTGGTGGATTTAAACAAATTTAACCAATGAGAATTCTTCTATGCCTTAATGGGTGGGTAAGTAGTGAGCTATAAATTAACTCTTACATGTTTGGTAGAGATTAGTAGTAAAAATGCAATAAATAAATAAATAAATTAAAAAAACGTAAATGATACGAAAATATTACTGAGAGTATTAAGGCTTGTGAAATATATACTACATGGTTCTTAACCAAAAAGATTTGCCTGGCGTTATCCACAAACATTGTGGAATAGAACATAAGACTTAACTGGTAGGAAACTTGAAATAGCTATTCAAAGCTTAAACTTGCTAAATGAAAGCATAAGCATAATAGTGTTAATCAATTAACTATTTACAACCTTATGTTACAAAAATAAAACTTAAGCTTAATAATGACTATTTGCAGCCATTATGTGACAGAAATAAAGACTTAAGCATGATAATATTATACAATTAAAGTTTCAGCCTAACGTTGTTAAATGAAGACTAAAAAATAGTAGTGGAAAAATAACTATTTACATGGGGAGCTGTGATGAGGGATTGATATGTGCAGGACGACCATTGCTAGTGTATAAATGGAGTAAAGTTAAACTCCTCATTAACACCTGAGGGTGTTAGGGTCTTAAGTTCACGGATCCACTTGGACTCCCTTTTTAACAATCTTAGGTTACAATCGCCTTTCCTAGTATTTGTAGTTGGGCTCTCAATCGCTTGGAAACTAAGGTGTGAGGTATCGCCCTGATGTTGGGAACGAACATGGTTAGAGATAGGTGTACTGATGTTACAATTAGTGACGGAATTCACATGTTGTAATATACGCCTACGAAATTGTTGGTATGTCTTGCCCACATACTGGAGGTTACAACTGCAAGTGATGACATACACAATTCTGGTTGTGCTACAATTAATGAAATCCCGGATAGGGTACTGGTTGTTTGTAATCAAGCACTGTACAGATTTAGAAGTGTTAATAAATGTACACGCCTTGCATGACCCACATTTAAAAACTCCCTTAGTTTTTTAATAGCCACCCTGGGGTGACACTAGGTGGTTCGAGATC
>OW240912.1:113861555-113874837 GCA_933207985.1 Pelobates cultripes
ACTGTGAACAAGCACATCTCTCAAGTTTTGTGGTCTCCGCGTGGTGATACTCGGGTAGGTGGTAATGTTATTAGTCAGATCTTTATCATGCACAAGTATAGGCCAGTTGCTGGAGAGTATTTTTCTCACCGGATCCCAATAATTGTCGAATGTGCTTAATATGTTCGGTTTTAACAAAACTGTCTCAAATGTTAATACCGGTGTTTCCTAAACTTTTTCATGTACCATAGTACATACTTTGGCTTGAGGACACACTCTTCAGTTTTCCAGTGAGCTCATTGCTCGATCTTCAACTTCATATTATACACGCTAAAAATGCATTTAGCAAAGCAGTTTCATTAGACCAGTTTTACTTTACTCCCCAGGGAAATAAGGAAATCAATGTGGCTGCAATACATAAGATTAAGAGTGAAAAGCTTCCAGGATCTGATCTATGACAAGGTTCATTCATTGCCGTTTCAGCTGGTTTGTTAATGGAATCCTCTTTTTGCGCAGTTTAGTTTACCAGCACTTTTTGTCTTGCAAGAGTGATACGTTACCTTGCCAATCTTATAATGTTGTTACATTTTACATTATGCGAATCTCTTGTTTTTCTTTTAGGTGCATCAAAACATGAAGATTTTTACCATATTACTATTACATAATTTATATAAAAGAGCACTATTTGAAGACCCATTACACTGTGATAATGTATCCTATACAAAAGGTCATTTTCTGGCCTATTGCTCATACTTTGTAATCCCACACCACTACTTTCTGATTTCAGTGTAACAGACAAAATTGTGATTATTGTTAGAATAGATTGGTTATTACAAGAGTGCACACATACAACGTGTGTGTTGCATTAGGTTAATATACCATAATATACATTTGTAAGGCTAAACAGACTGCAGCTACTGTGCAAATTGCTGTAAATACATATAGGGTTGGTCATGAAAATTCAAATTTCCACAAATGAAATTTGGATGGCAAAATTGGGGCTAACGTAGCCACATTGTGACTAACTTGAAGCGTTTCTATAGAGCAACTATTTTTGCCTAAATGTTGAAATTCAAATATAATTTTTAACAATTTTGAATTTAGTAAATAACTTTGTTGTTCAGGGCATGCCATGACTCTCTGAGCTTACAGTAGCAAGTAACTTTTAAGGTCTGGCTAGCAGCATAGGACTTGAAATTTTGAAGGGATATTCCGAACAACATACTAACATCATCAGAACGGTGCGAGGAAGTTCCAGGCACTGGCTTACCTTCATGGGTTAAATGGCAAATTAATAATTAAACCTCAAATTCCCAATTGAAGCCTCTGACTCAGAAGGCAGATCCAATGAGCCTTGAACTGAAGACTTTGGGGTTTTTCGGCACTCGAGACATTATTATTATTATTATTATTATTATTATTATGTTATTTATATAGCGCCAACAAATTCCGCAACGTTTTACAGTGGGTGGACGAACAAACATGTAGTTGTAACCAGACAAGTTGGACACACAGGAACAGAGTGGTTAAGGGCCCTGCTCAATGAGCTTACATGCTAGAGGGAGTGGGGTAAAATGACACAAAAGGTAAGGACAGTATTAGACTAAGACAGTTACAAGAGAGGAATCAGTCGGGAGCTATTAACAGTTTAATTGATATGCTTTTATGAAGAAGTGTGTTTTTAATGATTTTTTGAAGGAGTGGAGACTGGGTGAGCATCTAACAGAGGAGGGAAGTGAGTTCCACAGGAACGGTGCAGCTCTCGAGAAGTCTTGAAGGCAAGCATCAGAGGTGGGAGTACTAGACGTAATTCCAGTGAAGCTGTTATGGATACTTGTTGAATTAAAAAAATGTTTGTGTTGTACATAGTACAATATATATTGTGCATCTCAATACAAGAATCATTTTTTTCTCAATTTTTAGTCAAGTAATGCTGGATATATTGTAATGTTGGCATCATTTTGGGGTAACTGGTTCCTAAATTCCAATCAGTTATTTTAAAGCTTTACAAATGTAGTTAATTTTCAGTGTCCCTAAAAACCAATTTTCCTTAGTTGCACAGCAATCCCATTTCTGCAGTTAGTTCCTGGGTAGCTAAAATGTGCTTTAATTAAAATGCGGACTAACCAATTAGCCTTTTCTATTTGAAAAAACAGTTACAGATCCACAGAATCAGCAATATTTAAATGAGGTTCATTTATTTTATTGCTCAACTTCTCTCATACTGAAATCTGCAAAGGTTTAAATAGATATAAATGTAAAACAATACCGGAGAAGGTAATTCCAACAAAAAGTTACAAGACAAAAAGAAAAAAAAACTTAAGATTTTTTCACAGTTAAATTCCACAAAGATCACTAAAAAGTTGTGTTTTTAATACATCGCTGGCTGAGCACAGTGGGATTAATTACTGTCTCAGTCATTAAATACTTGTTTACTACAGCCTTGGACCCTAACTGTTATTGATACTTCAGGAATGGAGGGAGAATAAGAAATCTGCCCTAGATGAACCATTTTCCCATATATTCACAAGTTCACCATGTACCTTGCACATCGTTATGTCCTAATGTCCACATCGATTTCTAATTTGTAAACTCTTGAATGCCCAAAACAATAAAACCTTAAAGGGGAGCTGTCTTTTTGTCAATTTCTTTTAATTTGTATAAAGGTTTTGCAAATGACGTAATAATCTAGCTAAGACAAGGCAAAGCCAGGGAGAAATAGACACAGTGTTAACAGGAACACTCCAAACACTTTTATTTATTACTATTTTTTTTTTTTATTTTACAAAGAGGACAGATATGAATAAAAATTGGCACTTTTATAAATTAACCTTGTTACACCACCCTGCCTGTCAACCAGCCAACTGGTTATGTTACTTCCTGGTTTGGTAAGCTCAGTGGAGCTAAACTCAAGAGACAGCAACTGTCTAGGGCATGCTCACAATAATAGCAATACCGCAATCAAAACAACTTAATGAAATAAAAAGAAGAGATATCTGGAGAGCGGATATCATTGTAGTGCAGGTTTATTACGATATTATGAACATGGCATGCTCACCATAATAAGTAGCAGTGATAGGAGTTGTAACTTACTCTGCTCTGGGCATCAAAAAAGATGGGGGAACAAAAATAAAAATAAAACAAACAAACTATGTGATACTGGGAACTGAACGCCTTTTATGTCACTGCTGAATGCTTTCTGCGCACTGGTATTGTTTTTATTACTATTAAGTTCTTTTGAGTGCTATATTGCTATTTTTGTGAGAATTTTCTGAATTGGTGGAACATTGCTACTGGCACCAAGAAGTTGGAGCACAGTTACAGCCATTGTGGAGTGAGTAGTTGGCTTCCTGTTGCTTTTGTGATATTTTGTATACTCATTCTCATTAGTTTTTATCAACAAATTACATGTATTTATTTTTTTCCCCTAATATATTGTTTTCCCCTAAAGTGGTAGCGGCACTTACCTCTCCTTTGCTTTATTTAATAAATTGCTCAGAGCACCTGCCTTGCAAAGACTTCTCATTAGAAGATTATGATTGGACAGCCACAGAAAGTCTGGGCAGGGTTGCAAAGGCTGCAGACAAAAGATTTGCAGTTTTTGCAAATTGCTTTTAAATAAATTAAATAATTAACCCCAATTAAATTATTATTTTTTTGTATTTGGACAGAGAAATGTCTCAATTTCTCTACCTGCTAGTCGGTGCAAATGACAAAACTTGTAACTATAATAACAGGGAGCTTACATGAGGCACACAATTTAAAGAGGTTTGGATTTCTATGTTTAATTTAAATTTTCACACCACACAAAAGGAAAAGCGTCCGTAACAAAGCAAGCATTTAAATTGCCTATGATGTTTTCAACAGGTTTTGAAACTCATAGGCTTAATACATTTTAGATGCCCTTATTACCTCTTAATGATTGTAACGGTCCGTTTTGCACACAAGGGGTAAAAACGTTTAGGCGATCGTCCCCCTTTCCAGAGATGCAGGCACAGCTATTGTAGAACACCAAACACACGAACCGCCAATAAGTGAATGCTCCAAACTCCCGAACGGCATCCAATATAGCACTCCAAACACACGAACAGGAACCATACGAATCGCTGCTAGCAGACGAATAGGAAAAGCATCCAAGCGGCTTACAATCCTAGCAGTCAGTCTCTATCAGCGTTCAGTAAATCCCCCCCAAAGACGAGACAAGGTTCCGTGTTCAAGGTCAAGCAGTGGTCTGTTTAATGAGGGCTACCTGCCCAGTATTTATGCAGGTCTCCCACCTGGTGGACACTCCCCTAGGGGACCAAATGGGAGACTGTGACAAAAGACAGACAATTAGCCAAACAGGACACACAGTCACATTATATTCCCACAATGCAATGGCTTCCTCCCCTCTGCCTTGGAGATAATTGAGAAGTAATTCAATTATCTCCCAAGACAAAGACAAATCGCCATTATGCACGTGGGGATACTACAACACGAATTACTATTAAAATACACTATGTGAGACACATAACATTAAAAGCATACATTTAACATATCCCCAGATAGCTCAGGTCTGAGCGCACATTATTAAGCGAATGGCGCTCAGACCACACGAATACAGTTTAATCGCCATGGAGCTAAAGTCTTTACACAGTCAGTTTCATGCGAATGGGCTCCATGGGATTCCTATCTGGGGTATAACACATTCAAGCAAAACTACCGAACACCGGGCCGTTCGTGCACTTTCAGCGAACAAGAAGGGAGGTCGGCGGCTTCAGCGGTGTTCGCGCAAAACTGTGTCCGATTTCAGTTCCATGAATTAAGCGTCGAACACCGCTGTGCGTTCGCATGTTTAAAATGGCCGCGACCTCGTGTTCGTGATACGAATGGCGGCTACCCAGCATTCGTCAATTAAGCTGCGGTTAACCGCAGCTTCAGGGAGGCTAATTGCCTGCACACTCCAGCTCTCAGGTGGTCCAGTCATTCGTGTGGTTGTTCGGTAGATTGAATCTACCGAACACCAGGCAGAAAAGAACGAATAAATCTTTTCTGCAGGTAAAAAATATGTCTTTTAACACGGGGCCATAGTCCAAAGGCAGCAGGCGGGCAACCAGGCTTCTCCAATGCAATGTGGCGAGATTGGTCTTGTCAAATCTCTCCCCTTTTCCAAACAGACTAACAGGGTATCTGACCTCCTGCCGGTCAGTGCCCTTGTTAGTCCAGCAGCCCACCCACAAAACACAATCAACAGCACAGCCCACCCACAATAAATGGTTACTACACATGGGTAGAGGAGAAGCTTGTCCATGTCCAGGTGCCTCACCACGGCTGTGCTGGGTACGGGTATGCTGACTTGGTGGGTTGCTGCATGGGCAGAGACCAGCGGTACTCTGCCCTGTTGCCAGTGCTACTGGGAAGGTAGCCTGGTTGAAGCCTGGTTGTTGGAGGGGGAGACCGACTATCTCCCCTTTAGACACACAGCACTGCTGCTGGAGACCGACTGTCTCCCCTTTAGACACACAGCCCCGCTGCTGGAGACTGACTGTCTCCCCTTTAGACACACAGCCCTGTTGCTGGAGACCAACTGTCTCCCCTTTAAATACACAGCCCTGCTGCTGGATACCTACTGTCTCCCCTTTGGCTAAACAGCCCTGTTGCTGGGGGGCAGAACCGACCGTCCCTACCCCCTGTGCTGGAAGTGCAGAGACCACGGTCCCATCTGCACAGTTGTGGGGCTTACTGTCTCCCCCGGGTACATTAAGCTGCCGCTGGGGAGAGGGGGTAACAAGCTCCTCTCCCATATATACTTCCAGCCGCGGGGGAGGGAGACCGACTGTCTCTGCTCCCAATACAGAGTCCTGCTGCTGGGGAAAGGAGACTGGGCTCTCTATTCCCGGTAGGACACTCTGCCGCTGGGGAATGGAGACTGGGCTCCGAATTCCCTGTTTTATCTCCCGCTGGGGAATGGAGACGGGGTCCCAATTCCCAATAATCTGTGCTGCCGCTGGGGAATGGAGACTGGGCTCCCAATTCCCAAAACATCATACTGCCGCTGGGGATCTGAGCCGACTGCCCAGCATCCCTGTAGCTCACCCTGCCACTGGGGAGGGAGGACGCTGCTCTCCTCTCCCTGCAAGGTACACTGCTGCTGGGGAACAGGACCACTTGTCTCTGCCCCCTGTAACTCAGCCTGCCGCTGCGGAATGGAGCTTGGGCTCCCAATTCCCTGCAATATCTCCCGCTGGGGAATGGAGCTTGGGCTCCCAATTCCCTGCAATATCTCCCGCTGGGGAATGGAGCTCGGGCTCCCAATTCCCTGCAATACCGGTGGAGAGACCTCGGTCCCATCTCCACCCGCCACCTGGGGTTCTTCCCAGTAATCCTCCACAATATCTACCCAGCTGAATGGGTCTGGATCTGGGTCTCCGCTTCCCTGCTGAGCCTTCTCACTGGAGTGGAACAGATCTTGGTAGCCCTGCTCCAGCTCCATCTCTCGGGTCACCAGGTGGACCAGGTCTTGCTCAATTTCGTGAGTGTGGTCCCAGTCATACCTGCTCTCCCTCCACTCCAAGAGATCACTGAACCGGGCTTGTGTAGGGCACCCAAACTCAGGCTCTGCAAAAGACTCCCATAACAAGCCAGGACCATCAAACTCCTCTCCCTCTGGCTTGTCATGCTCGGCTGTCCAGGGCAAGTACTGTGCCCCATACCACCAGAGCGCCTGGTAGCCATCTTCCAGCCAAATCTCCTGCCATACTCGGAGCTCCAATTCCTTCACCCATTTATCTAGGGGCTGCTCTCCCAGAAAGGGCATCCGCAGGGCTACTCGCTTCTGCAGTCGCTGGTCTTCCTTGGGGAGTCTCTCGCCCCGCTGGTACTCCACAATATCCAGTGCCTGGTACCAGATGCCTTTGCGCAGTGCATCTCAGTCATCCAGGGCACCCTCGTCATACTCCACTGCTGGTTCCATCTCGGTGCTGTCAGGGTCGCTGTACTGTGACATGCGTTGCCCTCAAATTGTAAAAATCCACGGAATGGTGTCGCCTGTAGCTGTCCTGTAGTCTTTGGGAACGATCCCGCCGCTTGCCACCAATTGTAACGGTCCGTTTTGCACACAAGGGGTAAAAACAGTTTAGGCGATCGCCCCCCTTTCCAGAGATGCAGGCACAGCTATTGTAGAACACCAAACACACGAACCGCCAATAAGTGAATGCTCCAAACTCTCGAACGGCATCCAATATAGCACTCCAAACACACGAAAAGGAACCATACGAATTGCTGCTAGCAGACGAATAGGAAAAGCATCCAAGTGGCTTACAATCCTAGCAGTCAGTCTCTATCAGCGTTCAGTAAATGCCCCCCCAAAGACTAGACAAGGCTCCGTGTTGAGGGTCAAGCAGTGGTCTGTTTAATGAGGGCTACCTGCCCAGTATATATGCAGGTCTCCCACCTGGTGGACACTCCCCTAGGGGACCAAATGGGAGACTGTGACAAAAGACAGACAATCAGCCAAACAGGACACACAGTCACATTATATTCCCACAATGCATCCTGGCTTCCTCCCCTCTGCCTTGGAGATAATTGAGAAGTAATTCAATTATCTCCCAAGACAAAGGCAAATCGCCATTATGCACGTGGGGATACTAACAACAGGAATTACTATTAAAATACACTATGTGAGACACATAACATTAAAAGCATACATTTAACATATCCCCAGATAGCTCAGGTCTGAGCGCACATTATTAAGCGAATGGCGCTCAGACCACACGAATATAGTTTAATCGCCATGGAGCTAAAGTCTTTACACAGTCAGTTTCATGCGAATGGGCTCCATGGGATTCCTATCTGGGGTATAACACACTCAAGCAAAACTACCGAACACCGGCCGTTCGTGCACTTTCAGCGAACAAGAAGGGAGGTCGGCGGCTTCAGCGGTGTTCGCGCAAAACTGTGTCCGATTTCAGTTCCATTAATTAAGCGCCCAACACCGCTGTGTGTTCGCATGTTTAAAATGGCGGCGACCTTGTGTTCGTGATACGAATTGCGGCCACCAAGCATTCGTCAATTAAGCTGCGGTTAACCGCAGCATCAGGGAGGCTAATTGCCGGCACACTCCAGCTCCCAGGTGGTCCAGTCATTCGTGCGGTTGTTCGGTAGATTGAATCTACCAAACACCAGGCAGAAAAGAACAAATAAATCTTTTCTGTGTCTTTTAACACGGGGCCATAGTCCAAAGGCAGCAGGCGGGCAACCAGGCTTCTCCAATGCAATGTGGCGAGATTGGTCTCGTCACAATGATGTTGGGATATGACATTATGTCCAACAAAACACGTCCTTTAACATTATTAGGGAAATAATCGCACTGCCTAAAGTTCTGGTGTGAGACCGGTTAAAACCCAGTTCACATAAGGGAGACCTGAGGTATCTATCCATACCTGGTGCTCCACTTTGTCAGCTGGAAACATATTTCTTGCCCCCAGACTGACAGGTGAGCTGTATGCAAAGCTCTAAGTAAGCAAGGCATACAGTTTTTTATATTGGATTTACGTCTTTGCAGCTGAGCAATTGCATTCTGTCATGGTGAATCTCAGGCTCTCCACAATCTGAGGGAGACCACAAGGGCAGAGTCCCATGGGTCTCCAAGGGACAGAGGGACAGGGTCTCCCTGCATGACCCTGTTGATTGTGAGCTTTGCCAGCTGCCCAGGACCGATTACAGAGGAATCAGCAGAGGCAGCATGCCAGTACTTGAGCATTATAAGTAGAACCCCCTGTCATGCTGACAATAGCTTTAGTTTGGAAATCCTTCTGCTAATACGACTTTCAATGTCAGAAAAGAGAATTGCCAAGAGTTAGGGGTAGGGTTAGGGCAGGGCTAGTTTTAAATGTAGGTTTAGGGCTAGTTTAAGGATAAAAAACACAATAAGTGTTGGCACTCAATTATGCTAGGTGCAGGTATTCGAGGTTTAACCCCACAACAACCTCCTAATCTAGATCCAAAAACAAATATGAATACCGCACTCAAAAAATGATTATAGTGTAATCTAAACTTGTATTAAATTGCAAAGATATTTATTATAATGATAATCAAGTAAACCTTAGTGTAATTCATTCCAATCATATATACACATAGATTATTTACATATATACACACAAAAACCTCCCTGTACTGAATTTCATGAACTATATATCTATATACACTGGTTACTGATCCAAAAAATAAAAAAATGAAATGTCCAGAGAAAAATATTAAAAAAAAATAGTAAAAAAGAAAAAAGCAGAAAAAGCAAAAAGGAAAAAAGGAAAAAAGAAAAAAAGAAAAAAAGAAAAAAATATATATATTCCAGTCCTATTAATAGTCCAAAATATAGTGCACTATATAATTCATATAATTCATAAGTATATGGATGGATCTCACCAAAAAATATATGTAAACTTGATAGTATATTCAGTAGGAGGGTGGTAGATCTTGTAGATGATGTATATTGAATGAGGGTGAAAATGAGTTGTAGCTCGATGAGAAAGTAATCACTCGTCCATTCTATGGAATCTAGTCAGTCTGACAGGTCTTTTCCTGGGTTCATAATCGTGGGCAATCCTGTAATCGGGCTGAAACGGGCTGCGCGCTTGGGACGTTCCTGTCCCTTCGATGGCCCCTGTTCCTCTCCGTCCTGCCAAAGTGTAAGCATATCGGTTTAAATGTCCTCATTAGGCGGCAAAAATCCTCCGCGACCACTCCATGCTACTACTTCCGCCTTCTGACGTCAGCGTACGTCGCTACGTCATACGCATTCAACTCAACTTTATTGTTCACATACATGTTGTGTTGTGGCAAAATTAAAGGGAAATCTCAAATTAAAAATTAAAGTTAAAGTAAATACAACTAATAACTATGTAAAATTAATTTTACCAAACAAGATTGGTTGAATATCAATAATTTAAAAAAAGATACATCCATCATTATCAAACCGGCAGATAAAGGGGGAGCACTGGTGATCATGGATCGCACATATTACGTAAAAGAAATCGAGACCCAGTTATTGGATAACACAAACTACTTACCTATCAGTCAAGACCCTACACACAATCTGAAACGTATACTAGATAAACTTAACCAATGGGCCCTTTCTAAAAACATTATCTCTGATGGAGAATATAAGTACATGAATCTCAAATACCCAAGAATTCCGGTGTTCTATACCCTCCCTAAAATACATAAGAACCCCCTTTTTCCACCAGGCAGACCAATAGTCAGTGGAACTGGGTCTATATTCCAACATCCAGCAGAAATACTGGATACATTTTTGATCAAATATGCCCCAATGCAGAAATCATACCTCAAAGATACTACTACATTCCTCACATTACTAGCAGATATACATATCCCACCAGGAGACTTTTGGTTGGTAACCATGGATGTACAGTCACTATACACTTCAATTGACCACAGTAGAGGGATTGAGGCAGTAGATTGGACATTGGATAGAGACCCGAGACTAACCCAACAAGGAGAGACCCGAAAATATATCAGGGAATTACTTACTTTCATTTTGACTGAGAATTATTTTTTGTTTGGTGATAAGTATTACAAACAGATCAAGGGTACCGCTATGGGCTCGAATGTCGCTCCAACATATGCTAACATTTATATGAATCGAATGGAGGAAACATGCATCTACCAACATCCTTTATTTTCCAAATGCATAGTTTGGAAAAGATACATAGATGACGTGTTCATATGTTGGAGCGGCACTAGGGCCCATTTACAGGAATTTTTTGAGTCATTAAACACACAAGATGAAAACATTAAATTCACTATGTGCTGTGATACTACTACAGTCCCTTTTCTAGATGTTCAGGTACAGAGAGTACAAAATTGCCTTCATAGCGACTTGTATATAAAACCTACTGACCGTAATAATTTATTGACTTATTCAAGTTTTCATCCAATCCATCTAAAGAATGGATTACCATTTAGTCAATTGTTAAGGGTAAAAAGGATTGTATCACAGGAAGATAAAGTGATGACGGGTTTAGATTTTATGGCCAATAAATTCATAGAGAGGGGCTATCCCACACATGTAGTTGACAATCAACGACAGAAGGTTGATAATCTTTCTCGACAAGAAACCCTTTCAGGTGCAGGGGCCAGAGACAAAATAGAAAGGATTACGTTGGTTACACCATATACCCCACTTAATAAGGAGATAAGACATGTTATATTAAAACATTGGCAACTTTTTCAGGGGGATACTCAATTACCCCCGATATTCCAACAGTCTCCACTTTTTGCATACCAGAGGGCCTCGAACCTGAGGGACATGATAGTAAGATCAGATATTGGCAGTTCGAAGAAACAAACTAGATTTTTTTCAGAACCTAAGAAGGGCACTTTTCCATGTTTAAATTGCTCACACTGTAACAGTGTGATCAAGGGGGAATATTTTGTTCATCCCAGATCAGGTAAGAAATTTTATGTTAAAGAGTTTTTTACATGCAACTCTGACTTTGTTGTGTATGCTCTTAAGTGTCCCTGTGGACTCCTGTACGTGGGGGAGACCAGTGCCAGTGAAAGAGCGGATAGGGGAGCATAAAAGGAGCATTAGGGCAGCATTACAACACAATAAAGTGGAGGCTCCGGTACCCAGACATTTTAAAACATATGGTCATAACGTAAACCAATTAAGGTTTCAAGTCTTGGACAGAATCCCACCTCTACGTAGAGGAGGGGATAGACAGAAGCTCTTATTACAGAGAGAAACAAAATGGATAAGTACCTTGGAGACTTTGTCACCATTAGGGCTTAATGAAGACTATGACCTTAAACATTTCTTATGAGAAGTTTTTTCTTCCTTTTGCATTTATTGCCTGCTCTATGATTTTCTGCTCCTTACAGAGGCTCCCCTTGACCAGTTTTGGTCTGGTGTCCTTTCCCGCCAACATTTTGACCTCTTTGGGTCCGCTACCTGCCATCAGCACAGGGTTCCCCACATACGGGACCCAGGGGCACGATGGGGCATTACGAGACAGGTGAGTTGCATACTCTGTCTTTTGTTTATTTTTGATTCTTTATTTTTAGTTTTATTTTCTATTCATTTTATTTTCCAAAAACTTTTTTCAAATTTAGCTACAACTAAATTTTTTTTAATGAGGATCCTTTTTTCATCCAATATATTTTTTCTACATCATTTTTTTCATTTTTCATTTTTATTCTTTGTTCTTTGTACTTTTTCTTTCTTTTCTTTTTCTTTTTCGTTAAATATTTTTTGGAATTTTTTGAACACTGTTTTCCATTGTTGCATGAGACATAGACAATCCATTCTTTATTATTTTTTCTCTTTTTTCCTTTTTTAGCTGAGTATTCTACTGATTTATAGCTACAGATATTCCTGTTCTCTTGATCATCTGTTACAGGTGAGCTACATAATAACCATACATCAGTCAGATTTATTTAGAAACATCAAATTATTATTTTCTGTTCCTTTGTTCTCTAGTTTATTTTGATTTCCTGGTCTAAGACTTTTTTAGATTCCAGCACTATTTAATTTTCACATACAAATCAATTGCCCTTGTAATAATTTGTATTACATAGTTATTAGTTGTATTTACTTTAACTTTAATTTTTAATTTGAGATTTCCCTTTAATTTTGCCACAACACAACATGTATGTGAACAATAAAGTTGAGTTGAATGCGGATGACGTAGCGACGTACGCTGACGTCAGAAGGCGGAAGTAGTAGCATGGAGTGGTCGTGGCAGATTTTTGCCGCCTAATGAGGACATTTAAACCGATATGCTTACACTTTGGCAGGACGGAGAGGAACAGGGGCCATCGAAGGGACAGGAACGTCCCGAGCGCGCAGCCCGTTTCAGCCCGATTACAGGATTGCCCACGATTATGAACCCAGGAAAAGACCTGTCAGACTGACTAGATTCCATAGAATGGACGAGTGATTACTTTCTCATCGAGCTACAACTCATTTTCACCCTCATTCAATATACATCATCTACAAGATCTACTACCCTCCTACTGAATATACTATCAAGTTTACATATATTTTTTGGTGAGATCCATCCATATACTTATGAATTATATGAATTATATAGTGCACTATATTTTGGACTATTAATAGGACTGGAATATATATATTTTTTTCTTTTTTTCTTTTTTTCTTTTTTCCTTTTTTCCTTTTTGCTTTTTCTGCTTTTTTCTTTTTTACTATTTTTTTTTAATATTTTTCTCTGGACATTTCATTTTTTTATTTTTTGGATCAGTAACCAGTGTATATAGATATATAGTTCATGAAATTCAGTACAGG
>OW240912.1:113874937-113891563 GCA_933207985.1 Pelobates cultripes
TGGTAATGAGGCACTACCCTCTCCTCAGCCGTACTGCCAGTTGGAGCAGCATGTCTCCTTCTGGCAGGGGGACTAGCAGCCACAGATACATTATAACTATATTCATCACTAGCAGCAGACACTGTATCTAGTGATGTATCTGAACTCCTGGCAGGGTCAAAATCAGGATCAGAGTCAGACATAGATGTGTCAGACTCTAGCGCAAGAATGGCATACGCCTCATCAGCACTATACGGCCTCTGTGACCTCTGTGACATGATCACATGATATGATCACTTTACTTAGTGATCTGTCATTAAAAAAAAAAAAAAAACACAAAAAAATTAACCCCTAAAAAAATACACAGACAGCAAAATAAGTGCTGCTGTGCAAGAGCTGGTGATTATAGTGATCACTAATAAGAAAGGGGTAAATGGCTCTGAAAAGAGCCTTTGGGTCTCACAATTTTACAAATCCCTACCTAAAACTACCTAAATCCCTCTACCTAAAACACAGATCTCTCTCCCTCTCTCACTAAAACACAAGTGAAGAGAGAGAGGGAGATCCAAACTGATCAGATTCAATATTAACCAATATTGACATGATCAGACACATGGGGATCATAGTTATAATAAATATTATTGTAGGGGCAAGCTCTGATTGATGAGGCAGGCTAGGGACACCCCCAGAAGCAACATGATGCACTGCCTTTAGAAAGGCAGCACCATCTTGGGAGCCACATGGGGGGGGGTAGGGAGGGGGGTGAGGGGGATGGGGGGGTGAGGAGGTTAATGAGTTTAATTCATTAATTAAATTACATTTTTTATTATTATTTTTTTTTTCTCGACCCCTCAGCACACAGGCAGAGCATCGAAAGCCTGCCCGATTGCTTACGATGCTTTGCTTAACTGCCGGGCTCCACATGGAGAGCGATCACCCGGCGCCCGGCAGTAAAGAGAGGTATTGGTCAACATCGAGGCATTGCTGCAATACCGTTAGAGCTGCTGGAAGCGATCATGATCGCTTCCAGCGCGCTAATTAGCTGCGGATGTATTAGTAATTTTAGAGGTACTCCTGGTTAAATAAATGAATGCCCTCCCCCAAAATAGTTTTAACTTACCTTACCTGCTATAGTAGTTATTACCACTGAGCCCAAACCAACGCTCTATCATCTTGCCAGCATTTATGGTACCCAGCAAAGATGCCTGCAAAATTATTCTGGTAAATGCCCCCAAGATGACTGAAGTTCAGTTGGCCCATCTCCTTCTTCAGAGATATGCATTGAAATTTTTCTGATAGCTGTCCCATGAAACATACATTTCAGAAAAAAGATGCAATCTGTGCTTCAGTCACTATGACTTCAGGGTCATCTGAGATTTTCAGATATTTATTTTTTCAGTGCATAGTACTTTCTTTCTCAATTTTTTACCATGGCAGATTATTCTCTGTTGGCTGCCACCATTTAGAGACATATACAATCATTGCTGCATTCATTTCTTCTGAGATCAGGCATACGTGTTTATATCCTCTCAATATAGTTTGGAATGAGATTCTTGGGCATTTTCCTGTCCAGATAAATTTATTCAAGAGCTTTTGAAAATTTTGAAAGATTCAACTTGATTTTTAGAGGGATTGATCTCAGAAGATAAAACATTTTTAACATTATAAAATAATTCATCATAATGAATCTACCTACCCATGTGATAATATGGTTTTTCCACACATTTAGTTGTATTTTTAATTTGTCTTAATAAGGGTATAGTTTTCTTTTATCAGTTTTGTTTTGCATGAAAATACATTTTGTAGGATGAGAAATCATCAATTTCATCATCAATTTAATTAATTAGGCCTCTCAATGACACATACGAATTTTCGATACTAAGTATAATGTAATCTGCAAAGAGATATAATTTATATTGATCCTTCCCAAGGAAGTCTTTTATTTTATTGTTATCTCTAATTTTCCAGGCTAAAGGCTCCAATGAAAGTATGTACAAAAGGGTTGCCCTGCCTAGTGCTATTCAATATTTCAAATCAAGGTAATACAACTGTTGAACCCATAATTCTGGCACTTAGGACTTTATACAATCTGTTTTAGAGTTGATTTAAGGTAGGTCCAGTTGATCCTGTCCAACGTCTTTTCGGCATCTAATGACAGAGCCGGCACATCTACCCCGCTTCCTTGCAGAGATCAAAATGTTCAATGTTTTCCTTAAGCTATTCTTGGCAGATTGTGATGAAATTAATCCTGATTGTTCAAAGTGCACCAATGTAGTAATGACTGTCTTTATTTTCAGAGGGAGTGATCTCAGAAGATAAATAAGTTTTGTCATTATTTATAAATCTATCTGACAAATTGGAGAATACCTTTTGGTGTCAACATTGATGATATTGGTCTAAAGTTGTTTATTTGTGTTTTATCGTTATCACCTTTTGGGATTGGGCTGATGTTAGCCATACTCAGTTCTTTCAAAAAAGTAATGATGGTCCAGGCACTCAAATTCAATTCAGTGGGCAGATTTATTGAAGCAAAATCGAAACAGCGTTTCGGCCCACAAGCAGATTGACAAAGGCCCTGTTGTGTGCTGAAACATTGTTTCAAATACAAGATTGGCTTCTATATGTGGATCAGTAATAGCTAAATAAAGCAAGATTGCAGGATCAGACAATTTTTTATACATGCTTCCCCACTGTCATTTTGTTACAGAATGAATAAGTGTTAGCATGTATATAAGCTACAGTATTGGTTCAGTGTTGCAAAATTTATCAAATTAGTAATCAAATCATCCAATGATATTTCTGCACAACATAGGTAAAGTCTCTTTTAGAGAACAGGAGCTCTCAGACACACCTTCTTTGCAATAAATGATGTAGCCAATTCCCATTGCTTTTTAAATATTGTTTTAAAACAGGATAACAGGATTAGGTTCTACATGTGGAGCGGTACTAAAAGTAGAGCGAAAGATTAAAGAATCAGTCAATCTTTTTTATACGTTTCTTCATTATTTTAAATTATTTTTATATCCTTGATCTCTATAGTCTCTTTTCTTAACAAACTGCGCTCTCCTCTTTGATGTTTCTTTCTTTTTATTCTCACCTTAGTTCTTTCTAAATATTTATGTCCTTCTTTTTTGCCAGGTTCACCTCCACTTTCCGCATTTTAGAGATCTCTCAACCAGATCCTTCAGCAGATATCCACAACTTGCAATACCTTGTTTTGCGTTTGTAGCGGGTTACTGGAGGTTACTTCGCACAGCTCGAGTCAAATTCTCCAGGCGGTCCCGATACTCCAATACATAAGGGACAATGGAAATACCATCTGTACTGACATCCCCTTTCCCAGTGGCCTCCTCACCCGCCTCCTGAACAGCAGTTCGAATGGGGAGAACCCGGTGGATTCCTGGGGCACCTCCTGGTACGTGAATAGGAGGTCCGCCAAGAATCTCTCCCAGTCTCTGCTGATGGCCAAACGCCATTCCACCCATGGAAAGCACTCGAGTTAATTCTTTAATTGTGGTTAACAGCCAGGGTTGGTTGGTGTTCTAAACTAATAAAAAAGGGGGACCACACTTGTTCAGTTCAGTCCATGAACAGCGGTATACGCATATGTTCAGGCAACCTCAGGGAATTTTACAAGGTATGCCACAGCGTTCATCCAGAATAAGTGGAAGAAACTTGATTAAATGAACTGTCTGCTAAATCCTCGTATGTGTTCTTTCTTTTAGCAGTGTCATATGAGACAGGTTAGCTAAAGGGTAAGTTCTCTCATGCTCCTTTAGCAATCTCCATATCTTGACACCAACACCTCCTGTGGTACGCTGCAAATGTCACCGCCTCCTCAAGCCACATCATCAAGCCCTCTGATTGGCATACATTACCCCTAATTCTACTTGTAGCACAAACACTACCAATAATGTTACCCTTTATCTCACACTAACTCTGATGCTAAACCTACCCTAAAACTATGTTTTATGCAAATCTCTACTGTAATCCTAACCCTACCTATAACAATAATGCTAATCCTTCCACACAATGGCTTAAAACATGCAACATTCCATTAGGGTGGAATCATCAAATGAATATATTAGGCTATGGCACCATGAGCAGACAAATGAAATGCAAAAGAATCATTGGTTGCCATGGGTTATGAGTTATTTTTATGACATAGTACAAAGTTTGTTTTGAAGCAGATTTGTAATTGATATTGCCAAAGTTTTGCTGGACAAAACCTTACCTAAAGTAGCTTTATGTTATCATTGAGATGCCAAATATATTTTACACCCCTTTATAAAAATATCTGCTTGTATCATTTTTCTGTTTTTTTGCTGTGCAATTTTGGGCACCTATTCTAAAGAAGGATATCATGGCACTAGAAAAAGTGCAGAGACGAGCTACAAAATTGATAAAAGGAATGGAGCATTTTAGTTACGAAGAAAAGTAAAAAAATGTAAATCTCTTTAGTTTGGAAAAATGGCACCTCAGAGGGGATATGATAACATTATACAAATATATTTGGGGCCAGTACAAACCATTATCTGGAAATCTATTTATAAACAGGGCTATACATAGGACACAATATGTCACGCATTTAGGCTGGAAGAAAGGAGATTTCATCCAAGGCAAAGAAAAGGTTTTTTTTACAGTAAGAGTAATAAGGATATGGAATTCTTTGCCTGAAGAGGTGGTTTTATCAGAGTTCATACAAATGTTTAAACTAAAATTGGATAAATACTTGCAAAAACATAATATACAGGAATATAATTTCTAATAAGTGGGGTAATAGCTGCTTGATCCAAAGAGACATCTGACTGCTATTTTGGGGTCAAGAAGGATTTTTTTCCTAGTTTGTTGCAAAATTGGAAGCACTACAGACAAGGTTTTTTGCCTTCTTTTGGATCAACAGCAAAAACATATGTGAGGAAGGCTGAACTTGATGGACGCAAGTCTATTTTCAGCTATGTAATTATGTAACTATGTTTTCATTTTTAGATATATTTTTGCAGCAATGTGTGTATAAAACATTTGTTGTAATTTTCCAAAATTTGAGTGCTGGATAGCTAAACTGTGTTTGAACTGTGGAACACATATTTTATATATTTTTTTTAGAACTTTAGTTGAGGGGTTACATTTTGTTATTATTTCAACAGATATAGCATTGGCATTTATTCAAATACTGCTGTGACTCAGTAAGTTCCACACATGAACATATCACACATAATTGTTTTGAACAATCTCATCTTTTAATAAAAGAGTGTAATAGAATGTTAATTCACAAATTGAAGGATACAGTTCTTGAAATGCAAATATGAAGCTGATACTTTGTGATGAAATCTGTCTATGTTTTTGCTTCACAAATATATTCCTTACAATAGTTATTCATTTTTATTACATGATTTTCTCTGTTTTCAGATTCACATTAAGATAAAATAAATACATATTTTTTTGTTCTAATTTTTAAAGTGTCTTCACATATGTCTTTACTTGACATTTAAACAACTAATTAGTTTTATAGAGATGACATGTGCTTTATTGCTAGAGTAAGACAGATTTTGGAATTTAAAAGAACTCTTACATTAGAAATACAAACCTGTTTTTCTAACATCAGAGGCACTGATGGCTAATTAGATTAATGTCATCCCCTTAAATAGTAAATAGATTTAACTAACCTTTCTTCCCATGTCATGTTGGTTTCACTGCAGTAACCACTGCAGAGTAGGGCAGACACATTTAGCTTCTGTTCCAGCCTGTGACTACTGCTATAGTAGCTATTACCATGAAGCCCAAACTGACTCTCTGATATCTTACCAGCCTTTATGGCACCCAGCAAATATGCATGCAAAACCTTAGTGCCAACATAGCACGATTCTTGTATATGCACCCAAATTGGCTAATGTTCCGATGGCCCATCTTCAGAGATATGAATTGACATTCTACTGGTAGAACAACCCCAACTTTCCTACTGGCCTTAAACTGAAGTGCTGGATAGCCACCAGCCAGCCAGACATGTTGTGAGTAAAATTGATGCTATATTGCAAGTCACTATTTATTTAGCAATTGTTACTCCATCTTGTTCAAGCAGAATGTAATAAAAACACAGACAATTTTTTTTTCATTATGCAATTAGTGAAAAGAGATAAAGCTTGTGTCTGTCTTATCCAAAATCCAGTTCATAAAAGCCTTGCACTGTAAGCTAACATAAACACACTGCTTTATCCAAGAATCTAATGTGAGATAAGGTGTCTTCTTACATTAAAGGAAAAAAATTAATAGTGGACCAGTGAAGGCCCTAAGGAGAGAGTAGCAATAAAAAGGAGGGGATGCCCTACCTTTTTTTTTATTTTTTTATAATTCTTTATTTTCTGTTGTGCATGGTATAACAGTAGGCTTGTTCAGCCACAAGAGCAGTCACAAGCGGTATAATAACAGACATAGTAAACATAACGTGGCATATAGATAGGCAGCACATTTTTTGTTTTTGTTGAGAGGAGGTATAAACAGTGGGTAGACAGTAATAGAGTGTGAGCTTTTCTGTCTGCCTGTGATAGTTGTGTAGATAACTTTTATAATCTAGTACATGCTAGACAAGTTATGAGGTTAGCATATATATGTATGAGCAGTCTTAGCTGGTTCAACGTTTATAGAATATGCTAGGCAGATTAACAGTGCTTCATCTACGTGTGTGCAAGCTGAGGCATAGTGTGTTGCATGCTGGATCATATCTTAGTGTGGTATAATGCTAGTGTTCAAACATATTTATAGATCGTTGCGCAAATATTAAACCGCTCCAAACCAAGGAAAGTCCTGGGACCACCTAGCCACCCCAGTGCCCTGAGTGTGGACATGTTGAGAGCTGGTAAGATAATAAAAGAGAAATCAAACTTAAAACATATAGTTAGGTTTTGCTGGGGGTTACACCGCTCGGGCTCTCCCTGTTAACATTACCGACAGTAATACATGGGAGGGCAAGTAAGTAAGTCCCTTGGTGTCTGGGCTCGTGCTGGTCGGTGAGTGTCTCGTCAGCCCACTCCCCGGACTGGGAACTGCCAGTCCAATGTGTGTGCAGTATTATACTTGCAATATAGTATTGTAGATTTTGCATTCGATGTGGAATAGCTGGGTATGTGAGTGGTTAAACAAGATTAACATCATGTTTGTAAAATACAAGTTGGGAGGAAGAGAGAGCCTATAATATTAAGAGAGTGGGGCTGCTGCGCAGAGATTGGGTGTACCTCTCTAGCTGATGTGCTGGTCGTATGTGTGGGGACACATATATTGCGGGGGAACATTCAGATTGTGATCCTGTCGGGGTCTGGGCAGGGATAACAGTGATGGAGTTAATTGGACAGCCTGAGGATTTTCTCGGACCTGGTGAGAACTGCTCTCTCATCCTGTGCCCATAGGGGGCAGACTAGAAGCTAGCCTATACAGCAGGGAAACACTTTAGGCTTAAGATCTACGCTTCGTGCGTCAGGTAAGGCAGACTAGAGGTTATTCAAATGAACATATTGACTGTGAGAGAGCTTAAAGGCACAGGCTTAGTTAACACTTGTCTGTCACATGTGAGTCACTAACACAAACAACGGTTACCTTAAAGGGCAAAGTTCATATTAAACATAACTATGTCCCAAGGCCGTATGGCCTCCACCGGTGTCCGGCAGGTCAGGTAGCTCCCGCTAGGCTTGTGTAGCAGGAAGAAAGTCCACGAGGTCCAGCCAGGTCTCTTGGGTTTGAGGGTCCGGTGTTCACTGGGTGTTGGCGTCGGGCATGGGGTGGGAAATGCTGTTAAACTACTTACAGTATGTAGAAAGCGGGTGTGTCCGTTTCTACGAGGGAAAGTGTGGTTGTCGGTTCAAGAGTTTATTGGTCTTTAGTGGCCGTTGTGGCTGTTCGGGCTGTCTTGATATATAGTCTGGTAGCATACTGAGCAATAGGGTGGTATTCATGAGCTCTAGTGGGTGCATGATTTTTGCTCTTAAGTTGTGATCATTGCGTAAGAGTCTGGCGTGGAGCCTTGGGGGATGAATGGAGTGGTCCGTCCTGGGTTCCAGGTGTGAGTGCGAGATGGTGAGATGTTGTTGGTTGGCGCCTCTGTAGAGATAGAGTCTTGAGGCAGACCCAGGGTCTGCAGTATGGCTGGGGCTTCCTGTAAGTCCTGGATTGTATGTGTGTTTGTCCCCTGTAGTACCACCAGTATTCTGGCGGATCGCCAGTTGTAGGCGATCTTGTGGTGTTGGAGCACTGTGGTTAGTGGTCTAAGCGACCTGCGCCAGGCTAGAGTGCCCCTGGACAGATCCGCATAGAATGACAGCTCCATTCCTTTGAAGCGGTAGGGGGTTCTGCTGCGGTGGGTAGTGAGGACCGTTGCCTTATCACTGCTGTTGCGAAGGATGATGATGACGTCCCTTGTGGCTGTAGTTGGTGCGCCTGCTGGTTTGGGAATCCTATATACCTCGTTTGGGATAATTGGTGTAGTCTGCCTGTGTGGCAACAATGCCGGCAACAGGCGCCCCACGAGTTTTGGTAATTCGGCCTCTGGTACATTTTCCGCGACTCCCCTGATCTTTATGTTAGATCTCCTCATGGCGTCTTCCTGAGTCGCTAGGCGATGCTCGTAGTGCTGGGTTTGGTTTTGCAGGTCTTGCATGGACTGTTGCATTGCAGCGATGTACTGGGCCTGAGATAGGTCCCCGCGGAACGTTGCTACATCCTCATGGATGTTTCTCTGCAGGTCCACTAATAATGCTTTTAACACCGCTGTGGTAATAGGCTCTGCTTCCACCTCTGCACCGCGTTGTTTAGCCTTCTGTGGCGGGTTGGGAGCCCATAGGTGTATTTCCTCTGTGTCGTGGGACATTTTGTCCGAGAAATCCGAGCACCCGCCATGCAATGTCGCCATGTTAGTTTCGTTGGCGCCCTGTGTTGTTTCCACATTACCCCGAATGTCAGCCCCGAGGTAGGCTTGTTAGGTATCATTTTTTTCCTCTTACGCCCCATCTGGTGCTGGGGTGTTTTCCAGTCGTTTGGGGTTTGAGGGTGGATTGTTTTAGGCGTTTTTCTCTGTGTAACCGTCGGAGTTCCCAGGTTTCGCGGCTGTTCACTTCGGCGTTCCGGCCGGGCATTCCCTACCTTTAATACATCGAATGGTAAGTTTTATTTTTTTTACAGGTACTTAGTTAAAGGACCCCACTCATTATTTTTAGGGTGAGGGAGGTAGGTAGGGGTTTATTTTTTTGGGGAGGGGGTGACTAGGGGTTTGGGCACCCCTAGTCACCTGGGGTTAAATTTGTATTTAGGGCCCCCACCTGCTGCTCAGGGGTTGGGGGCCAGGAGGGAGGACATTAGGTCCCCCCCAGTTTAGGGCCCCCACCCACCGCTCAGGGGTAGGACATTAGGTCCCCCCCCTTATTCTTGTTTAGGGCCCCCCTCAGGGGTGGGGGCCAGTGGGGAGGACATTAGTTCCCCTCCCTGTTCTTGTTTAAGGCCCCCACACACCGCTCAGGGGTGAGGGCCAGAGGGAGGACATTAATTCCCCCCCTAATTTGTACCCACCTCTCAGGGATGGGGGCCAAGGGGGAGGACATTAGGTCCCCCCTTATTCTAGTTTAGGGCCCCCACCCACCGCTCAGGGGTGGGGACCAGGGGGGAGAACATTAGGTCCCCCCCAATTTGTATTTAGGGCCCCCACCCACCGCTCAGGGGTGAGGGCCAAGGGGCAGGACATTAGGGCCCCCCCTTATTCTTGTTTAGGGCCCCCACCCACCGCTCAGTGGTGGGGGCTGGTGGGGAGGACAATAGGTCCTCCCCCCTTATTTTACTTTAGGGCCCCCACCCGCCACTCAGGCGCCGCGTAGGGGCATAATTTACTAATACTAAGTTATCTTTACTTAGTATTAGTAAATTTGGCTGAAAGACCAATTCAGGTCTTTCAGCCTTTTAGTAGATAGCTCCCTAATATAATGGGAATTAGGAAGTTATCTACTTTTTCATTCCTGTCATTACATGACTGGCTAAGTAACTTACATTTTATATGAATGTATGTTACTTGATTGTTGAAAGTGTTGCAAATGCTTACAGCTGAATCCTGGCTATGTTTGTATACTTTTTATTTGAAATTGTATACAATGTAACATTCTTCTTTCACTGGGTAAGTATATTAGTACTTAGGCAATACTGTGCTTCAGAACTTCGGCACTTTGACACCTCGGAAATTCGTCAACTTCGGCACTTTGGCACTTCAGCAATTCAGCACTTCGGTAATTTCGGCAATTTGGCAGTTCGGCACTTTGGCAATTCAGGTATTCGGACATTCGGAAGCACCTGAATGTCCGAATTACACAAAATTCTGCCAAATTTTTATTCAGACCGAAACGAATTGCACATGTCTATCAAATATACCGAATCCAACATAGACAATTGTTGTTCTTTAACTACCAGCTTCTAACAAGTGAAATAAATATCCTTAAAAATTACAATAATAAGTAACTAGGTATTGGAGATACTGCTAGGATGTTTATGTATAGATTATTATTATTATTTTTGTGTGTGAATATATTTAATTTTATTGTGAGTTTTCAATGGTGTTGAATAGAAGTCTGACAAAACAAAACCTGCAGGGCCCACTATGTTGCATTCACTGTAGTTAAGACTAGCAAGTCTCACATGTGTAGCAATGGTTGTGAAGAAAAATGAAAATAAAAATGGGTTAAAAATATACATAACTTCATATGTTGTAACTTCAAATTAGTATCCTAACCATAGTAACAACCAAATGAAGTAGATAAAATGTTCAACTCGGATAGAATGGTACTGCAAGTACATCTAGGTAGGTATTGTTGCTTGCTATTTTTATGTAATGACAAGACTAAATTATTTTTGAGTTCACTGTTACAAAGCTATGAAATTGAGGGGATTAATTAAACTCAGATACATAGGGTACAATGTGGTCCTTATGGTAAGTGCATCAACTGGATCATCTACATGAGTGATTTTGTAGTGTATATTGACCTAAAAGACTTATGTTGGTTATTGATTAGATGCTAGAAAAGAACTATGGATATATTTCAATATAATGTTAAAATATGTAAAACAACTTCAAAAAAGAAGAGAGAGAAACTTTCCCAGTTTGTAGTATTCAGCTATGTGCGAAGCAATGCTATAAATGCATTCAACAATTATATAAAAACCTAAAGCCAACCTTGGTGCAGTGGCACCCAGATAGAGTAAGGGGTTTTCACCACGCAGAGATGTCCTTTCTCCCCTGTTGTGAGAGGGAGGCTGTAGAGTAGAGCTGGAACAGCTCGTAGAAGAGCTAGTGATTATAGTACTGCAAAGAGCAATCCCAGGAGCAGGGATTGCAGCAGGTATAGCTTTTCCCTACAAGCACGACACAAGGCTCTGTGTTGAGGGTAAATCAGGAACTGAAGGTTTAATGTGGCACACTGGCCTTTTATACAGTCTTCCCAACAAGGTTACCACCCAGGTGGACCTTGTGGGGCACAGGGACACAGGATCAATAAACCAATAAAAACAGAGTTTTACATTCAGACACTCCCATACAGTGTGCACAATCCCTCCCCTCTGCTTAGGATATAATTGAGTTAGTTACTGTATCAACTCAATTACCTCCAAACGAAAAATACAACAATTTTACACATTTTTAGAAAAACCTCAAAAACATAAGAACCCCCCACAAAACATACATTTCCTGGAGGTCACATTTCTGCCCGACCGCCCACAGGGCTATTGCCCTGAATAGTTCCATAAGTTCAGCTAAGTCGGACGGTCTATTTCAGGGGTAGGGAAACACATTAAAGTTACAAAATGACTGTTATTGTATCTGATTCTCCAGTGTCTCTTATTTGTGTGTTTCAATGTACTGCGTTCGTATGAAAAGAAAACAAATTGCTGGAAGTCCTAAATACGGCTGGCAGTTTAACAATTTAAGATGGCCACCGCCACGTGTTCATGCATACGAGCAATGACCACCCAATGACCACCCAGCCGTTCGTCAATTAAGCCGTGGTTAACCACAGCTTTTGGGAGGTTAACGAGCAGCACACTCCACTTGCAGGTTGGTCGGTTGTTCGGTAGTTAGTACTTTTTTTGAACAAAATCATACTGTCTATAGGAAAAGTTCAATTCACCAAACAAACGAACGAACATATAAGGAGAAATATCAAATCCAGGGACAGAGAAGTCTGTCACACTTGGTAAATTAGCTTTCATTGGTATTTCTACTTTTGTAAGGCAAGGAACACCTTGGATCTTGATGCCAAATATTTTGTTTACAATATCTGTCAATGGTAAAATAAGTATCATGTGAGCTGATTGGTTGGAAAATAATCATATACAATTGTACAAATTATTTTAATGAAAACATTTCTTTGAGTACCTAATTAAAAGGGGTTATATTGGTCTCGAGGTTGCTATCACCTTTTTTAAAAAAACGGTTTTAAGACAACTTGCTATTTCTTCTTTCACGTTAAGATATTTGTCTTGCATTTCATGAAATACTAATAATCATTGTCAGATGTAGGATTCATTATATCTGTGTGCTTTCCTTTCTAGATAGTAACAATTAATTTAGACTCTATTTGTATTCTTTTTCTGATATGCTATATAAAAGTTCCTGCAGCCTGATAATGTATTGTACTAGCAAAGAATACAATTATGGGAAAGAACACAATGCAGACAAACATTCTTCTTTTAGTGGACAGTACTGGATACATTATACAATGCAGTATGTGTAATTGGCCTTCTACTTACACCTCAATATGTCTATCCTCTCTGCCAAGAAATACCTTATACAATAACTTCAGAAAATGCATCCTTTAATTGAGTCAATAAGTGACCTAACGATGTCTCATTTATGATCAGGCCTTTGTTGCAAGACCCATTCAGAGTCAAAATTGTGCTAATTACTCATTGATTGAATAAAAGGACATTTGAATGAATTGGAGTTGCCAGAGTGATTATTTTAACTTTGCAAGTTATCTGTGGGTAGAAATGCTGTCTAAATTATTATATCAAGTAAATCTTCCATACATTAAATGAGCAGAATATTTTTTTGTATTTTAATATTATCTTAGCACATGTGTTTTATTTTCCCACTTTAGCTATATAATATAATAATAATAATAATGAATTATATAATATAAAAAGTATTATCTTATTAATATCACTGTCTATTAATGAATAATTAGATGTTAAATAACGTCCATCATTTAATGCTATCATGGTTAATTAAGAACCTAGAAACTTTGTGTACCTACTAATTTTATGTTTCTGATTATTATTAAAGGGACACTGAAGGCACCCTGACAACTTCATCTCATTGAAGTAGTCTGGGGGCAGTGTCCCATCACCCTTCTGCACCATGGGGGGAAAGAAGGGGGAGGGTCTTGACGGAGGAAGAAGCTGTAGTGCCAGAAAAAAAGTTTGTTTTCCTGGCACTATAGTTTCCCTTTAATGACAGCATCATGCCCCCTTTCCTTGTTTTTGGTGTGGAGGTAGCCACTCATATTACCTATCATGATTTCTGTTCTTATTCTGTTCTTATTCTTCTTTACAGAAGCAGGTACATAAAATTACTCCTGAATATAATACAAATATAATAATATAGATAGAGAGCAATAGATATATACAGACATATCTACTACATTCCCAAACTGAGCTATAACAAACTTACTGCCATGGCAAGGTGCAGATAGTGTAGGTAAATATCAATTATTTTGACTGCCTGCGAGTGAATAAACTTCTAGAAATATAATTTACCGATCATAACAAATATGTGAAACTACTGTGGCTCAAATAAATAAAAAATTGGCTTCATTTTCAGTTGCGATAATAAATATTACAGGAAAAAAAGTCACACTTATTTTACAGACTGACAATGCAACAGACTTGTCAGATGAACAAGGGTTTAGTTACCAAATCAGAAATTGTAGGGAAGTGACACACACGGGAATTAGAAATGTTAGGTCACACAGGTTTATCCACTAATCTGTATTGTTAAGAATTATGAATGCTTATGTTTCTAGCCTTTTGTGACCTAAAATTTGCAATTCACTTGTGAGTTCCTGCCATTTTTTTAGTTTTGCAAATAACCATTTTATTTATATTGCTATTTAAAAAGCAATAATATAATAGTATTTTGGTTATAGTATCGACTTTAAACAGAGGAAAGATGAATTGAAAAACTCAAGGTAAAATAAACAGAATTGAATGCACTGTTTTAAATATGTAAAAAAGGAAAGAAAAAGCATGAGATATTAAGGAGACAGAGGAAGGACAATGGAGATGATGGAGAACAAGTTGGGCAGCAAGTTTGTGTTATGGTAATGAACCTTGCTGTTAACAGAAAATAACAGAAATACAATTACATTTAAAAATGATGATAGAGAAAGCCTGAAGTTATTTATTCTATTGAACAATTTGCATGTCGGGGCCATATGTGGTGAAATATTTACAATGTTTTGAGTAAAAATATGTCCATTTATAGAATATTTTGTCATGTATCCTTGAATGTTTGCAAGAATATACACAGGTTGGCCCAAACGTAGTTACACAGTAGTGTATGTTATTACATTGCTTATTAAACTTATATTTGTTTAACACTATGTAATCTTGCAAGTGCTCGAAATTTCTTCCATCAACATTATAACATTCCTGGAATCTGTCCAGTACACTGTGACACACGGTACCCCACAAATTCCGGAATTCAGCAATGTCCATAAATGCTTCCGAGATGAACTCTTTTAATTCCTTCATTGTCTGGGGCTTTCTCTCAAAAACCTTATTTTTACTACAACCCAAAGAAAGTTAATTGGTGTTATGTCGTGTTAACATGGTGGCTATTCAATGCTACCATATCGTTCAGTCCAGTGCTGTGGGAAGGAGTTGTCAAGGTTGTCCCTTACTGCAAAAACATGATGAGGAGGTGCCCCATCTTGTTGGAAGAGCAGTTCAGCAAAGTTTGTCCTGGTTCTAAATTTGTTACACTACCATGTCACGCAACAAGTTTAGGTAATTACAATCCAGAGTTCTTTCAAAGAAAACCAGTCCTACAACCAGTGGCGTACACACAACCCATGGGGCCCCGGTGCGAAAACTGATCCGTGCCCCCCCCACGCGCTTACTCTGCGCGGGCCGGGGCTGCAACACATGGCGGTGGGCACTGCGGTAGGCACGCCAGTGCATGCAGATACACATACACTTAAAGGACTACTACAGACACCCAGATAACATCAGCTCAATGAAGTGGTCTGGGTGCCAGGTCCCTCTAGTTTTAACCCTGTAGCTGAAAACATAGCAGTTTCAGAGAAACTGCTATGTTTCACTGAGGGTTAATCCAGCCTCTAGTGGCTGTCTCATTGACAGCCGCTAGAGGAGATTCCGCAATTCTCACTGTGAAAATCACAGTGAGAAGACTGAACTTCCATAGGAAAGCATTGAGTAATGCTTTCCTATGGGCGGTTTGAATGTGCGCGCTGCTCTTGCCGCGCTTGCGGAGCTGAGAGGCGGATCGGGGTGGAGGAATCGCCAGCGCCAAGGAAGTCCGGCACTGGAGAAAGGTAAGTGCTGAAGACACTCTCACGAACAGACGCATACACACTAGCTAACAGACACACACATTTACTGACAGACACACACTCAGTGACAGACATACATACACACTCACTGACAGACAGACACATACACACTCACTTACAAAACACACACTCACTAACAGACACCAGACTTACTAATAGACGCACACAAACACACTCAGTAACACACGCAGTAACACACTCACTGGCACACACAAACTAACACACTCACTGACACACACAAACTAACACATACACACACTAACACACACACACACTAACACACTAACACACACACTAACACACACTCTAACACACACGCACACACACACACACACACACACACACTAACACTAACACACAACTCTAACAAACACACACTAACACACACATTAACACACACATTAACACACACACACACACTCTAACACACACACACACACATTTAAAAAAAAAAAAAAGTTAATCCCCCAGCCTCCATACCTCTGAGAGTGCTGAGGGGATTCCCTGGGGTCCAGTGGTGTTGCTGGGCGTCCGGTCAGTGGGCTGGCTGTCTGGCTGGCGGGCACGCGCGCAAGGGAGCACTCTCCCCTGAGTGCTTCCTGTTCAGCTCCCTCGCGCGTCGCGTACTGATGCCGGAGCCGGAAGATGACGTCATCTTCCGGCTCTGGCACCAGTATGCAGCGCGCGAGGGAGCTGAACAGGAAGCACTCAGGGGAGAGTGCTCTCTCGCGCACCCGCCAGCCAGCCTGGTGACACAAGGGCCAGCCTCGGGGGGCCTTGAGGTGGCCGGCTCCTGGGCCCCCCAGGAGAAGAGGCTGGCCACACTGGCGTACATACCAGGTCGCAGGGCGGCCGGATGCCCTGGTGGTCCGGGCCGGGCACAGCCGAGACTCCTGCGACCCCGGTATGTACGCCACTGCCTACAACACCCTCGCTGGACAGTGCACCCCACGCTATGACACCTGGTACAGTTGAGATGTGATAGTCAAATTATGATTTTCTTCTGTCCTATAAACACCATTATGACAAATTGTCAAAAAGGTCTGGTTTGTTAGAT
>OW240912.1:113891663-113903397 GCA_933207985.1 Pelobates cultripes
ATAGCTGACTTCCCGGGGTAACAGTTTTCTGCTCAGATACGCTACCGGGTGATCCATGCCATCGTCTCCCACCTGGCTCAATACTGCTCCCAGTCCAAACATTGAGGCATCTGTGTGGACGAGAAACCTTTTAGTATGATCCGGTGCCGCTAACACAGGAGATGCACTTAATGCAGCCTTGAGTTTCTGGAACGCCTCCTCACACTCAGGGGACCAGATTACTTGTCGGGTAGGGACTTTTTGGTGAGGTCTGTCAAGGGTTTGGCAAGGGCACTGTATTCTGCTACAAATTTCCGGTAATAACCTGCGGTGCCTAGGAACGCCATGACCTGGGTTTTTGTCCTGGGTTGCGGCCACTGGGTAATGGCCTCAATCTTAGCGGGCTCTGGTCTCTGTTTCCCTGACCCTACCCGGTGACCTAAATATTGGACCTCAGCCATGCCCACGTGACATTTCTCAGGCTTCAAGGTTAGCCCTGCATTCTGAATGCGGTTGAGCACTACTGAGATGTGCTCCAGGTGGGCTTCCCAAGTGCCACTGAAGATAGCTATATCATCCAGGTAAGCACAAGCGAAGCCCTGAAATCCCTCTAGGAGCCGGTCCGCCATCCTTTGAAACGTAGCTGGGGCATTCTTCATCCCAAATGGCATAACCTTAAACTGGTATAGGCCAAATGGGGTGACAAATGCCGATTTTGGAATGGCCTCGGGTTCCAAAGGGATTTGCCAATATCCCTTGCACAAATCAATAGTGGTCAAATAATTCCCCCCAGCCATACGGTCTAGCAGCTCGTCTACTCTGGGCATGGGGTAGGCATCGGTAACGGTCCGATCGTTTAACTTGCGGTAGTCCACGCAGAACCTGGTGGTACCGTCTTTTTTAGGAACCAGGACAACTGGGGAAGCCCAGGGGCTTTGGGACGGTTCTATGACCCCCAGTTCTAACATGTCCTGGAGTTCTGTCAACATGCTTTCCCGTACTGCCCCTGGAATTCGGTAAGGCTGCTGCCGCAGGGGTAACTGGCCTGGGGTCTCCACTCTGTGGACTGCCAGGGTCGTATACCCTGGGGCTGCTGAAAACATGCCCCCGACTTCCTTTAGCAGTTGGGACGCCTGAGCTTGTTCCTCGGGCCCTAATGCTGGACCCAACTGTACTTGGTCCACTCCTGTGGGTTTCTGAGGGAGCATATCTGGTAAGGGAATATTCTCGCTATCTTCATATGCTGGAGCGCATACCGCGGAGACCTCCTCTGGTCTCTCCAGATATGGCTTAAGCATATTTATATGAAAGGACCGCCGGATCCTTTCATTGGAACAGTCTGCCACAATGTACGTGGTATCACTGATCCGCTCTATTACTGTGTAGGGGCAGGGCCGGCGCGTCCATAAGGCGGCACAGGCGGCCGCCTTAGGGCGCACGGGCTCTGGGGGCGCAATATTTCAGTGACCGGCAGGAGGGAAGCTCTCCCTCCTGCCTGGCCACCATCTCGAACCCCGGCGCGGCGTGCGGCAGTGCTGTGATCAGACGCGGCGAGGGAGCTCTAACCTCTCTGCTCTGCTCCCTCGCGCGCTGTCTGCTGATGCCACGGGAGCCGGAATATGACGTCATCAACCCGGCTCCCGCGGTATCAGAAGGCAGCCGCGAGGGAGCAGAGCAGAGAGGTTAGAGCTCCCTCGCCGCGTCTGATCACAGCACTGCCGCACTGGACCCCAGGGAATGATTCATCATCCACACCAGCTCTCCAGGTAGGGAGGCTGGGTGGAAAATGTTTATTTATTAAAATAATTAGTGAGTGTGTGTCTGTGAGTGACTGTCTGTGATTGAGTGTGTGTCTGTGTGTGTGTGTGTCTGTGTGTGTGTGTCTGTGTGCCTGAGTGACTGTCTGTGATTGAGTGCGTGTCTATGTGTGTGAGTGTATGTGTGTCTGTGTGTGTGTGTATGTGTGCCTGAGTGACTGTGTGTCTGTGAGTGACTGTCTGTGATTGAGTGTGTGTCTGTGTGTGTGTGTCTGTGTGTGAGTGTATGTGTGCCTGAGTGACTGTCTGTGATTGAGTGTGTGTCTGTGTGTGACTGTGTGTGTGTGACTGTGTGTGTGTGTCTGTGTGTGAGTGTATGTGTGCCTGTGAGTGACTGTGTGCATGAGTATGTGTGTCTGTGAGTGAGTGTGTCTGTGAGTGTATGTGTGTGTCTGTGAGTGATTGTATGAGTGTGTGTGTCTGTTTCTGTGAGTGCTTGTATGAGTACTGCATGTGAGTGTATGAGTGTGGCAGTGTATGTGTGTCTGTCAGTGTATGTTTGTGAGTGTCTGTCAAATCAGTGAGAGTATCTTTGTCATTGAGTCTGTGTATGAGTATCAGTGTGTCTGTCAATGAATGAGTGTGTGTCAGATCAGTGAGTCTGTGTGTTTGTCATTGAGTGTGTGTGACTGTCAGTGTGTATACACCACTGAGTGTAGCGTGGCGGAGCGCAGTACAGGAGCTTCTGTTTCCTGTACCCGGCCAGACTGACCGGAGGTGCTCACTGAGAGAGCACTCCCTGTCAGTCTGGCTAGGTACAGAAAATTGAAGCTCCTGTAGGGGATATCCTCCACTCTGCAACGTTACAAAGAGGTAGGAGGCACACCAGGAAGGGGAGTGCGACCACTAAAGGGGTGGGGGGTGCACCAAGGGACAGGGAGGGGAGGGGAGAGAAACCCCAAGGGACAGGAAAAAGAGGGGAGAGCTTAGAAGAACACTAAGGGACAGGGAAGGGAGGGGACCACTAATGGACGGGGAGAGGGGCTGGTTAAGAGGCACATAGGTGAAGATGTTATTTTGGCGGGGGGGGGGAGAGGTGGAAAGATACATCTTCGCCTATGTACCCAAAAATCTTTGCACCGGCCCTGTGTAGGGGCCCTGCCAGGATGCTTGCAACTTATCCGTTTTGATGGGTTTAAGCACTAGGACCTTCTGTCCTACTTCTAATATACGGTCCCTAGCTCCTTTGTCATACCAGTACTTCTGCCGTTGTTGGGCGGCTCGCAGGTTCTCCCGAACTGTTTCGGTCAGCGCCTGTAGCCGGTCCCTCAACTCTAAAACAAAGGAGACTATAGGGGTACCTGCTTGTTCTATATCACCTTCCCAATGTTCCCGTACCAGATCCAGGGGTCCCCGGACCCGTCTCCCGTATAATAGCTCGAACGGGGAGAATCCGGTGGACTCCTGGGGAACTTCCCTATAAGCAAAGAGCAAATGAGGGAGGAACTTTTCCCAATTCCTACAGGTCTCTGTGAACGTGATGAGCATTTGCTTAAGGGTGCCATTAAAGCGTTCGCAGAGGCCGTTGGTTTGGGGGTGATAGGGAGAACTTAATATGGGTTTTACCCCACAGCTCTGCCAGAGTTGCTGGGTAACGACCGCGGTGAATTGGGTTCCCTGATCTGACACTATCTCTCTAGGGAATCCCACCCTAGTGAATACCTGAACTAGGGCTTCCGCTACCGTCTCTGCATGTATATTTGACAGGGCTATAGCTTCGGGGTAGCGGGTAGCGTAGTCCACCACAGTAAGAATATATTTCTTACCGGATGGACTGGGTTTACTGAGTGGCCCGACTAAATCGACTGCCACTCGGAAAAATGGTTCCTCAATAATGGGTAGGGGACGTAGTTTTGCCCTGGGGTGATCCCCTCTCTTCCCTACCTTTTGACATACTTCGCAGGTCCTGCAATAATCCTGCAGATCTCTAGTGACCCCTGGCCAAAAAAAGGACTGGGTGAGTCTGTCTCTCGTCTTTTTAATGCCCAAGTGACCTGCTAGGGGAATATCGTGGCTAATCCGTAACAGTTCCACTCGATACTTGCGGGGCACTATTAACTGTCTTTTCTCTACCTGGCCCGCTCCTGTCCCTGTTCCCCCAGTCACTCGGTACAGTAAACCCTTTTCCCAGCTAAACCTTGCCTGATCTCCGTCTCCCTGGGGTTGTTCTGCCTCCCTCCGATACCCTTTTAAAGTGGGATCTTCCCGTTGGGCTTGCTCAAAGTCTTGAGGGGTACCCCAGTAAGAAGTGTGGTCAGGGGGAATCGTCAGAGGGTTATTGCTTACCTGGTCATGGGTTGAGGGGGAGGCTTCCATAGCTCTGGATTGCTGCCGGGTGGTAACAGGTAGTGCTCCTTCAGTACTGTAGGCTGCCAATTGGGACGTCAGGCATCCCAGATCATTTCCCAGTAATACTTCCGTGGGTAAATCTGGCATGATGCCCACTTCCACGGCCTTGGCCCCTGTACCCCAATCAATATGAACCCGGGCTGTTGGTAACTTGTGAATTGCCCCTCCGGCCACCCTTACAGCAATGGTGCGTCCGGTGTGCTGGGTCGGGGTGACTCGGTGTGGCTGAACCAAGGTAATCGTAGCTCCACTGTCTCTTAGTCCCCGAGCTTCTTGCCCATTGAGCTTGACCGACTGGCGATGATGCGCCCTGTTATCCCCAGCCGCTTGTACAGGGTTCACCTCATGCAAGGTGGCCCAATTTTCACTATGGCTACTGGGTGTCTCTTGAGTCAGAGGGTTGTAATCCTCCTGCACACAGTGGGCAGCTGCTTTTGTTGGTGGTATCGGTGCCCGCCCCCAGCGGTCTGTAGTGCGTTGTGGGCAATTAGGTTTGATGTGCCCCACTTGTTTGCACCCATAACACATTGGAGCGGTCTTTTGGTACCCCGGGGTTGTGGTATTGCCCCCTGGTGGGGGTACCCTCTGGGGCATAGTTGGCGGGGCAGAGGCAGGCCGCTGGCTCTGGACCCCTCGGTTGCCATCCATCCGCCGGCTCTCATGAAATTCATCTGCCAGCCTTGCTGCCTCTTCCACCGTTTTTGGCTTTCTGTCTCTGACCCAGTCTCTCACCTCCGCTGATGTATAATCAAAAAATTGTTCCAGTAATAATAATTGTACAGCATCCTCTAGAGTAGTTGCCTGATTCCCCTGCATCCAATTATTGGCAGCGCGTTGCATACGAAATGCCCACTCCGTATATGAATCCTTGCCTTGTCTTCTGAGGGCTCTGAATTTCCTTCTATGGGCTTCAGGAGTTACCGCATACCGGGCTAACAAAATCTCTTTTATCTTGTCATAGTTTTGTATATCCCCATCCGGCACAGCTCTCAACGCTTCGGCTGCTCTTCCTGATAATTTGCTACCTATTACTGCAGCCCAGTTAGCTCTTTCCAAATTTTCTAATATACATTGCCTTTCAAAATCTTGCAAGTAGTTATCAATATCCATCTCACCTTCCACAAAGCTTTTAAATGCAGCGTAGTTAATTTTCCGCTGACGCCCCATTGTAGATCCAGATAGCGACATTATATCCACTGGAGGTGATCTGTCTCTGGCTTCTCGTGCCTCCCTGGCGTTCTGGGACTCTGTAGCTTGTGCCAAGATCTGTACCACGATCTCTGGTGCCGGGTTAGGTCCTACCAGGCTGAGTCTCCATCTCACATCCCTCTGGAACTCAGATTCCTCTGTATTCGCCATTTGTGGTTCGCCGGTTTGATCGCTCTCCAGTAGTTCGGCTATTAACGTGGCTTTCGGTTTGTTGCTTGCCACTATGCCTCGAGCTTCCAGCAGTTCTTTCAGTGTAGTTCGTTTCAACCGTTCGTATCTATGCGCCATTCACTGCTTGTTTCAATTCGTTACGTCCGTTCGGGAGGAAATCCCGCCGCTTGCCACCAGTGTAAAGGATCCCTGCATACGTGCAGCGATGATCCTTGCAGCTTCTCCCGAAATCCCGCTGGAACAGAGTGATTATAGCTTCCAATTCCCCAAACATGAGTCGAGACTTCATGAAGGGGTAAAACGATCTGATTTACTGTGGGCTACCCGCCCGGTATTTATGCAGGTCTTCCACCTGGTGGACACTCCCCTAGGGGACCAGATGGAAGACTGGGACAGAAGTAATACAGTAGCCAATCACAGTGGCTATAGGATAAACACTCCCCTTTACACAAATCACTCCTTCTTTCCCATCCTGGAGATAATTAGATTAAGGTAGCAAAGAGGGCTGTAATTATCTCCAGAAGTAAAGAAACATGCCTTTTTATATTTAGCAAAACAGAATAAAAATACATAACTTTCTTTTTATATAACATAAACTTTAAGTTCCACACATCCCCAGATAGCTTGGATCTGAGTGCATATTCTAGGCGAATAGCGCTCAGATCCCACGAACACAGGTCCCAGAATCGTCGACTGAAGTTTGGCTGTCCTTGGCCATTCGTGTATTTGTAACCGATTGCCAGTCCTCTATTATAGCTATCTGGGGTCAGCCACGTTCGCATACTTTAATGCGCGAATGAACTATTATCCCTTCCTTCGAATGGTTCTACCGTATGAACGAGGATGGGTGAAGGTAGCAGCGGCGTTCGACAAAATAGGTCGCTGAAATCAGTTCCAGGGAATCCTCGCCATTTGCCGCTGCGCGTTCGACAAAACCAAAATGGCGATTGCCACGTGTTCGGGAGGTGAACGCGGACCACCCGCTATACCAATTAGTTTGTGGTTAACCGCAACAGTCAGGGTGGTCAATGAGCACCACACGACCTCAGTGGGAGGTCGGTGGTTCGGTAGTTTGTTCGCCTTATTTGACAATTTCACGAAATCCTATGGTAATGTTCCAAATAACCGAACAGGCTTGTTCGTGACGGCTGTGAATAGGGGATTTCGTTACAATGTTACTATCTATAGACGCAGAGAAAGCGTTTGATAGGGTGGGTTGGGGTTTCATGTTTGTGACCCTAAAACTATTTGGAATCACTGGTTTAGTACTACAAGCGATATCAGCCCTCTACACTGATCCATCAGCAAAGGTTAAAGGGTCAGGATTTACATCACAAAATTTCAGTATAAAAAATGGGACAAGACAAGGATGCCCTCTTTGCCCTCTATTGTACATAATGGTTTTAGAACCTCTAGCGAATTCAATAGAACAAAATGAAAAAAAATTAAAGGGTTTAACATGTTAGGACAAACAAAACTAAATATCTACGCAGATTATATTTTACTAACACTAGAAGATCCAGAAATCTTGGTCCCAAAGTTATTGAAGGAGATAAACAATTATTCTAAAGTCTCAGGATATAAAATGAACCTAGAGAAATCAATATACACTGCTTTCTTGTACAAAATATTGGGCTCCCTGACAAGAAGGATAGACTAAGCTATGTAGGTATAACCAGGGCCAGATTAAGAGCCCAGTGGGCCTGGTGCTGACAATTATGATGGGCCAAATTACAGAATCTTATCTACCAAAAAACACTAAAAAAGTCATACCTACCAATCATCATGCATCTGGCGGAAGTGGAGCTAAAGGGAAACTTATAGGATGCAGCTATGAGAAAACACACACTCTATGCTAATCTCTGTCTAATTTATGCTTTCATCTTTCAAATAAATCCATAACCCTAACAGCAGTGTCTAATGAAGCAGGCAGTCAATGGATGGGGTAAAAGGGTGGGCACTGACGCAAATCATTTAATCAGAACTGTCGAAAGAGGCAAACATGCCTTAAAAAATGGGGCGTGTCTGCCTAAAGAATTGGAAGGCCAGCCTGGCATGAATGCATTTCAGGCTTCCTGCCAATCATGCAGGCTGGCCAACTAAGGGCATACTATGCAGACAGCACCCTCAGCTTAGCATAAATGCGTCTAATGATGAGTTCACTCAACGTTTTCGAAGGACTGCCCCCTAGCACTCACTGGTCCATTCCTCTCCTAACCTCATTACTAGCAGGCAGAAGCTCCTGGTGCATAGTCTGGGACAGAGGAAAGCTGTATGTAGTGAGTGTAGAAGAAAGGGAACATGCCACAGTGTTAGAGAGACTGAAGGAGCAAGAGTATTTGCATAGTGAGCAAAGTCAGCTTTACCTTAACTAATTTCATTGTCAGCCAGTCCACACAAGTTGTGTTCCAAAACATCCCACTAAAGTTTCCATGCTTAAGCAAGAGTATATGAAGGATAGTAAGGGTTGCTACCTTTCTTGGAAAAAAATACCGGCATAATTAATTATGTATGCGTGTAAATCACAAGGAGTGACCTAAGAGAAAATTCTGTAAAATCACCAAAAAACTACTTACATTTATTCTGTTGAATAAAAGATGGATTGTTCCTAGTGTCTCCCTGTCCCCCAGTGTCTTAGTGTCCCCAAGTCTCCCAGTATCCCCTAGTGTCTGTGTCCCCTATGTATTACAGTGTTTCAGTGCCCCATGTATCCCAGTGTCCCCATTTCTCAGTGTCTTCTGTGTATCACAGTGTCCCTATGTATGACAATGTCTCAGTGCCCCATGTGTCTCAGTGCCCCATGTCTCCCAGTGCCCCCTCATGTCCCCATGTTATCCAGTGTCACTTGGACACTAGGGAACACTCAAGAGACTTGGGAACACGGTGAGACATTGGGACACTAGGGGACACTGGGAGACACTGAGACATAGGCACACTGGGAAACATATGGACTCTGAGACACTAGGGACACTGGCTGGGAGATATGGAGACACTGAGAGACTTGGGGACATTGGGAGACATGGAGACACAGATGCTAGGGACACAGTGTCCCTAGTGTCTCAGTGTCCCAATGTCTCCAGTGCCCCCTGATATTCCAGTGTCCCCAGGTGTCTCAGTGTTCCCAGTTTACCCAGTGTCCCCAAGTGTCTCCCAGTGTCCCCATGTCTCCCTGCAGCCTTTACCCCATCCCTCCATTCCCTGAGCTGTAGGCTGTCTCTTCAGGCTGGGAGCTGCTCTCTGGACTCTCTGTGCTGTGTAGCTGCTCCCCCACGGATCAATGAGTAGAGAGAGGTAGGGAGATGCCGTAACTTCCAATCCCTGCCTCTCTCCACACACAGTAACCCCTACTAGCCAGCACAGGTATTGCAGAGTAATCTCTGTTTATACATAGAAATATGCCGTCATTTGTATTGCCGGTTTTACTGCAGTACTGGCACTGGCCAAGCAGCTTAAAATACAATAAAATACCAGTCAGGTGGCAACCCTAAGGGTAATGTGTAAAAAAAAAAAAAGTTACATTTTTTTCCCCCAAATCAAACGGCCTATTCCATGGGCCTGGGTCTGGAGCTGCAGCTCCATCAGCCCCTATGTTAATCCGGCCCTGGGTATAACCATAACGCCAGATTTAAAAGACCTAATTGTAGCTAACTTCTTACCCTTATTAAAACAAACCAATAAAAAAACTAAAGGACTGGACAGGACTAGGCTTTTCTTGGTTGGTAGAATTAACATTCTAAAAACATATATCCTATCAAAATGGCTGTACTTATGGAGAATGATCCCTCTCAACTTCCCAGAAAAATGACTTTCTTTACTACATTCTTCATTTTCTAAATTTGTATGGGGTGGTAAAAAAGCAAGGGTTAAAATGAAAAACCTGGCTAGGTCAAGGCAAGACGGAGGACTGGGGTGCCCAGAAATTTTCCAATGTTACCTGGCTAGCAGACTTTTCCTCATAATGCTCTCCAAAAAATACGCGGCAACCAAAGAAACTTGGTACAAAATGGAAAAAACGAAAACTGGGGTAGGCAACTTATCCTCATTATTTTGAGTTTTAGACTTGAATAAAAAAATCTATTGAAGGGGCACGGAGCAAATCACAGATACTCAAAGAATTAACAAGTATGTGGGATAAACTCACAATCAATATAGGACTTAGAAATAAAATAATAGAGGTGCTTCCATTCTCTACCATTTCAGACATGCTGGAAAATATAAAAGTAGACACCTGGAAAACTGGGTTGATTAGGGAATTCAAAGATATATTAGTGGAGAATAAAATTAAGCCATTCAATCAAATTATGGAAGAATTCAATAATTCCAAGAAATAAACTTTTAATTATCTGAGAATCAAAGGCTTTATTTCAGAATATCTACTTAAAAATAAGGAGGTGAAAAATATAAAACTCAGACACCTTCTGGAATTAAAGAATTATAAAAACCTATTGGCAAAGTGCACCAAAGTTATATACGAATGGAGACACGATAAACCAATAGGCTTGATAAATAAATGGGAAAGGAACTTCAAGTACCCATAGAAGAAGAAGAAGGGATAAGCTCCCTAAATAAAGTATATAGACATATACATTGCCTAAACCTCATGGAAACACAATTTAAACTTTCTAATAGCTGGTATCTAACACCAAAACACTTAAATAAAATTTTCACAGAGGCATCAGATAGGTATTGGAAATGCAATTTCAAGGAAGGTAATTCGATTCACAGTTGGTGGCAATGCGCACCTATAAGTCAATATTGGAAGGATGTAATGAAAGTAATATATCAAATAACTGAAATTAAACTAGAATTCAAGCAGGAAGTGGTCTTATTAAATCTAAATTGGCCCAAAATGCAAAAAAAAGTACAAATGGTAACATTACATATTATCATGGCAACTAAACTTGTTTTAGCACATAATTGGAAAACAGTGAGAATCCCATACACTCAAGAATTCATAGCACAAGTCATATGGAAATGGGGTATATTGATGAACCTAGGAAATAGATACACTCAAATAGAAGATTGGGACACATGGATAAACAAATTGGAAGCTATAATTTAACAACTACCACACCGATGTAAAAGTTCCTTTGGTCCCTAAAAAGAAGATCCTATGAAACGGGCAGACAAAAAGAACGGAAAAAAAATTAACTACATTACATCAGACGGAATGGCGTGTGCTCTCTCACCAAGGATAGGCAGGAAGGATAGATTTCTAACCAAGAACCTATAACAAGACGCATAATAGGTAGGAGGGGGTTAGGGGTGGGAAGGATTAGAGTTTAATTAAGTTATCTCCGCTGCTACCTCCACCTCTTTTACTCATAAAACTGTTGAATAAAGAAGGGAACATATTAATAAAGAGATGAGAACTAGGGCTGGAGGAGAAGGAGTAAGGGAAGAGATATTTATGATGACAAGAGTACCAGTGGCTGGAAACAAGAAGCATCCGATAAAACATATTTCAGACATATGCACATCTGAAATATATATTTAAAAAAAAGAATCTGTTCATTTTCTCTAAGCTCTTCCCACACACCCGCCCTCCTCCCGCACACCTGCCCCTTCCTCCCACCCACTGGCGGATCCAGGGGGGGGGCAACGGGGCAATTGCCCCCCCCGAGAAATCCGCCGGTCTCCCTCCCCTGCCAGCAGCACATGCAGGTGCTATCCCTGCAATGTGCCTGCGGACCGGGGGGGAGATCAGAGATCTCCCTCCCCGGTCCGCAGGCACTGTGCTGGCAGCCGGCAGGGGAGGGAGAGGGAGGACCCGGAGCTCAGTCTCCTCCGGGTCCTCCTCTCGCGAGATTTGAAGCGTTGCCGCGGTTACCACAGCAACGCTCCAAATCTCGCGAGAGTGAACTCTAGCCCGGGAGCGCGGGCTAGAGTTCACTCTGACCACCTGACCACCAATGAATCCCCACTGGGACCACCAGGGATCGAAATATGTCCCCCCTCCTCCCCAGTAAAGGTAAGAAGGGAGGGGGGACATAGAATAATATTTATTTTAATTAAATAAAAAAATATTATACTATAAAAAAAAAAGCCACCCTACCCTGATCACACACACACATAGCCCCCATACTGCCTCCCCCCATACACACATACTGCCCCCCATGCTGCCCCCCCATACACACATATTGCCCCCCATGCTGCCCATACACACATACTGCCCCCCCATACACACATATTGCCCCCCATGCTGCCCC
>OW240912.1:113903497-113921385 GCA_933207985.1 Pelobates cultripes
CCATACACTCATACTGCCCCCCATACACTCATACTGCCCCCCATGCATACATACTGCCCCCCATGCACACATACTGCCCTCATGCACACATACTGCCCTCATACACACATACTGCCCCCCATACACACACACTGCCCCCATACACTGCCGCCCCATACACACACTTTGCCCACATTCACACACACACTGCAACTGTTACACACACATACTGTCCCACACATACACTGCATCCCTGACATACACTGCCCCCCCTACTCACACACTACAACCTTCACACACACACACACTGCTCACACACTGTCCCCCTCACACACACACACACACTGCACCCCTTACACATTGCACCACACACACACCACTGCTCCTATGCCCTACTACCGCCCCATTTCCCAGTAGACCTCAGGTAAGTTGTCAAACTGTTCTTAAACGGTTTGACTACTTACTCTAGGAGGGGGTCCCGGCACTATTGACACCATAACCACTACACTGAGCTGTAGTAGTTATTGTGTCTGGATTATTTCTTTAAATAATCTACAAGTGCCCCTCCCGAGATCAGGCTCTGGATCCGTCACTGCATGCTGCACTAGCCAATCACAGCAATGCCATTAGTAGGCATGGCTGTGATGGCTTCTAAGGGCACACGAGTCAAACACTTGTTGATTGGCTGCCCTACAGCCTTTCAAAACGCGCCATTAAATCGCCGAACACCGAACTTCAACCCGAACATACACGTGTTCGGGGTCCAAAAAAACGTAATGTTCGGTACGAACCCGAACTTTACAGTCCGGGTTCGCTCAACTCTATATATAAATAAATAAATACATTTCGGATAGACACATAAAATTCAACCTGTCACTTCCAAGTAATGTGTATTGATGTTGTGGATTTATTTGCAACTTATTGACATGGAAGTTTTAGTTGGCAGTTGTTTTGAAAGTATGCACATTATTTCATTTTTTTCACTTCTACATTTTTGGTTGAAGTGCACTTGAGTTTTGTAATTCTTGAAGTTGAAAAAGAAAGATGCAGAGAAAGTTAGCTTGTGACACCAGTAAAAACTAACATATCAAGTTTGAAAATCTCATTTTTTATTTTTTTGCAGTTTTTCTAGCACTTTTAAACGTTACCATTTTAACAATTGTTTTTCAGTTTATTTAAATTAACTTCTTATGTATTAAATGTTTATATAACGTATTGTCTCTCTTCCAAGATAAGCATATTAACCTTCACTACTCATAATTAGGCCCCGGCGAATTAGGCCCCTGCGGCCATGTGATCGCTCTAAAATATAAATAAGTAAATAAAAATAAACCAAACAATGTTAACCCCTTAAAACCGGAGGACGTACAATTACGCCCTCTAATAGGCGGCTCTAAACGCCGCCGGGCTTAATTGTACGCCCTCCGGTTTTTGTTAACTTACCCGGTCGCCGGCGGTCCCACGCCGGCGATCACGGTGGGGGGGACTCCAAGGGAGCCCCCCCGCGGCAGATCCTTCTCCTCCGGTGCTCCCCGGCCATGTGAGAGTGGGGTCCTAGCGAGGACCCCACAATCACATGGCCGGGTAGGCTGCCTCCTGCATTGCCAGCAGGGGGGCTGCCTGTAATGACAGGTGGTCCCCCTGCTGGCTGGAAATAAAATTAAAATTACATTTATTGGTGTAAAAAAATAATAATATATACTTAGATCATATGTATATATTATATATATATGATCTAAGTATATATATACACATATACATACACACACGTACACCGTCTAGGTGTATTTTACTATTAATATATATATAATTATATATACATATTAATATCAAATTACACGTAGACTGATACTGATTAAATATATATATAATTATTGTTATATATATATTTATATATAATATAAAAAAAATAAAAATGTAAATACGTTAAAAAATAAAATTTAAAAAATAATTAAAAATAAATAATTAAAAAATATATAGATGTGTGTTATTTCGTTCTAACTGTTTTGTGAAATTAATATATATATATATATCAAAATACACGTAGAACGAAATAATATATATATCTATATACATAAATATATACGTATATATCACTATATATATACTTATATATAAATAAAAATATTTAAAAAAAATTATATAGATATATACATATATATACACATACGTATATATATACATATATTAATTCTACATATATATTTATGTAATATTTTTACATAATTAGGTATCTTAATTAATTACAATTAGCAGGACCTGCCTGACAACCCATGCCGAAAGTAAAGGGAATTTAATTTGCTAGCACTATATTTAACCCTATAACTTTCCAAGACACCATAAAACCTGTACATGGGGGGTACTGTTCTACTCGGGAGACTTCGCTGAACACAAATATTAGTGTTTCAAAACAGTAAAATGTATTACAACGATGATATCGCCAGTAAAAGTGAAGTTTTTTGCATTTTTCACACACAAACAGCATTACACGGACAATATTATTGCTGTGATACTTTTTACTGTTTTGAAATTTCATTCCCGGGCTTCTATACAGTCTCAAAGGCAACGTAACCAATCTGGCAAATTTCAATTTCAAATGTAACGTGCTATATTTGACCCTGTAACTTCCCAAAACGCCATAAAACCTGTACATAGGGGGTACTGTCTTACACGTGAGACTTTACTGAATATAAATATGTGTATTTTATTGCAGTAAAAGCAAACAGTATTATGACACTGACCGTTAAAATGTCATGTAGAACTAAAAAAATCCAAAAAAAACGTATTTTCTCCCATTTTTTTCATATTAAATTATGTTTCATAGCTAAATATTTGATATTAAATGAAAGCCCTGTTTCCCCTGAATAAAATGATATATAATAAGGGTGGGTGCATTTAATATGAAAGAGGTGAATTACGGTTGGACAGACATGTAGCGCAAATGCCAGGTTTTGTTTACATTTTGTTTTGTTCACAACGTGTCCGTCCTTAACTATACAGGACGAGGGGCTGATTCAGGACCGTCGCCGGCATTTTCGCGTTACTTACATTGATGGCCGGTCCTGAACCGTCCTAGCGGTCAGAGCTACTTACCTGATCGCCGTCGTTCCCCCGGCGGCGATCAGCGTGGCTCCGGTTGTGGGGAGACTGCCTGCAGCCCAGACAGTCTCCCCACGGCAGATTAGGACCCCTGTGGCCATGTGATCGCTTAACACAGCGATCACATGGTCACAATAGGTGTCCATGTGTCTGCCTGCAGGGGGACTGTCTGTGCTGACAGGCAGTCTCCCTGCATGTGTAAAATCAATAAAAAAAATAAAGTTAATGTTAATAAAAAAAATAACAATAATTATATATGTGTATATATGATATATAGACATATATTATACCTATATAATATATGTCTATATATCATATATATATAATGTCATACTAAGTGTATTTTTATATTAATATGTACTTATATTAATATAAAAATACACTTATAATTAAATTTCACACGTATATATATAATATATATAATAACTATATATATTGTATATATATATTATTATAAAATATAAATAATAAGTAATTTAAATTAAATACATTTTTTTTAAATAATAATAAAAAATTTAAAAAAAATTATATAGCTATATGAAATTTTATTCTAACTGTATTTTAAAATTAATATATATATATTTATATCAAAATACACTTAGAATAAATTTGTATATATATCTATGTATATAAAAATAAATAAAAATAATAAGAAATATACATACGTCCATATACAAAATTACATAAATAATTATATAAATATATACGTAGACTTCAAATATATAAATATGCATATATATTTAAATTCTACGTGCGTATTTATGTAATATTTTTACATAATTCAGTAATTTTATTGATTGCAATTTGAAGGACCTGCCTGCCAACCCAGGCCGAAATTCCAGAGAATTTAATTTGCTAGCATTGTATTTTACCCTGTAACGTTCTACGACACCCTAAAACCTGTACATGGGGGGTACTGTTTTACTCGGAGACTTCGCTGAACACAAATATTAGTGATTCAAAACAGTAAAACATATCACAGCGATGATATTGTCAGTGAAAGTTACTTTTTTAGCATTTTTCACACACAAACAGCACTTTTACTGATGATATAATTGTTGTGATACGTTTTCCAGTTTTTAAACACTAATATTTGTGTTCAGCGATGTCTCCCGAGTAAAACAGTACCCCCCATGTACAGGTTTTATAGCATTTTTGAAAGTTACAAGGTCAAATATATAGGTCAAATATTTTTACATTGAAAATGGCCAGGTTGGTTACGTTGCCTTTGAGAGCGTATGGTAGCCCAGGAATGAGAATTACCCCCATGATGGCATACCATTTGCAAAAGAAGACAACCCAAGGTATTGCAAATGGGGTATGTCCAGTCTTTTTAGTAACCACTTGGTCACAAACACTGGCCAAAATTAGCGTTCAATTTAGTTTTTTTACTTTTTTCACACACAAACAAATATGAATTCTTACTTTGGCCAGTGTTTTTCGACTAAGTGGCTACTAAAAAAGACTGGACATACCCCATATTGAATACCCTGGGTTGTCTACTTTAAAAAAAATATGTACATGTGGGGTGTTATTCAGAGATTTATGACAGATAATAGTGTTACAATGTCACTATTGATAAATTTTAAAATGTATGTTTTGAAACCGCAATATCCTACTTGTACCTATAGCCCTATAACATGCAAAAAAAAGCAAAAAAGCACGTAAACACTAGGTATTTTTAAACTCAGGACAAAATGTTGAATCTATTTAGCAGTTTTTTTCATTCGCTTTTGTAGATGAGTAAAAGATTTTTCAAGTAAAAGTCAAAAAACATGTATTTTTTTCAATTTTTCATCATATTTTTTTATTTTTTTTAAATTAAAATACATGAGTTTATATAAATAATGGTATGTAAAGAAAGCCCCTTTTGTCCTGAAAAAAACAAAATATAATTTGTATGGGAACAGTAAATGAGAAAGCGGAAAATTACAGCCAAACACAAACACCACAAAAGTGTAAAAATATGCCTGGTCGCAAATGTACAACATCGCAAAAACAGTCCAGTCCTTAAGGGGTTAAGGGGTTAAAATAATATAAAAAATTATATCTATATATAATAGAATAATACCGGCACTCAAGGGTTTCACCACAAACAAATCTTCATTTATTGCGAAGTATAGATCGACGTTTCAGCTCCTCACAGGAGCTTTCATCAGGACACAAAATATCAAAAGCATTGACATACACTTATATAGGACATATAATGGTGTGTACTTACATTCAGGTGTGTAGCATTCTCGTGCCCGCCAAAATCGCCGTGGGAGCCATGTCCAACTGAAACACCTCCGGATTCCGATCACGTGACTCCCCTGACGTAATCTAATTGGATAGCTCAGTACATTACTAGGGCAGCCAGGATCAACATAATCCTATTGGTTGCAACCACCGGTATCTGAGCCGACGAGGGACAAACAGGTTTCCGGATGTGATACGTTGGCATGGCGACCACAAAGCGTCATCAGTACGCGAACGAGAATGCACTAAAACATAATAAGCAAACATCTCAGATATTTTTCAAATATTTTTCAAATATTTTTAAATTAGGAGACTAAGATCTAAATTTAATAAAAAGGGAACAAACAATATTGTATTCATGCCTAAAGCCTACAACTCTAAATAACAAAGAATTGGTGCTCTATTCTTCACAAGAATGGTATGAACGAGCATTTTTCATTTAGGCCTCTGGGTGCTAGAGTTGTAGGCTTTAGGCATGAATACAATATTGTTTGTTCCCTTTTTATTAAATTTAGATCTTAGTCTCCTAATTTAAAAATATTTGAAAAATATTAGAAAAATATCTGAGATGTTCACTTTATATGTAAATTTCATGCCACCGATTATACTGATGGCTATATTTAAAATGAAATAATTTTTTTTGAATAATTCTCTTGGAGAAATATGAGCCATTCATACGAGAGAATTATTCAGATTGCCTTTAAATACAGTAGACTGCTCTTTAAGATTTTAGATTACTTATAATTTGTTTGTATTTAGTATTTAATGGTAGTACTCATTACAGGTGCAGCATTTATTGTATTAAATATAAATGGTCCATTCAATTTACATAATTCTATCATAGAACTTTCACCCTTATTTTATAGGCTGTTTTCCAGCCCAGTAACACAGTATCACTCTTTGTCTTAATACATTCACGCAATATGCACTCCCAATAATGTACACCTTAACTTATTAACTTGCTCTCTATACTATTATGGTTGCCGTGTGTATAGAGGCATATAAATATATTTTCATGATATCGGCATCTTTTATTTTTCAAGGAGAGTACTTATCACTTTACTAACTTACTATTACACTTTTAACTTATGCAATATTGTTGGACCATGTTGATTGCTTATTATGTTTTAGTGCATTCTCGTTCGCGTACTGATGACGCTTTGTGGTCGCCATGCCAACGTATCACATCCGGAAACCTGTTTGTCCCTCGTCGGCTCAGATACCGGTGGTTGCAACCAATAGGATTATGTTGATCCTGGCTGCCCTAGTAATGTACTGAGCTATCCAATTAGATTACGTCAGGGGAGTCACGTGATCGGAATCCGGAGGTGTTTCAGTTGGACATGGCTCCCACGGCGATTTTGGCGGGCACGAGAATGCTACACACCTGAATGTAAGTACACACCATTATATGTCCTATATAAGTGTATGTCAATGCTTTTGATATTTTGTGTCCTGATGAAAGCTCCTGTGAGGAGCTGAAACGTCGATCTATACTTCGCAATAAATGAAGATTTGTTTGTGGTGAAACCCTTGAGTGCCGGTATTATTCTATTATATACTTTCCAGCCAACCGGAGCACCAGGTATTTAATTTTGTTCATAGTTGGAGTGCAGGGGTCTTCTGGATTTTTATATATATATATATATATATATATATATATGTATTAAGGCCGTTTGGCCTGTAATTGTTGGAGGGACTTATGATTATACACTTACCTATTTAAGGAACACCCCTTATCTGGTTCCATACCATTCGAGGTCAGCGTTTGCACTTCCGGGTTCATCCAGATGCCATTTTGGAAATACCTCCTTGAGATCTCCTACTCTGAGCTGTGCCCGGGAATCCAGCTGCAGGGTTTCCCGTTCGACTAGCTTCTTTTCTTAAGTCAACGTCGCAGATAGTGTTCAGTGACTCACAAAACCGTAAGTCGACCTACCCGTCACGCCAGGCATCAGTCCCACGGCATCATCTCGGGTCGGGACCTCACTTTACAGTTGAATGGACCGACAGGCCGAGAGTAAGTGAACAATTTCAATGACAATGCTAAAGGGACACTATAGTCACCTATAGACACTTCAGCTTAATGAGTTTGTTCAGGTGAGAACTATAGCTCCCTGCAGCCTCTCATGTAAACCCTGTATTTTCTGAGAAAATACAGTGTTTACATTGAAAGCTAGGAACACCTCCAGTTGCAGTCACTCAGAGTGAACCAGAGGGACTTCTGAGTTGATGGAGGTATAATATGCCTCCATCCACTCATATCTGCTGTGCACACGCATCCTGTGATTCAGTATCTCCTCCCACTGCATGCAGACACTGAACTTTCCTCATAGAGATTCATTGATTCAATTCATCTCTATGAGGAGATGCTGATTGGCCAGGGCTGTGTTTGAATCATGCTCAGTCAATCCTATGGGGAAGCACTGTGATTGGATCAGGCTATCACATGTCAGCAGACTGCTTGTTTTTCCTAAGTCTAACAGCATGCAGATTTACAGCTTCTGGCTTGAATATAGTAAGATTTTTACTATATTTATGGAAGCATGAGGGATGCTAACACTATAGGGTCAGGAATACATGTAGTTGCACTGGTGACTATAGTGTCCCTTTAAATTACATGAGCTAACGTGTTTCACTTGCTCCATTCGAGCTTTACCAAACTCCCGAACGGGAACATTGTTTCGTTACATTTGCCTGTCATGCCAGGCTATTGCATTCGTGAATTTAATCTCCCGAACGGGAACACTGTTTTGTGTTACATTTGTCTGTCTTAACAGGCTATTATGTTCATGCATTTATCTCCCGAACGGGCACACTGTTTCGTTTAAATAGCCAGTCATTAACAGACTATTACGTTCGTGCACACATCTCACGAACAGCGGTCCACAACATGCCTACACTGACCCCTACAGGTCACCCCTAATATCTTAGGATAACACACATTTTATTCATGGGATTTTCTGCCGAACACTCATGGTTACAACCTCTGAGTGCGATCACATACTCCTGAACAAGACATAATCTGCCATAACACAAACTCATACAAGCACTTTTTGTGAACAAACCAACAAAATAAAACATTTCATCTACATACATGACCCCTACCGGTCAATAGCAATACAGCTGTTTCACATATAATTATAAGGAATTTCTGCTACCAACTTGTGTGGAATTGCACTTATTCTGTTTTGACAGTTGGCAGTCACATTTTTTACTACTTTATATATACCCAGTATGTGGTTAAATTCTATACAATATATAGAGCACACGACTTATAATAACATCCAGTCTCCCTATGAAAAGGGGGACATAAAGCATACAGGTAACTTTGACAGAACACTTTGCTCTGTCACTTGTATATGCTGCACATAATAGGTTAAGCTTGGTACATGTCTATAATCATTAATTCATACGGTGTTTAACCGTTTTTAAGGTTACGGTACTTTGCTCTTTTTCTTGTACATACTGCACATATTAGGATAAGCTTGGTATATGTCCATATCCATTATTTCATACATTGTTTTATCCATTCATGTTACAGGTACTACTAAAACCTATACGGATTTTCAGTTAAAAAAACATACTACCAGGTACGTATGCCTGCTCATGTGGTATATTCATATTCTAATTTCCCTGGAATAGTTAATAGTGTACTGGCAGTTAGGGATTTTATGGTCCAATAGGTATTTTCCTTTTCTCTGCATTATGCTTTTCGGTTAGTGGTCCCGTGAGGCCAACTCCCCGCCTCACATTCGGAGGCATACACCCATCGGGTCACTCGTGAGCTAGCCGCGTTGCATAGTAACATAGAGAGGGCCTCACCTGTCACTCCCTTTCCTATTTTCTGGTTACAGTCACCGAGAGGCCGACGACTTCCCGCGACTACGTTTGGTGGCCACAAAAAATTCCCTCGCGCCAACGCATAGATAGAGCCTCTCAAGTCACTTGGCAACTAGCAGTGCCTCACCAGCACTCCAGCTAGATTTGACACACCTTCACATAGAGGAGATGTTGCTAGTCCAGCATCAATCAGATCCTGGATAATCCAACGCATTACCACCGAGCTAAGGAGGCGACAATTCCCCTACCCAGCCACAGCAAGGAAAGCGGAACTATTTAAGCTGCTCTGCACATCAACGGATAACATAGAGGCCGGGGAAGGCACCAGCAACACCAATTTGGGTGACATACATGCTATGCTAGCATCACTCATGAATTCCATGAGCAAAGTGAATGACAGACTGGAAAATCTCGAGTCGGTCACCACAGCCCTCATAGGGCCTCCCGCTATAGTACAACCAGCATCAACCGAAACTCAGTTAACTGGTTCAATCAATTCTTCTGACACTCAGGACTGCACATATGATTCCAGCGCACATTAAGAAAGATATCCTGGAAGGTAAAGATGTCAACTTAGCATCTCTGCTAATTGCCTCCCAGGATATTGTCGAAAACAAAACGGATGCTTATGATGATGTATCTGTGGTGGTGAGATCTGGGGTTTCGAGGTTAAACAGGAAACTGACCATCCCTGAGTTTGTTTTGGCATTTGGTATTTATAGAGATGTGATTTGTGCAGTGTACCCTAACAGAAGGGAAAAATTTGACCTATATGTGCACAATCTGGTAGACCTAGGAAACAAATATGGTCGTACAGCATTTTTTGACTACCATAGGTCTTTTTCAGCCAAAGTGTCTGGTGCTCTCTCCCAATTCGGTAACAGAACTAACTGGAGCAAGCTGGATACAGAGATATTCTGCAGACACTTTGCAGGTCTTAAGACACCAGCTTGTGCATCCTGCTCTTCCACTACCCACACGACCATTTTTCGTCCAAACACAGCGGACGATCACTCTCATGCTCCAAGCACTAGTACCTCTGGTAGAACGGAGAGAACTACCAGAGACAAATTGGGTCGTCCCATTATGTTTTTGGGCAAATCACAGATTTGCAACAATTTTAACGTGGGCACGTGTAGTTACAGTGCATGCAGACTGTTGCATATATGTTCAAAATGTTTCAGGGCACATGCAAAAACTATGTGTCCCAAAATATTTTACCCAAAACCCTACTTAAAGGGACACTATAGTCACCCAGACCACTTCAGCTCAATGAAGTAGTCTGGGTGCCAGGTCCCTCAGGTTTTAACCCTTTAGATGTAAACATAGCAGTTTCAGAGAAACTGCTATGTTTACATTTGGGGTTAATCCAGCCTCTAGTGGCTGTCTTCTGGACAGCCACTAGAGGCGCATCTGCGATGGTGGAGGCGAATTTCACCTCCATCGCGCAGCGCGTCCATAGGAAAGCATTGAGAAATACTCGTAGGACGTACAACAGAGCCTTCGCCTTGTTTTAAAGATTCCTATTAGAACACGACATATCCCAACCTTTTGTCATGACATCTATTCTGGGTTTTGCTTCTTTTTGCCATCTTAAACTACAACTATCTTACAACACCATTAAATTATAATTGACAGGCATTCAACACCACATGCTAACCCTATGGCCAAACAACCATAGCTTCATGTCATCATACCCGATAAAGAACATACTCAGCGGTATTCAGAAATCAGTTTCCCCACGTACCTCGCAGAGATTAACAATAGACAACCAACTTTTCCAATCCCTATCTGACCTATTAGATTTACACCCATTTAATTCTACTACCAACTCTGTAATTAAAGCTGCCATATACATAGCCTTCTACGGTTTCTCAGGCCAAGATAGTTTACTACCATCACCACCACTCAGACAGATAGATGTCTTCAATGATCCCACCTACGCAAACACATGGATCACTACATATTGGCTCTACCACAATCCAAAACAAGCCAACACGCACCACTAGTAGAAATAACATATTATCCTACCCACAATAAATGGTGCCCAGTTGCGGTCCTAGATTCATACCTTCAAAACCCTACCTCACAACCATCACAACCATTATTTGTATTATAAGGCTCAGTGCTTACTACCGCTACATTCATGAGATATGTCAGATCTCTGTTAACCCAGCTAGGCCGCAACCCTTCTACCTACTCGGGTCACTCCTTCCGTATAGGGGCGGCCTCCACAGCCTCCAGCGCCAACATACCAGTGCACATTATCAAATCACTGGGGCGATGGAAATCTTCTGCTTATACACAGTACATACCCAAACCAGTACAAAAAATACAAAATGCATTTAAGGAAATGTTTGCTTAATTTGTATGTATTTGTTGACTGAATTAAATCTTTGATTATTCACTTTTTGCCTCTCTTTATTTACAGGCCTACCGTATCGTCGGTCCCGGCACACCACAACCGACTTGCTATTTTATACTATCCTACGCTTATACTGGAACTTACTCCTTATACAGCTATGTGCCCCTAACACAAGTATTAAGGCTGTTTGGCCTGTAATTGTGGGAGGGGCTTATGATTATACACTTACCTATTTAAGAAACACCAATTACCTGGCTCCATACCGTTCGAGGTCAGTGTTTGCATGACCCTCCCACCACTCCACATTTTCAACACTTTCCTTTTCTTTTCTTTTTCTTTTTTCTTACCCCTTGGTGGGCCCTCTTTATTTACAGGCCTACCGTATTGTCGGTCCTGGCACACCACAACCGAATTGCTCTTTTATACTATCCTACGCTTATACTGGAACTTACCCCTTATACGGCTATGTGCCCCTAACACAAATATATATATATATATATATATATATATATATATCTCAAAATACACTTAGAATGAAATTATATCTATCTATCTATATATATCTATGTATATATGAATAAATAAAAATAAATACGAAATATATTTTTCCATTTACAAAATTATATAAATAATTTCATAAATATACACGTAGACTTCAAATATATAAATATGTATATATAGTTTAATTCTACATGCATATTTATGTCATATTTTTACATAATTAAGTAATTTTTATTAATTACAATTTGCAGGACCGGCCTGATAACCCAGGCAGAAAGTCCAAATAATTTAATTTGCTAGCACTATATTTAACCCTGTAACTTTCCATGACACCCTAAAACCTATACTTGGGAAACTTCGCTGAACACAAATATTGGTGTTTCAAAACAGTAAAACATATCACAGTGTTGATATTGTCAGGGAAAGTGACTTTTTTTGCATTTTTCACACACAAACAGCACTTTCACTGATTGTTGTGATACCGTTTACGGTTTACTTAAACACTAATATTTGTATTCAGCGAAGTCTCCCGAGTATAACAGTACCCCATATGTACAGGTTTTATAGTGTTTTTGAAAGTTACAGGGTTTAATATAAAGGTCAAATTTTCTTACATTGAAATTTGCCAGGTTGGTTATGTTGCCTTTGAGAGCGTATGGTAGCCCAGGAATGAGAATTACCCCCATGATGGCATACCATTTGCAAAATAAGACAACCCAAGGTATAGCAAATGGGGTATGTTTAGTCTTTTTGTAGCCACAAACACTGGCCAAAGTTAGCGTTCATAATTGTTTCTTGCATTTTTAACACACAAAGAAATATAAATGCTAAATTTGGCCAGTGTTTGTGACTAAGTGGCTACTAAAAAAGACTGGACATACCCCATATTGAATACCTTGGGATGTCTATTTAAAAAAAAAAAGCAGTATTTTCAATTAGCTTTTGTAGATAAGTAAAAGATTCTTCGAGTAAATTTTTTTTTTTTTAAAGTAAATTATATGACATGATACAAATAATGGTAAAGAAAGCCCTTCTTGTCCTGAAAAAATAATATATAATGTGTATGGGAACGTTGAGCCCTATATCTTACAGGAAGCCAATGTAGGGACTGACAGAAGGGTGAGGCGTGTGAGGTGTGGGCGAACAGAAAGATGAGCCTTGCCACCGCATTCATTATGGACTGTAACGACTAAGTTGGGAGCACGTAAGACCACTGAGAAGCAGATTACAGTAGTCAAGGTGAGAAAGGATAGTGGAATGGACCAGCACCTTAGTCGCAACTGGCATTAAGTAGGGTCGGATGCATGCAATGTGTTTGAGATGTAAGCGGCAGGATTTGGCAATAGACTGAACATGAGGTGTGAAGGAGAGGTTGGAGTCAAAGAGAACACCTAGGAAGTGAGCCTGCGTGGTGGAGCTGATGGTAGCACCATTGACTTGGAGGGAGACAGACACAGGAGTAGCAACATTTGAGGGAGGAAAGACTAGAATTTCAGTTTTGGTCAAGTTGAGTTTAAGGAAGTGGGCAGCCATCCAGTTAGCAATAGTAGAGAGGCAATCAGAGACACTAGTCAAGAGGGACGGGGAGAGATCAGGAGAGGACAGGTAGATTTGCGTGTCATCTGCATAGAAATGATATTGGAAGCCAAAGGAGCTAATGAGTTTACCAAGGGAGGCAGTATAGATGGAGAACAGTAGGGGACCAATGACTGAACCTTGGGGGACACCAACAGAGAGGAGTTGGGGAGAAGAAGCAAAGCCAGAGAAAGAAACACTGAAAGAGCACTGGGAGAGGTAGGAGGTACACCAGGAGAGAGCAATATCTTGTAAACCGATATTGTGGAGGATGAGAAGCTGTTGATGACCAACAGTGTCAAAAGCCGCAGAAAGGTCAAGAATTAGTATAGAGTCAAGGCCGGCACTTCCTATAGGCAACTTAGGCAGGAGCGCTGGCCCCTCATGCTGCAGCTGCCTGAGCGTTTTATAGAGAGCCTCAGGTGGCTGCAGCACTGCACAAGCCGGCACATCCATGAGGGCTCACCGGCCCAGGTGTGCAAGAAAAGAGGGTTTGGCAGGAGGAAGGCGCACAGTCCCTCAGTGTAGCGTGGCTGAGCTGTGATCTGGTCCACGGTACAGGAGCTTCCGTCTCCTGTACCTGGCAGGACCAACAGGAGCACTTCCTGTCGGTCCTGCCAGGTACAGAAAACAGAAACTCCTGTACCGCTACACTAGAGGTAGGGGAGAGGGCTAAACAAGAGAGGGAGGGGGGGAAGAGAGAGACAAGAGAGGAGGTAAAACAGAGAGACAAGAGAGGGAGGTGGGAAGAGACAAGAGAGGGAGGGAAGAGAGAGACACAAAAAGAAGGAGGGGAAGAGAGAGACAAAAGAGGAGGGGAAGAGAGAGACAAGAGAGGAGGGGGAAAAGAGAAAGACAAGAGAGGCATAGGAAGAGAGAGACAAAGAGAGGAGGGGGAAGAGAGAGACAAAAAGAGGAGGGGAAGAGAGAGACAAGAGATCAGGCAGTAAAGAGAGAGACAAGAGAGGGAGGGGGGAAGAGAGAGACAAGAGAGGGAGGGGAAAGAGAGACAAGAGAGGGAGGGAAAAGAGAGACAAGAGGGGGGAAAGAGAGACAAGAAGGGGGAAGAGAAAAACAAGAGAGGGAGGGGGAAAGAGAGACAAGAGAGGGGGGAAGAGAAAGACAAGAGAGGAGAGAGGAGAGAGACCATGGAGGGAAGGGCGGAAAGGGGGGGGAGAGACCATGGAGGTGGGGGGAGAGAGAGACCATGGAGGGATGGGGAGAGAGAGAGACCATGGAGGGAAGGGGAGAGAGAGAGAGACCATGGTGAGGACCAGTGGTGTATCCTAGTTTTGTGCTGCCCTAGGCAGGACAAAACACAGGCACCCCCCGCACCACCCCCACCCAACCCTCCCCCCCGCCTCCTGCCTTCTAAATACACACACACATACACACACATATTCACTGACCGATATGCATACACTAGCTAACAGAAACATACACTCGCTAACAGAAACACACACTAACAGGCAAACACACTCACATTAACAGACATACACACATACACACACACACAGTCAGACACAAACTAACAGACACACACAGTCAGACACACACACTAACATACACACACACACACACACACTCACACTCACTAACAGACACACTCACACTCACTAACAGACACACTCACACTCACTAACAGACACACACTCACTAACATACACACACAGACACACACTAACAGACACACACACACACTAACAGACACACACACACACACACACACACACTAACAGACACACAAAAACACACTAACAAACATACACACACACTCACTCACATTAACACATTTTTTTTATTTAACCCCCTCCAGCCTCCTTGCCTTTGGGAATGCCTGGGGGGGGGTTCTCCCTCTCCCTAGGGGCGCAGTGGCTGCTGGGTGGGCGGCGCTGGCAGGCATCTGGCGAGGGAACATTTCCCCTGAGCATTCTGCTCAGCTCCCTCGCGTGCCGCTCGCAGAGTGATGCCGGGAGCCAGAATATGACGTCATATTCCGGCTCCCAGCCTCACTCTGCGGTGCGCGAGGGATCTGAGCAGACAGCTCAGAGGAAGTGCTCCCTCGCCAGCTGCCCGCCCAGCAGCCATCTGGCATGTCAGTTAGCCGCAAGGCTAACAACATTTTGCCCTGGGCATTTGGGGGCGGATTTTTTTGCCGCCCCCTGGAAAATTCCGCCCAAGGCAAATGATCACTAAGGGACAGTGGGGCAGATGAGAGCACTAAGGGACAGGAGGGGAGAGAGGCTGAGGAAGGAGGGAAAGAGAAGCAAAAAGGGGCTGGTAGCCCCTATCCTACCCCACTCTATTTTACACTACACACACACACACACAATGCATCCCTATACATACACACACACACACACAAACAGAGAAATACACAATGCAACCCTTACACACAAAGACAATGCACCCCTTGCACACAATCACAGAAACACACAAGGCAACCCTTAAACACACTGCATTCCTTACACACAGAAACACACAAGGCATCCCTTACACACACTCAATGCACCCCTTACACACACCTAATACACCCCTTACAGACACACACTGCATCACTTACATACACAGAAACACACTTTTCATCCCTTACACATACAAACACAAATTCACACAATGCATCCTTTACACACATACAGAAACACACAAGACATCCCTTATACACAAACACACACTGCTTTTTATCCCTTACACAAAAAACACACTGCATCCACCACACACACACTGCATCACCTACACAAACAGGTATCCCTATACACTACATCCCATAAGCATACACTTTAGATCCTCTACAATAACACATAACACATTCCCTATACACTCCACTTCATGTAAGTGGACTTATGGGTGGGCCTTATAGCCTTGACCTTGAGCTGTGCAAGGAGCCCAAAAAAATGGAGCTGCTTCATGTTCCCCCAGAATATTGACTTTTGTGACCACAGTTACTACACCAGACCAGTGGAGCCAGACTGCAGCCAGATCCCATCATCATCCTCATCTGGTTGTAAGTAGGCAATCCGGTATATTATTAATGGTACTAATCTCTAATTTACCTCACATTAACCCCTTAAGGACACATGACATGTGTGACATGTCATGATTCCCTTTTATTCCAGAAGTTTGGTCCTTAAGGGGTTAAAGGGACACTATAGTCCCCAGAACCACTGCAGCTTAATGTAGTGGTTCTGGTGTCTATAGCCTGTCTCTGCAGGCTTTTTAATGTAAACACACACTGTGTGCAGCACTGGCATTAGTTAATATGGCAGATCATATTGGTGGGGCATTGTGATGTCACATGGGGGGTGGCAAGCTTTTTTTTGCCTAGGGGGGCAAAAATCCTTGCACCATCCCTGGATAGAGTAGTGACCATGAGATTTTGCAATGAGTAGATCATTGGATACTTTGGTCAGTACCGTTTCCACAGAGTGCTTAGCGCGGAAACCAGACTGAAGCAGGTCTAGCAGAGTTGGACTCGAGGAAGTCTGTCAATCTCGCATACACAACTCTTTCAAGGATCTTGGATGCAAAAGGCAGTAGTGAGATAGGACGGTAGTTGGATGGGGAGCTGGGGTCAAGTTGGGCTTCTTCAGAATTGGGGTTACAATTGCATGTTTGAAATATGGAAATATGCCAGAGGAGAGAGAGAGATTGAGAAGTTTAGTGAGAAGTAGAAAAAGAGAAGACAGAGTACGGATGAGATGCGAGGGAATTGGATCTAGGGAGCAGGTGGTGGGGCGGGAGGACTGGAGCAGAGCAGAAACCTCTTCCGCTGTAGCGGTTGCGAATAAACATAGAACAGCAGAGGGAGTGAGGTTAGGGGAAATATTGTAAGAGGAAGAAGAAAGATCTCTTCCCTGTTTGTAGAGATCTTGTCAGTGAAGTTACTTGCAAAGTCTGAGGCGGTCAAGTTAGTAGGTGGAGGAGGAACAATAGAGCAAAGAAGAGTGTTAAATGTAGGAAATAGTCGTTTGGGTTCGCAGGAGAGTGTGGTTATGAGGGTGTTGAAGTAATTTACTCTTGCAGAGGAAAAAGTCAAGCTGTATGAGTGCAGCATAAATTTAAAGTGGAGAAAGTCAGACGCACAGTGCGACTTTCTCCAACAGCGTTCAGCAGTTCTGGAGCATTTTTGGAGGTATCAAGTCAGCTTGGTGTGCCAAGGTTGTTGTTGGGGATGCTTGATGCGTTTAAATGTAGGAGGTGCCATGATGTCTAGTTGAGAGGAGAGGGTGGAATTGTACAAGTAGGTTGCAGAGCTAGGACAGGTGAGGTTTGAGATGGGTAAAAGGAG
>OW240912.1:113930158-113992392 GCA_933207985.1 Pelobates cultripes
AGAGTCATACCGTCATATGACTCTAAATGTATCCTTCTTTGGACCATTAGGGAGTTGTCCAGACCGTTTCATTCCCGGATTCTCGGTGTTCCCCCTTGTATTCCTTTAACAGGTCTTCCCAAAAGAAATACCGAATTCTCCACTTGTCCTTTTTAAAAAAGTGGTTTTATTCCAGTAAAAAATATATATCACATATACCAGAAATAACTGGTTGTAAATGATAATAAAAATCTGTTAAAATCAATGTCCAATAAAATGTCCAATTGATATTCAAGTCCAAAACGCGTTTCGCCTGTAAAATAGGCTTCCTCAGTTGGCTTTAGGAGTATAATCTTCTTTACCTCCTTTTAAATATCCCGCCCGGTTATTTCTTCCAATCCGGAGGTCACTTCCGGGTTCTCGTGCGTTGGAATGCAAAGTGCGTTCCAACGCCGGCTTCTACTTCCGGGTTTCACCAGGATGGAACGCATGTGCGTTCCAGCTGTATCAAGCGCTACCGGATCTGTTGTCTACTTCCTGGTTGCGCCTAAATGGAACGCACGTGCGTTCCAAAGCTCTCTTTATGACGGCTATCATCTGGGTTTGCTGGAAAATCGCTAAATCGCTAAATAGAACGTATATGTTGTCTACATATTCTCCTCTCTAATAGTTTACACAGAGGCCAAAAAGAAAAAGTAATTAAGGAATTAAAAGATAGCCCATAAAAAATATATTGTGTAGCATTGAAATTGGTGCTGTAAATAAAACCACTTTTTTAAAAAGGACAAGTGGAGAATTCGGTATTTCTTTTGGGAAGGCCTGTTAAAGGAATACAAGGGGGAACACCGAGAATCCGGGAACGAAAGGGTCTGGACAACCCCCTAATGTTCCAAAGAAGGATACATTTAGAGTCATATGACAGTATGACTCTGATATTGTGAGTGTAATTATTTCTCTTTTTACTATACAGATTGAATAGACATACTACGCTATTTTGTGTATATTCAATTTTGTCATACAGATTATTCAAGATTCTATGCGGCTCCGCCTATTTGTTTTGTATGTATTTTTTGCATTTTATTTGCCACTCGTCTCATGTCTAGGATCTATAGCAGCCCTAAACTATTCAATGTATTTGTGGTAAGCCTCTCACGCTGCTATTGACGGTCTGTGACTGCTATACAGTGATACATGATCATGACACATTTCTGACTGTTGAAGAACCTATTGCTAAATTGAAAGGGGGAGCCTGTAGTTGTGGGAGGGGTTTATCTTGCCTTTAAATTCACAGGCCTCCCCTTCCTCTAGGCTGAGACTTCCTGGTTCAGCCCACCCACAGCACTCTTTATTAAGAATTCACTTAGTGGGCCCTCTTTTACAGGCCTACCCGAATGTCGGTTTTGGCACACTGCTATAACTCGGCTTATTGTCCCGGCTACAAATGGAAAGGCAGAGTCTGTAATTGTGGGAGGAGTGTATCTGGCCTATAAATTCACAGGCTTCCCCTTCCTCTGGGCTGAGACTTCCTGAAATATGGCTTAGTAGGAAGGTAAACCCAGAAATAAAAAATAAGAAAAGGGTATTTAAAGTATTTGTCAGGCAAATCAGAGGCATCATATACAACATATAGAGAAGCCAATAATGCAAACAAAAAGGCAATTAAATGGGCTAAACGAGAAAATGAGAAAGTGAAGAATGCAAAACCAACACTCCAAATATCTTACGTACATAAATAAAAAATAAAAAAAAGTGAAGGTACAATGAAATGTGTTTGGGAAATACATTTTAAATTGTAAACTTGCTTATTTGTTCTTCATAGACAGAATTATTGGCTAATAAAACATCATTATAGAGTAATGGGGGAAAAAATACGCCCTATTTGAATTCCATGGTTTTACATATAACATGACATATGACATAATAACAATTATCTGTTTCTTAGCAGGTCTTCAAATTAGGTGAATACAACCTCAGATGAATAACTGCTGTTGACATTACACCGTGTCGTGATTTATTTAACAAAATAAAGCCAAAAAGGGGAAGTCATGTTTGAAAAAGGAAGTACATCCTTACTTCTTCCATAGGAATTAAGAGGCTAAGTAGCAGACAGGTCCTGCTAATCAAATTCTCTTGATTAATTGCTTATTAGCAAGCGTGACCGCCTCTATAAAAGCTAATGTTCCCGCAGTTTGCTTATCTGGAGCATTCAGGTGTGCGTTAATACAATGCCCAGGTGGAAAGACATCAGCAATGATCTTAGAGAAGTGTTTCTTCCCAACAAATTGGACAAGGTTATAAGACAATTTCCAAACAATTTAAAGTCCATCATTCCACAGTGAGAAAGATTAGACGTGCAATTTGTTTCAGTTCGAATTTAAATTCGGATGAATTTCAACAATTCGGGCATTCGGATGCTTCTGAATTGCTGACGTGCCGAAGTGACGAACAGAATTGCCGAAGTTCCGAAGTGCTTCAGATTTATGAAAAGTGGCAAAACAGGAGAGGTAGGAAAAATTAAGGGAATGATGACAGGAATCTAACCCTAACCCTACTCCTAACCCTACTGCTAACCCTACCACTAACCTTTACTTCAACCCTTACCCCAACCTTCCTATAACCCTACCCCTAACCCTACCTCTACCCCTACTAGGTTAGAGGTAGGGTTAGGGTTAGGGGCAGGGTTAGAGGAAGGTTGGGGTAAGGGTTGAAGTAAAGGTTAGTGGTAGGGTTAAGAGTAGGGTTAGAAGTAGGGTTAAGGGTAGGGTTATAAGTAGAGGTAAGGCTTAGGGGTAGAGGTAGGGCTAGGGGTAGGGTTAGGGAAGTCCCGATTTTCGGAAGTCCGAGCCGAATTGCCGAAGACCAGAATTTTGGAAGTGCTGAACCGAACCCAATTTTTTGCCCATGCACATCCTTAAAACCGATTATTTAAAAGTGGGAAACATTCAAGACAGTATCCAATCTTCCCAAGAGTGGACGTCCCAGCAAATTCAACCCAAGGTCAGACTTTTTAATGTTCAGAGAACGTGCAACAACAAAAAAGGCATATACAAATACAATCTACAGAAAAAATAACAAAGAACACCAATAGCACAATACTGTGTGATATAGAAACATAGAAACACAGACTGTGATGGCAGATAAGAACCATGCAGCCCATCTAGTGTGCCCAATTTTCAAAATACTTTAATTAGTCCCTGACCTTATCTTAAGTCTAGGATAGCCTTATGCCTATCCCATGCATGTTTAAACTCCCTCACTGTGTTAACCTCTACCACTTCAGCTGGAAGGCTGTTCCATACGTCCACTACCCTCTCTGTAAAGTAATACTTCATGAAATTATTTTTAAACCTTTTCCCCTCTAATTTAAGACTATGTCCTCTTAATTTGGTAGCTTTTCTTCTTTTAAATATAGTCTCCTCCTTTAATGTGTTTCCCTTTATGTATTTAAATGTTTCTATCATTTCCCCTGTCTCGTCTTTCCTCCAAGCTATACATGTTAAGATCCTTTAACCTTTCCTGGCATTTTTTATCCTGCAATCCATGAACCAGTTTAGTAGCCCTTTTCTGAACTCTTTCCAAAGTATCAATATCCTTCTGAAAATACAGTCTCCCATACTGTGTACCAGTGGCGGATCCAGAGCCTGATCTCAGGAGGGTCATTTGTAGATTATATAAAGAAATAATCCAGGCACAATAACCACTACAGCTCAGTGTAGTAGTTATGGCGCCCGTAGTGCCAGGATCCTATCCCAGAGTAAGTAGTCAAACCATTTAAGAACGGTTGTATGGGTAACAGCAAAGTGCAAATAGGTACTCACAAACCCAGAGCCTTCCAATAGGCTCAAATCAGATCGCATATGTGGTTAAGGACCACATTCCTTCTTTGTAATAGCAGGAAAAATAGTGCCATAAGTGTAAAAAATGTATATACTTTATTTATCATTAATATTAAAACCATATAATAAAAAAAAAACAATATTCTAAAAACACTTATTCGGCTATAGTCCAAAAAATAGAGTCTTAATGCTCACAAAGTGAATTATGATGTGCTTTTAATTCAGCTCATTTTGTGAGTGCAATATTCATAAAATAGTATATATTGGTTTTTGCTGCTTCACTATGTGGATGTCGCTCCTTTTTTACCCACATGTTTTGATTTGGAAGAAAGAAGGTTTCCTACACACAGTCATACAGTTTTGATGTGCCTACTACCTTTTGTGAATACAACATATTCACACTCCAGTTTCTTTGATATCACACACTACTATGTTATTGGCACTCTTTTTGTTATTTTTTCTTTAGACTGTATTTGTATATGTGTTTGCTCAGAAAATCCAGAGAAATCATCTTACTACTACAGATATTTTAAAGGTTTTGTATTTTACTTTTTACCAGTTATTGGTGTGCACCCTTTTTCCAGTTGTTTTTAATTTTGGTGTTTTAAAAAAAAAGTTATATCTCAGGCTCTACATGCCTCAGTTAGCAAGTTAAATGTTAAAGTTCAAGACAGTACAATTATAAAAGTCTGAACAAGTGTGGTTTGTTTGGAAGGGTTACCAGGATAAAGCCTCTTCTCTCTAAAAAGAACATGGCCGCACAGCTTAGGTTTGCAAAGTTGCATCTGAACGACCCACAAAACCTATGGAACAATGTCCTTTGGACATATGACACCAGAGTGGAGAGGTTTGACCATAATTCACAGCGTCACATTTGGCGAAAACCAAATACAGGATATTGGCGCAAACACCTCATACAAACTGTCAAGCACAACGATAGAGTGGTGATGATTTGGGCTTGTTTTGCAGCGACATGATCAATGACCTGGCAGTCATTGAGTTGACCATGACCTCTTCTGTATACCAACGTATACAGGCCATCTGTCCGACAGCTAAAACTTGGCTGAAACTGGATCTCTAGGAACATTCAGTGCCTTTGCTATCTTTTTGTAACATGTGCCTTGTGATAATCTCTTCTCTTAACTTTGTGGACCATTTTATTGCCTTAGCCATATTTCTAACATGCAGTAAAACGTAAGACTTAACAAATCACTATCCAGCTCAGGCATTTCAAGTGTTCCATCTCAAGCACACCTGGGGCAACTAATGAAGCCCTTGATTAGTCGCATTAGGTGTGCTTGAGACAACACCTGTTTTGCATATTTGTGCTGTTGTCAGGGATTCTGTTTAGGAGGTTGAATGATTTTGAGACTGGAGAAGTTATTATAAGTTGTATTTTCAGTTGAATTTGGGGAACCGCTTGAATCATTCATTGTGTTGAGCTATTTCAATTGTTTTTGTTTGAGTTGTTAATTATAAACAGCTGAAAGTCTGTACAGTTTGACAATAAACCTGATTTTTAATGGGGGTCGAATAATTTTGATTACAACTGTAAGTCATTTTATAGATTTAAAGTGCTTGCTTATTGGAGTGTAACAAAGTAGATAAAAATTCTAAAATGGACCGACATATATAAAACCAGTGAAATTAGTTGGAATATCCCAAGTGTATCTGGTGATAGGCATTCTTTTAAGACTTTGCGAAAAACCTTATAAAACTCCAAGGTTAATATACACAATCAATACAGTTCAAATTAGGTTGTTCAGTGATTAATGTGATATACATGTATGTCTATTTAAATACCTTTACATTTTGACTTTCTGTAATAAACACGTTTGATAAGGGATTCTTATATTGGACATAATACTAATTTGGTAATATGTTCCAAAACTGATTTCGGGGGAATTTATTGCAGAATGACAAGAATATGCATCGAAGCAACCAAGGGGCCATTGCTGGATTATAAAAGGGAAAACAGGTACACAGAGCCTAGGGCAGAGCAGCAACATACTAAACATAATTACATTCCAGTTGAAAGAGAAAGTACACCATGGTATGGTTCATGAATCAGGATATCTATTAGAATATGTTTCAAACAAGATCCTGTGAAATGTTCAGGCTATTCCAAGCTCTAGACATGGCCAGATGAGACAAAAGGCCACAGGCAAACAAAGAAACAAAAATTAAGATAAAAATAAATAAATAAATCATAATTAAACATTAAATTGATATGTAGCTACTCTCATAGTTGTCTAGGTAGATTTGGACTTTCTTCCTTTCTGTTTGAAGTAGAACAATTTGAAATATGTAGCAAATATATATATTTTTTTGTGTGTAGATATATATATATATATATATATATTTTTTTTTTTACTTTTTAGATTTTTAACAAATAAAACTAAGAATATGTGTGACTCAGCTCAGCTGTTTTCCCTTGGGAAATTCTCAAATAAAACATCAGTCAAAAAAATAGAAAACAAATACAAAACTTGTCACAGATGTTTAGGATGCCTTTAAGGGGCAAACTCATTCGGATTGTTTGAGAATTGTTTTGAGAATTAATGAGCACTTGAAATTAAAGTATATAAAAAAACAATAAGGCAATTGCACTGAAAGGATTATATATATTTTTTTTTTTTATTGGTGGTTAGTGATGTCCCAACAGTTATGCACTGTTCGGTCCGCCCTCTATGTCATCATTGAGTAAACTTTGACCCTGTACCTCACAGTCAACAGACACATTCCAGCCAATCAGCAGCAGACCCTCCCTCCTAGACCCTCCCACCTCCTGGACAGCATACATTTTACATTCATTGTGAAGCTGCATTCTTAGTGAGCTGTCCAGGAGGTGGGAAGGTCTGGGAGGGAGGGTCTGCTGCTGATTGGCTGGAATGTGTCTGCTGACTGTGAGGTACAGGGTCAAAGTTTACTCAAAGATGACGAATAGGGGGCGGACCGAACAGCGCATATGTTCGCCATCCATGGCGAACCGTTCGGGACATAACTATTGGTGGTTAATGGAACAATTGGATATGTAATAAAAGTAAGTGTCCACCATTTATCTACTTAATTATTTAACAGTTCTTATATAATGCTTTTATCCAGAGTAATTTATCATTTATGCTAAAAGAACATTCGGTAGTTAAAAAAACAGGGGGATATACAGGGGGATATACGTGGGCTTCAATCTACTCATACAATTTTATAATATTCACACTTTGATTTTGATGTACATTTCTTTTTTCTAGTGTTTATATATTATGTATAGCAATATCCTCATATGACCAGTAAAATAAAATTACAGTATGAATATGTTTTCTCTTTTTCATGGCCATATCCATCGCAACACAACAATAGGTAATACTCAAGCAATAACTAAGGGAGACCAAAAATATGTATTAGAAGAAAAATGTGGAAAATAAAGAAAATACACCTTATTCCATAATAACTACAGACATAGTTGTTACCATATTCATCAAACTTAGAAGCTCTAACATCAAGCAGGTAATGCTGTATAAATATATTAAAAGAAGTTTAAATGACAGCTTTTCAAATCATGTCTGAATGGAATCTAGAGACAGTTGACCAAGAGGCTGAGGGGATTTAGTAGAGTGAGCTTTAAGTCTGTTTATGTGCCTGGTATACTTGAATGATTGCTGCAACTATCCATCTGCTGATAGTCTATTTGGATGCTCTCGTTCCACTGGGAACCACAATCAAACTGGAAGAGGATTCCATGAGTAATATCTATTAATATAAGACATCTAACCAGATCCAAAGAATAGTCTGTCTCATATTTTGTTGGGATGATCTCAATGCAGAAAGAACAATATCCTCATTCAGATGAAATGCAGAAGCCACTTTAGGCCTAATTCCTGGAACAGTTTTTAAAATAACTCAGTCTCAATGGAAAATCATGAAATGTTCTTCCCTGGATGCCAGATTCTTCTTCCTGATGCCAGAACCACCAAAATAATTGTTTCAATGGTTATACAATTAGGACAAACTAAGTCCAAATGTTCAAAGAGAACACCTTTCAATACTTTAACACAAAAGGAAGAACCCATGTTGGAGACACTGGTTTAATAGGAGGATGGATCTTTAGAATCGTTGTCAGGAATCTGGATGTCTTCGTCAAAAGTCCATTTGTGGTTGGTTTATGCTGACAAGGCTGACACATGAAGAGTAATCCTTATGTTGTTTAATCCTTATCAAGACTGGGTTGGAGAAAATCCAAAATATTCTTAGTGAAGGGATTTCATACATTTAGTTGCTTAGACTGAGACCATGCTAATAAAGTGTCAGAAACACAATAACACGTGGTTGATGTAGTGTGTTTCCTTGCCTGCATGAGAGTGTCCACCACTGCAGAAGAGAAGCTTCTGCTGTTTAGCCTTTCCCTTTCAACATTCAGACCTTCAGGTCTAGGAACAATGGATCTGCATGATGGTCTGTTTCTTGATGTAGAAGGAAAAGACTCTTTGGAAGTTTCTTAGGGCATTCCACACTCTGGAGCAGAGGAAACAGAGCAGTGGGAACCATGGTCTGCGTGGTCAAAAGGGAGATACCTGTTCCTTGAGAAGTCTTCCGAGAAGTGAGAATAGAAGCAGAATTGAAGGAAAGGCATATTACTTTTGGAAATCCCGCCTGCAAGATAGGGCATCCTTTCCGATGGCATAAGGATTAAGACTTCTCAAGAAGAACGTGGACGTTTTAAGAAGAACATCTTCCTGTTCTTGTTGTATGCCATTGTATCCTCTTGTGGAATTCCCCATCTTAGTACAATCCCCTGAAAGGCTTCCTCCAACAGCGACAAGTCACATGGATCTATTTCCATTCTGTTTAGGTAATCGGTGTAGCGGAGGCCTGGTATTCCACAGGCTACCTCCACTAAAGATCCCAGTGAGGCTCAGGAACAAGTGATGGAAAATCCCATAAAGTAATAATTCCAGCAAACAAGGTAATCCACGAATATCCCCATATAGATCCCAATGACTGGACAACACACAGCATCAGGAGCAGAACTGAACTTTTAATCAGTTCACCTTCTTTTAAAGCATGCTCCCATGCAAGGGATGGATTTTCAATAATTATTACAGTAGCCAGTCATACATGAGTTACAGCCCACACATTCCCTCCTCTTAGCCTGACCCATAATCCCATTATGCAGTACACACATTTCCTAGGTTTCTGGATGTACCCCTAAACATAGGGGTACCCCTTTAATTATTATATCCCCTGGTAGCCCTGATCTGGGTGAAGAACATATCCAAAAATCACTCAGATCAGACCAGGGGTTCGGGAGATTGATGGAAGTAGTAAAAAGACCGACCGCATGGGAAGTAACAGCTGAAATTGGTTCCATGCATTTTGGCCCTGCGGTCGGTCACAGAAAAAGGGAAGATATTTGCAAAGAATCACCGATAGGGGCAAATATCTTGCAGAGTGGGCTACGGACCATATTGTTCCCACTTCCCTCAGAATCCCGTTGTATAGGACTGTTAGAATTGGGCAGCTCTAGGTGGAGGGGTTTTCTTTCCCCAGTACATACCTGTATCAGTGGCATTCCATTTAGTATTTTATTTTACCATTACTTCTGATAACGGGTCACTGATATTTTACTCTCTGACCACCCGCCCATAAGATTTCATTACAGTCTTTTTTACTTTTATATTTTCTGTGATCATAGACCTTTTTTTCGTTAAGCCATGCAATATTTTTTGTAACTTGACTTTTCTTAGATCAAACTAAGCACTAAATTGTGCCATAGTTGATCACATACTGCAACATTGTATTGATGCAGTGTTTAGTTATCAGAGGCTCACTGAAAACTTTTGAACAGGTCCTCTGTACGTGTTATTCTTTTGTAAATGTATTATTCATTCTTCATGTTTAGATGCTAGTACGTTACCAAACGAGCTGCACATATTCTTAACCTTCAATAAAGAATTATCATCTCAGTGTTGCAATTTTTTATATTATAATACATTGCAACTAATTGCTCATAGAGTATTATTACTCATTATTTTGTGTTATATCAAGTTATTTACATCTTATTTTAAACTTATTTATTAAAAGTTAATTTTTAATTCATTTGTAGGGCACTCAATGGTTCTGTTTTTTTGTTATTACTACTCTGGTAGTTTTGTGGGTTAACCCCACTATGAGTGTTTTCCTTATAGCTTCCATTTTTCTTTTTTCTGACTAAGATTACAGGACCATTTTTGTACCATGCAGCAAGTGACAAAATTGCAATAACCATCAAAAAAAGATGGGACCTTTTTTCCTCTGACCATACATTACACTCTGGTTTCTCTCTACCTCCCTGCATCGCTTTCAGTCACTTTCAATCGCTTTCAGTCGCAATAGGAATCAGAGAGACATCTTGGTCAAAAGCGATTTTCCACACTAATATGAGACTAAGAGAATCCATATCAAAAAGGGCTGCACACTCCTTTGCCCATCCTCATTCAGGAAAACGGCATTCCATCAAACATCACTTGTCTAACGGACCATGTTATTTACATGATATCCTGTCCCTGTGGACTCCACTGGGGGGGAAAACTGACTTCACCCTACGCGACAGAATGCATGGCCACCGATCAGGAATCATGCCCGCCTTTGGAGATGGCAGGACAGACAAACCTGTAGCCAAATATTTTTTAGAGGCAAAATATTGTCTTCCAACACTCAAATTCATGCCCATTGACCACATCCCCCCTCTTTCTAGAGGAGGAGACGGATCTAGATTGCTTCTTCAACGGGAAACATATTGGATCAGGACATTGAACACTGTGCATGCAAAAGGCCTGAACGAATACATCTGATTCAACTCCTTCTTGGACACACGATAATCAACTGATTAAAAAAAAAATTCTGATTCTTTTTGATGCTTTGTTTTTATATATTAAAATTTTTTTTAAAGATTTTTAAATTTTTTTTTAGAATTTTGGGGGATTTTTTGATTTTACATCGATTGAACACCATTATTCTTTTTTCCCATCTAAAGGACTTTTCCAATACTTATGTTTTATTTCTTTTACTTTTCTATTTTTGTTTATTCTTTTATTACTCTCTCCTTCTTTTTTTCCCTTTTCTTTCTCTCATACACTCCCTCTTCACTCTTACTTCTTACTTTCCACACTTCACTCACCACTCACACATCAGCTATTCTCCACTCATGGATCGATTATCAACTTGTTTGTTCTACCATTATATATGGTCCCTTTTTGTCATGGATATATCCTTTGATATATATCATTATCTATCCTCCTGTTTTTTTTTTTTAATTATTAGTGTATCTCCACATCTTTCTCACATAGTCCAGCACCGCGTTACTATGGTTACCAGACGCGACCGTAGCCTCTTTGTGGCACCGTCATCACGTGATCACGTACACGCTTTTCACACATACGCAGTCGCTATCATTCATACACATAGCGTTTGAACAAGGATCACTGTTGGCACACCTGCACTGGGTAAGTGATTACCTCTTAATAATTTATGTCTTATATAAACATTTTGACATTTGTATGCACATCTTGACAACGACTTTTTCGGATCGAAACGTTGATCGCTTTGTACAACACAAATTCTTTTTGAAAAACCCTCTGGAGTGCTCTCTTCATTATTATATTATTATATTATAAATACTATTAACTACAGAATTATTTGAGTTTATTAAAGGGACACTATACTCTACATATAAAAGCAAGAAAGACAGGTCCCCCAGCCTTCCTTCTTGCTTTTATATGAACTTACAGTTAATAAAAATAATTTTCGAAGCTTTCTTATCATATAAACTTACCTCCATTCCAGCACCGAGCTCCCAGCCATGCCGCGCCCCCTTTTTCGTCAAAATGACGAAATCGCGGGGCTCAATCAGACGATTCTCTCAAAGAAGCGTCATCGTGATCTGGTGCGCATGAGTGGCTTCGCGCTGCACCAATCACGTTCTTCATAGAGCGTCATTGAATGCCGTCCTATGAAGACATTCAGCGCCTCCCGTGCGTTCGTGAGCTAAGCTGTCTGACTGACAGCTCAGCTCGCTTTCTATAAACGCCTCCCTCCTCAGCCAAAATGTGTTTGTATAGAAACACTATATATAGAGATCTCTCTCTATATAGTGTTTCTATACAAACACACAAGTAGTAAAAAATTAAAGACATACACACACTCTCTCTCTCTCTCCATCCATCCCCATCCATATCCATCCACTCCCATCATCCATATCCATCCATCCACTCCCATCATCCATATCATCCATCCACTCCCATCATCCAAATCCATCCACTCCCATCAGAAACAAATAACAGGAACTGAGAATCCATGCCTAAAGTACAATGTGAGACAAAAATAACACACAGAAATTACTATCTAAAAGTTTGACAAAGACTGGTGGTAGAATTAGTGCATGGAAAGTGTTAAAATACCACCATATCAAAATACCCTAGGGTGTCTACTTTTCAAAAATATATGGTTTGATGGGGGGTAAATTATATTGGCCTGTTTCAAAAATGCCTCAAATAGGACATGGGTGTCATGATGACCAGCTGTGAAAATTCCAAGTTGGAAAACTGGAATGCGCACCCCCCAAATAAGGTATTTTAGCCCGCAGAGAACCTGACACACCTATACATTGGTGGTATCACTGTACTCAGAAGATGTTGCTGAACACATATTTGGGTGTTCTATGGCAGTAACCCTTAAAGTTCTCAGTACATGTATTCTTAAATTGCTATGTGTGTCTAACAAATCACCAATTATTATTAGTTTTTTAATTTGGCATAGATTGGTGGTAAAATGGTTGCATGAAAAGAGTCAAAATACCCCGAGTTTATTACCTTAAGTTGTCTTCTCTTAAAAAATCTATACATATGAAGGGTTATTCAGGTATTCCTGACAGATATCAGTGTTACAATGTAACTTTCGTTAATTTTGAAAAAAAAAAATGGTTTGGAAATAGCAAAATGCTACTTGTACTTATTGCCCTATAACTTGCACAAAAAAAGCTAGCAACATGCTAACACTGGGTATTTCTAAACTTAGGACAAAATTTTGAAATTATTTAGCACGGGTGTTTTTTGGCGGTTTTAAAAAAAAGAAATCATCATATTATATAATTTTTCTTATAGTAAATTATATGATATGATGAAAATAATGGTATAGAATAATGGTTTACAAAAAGACCATTTAATGATGAGAAAAATGGTATATAATATGTGTGGTTACTGTAAATGAGTAAGAGAGGAAAATTACAGCTAAACACAAACATCACAGAAATGTAAAAACAGCCATGGTCCTTAACGGTAAGATAATTGAAAAACGGTCTGGTCACTAAGGGGTTAATTCAAAATTCACAATGAGGATCATAAATCATAACGTGTCAATGTTTGCAGATGGCACAAATCTAGGTAATATACAATTGCACTGCACTCACCTGAACATGCATACATTGCAAGGGACTTCTGAGGCCAATTGATACAACATACACAATTTAGCACACTCACTAAACACCAACTCCAAGCCTCACAAAATTTTCCCTCAACATCCACCTTAGGCAAAAATAATGACAATTTAGTTACAGTATGAAAGTAACCCACTTACTCTGGAAAGCATTCCTCTTGGTACTCTCTGCAGTGCAAGGTTAAGTAGGGCCCTGGATTGAGACACCTGTGACAGGTGCAAAGCCCTATTGAATGTATATTGTATAAGACCCCTGAATGTGTCCTGTGGTATATGCAGTGGCATCACAAGGGGGTTGCAGACCACACCAGGGTGCATCGGAGGGGCCAGGGCTGGACTGGCCTACCTGGATATTTCCTGGTAGGTCGTATGCCCAGGGAACCACTGTGTGCTGCCATCAGCCTTAAGACAGTCTGCACTCCCGCGGGCTGTGGCCAATTGGGTGCATGGAGGCATATGCTCATATGCTCCAGACGTCGGCCACGTCTGTAAGAATGCATCGACTGCAAGGCATGCTGGATCTGGCAGTCAGCTGAAAAATGCGTCCATCTGACGGTTGAGGAGAGATGCAAACAGATCCAGGTCCCCGCCAGATCTGCAGACGGTGAAAGATTTGCGTGTCCAGTTGCCAATTGCTGGAATCTCTCCAGTGTCGGGAAAATCAGTCTGCAGCGAGGTTGTCTGAACCTGGTAGATATTCCGCTCGTCCAGATATATGATGCACCGAATTCCCTGGGAGCGTAGTAATGCCGTTACTGGTTTCATTAGTTTGGTAAAGCACCAGAGTGAAGAAGATAGGTTGAAGGGAAGGCAGGTGAATTGCCATAGTTCCTGCTCCCAACGATACTGAAGGAGACAGTGATGGGCTGGTGTTACTGCTACCATGATGTATGTGTCCTTTAAATCAAAGTGGGAGAACCAATCTCGCTTGCAGAGTAGGCTTCGTAACAAATGGATTCCCTCCATTTTGAATTGTCTATACGTTTTGAACTTGTTCAAAAAGTCTCCCAATTTTTTTCCTGACTAGAAGCATGTTACTTATGAAGACATGTGGACCAAAAACTCTTTCGATAGCACCCTTGGTGAATAATTTGTTGAATTTGATCCGTAAAGTCGACTCGTCTGTCAGCGACATTTTGATCGGGATAGGGGGAAAGGTTTGTATCGGATCGTCTGTGAAGTCCAGATGGAAACCAGACACCGTCTGAAGGACCCAAGGATCCCGAGTGAGTTAAGACCAATGTTGGGAAAAAAAGGTTAACAGGACTGCAATAGGTATATGAGAATAAGGAGTGTACATTACCTGTAGCAATGCGACAGCGGAAGGAAGCAGATCCACGTCCTCAGATAGTTCCACGAGAGGGGAAAAACTGCATGTGGTGGAAACGGCTATTGCCCGATGGTCGAGGCCTGTAGCCCATGAATACGGCTCTGCCAGTCACTCGGCCTCTGTACCAACCAGCTCTCCCAGAAAAATGTTGAGTGCGAAATACCTTGTGAAGGGAGGACTGCGCTTTGATTAGCGTAATAAATACGAAAACTGATTACTTAATTATTTTATGAACTTGTTTCCAAATAAAATCCCTTGAGCCTCAGGACCAAGTTCTTTAATGCCTAATTCGGCAAGCTTGGCATCAATTTTGTAAAGGACGGCCTTCCGACGTTCTGTCGAGATGGCAACATTGGCATTGTCTAAGAGGCATAAAGCCCTTTGTGCCCATTCTCACACCATATGTGCGTTAAAAGTGCCACCTGTCAAATCCTCTTCTGCAATAATGAAAATCTGGATGAGCGGGCCCGCAACATCCATAAGTTTATCTTGAGTGGCCTTCAGACCTTGTTCTAAACCACCTTGTCTGGGATGATAGGTCGTGGGCATTCTGCCCTTAATTTGTCTCTCATCTCCAGAGCCAAATTCTGCAGTACTTGGAAATGTGGTCCGGAGGTGTCCCTTCGGCAGATCTAGGGTGCCTGATACATCTAGCGTCAAGTATCTAATAGGGTATCGTCTGAACAGGGGTGGGGTCAGACTCCAAATGGAATTCCTCTTGTGGCATGAGGAAGGACTCATTAGCAAACTTAGATGGAGAGAGATCTCGAGATGCTTTATGAGGTGGGAGATCCTCATCCGAGTAACCCGCACAGTATTCATCTAAAACTTGAAGATGATAGTTAGAGGTTGAACCCTCAAGTGGATCAAAATCATGTTGGAAGACAGTTTCCCTAGGTTTAGAATGGGAAACTCTCAGGGTTTAGGCAGGAGCTTTGCCTTTACCGGCGGTAGCGCTATTACCCTTCCAAAGGTGTTTGCGAGGGACTTCGTCACGGTCTGAACCTTTGGAATCCTCAGAGTCTGACAATTTAGTAATAGTCTCCACAGGGGCTGGCACTGTCTGCTCGCCGAAAGCCACTAAAGCCTTGGGTATGGAGTCAGTGATGGCGTTTTACAGCCATGCCTTGAGTTCAGCAGGGACTACAGGTTCAGGCAAATCATACATATTGGTAGTAATGGATAACAATAGCAGTGGGATCACCACTATAAAAAAAAAAACATTTTAAAAAAATATTTTTAGAATTGATGCAGAGTAACTATGAACAAAAGAGGCAGTGGACTTATACAGGATATAGCTCAAAGAATAATGAATAAATGGATTATCCTGAAAAAAAGAAGTGGGGTTCATCCATTGTTGTTATCAATGGGATTCACCCAATGTAGAAGGACAGCAGAATATCCAGAATCAATGACAGGTATGACCTGTGTAATTAATGTAGGGGTTTACCCTGTATTAGAGGCTGTAAGGGGTCACCCTCAGTATAGAGGCTAGAGGGGGTCACCCTCTGAATAATGCAAGGATTTTAATACAGTGTTTGTTTTATTTGGTAATCTGCAAAAGAAACACATGGATTTGTATGAGACAGGAGTAAACTCCTATATTATATTTATAGAGAGGTCTTATACTATCAGTACGCTAGAATTCACTTACCTAAAAGCTGGGTCGCGATCGCGGTAAAGAGCCGAGACAACCTGTTGCACATAACATGCCAAGAATGCACGACAGGATGGCGTGGGGTAGAAAGCGCGGGAAAGAACGTTTCAAAAAAATGGCCACAAACAGAAAAAGGTGGGATGCATCTCTATGGAGACGTGATAAGGAAACAAACAGTGCGCAGGAAAAACAGAGCAGCTGGATAGAACGTCAAGATGTCGGGAGCCGCGGTAAAGACTGGTAGTGCTAGTAAAGGCACCGAGTATATTTAGGGAATACAAAGTGTATAAAATAATTGTGGGCCGACTAGAAGGTCTGCCCACCTACAAGGATAAAATAAGTAATACCAAATTTAGCATATAGAGGTAAAGTGGACTAAATCCTGAGAAATTATCACAGAAAATAATTAAAGAAACCCTATATTATTAGGATATGATTATTTAACTAACGAACAATAATAGAGTATAATTGGAATAGACTCAACTGGGAGACTAAGCAGCAAAGAAAGAGGGGTTGGGAGAAGCCTGATGGCAGTTCATATTACTACGAGGCATGCTGATTGGCTAAACTTTTTTACACTGATTGTTAACTATTTCTTTGCTGCTGGGAGTTTCAGTAAAGAAAATTAAGCAAATATGAAGCCTCCTGTCTTGCCATAAAATTGAATCAAAATGAGTGCAATTTGTTTTTCACAGTAGTCAGTGGTCATTAACAGATTATATTCTTGGATTTATGTTTATCGATATCAGTCAATATTATAATTGAAAACTATAGTATCCCCTTTGGGGAATTCATCCGGATTGGATGCAATGGCTCAATTTTGTTAAAGGTCCGATGTTCTATTCCTCTACTGATAACAAACCTTTAAAATCTATCATTTTATTAATTCTAGAACTAAGTATGTTGCATACCTCAAACCTAGCACAAACTTAGGGAATGCATCAGGGAACATATTTTGGATATCAATGAGAAAAGTATTTCCCCTGTGAGTCGACATTTTGAAAGTTATAGTGAGGGTAGCATTTCCTACTTTTCCTTTCAAGGTACAGAGTGGTGTTTCACTTCTAAGAGATGAGGAGATATTAAATATATCCTTAATAAGAGAAAAACATTCTGAATATTGCAACTGAACACAAGATGCACTCATGGCATTAATTGTGATTAAACTTATACGACACTAAAAATGATATTGATATCCCTAGTCACTCATTACTTAAATATTGTGTGTATATATATATATATATATATATATATTCATCCCTTAATATTTTGTCTATAGAGTGGACTGTATATATTCATTGGGTTTTCCCTCTTTATTTAATAACAGGGGTTGGTTGTATTTTATTGTAGATATTTAGTACATTTTCTCTTTTGCTCTTCTATTTGTATTATGTATCATTTATTTTAATTTATCCCGTCTCCTTTTCTTATCATTTCCCTTTTTTTTCCTATTATGTATTATTATATGTAGTATTTTGTTTTTCTATTTTAATTAGCAGCCTTTAGTGTGTTTTTATTTGGTTTGTGCATTTTTAAAGTTTGGCAGTGGGGTGACGTTTTACACATATGTGGCTTTGTGGGATTGTTTAAATAGTCTACTATGTATATCATTCCTGTCTAAGGACCCAGGATTTCTGAAACGCTCCTGAAAAGGTTTTTATTTTTTGTCTTTTTGTCCCCCCTGTTTGAGGTTTATGCCCAATAACTTGAGCCTGGATTTTAGTTAGTTCTATTTTTTTATTTTATATTTAGAAGTAAAGGTCAATAGCTTTGGCTTTGCACCCATTCGTGTCCAGGGCCTTATTTAACTTTCTACTGCAAAAAGTCCCAAGAGTAAGAATAGGTGTTAGGTTGCTATAATATAACCCGACAAAAATTGAATACATTGGCATTGAGGCAGACTTATGTAATGTATGATCATATACTGTAACTAAACCCCATTGTAAGTCAGTGTTTAAAAAAAAAAAAAAAAAAAATTCAATTTCGTGAGTTGGTGTTTAGTGAGTGTGCTGGATTACACAATACAAATTAATGTAAGTTGATGCAATGTTATCAGGATATTACTTCTCCTTAGGAGAATTTGAATAAAATAGAGCAATGGACACAGAGGTGGCAGGTTAGATTCAATGTAGAGAAATACAAAGTTATACAACACACTACAACTTATACCCTAAATGTGATTGGGTTAGGGCAACGTTTCCCAAACTGTGTGCCGCGGTGACCTGGGAGCACACAGCGGTGCCGCGGAATGTTTCCCTAATGCTATGATTATAGCACCGGGGAAACATAACTGCTGAACAGGGGACCGATCGGACATTACCGGGCACCTGTCACTTCCTCCCAGCATCACGCAGGGACACCGTGCGAGGGGAGAGGAGCACTGAAGGAGCTACTCCAGACTCACACCAGCCAGTAGGACTCCAAACCTACCTCCTGGACACAAAAGGTAAGATAACAGGAGATATACAGAAATATCACTTGTGTGTGTGTGTGTGTGTATAAGTGAGTGTAAGTGTGTATGAGTGTTTGCAAGTGTGTGCATGACTGTGTGTGTGCATGACTGTGTGTATGAGTGTGTGCATGTATAAGTGTGTATGAGTGTGTGTCTATGTGTATGAGTGTGTGTGTGTGTATGTGTATAAATGTGTGTATGTGCATGAGTTTGTGTGTGTATGAGTGTGTGCAAGTGTTTGCATGAGTGTGTGTACGTGTCTAAGTGTGAGTATGTGTATAAGTGTGAGTATGTGTATTAGTGTGTGTGTCAAGGTGTTTGTGAGTGTGTCAGGGTGTGCATCTGTGTGTATATATGTCAATGTACTTCTGTGTTAGTGTGTGTGTCTGTGTGTGCACACATTTGTGTATGTGCCTCTGTATGTCAGTGTGTATATGTGTCGTGGTGTGTGCATGTATCAATGTTTGTGTGTGTCAGGGTGCATCTGTGTATTTATTGGTGTGTATCTATGTATGTGTCGGTTCTATATGAATTTGTGTGTATGTGTCGGTGTATTTATATGTATTTGTGTGTTAATGTGCACGAATATCCGTGTACGTTTATATGTATGTATGAGGTAGTGTATGTGCCTACATCCAAGCAGTCAAACACCAGCAGATTCAAGCACACACCTGCAATCTAACACAAATATTACCTACAAACACACCCCTGCATTCAAACCCCCCAAAAATATACAAACACACACCTTTACTCACGCAAATGTATATCCGCATTTAAAAGTGAACATTACATTCAGACACACCCCTGCAATAAAATGCAAACATTACACACAAACAGACCCCTGTATTAAACCACTAAAACTAAATACAAGCACTTCTTCAAACACCAACACTGTACATTACACTATAGCACCAGTAATTGCCGCAGCGCTGTACAGATATACAACCTAGCCTCTGTTTAGGGTGCCTTAGAAAATTATTGAAATATTAAGGGTGCCTTGAACCTAAAAAGTTTGGGAAGCACTGGGTTAGGGGAATATAATACATTATAAAAACTTGGTAGTAGCTATATAATATATATATTCATTTTTTATTTATTTTTCAGGTCAATACTTTTTATGCTATTCATTATTTAGTTAATATACCCCTGATTTTTATTCTATCTGTTTTTCTTTTTAAAGGTGTATTCCTACGCCTTTTTTGTGACGTTACTATTTTGATCTAGCCTCTGTTGTTGTTACTCTCTATATCGTTGCACCATATTGCTACATCCTGGTTCTAGTTGTTTTGACGGCATTAGGACATTGGATGCTACTATTTATATCTGGGTATATACATTTTTTATCTTATTTTTCTTGTGGCATTTTCATTTTTACTTCGGATTGGTTAAACCCTTTATTGTTACATTCTGGTCCTAGTTGCTTTCACGGCATTAGGACCTTGGATGTTTAGATCTGTATCTGTGGTTCAAGTGTTTTTATTTATTTTGAGCAGCAGTGTTTTTAGATACTATATTACATTACACTTTATATTATTATATTTCACATTTTCTATTTTTCTATTTTCAATATTTCTATCTTATACTTCAAACAATGACTATGTTTTACTATACCAATAAATATTTTCCTGAACTATTACCTTATGGATATAGCGTGTTACTAGAAACGCTTGCACTTTATTTTTATATTTTACTCTTTATATCTTAGTTTCTCGTCTGTGGTGTACAGCTGCCCATATGTACAATTATATTTAGTTTTATTTTTAGTATTCTGTGTTGTTGATCTATAAAAGTAATAATGCAATGTTCATACATTAGGTGTGTCAAAAATATATCAATACAAATGGTCAAAACCATTGCTTATAGGTATTTACTAAGATTCTGAAGTCATTAGTACTGCAATCCTCCCAACATCAGAATCGCTTCACTGGATGCACCCAAAAAGAAGGTGGACCTGCACAGAAAGCATGTCTGCCCACATTACTGGTAGGTCGACATGGTGTGAATACACACCAGGCTGCCTGCCAATCATTTTAGCCAGCTCAATGAATTTAGACACTGCAGGGAGTTGTTGGAGACAGTTCCCTGGTGCTCCTAAAACCGTGACACCAGGGGACGAAGGGACGATAGTGGGATAACAACAGAAAATTGTAACTGTCCTCGTGGACTTGGAAGCATTGGAAGGTATGCTAGTAGTGCAGTGTATTAAAAAATGCAAATATCAAGGGCTCCCTTGATAAAGGCAATTTTGCCAAAACGTTGGGGGCTTCTTTTTGATTTTCTCCCTCTTCTCACTACCTCTGGTATTTTCTATTGATGGTATGTATTATTTGTTTGGTTTCTTTTTCCGGGGTTCTATATGATTTTGTATCTGGAATAGCATTATTGCCTTTTCTAGCAATTTATCATGTATATATGTAATTGTGATATGTAATTGTGATACATTTTGTATATTTTCTGTATTATCATTGTGGTGTTAATGCTAAGGTCTTTTTTTGTTTGCATCTTGGGATACCTGTTATAGTGGACCCAATTAATAAAGTGTTTTTTATCTTTATGGTTGTGCTGCTCATTCAGTATCTGCTAATATAATGCTGACAGTGAAATGGTAGCGTCCATTCACTTCTACCCCCTCCCTGACTGTAAAAATGCAATCACTGTGACACTTCCTGTACTATTTAAAAGCAAGAGGTGAGCTGACAATTTTAGCAACTTTACAGGCATTATATCAGTGACTAGTAAGCCTATATGGATTAGATTTAATACTGCAAAATACATGAAAATAAAAATGTTTATAATCAATTCTGGTATTGAAAGGGTTAATAAGACCCTTACTTTGTTTTTAAAAAGGATATAAGGAACTAGAAAGCGTACTAAAAAATAAAACAAATTGAAAATGTTAGCTCAGAAGGGTTAGAAAACCTGAATTTGTTTAGTTTATACAGAACAAGAAGTATGTGCATTATTCTGGCTGAAGAGATGGTTTAAATCAAGAAGGATTTTAGTTTCACTATTTTGAGGCACAATCAGATATACCAAATATAACTGTATAGTAGATTTAAGCAAGGGCAAAAATGAAAGGAAAAGGGATAGGAACATTCTTACAAAAATAACAAGATAACACACTGCTCTATATAAAATAAAATAAAATAAAAGGAAAATAAACAGATGAAGGAAGGGAAGAAATAAAATAATCAAACATGGAAAAGTAATTTTAATCCATTTCAGAAGTAAGCATGAAGAAAAACTACATATAATTTTTATATATTTTTTTGCATTTCTTTTGTTTTTCAGAAAATGGCATGCAAACGGAGCAAACAAATATACTACGAAGATTGATCACTTAAGGTATGACCGCGGCTGATCTTTCTATGGACTGCAATATATTCTCAAAGGAAAACCTCATCTCCAGAATATTCAAGTGTAGAAGCAATTCATATTTCCCAAAATAGATCTAAAGGTCAAAAAGACAACAGTTTGAACAACAAAATTGACTCCATTTCAGTATTTCTCATTTTTCAATATTTAACTAGGGTACTGGAAGAAAACCAATTTGAGCTAATAAAAAAATAGATTAAGATAAATGAAATAGAAGCTTAAAGAAAATGCGAAACATACAGGAAAGTAAATGCATTTAAAAAATAGTCATAATTTGAAGTATAAGATCTAAATAATGAAAATAGAAAAATAGAACATAGAAAATAAATGACTAGGAATATCAATACAGTATTAAGAACATTAGAATAAAGATGTAAAAAAAATGCCAGAATGTAGTCCTTCGAATTAATAAAAAACAACATGCTGTTAGAAATATATTGAAAATCTCTAGGTGACATGAACACCAGCTCCATCTTCTTAAATCTCTCCCCTTCCACTCCACCTTTCTCATTCTCTCTCACTCCAGCTTCCTCTCTCACACACTTCAGCTCCCTTTTTCTCCTCTAGCTCCATCTCTCTCTCACCTCCATCTCTCTCTCTCTCTCTCCCTCCAGCTCCATCTCTCTCTCACCTCCATCTCTCTCTCCCTCCAGCTCCATCTTCCTCCCTCTCTCCCCTCTCTTGCTCTAGCTCCATTTCCCTCTCTCTATCCCCTCCATTACCTTCTTTCTCTTCTCTCCAGCTCCACATCTCTCTCACCCCATCGCTCTCTTTCCACCAGCTCCATCTTTCTCACTCTCTTCCCACTAGGTCCATCTTCTGTCCTCTCTCTATCCCCTCCAGTTCCATTGACCTTTATTTCTCCCTTTTTTGTCTTCCCTCCATTTTCCTCTCTCCCCTTCTGCTCCATCTCTCTCTCTCTCTCTCTCTCTCTCTCTCATTCAGCTGCCCCTCTATGTCCCCTCCAGCTCCAGCACCTACTCAATCCCTCTTTAACTTCCTGCTCCATCTTTCTCCCTCTCTCCCCCGCTCTATTTTCCTCCCTCTCTCCCTTTCAGATCCCTCTCTCACCTGCAGCACCCTCTCTCTCTCTGTTACATCATGTTCCTCCCTTCCTAAAATGACAGATCACATGTTGTTTGATGCTGGAGGAAGTCTGGCCAGTGTTGTCAGGCAGGTACCGACCAGCTCCTTCACAGACACTGCATCTAAGCTGTCATTAATGATTGCAGGTGATCCCCTATCATCAGGGACTGTGTGCAATATTATAAACCACCCAGCACCTCTGTTGGTGCTCCTTTCTCCCTCCCATATCTGTGGCTGTGCAGAGGACCCACCAGGAAATTTCTGGCCCTGATAGACAGAGAGGAGGGGTGTATCAGTTGTGTGGGCAAGCTGAAATCCATATTGGGTGTCTGGGAGAAGAAGGTGAAGGTGGATTGCTGATTGCACATAACTTTATCAAGAAGCTTAGAGAAATAAGGTCACAAGCTGTTAGGAAGGGCAGGAAGGTCGAAGGCTTTCTGTAGAAGAGGAGATGTAACTGTCATGTTGAAGGCACTAGGATAGTAACCAGTAGTGAGAGAGTGACTAAAAACTGAGATACAGTAAGTTAGAATGACTGGCTCAAGGGGGGTAGGAGAGAGTGTGGTATAGGATCATTTTTGTAGTTGGTAGAATTGGATTGCTTGATGATGAAAAGGAGGTTATTATCAGAGATGTTGACAAAGGAAGACAAGGTATTACAGTTAGTGGTAAGAATATGAGATGATTCCCGGGTAGAGACGGATGCTCCTATGTTGATTATTTTGCTTGAGAAATGAAAAGCAAGTTCTGATGCTGTAAGGGGAGAAGAGGAAGTGGGTGAAGAAAATGGCAGTGTCTGAGAATAGTTTTTAGAAAACGTATTATCCAGATGAGGTGTGCAGGTCAATATTCTGTCATTTCAATGCCAATACCACTCACTACAATGAGAAACAAATATTTATTGGTCATCAGATGATCTCTGTTTAAATTTTAACATAGCATGCTATGACACTTCCCATTAATTCAAATTAATGTGGCATGGATCTTAAAATTCCACTGTCTTCTAGGGCCAATACAAGTAGAGGAGAAATTCAGTATATGAGCCAAGAGGCGAAACGCGCATCAGAGGCCTTGTGATACATACCTCAATAGTTATCAGACTTAGGTAGGGTGCACTGAGAGCTGCGAGGTGAAACGCGCGTCAGAGGCTCTGTGATACATACCTCAATAGTTATCAGACTTAGGTAGGGTGCACTGAATCCACGCTATCTTCAGATGAAATTCACTAGATCTTCTTAACTTGTAACAACGGCGGGTGTGAAACGGGATTATCTTGAGCATAGAAGTTATTAGGCATTTGATTAAAGGGTGCCCTTGAAGGCAAAGAATAGGGACATTATGTATGTTTACATGTTTACCCAAGCTAGAAAACCATCCTTAATATTATCAATGGCAGTTTGCCATTCACGTTTCACTCCATACTGCAAGTGACACTTTTTGTTCCACATTGATACAATCTGTACCACCATAATTGTATCAAATATTTAACTATGTATACAGCTGCCTACACTTAATGAATATTGTTATAGAAACATAGATCTTCTTCTGAGATAGGGGATTAGTCCGTGGAATTGGTATGCAATTTATATATAAAATAGTGCACGATTAACCTACTGAGACACTTTTAAATCAGTCTAGTTAGAAGGCTCGACAGCTACAGAACGAGGCCCCTAGAGTAGATTAGCAGCTCCAGCTACCCGCACTGGAGCCCTATCAGATTCATAAATCCACGATAGTATTAAAGTTCTTTATCAAATCGAACAAAATGATGATCGAATTATCTACTTATAATTGGTCATATTTTAAGAGACAGCTAACTAAGGGTTAACTTTACTCCTATTAATACAGTAATCTTTGGCGGCAAATTTATTTCCATCGCACTTTTGTTTCGTTGTTAACTTAACAGCAACAAAAGGGTTAATACTCTATCGGAAGTGCTTGAATAGCTGCTATCCTATACCTAAACAGCCATGTTTGCTGATTTTATATAATGGTGAAGATATTGAGATATATATATATCTTATTGAACATTTTAATTACAAACCATTAAAGGTTAAGTTTTAAAATTCTAATTTTTTTCTTCTACTGATACCAATACATTTTTTTCTTTACTGGGCACATTTTGCATTTATTCTATGGCTTAGACTCCTTTTCTATCGAGCATAAAATTTGGAATTAAACTTGGGGGTTACCCCCCACTATAGGAGTCATAATGTAATTATATTGAATTCCTTGTTACTTTTACAAATTCAGTATAGCTTTAAAATCGTTATTTTTTTTAATCAGCAGGTAGCAGTGACAGCAGCATTAATACAAAATAGTAAAAACAGAATAGTGCTTGCTGTTGTGAGCACCTACAAGACAGTTGCAATTTTTCAGCAAATGTCTCTCCTCCACACTAAGTCCAGCATATATTTACCAAAATGTTTCGTAAATTGAGTCACTCTACATAATCTTACCTGGCTGAGATTGAGTGAGTATATCTGTTTATACAAAAACTTTCTTTTTAAAGCTTGAAGGATCCAAGAAAGGGCCTCTTCCTGCAAAAGCCAAAATAAAAAAAAGTAAACATTGCACAATAATTTGAAAAATGTATGGGTGAAATCACAACACATTAGCAATGGGACAAAATATGGATTAGTACATGTGAATATTTATTAGCTTTATATCCTCATATAAGGACTGAAAAAAAAAAAAATATATAAAATATAATATAAATAATTATTGTTTTATTATTTATATAGCGCCATCACATTCTGTAGCGCTTTACAAATGTGCATATTGATTTGGAAAATACGTTTAACAATTACTTCCTAAAAGACTGGGATATTTTTGGAAGCGAAAGAGGTAATACTCACAGCTAATATTTTGGCTGGTGTAATTCATGTAAATTAAGTATTTTTTATTTGCTTTGATAATTTTATTATTGAAAACATTTATTAATAAATACAAAAAATAGTTACTGTTTTTGATCATAAAAAAAATCTAGATTTTAAGATTGTACCATAATCCCTTGAGTCATTTTCAATGTAAACAACAGATGTGGGTTTTCTGAAAATGATAATACATAAAAATACCAACCAAAAGCACAAATGGAAAATAAAAGACTGAATCGTAATTATCACCAGAGGAGTTGTCAGATTTATTTGGTTAATTAAAAAGTAATTATATCTTTAGAGTTGCATAAAGGTCACTAGAAGCAATCTTTAAATGTTGTTCCTTTAACTCCAATTCTTCGTATACATTTGCCATCTGATAATTACAAATATAAATCTGTTCACTTCAAATCTTAAAGGCAAGAACTTTGGACTGAAAAAGGAATTTTTATTGGATGTTTTCTTATGTATCAATGTGTTTTTGCTACTGCTCTGTACTCCAGTCTTAAACAAATATTTTGTTTGTGTAACCAAGTCAGATTATTTTTTAAACCATAATAACTAGCTATGTTTTCCAGAGCTCCAGCTGACTGGCCAAGGATTATTGAGCTCTGCTTTGAAGCCTCTGAATGAAGAGCAAATTATTTTTGCCACCACTCACACTGCATATATGAATGAACTATGTGACCACGAGGATGAAGTTGCTTACTCAAGTAGAGGAATTTGTGATAGATGACTAGGTTTATTGAAAATTGTAGATTTTTAGGGAAAAAGCAAGACACTACATTTTCTCAAAAACCGTTCCTCCTACATAGTATTTTTTCCCAATTTTAGATATTTTACATTTTTATTTTTTTCTATAACAAAATTAGATATTTAGAAAAAAAATGGGAATAACGCAGGGAAGAAAAAAATACAAACATATATGCTCAAATACAAATGTATATATATATATATATGAAACAAGGGGGGGGTTGGCTGCACTCCTATTATTTTTGCCTAGATTAGGTGTTTTTAAAAAAACTAATAAAATCTTTCAACATTGAAGTTGCTGTTTAGTGGATAGGTGAGTGCGCTGGATCTTGTGTATTGTATTATTTGGCCCCCAGCAGCACCCCCATTTATGCATGTTAAGGTGAGTGCAGCCAACCCCCTCATGTTTTATATATATTTGGGAGTCTAGCCAACTCCTTGGTTTTGCACCCCTCCCTGTCACAGGTGCCTCATCCCAGGGCCCTATTTAGCCTTGTACTGCAGAGAGCCCCAGATGGAATTTTTTTCCTCAAGTAAGTGGTTAATCTCATAAGAGCAGACATTAGGCTGTTAGTGTAGGACCTGCCAAAGATGGGGTACATTGACGTTGTGGCAGGCTTATGCAATGTATGATCATATAATGTAACTAAACCCCCATTATTTTTGCCTAGATTAGGTGTTTTTAAAAAAACAAATAAAATCTTTCAACATTGAAGTTGCTGTTTAGTGGATAGGTGAGTGCGCTGGATCTTGTGTATTGTGTTATTTGGCCCCCAGCAGCACCCCCATTTATGCATGTTAAGGTGAGTGCAGCCAACCCCCTCTTGTTTTATATATATTTGGGAGTCTAGCCAACTCCTTGGTTTTGCACCCCTCCCTGTCACAGGTGCCTCATCCCAGGGCCCTATTTAGCCTTGTACTGCAGAGAGCCCCAGATGGAATTTTTTTCCTCAAGTAAGTGGTTAATCTCATAAGAGCAGACATTAGGCTGTTAGTGTAGGACCTGCCAAAGATGGGGTACATTGACGTTGTGGCAGGCTTATGCAATGTATGATCATATAATGTAACTAAACCCCCATTATTTTTGCCTAGATTAGGTGTTTTTTAAAAAAACAAATAAAATCTTTCAACATTGAAGTTGCTGTTTAGTGGATAGGTGAGTGTGCTGGATCTTGTGTATTTTTATATATATATATATATATATATATATATATATATATATATATATATATATTTGTAAATATAAATGTGTAGTTTGATGTTTAGTGTTATACCAAACAATGAACATCTACAACAATGGTTCCCTAAACTTTTTAGGTTCAAGATGCCCTTAATATTTTAATATTTTTCCAAGGAACACCAAGTCAAAACAAATTTCTAGGTTGTATATATGTACAGTGCTGCAGCATATATTTGGCCCCTTGTTTAAAAAAAAAAAAAAAAAAACAATCCAGGCACAATAACCACTACAGCACTTTGTAGTGGTTATGGTGCCAGTAGTGCCGTAGTGCCCTCCCAATGTAAGTAGTCAAACTGTTTAAGAGCAGTTTGACAACTTACCTGGGATCTGCCGGGATAGGGGCTGTAGTAAGGAATAGGGGCAGTAGTGTGTGAGGGGTGCAGTGTTTGTGTGTGTGTGAGTGGGGCATTGTGTTTGTGTAGGATATAGTGTGTGTGTGTGTGAGGGGTGTGGTGTGTGTTTATGTGGGTCAGTTTGTGCATGGGGCAGTGTGTGGGGGGGCAGGTTGTATGAGGGGCTCAGTGTGTTGGGGGGCAAGTTGTATGAGGGGCACGGTGTGTGTGTATTGGGGGGTAATGTGTGTATGGGGGTAATGTAATGTGTGTTTGTATAGGGGCTGTGTGTGTATGGGGGTAAAGTGTGTTTGTATAGGGGCTGTGTGTGTGTATGGGGGGGAGTTATTGTGGGTCTGTGGGGGTGTGTGTATATATATATATATATATATTTTACATTAAAAATAATAATTTTCATATCCCCCCCCCTTCCCTGCTTACCTTTGCCTGGTGGTCCAGTGGGGAAGCCCTGGTGATTCATGTGGTGAGAGTGAACTCTAGCCTGCAGCTAGAACATCAAATAAATATTTTGCGGGACTGCTGTGTGCCGGACGCTGCGCCTGCCACGGTTTATCTACTAGATGCAAATATATATTACTGAATATCTATTACATGCTGTACACTTTGCATTTAAAAGAAGAGGGAAATTAACAATCTGATGTAGATTCCTAGTTACAATCCCTTTTCCACTAGGCTGTCTGACCCCTAGGTAAATTTATTCATTTATTTTGTGTGTGTGTGTTTTATGAAGAAATTTTAGTTTTTCACAAATAAGAGAGGGGTGGGGGTGGGAGAAGTACAGAAAAGAAAAGGGGAGAGGATGGTGGGGGGTGTGGGGGGGGAGTACAGTGGTATTGGTTCATCCATTCAAGGTACAGTCAAAGACAGATGTTCCATTCCAATTCCGGGTTACCCAGTCTAGAACTAATTTCTCAAGTATATAGTAACTTGAAAAGACAATTTTCAGAAATTGTTGTTCCTTATACTGCAAAATGCACGTTAGAACTAACACTCAGTTCTGGCTCAATATAACAACCTTTCGCACTGATCGGTTACATAGTTTTCCACCACCCGTGGCGGTAGCCAGATTCAATTTAGCCTCCTCTACCACTCAGTCTCATGGGCTTTCCTGATTTCCATGTGTTCGACTCTGGTATAAAATAAAGTATCATATATATGTTGTTTGTCTATCTCTGTCAAGAGGATATGTAGCGTTAGTTTCCGCTTAGGACTTGGTCTTAGGCATGGTCTTAAGTAAGTCCGGTAGGAGAAATATGTGTTGTTGGAATGGAGAGATACGTTCGTAATTTCTAAAAGGGGCCTCTGGATCGAAGTCCACATTAGTGATATGCGTGCGCACTCCCACCATACGTGCATTACTGTACCTCTCTGGAGCTGTCATCTCCAGCATATTGGAGAGGAGGTTGGGAATATTGTATGTATGCAAATTGGTACCATATACAATCTATATATCATCTTCCACTGTTGCTCCAGAAGGGGGACGGATTTGATATGTTTTTTAGAGGTCAAAAGGATCTCTTTCCATCTGTGTTGTGTAAACTCTTGCCCCAAACCATTGTTATGCTGGCTTTGAGCCAGCAAAAGGTAGAAACACTTCTCAGGATTTGTAACACATGGAAATAGGTTTACAAGAATATGGTAATATGCCATTGTTACATATCTTTTTTTTTTTTTTAATAAGAGTTCCAACTCTCTCAGTAAAACATTCATTCTTTAGAATTATCTTACCGACTATTTATCATATATTTATAAAAACTAATTCTGTTCATTTTTGTTCATTTGTAGGCCAACACTTTAAAAGTAATTGAAGATTATGCTAGCTTTAGTGTACTAATAATCTTAATTTTAATAAGGAGAGGAGGCGAGTATTTTGCATAACTCTCTTTACTAAACTCCATAGCAGTAAAGAAAGGGAAAGTAAGAACCAATCAAAACACAGTAGGAGCTATAGTATTCCCAGTGAACCTCTTTCAACTAGCGACATCGCAGACGGACAAAGTTCAAACAATTCTGAATCAAAGCCAGTCTTGGGTCTGTAACCGGAGAATCAATCCAAATGAATTAGGATAATCCATGGGTAATGTAGGATAAACTTGGGATAATCCGCATAGAAGTAATCGTAGGTCCAAGTGGAATTACGCTGAAACGAGAACATGGAATAGTTTAGGTACCAGTCGTAAGAACATGAAAAACATGGAAGGCATCTGATTAGAATATCTCAGTAAGACTATAATACTAAAAAGACAGTATACTATTAATCGATATTTCTCTCCCTACGGTACAACAAGGTATAAGTATCATGACATACGAGAGATACACAATAAACGTTGGATAGTCAGGATAATGAAGGGAGAGATAGAACAATCTAGCTTCATAAAGTACGATAGAGGAAATTGAAGAAGGAGCAGCGTAGATATATTTGAAGATTGAAAGGGGTGGGTATGGGTGGGAAAATACTCGCCTCCTGTCCTTATTAAAATTATGATTATTAGTACACTAAAGCTAGCATAATCTTAAATTTTATTAAATGACAGGTGGCTTCGTATTTTGCATTTTTAATGTTGATGTAACAAAGAAAATGCTGCGCAGGAGTTCGGTCTAAAGTAGAAGGTCCGAAAAGTGTATTCGCGGGACCAGTCAGACGCACTTAGGACGTCTGATAATGATGCTCCGGCTGCGTAGGTCGGAAGAAGCAGCTGCGCCTCTCACGAATGAGCCCCGAAAGTGGCATCCACGCCTTCCAGTGACAAAATCCACTGTACCCATCTAGTGAGGGTAGTAGGGGAGACTGGATTGTGTGGCTTGACGTAGGAGATCAGGAGTTGGCCGGAGGAAGTCAGGCGAAGAGAGGCAGTAGCCGTCACGTAGCTGTGTAAGGTTGTGATCACACATAGTTGAGGTTCTGTGACGAAAAAGGGGTAAAAAATGCCGGTGGAGTTTGATTTGGTGTGTCGGGAGGTATGGAAGGTGACCCCTTCAGAATCTATCGAAAAGGCATCGACTTCAAAGGCTCTAACGTCGGCTACCCGGCGAAAAGAGACTAGGCAGAGTAAAATCGTCATCTTGGCCGAAAGTTGGTGGAGTGAAAGTCTGTCGTTAGAAGACCATCCGCTTAAGAAGGTGAGGACGAGGTCCACGTCCCAGAGGGCCAGGGGACGTTCGAGCCGTAAACCTCTCAATAATCGACATACCATAGGGTCCTTACCTGCCGGATCCCTTGGATAAGAATATGGGCCGCTGAGATCGCCGATCATTCTATATGATTTCCCGGTTGTAAAAAGCGACGACAGGAAATTCTAAATGGCGGGAATAGGTGCTGTAAGTGGATCGAGGTTCCGTTCCATGCACCAAGAGGACCAGGAGGTCCAAGCAGAGAGGTAGCATAATCTTGTCCCCGGTGCCCATGAATCCCATAAGAGGTCCCTAGCAGTCTGTGATAGTTCACTGACTTGCCAGGTACCACGGAAAGAGTCCAAGCCACCAGTGAGAGTCTCTCTTCCAGCATTAGCGGGTGAGGGTTCCCCTTTGGGTCCGTGAGGAGAGTCGGGTGGGATGGTAGCAAGAGCGGGTCTGCGAAAGATAGTGCTAGAAGATCCGGGAACCACGGTTGACTCTGCCATAGGGGGGTAATCAGGAGCATAGAAATCTGGTGTACCTTCAGATAATGGAGAGTCCTCACTATCATAGCGAATGGGGGAAATGCGTAGGCGCCGAAGGGCGGCCAAGTTTGTAGGAAGGCGTCCATCACTTTGCATTCCGATCCGGGAGCCAGCTGAAGAAGTCTGAGGTTTGTCTGTTGTTGTGGTACGCGAAGAGATCCAGATGGAAGGGTCCTCTAATTCGCAAGAGGACGGTGAATATCTCTGGGTCCAGCATCCAATCGCTGCCGTCTCTCCAATGGCGAGAGCACCAGTCGGCTGTGAGATTCGTCTCCCCTGGTAGGTATTCCGCTTTGAGGGAGATGTTGCGTGGAAGGCAGAAGTCAAACACTTGTTTCGTGAGTTCAAATAGGAGTCGTGAGCGAGCTCCGCCTAGGCAATTGAAATAGCGGACGACTGAGATGTTGTCCATCCTGAGGAGAATGCAACAATCAGATTTGTCCCTTGCCAGGCTGCGTATGGCGAAGGAACCCGCCAGGAGTTCGAGACAGTTGAGTTCCTGTGAAGTCCAGGCTCCCCTTGTCGATACTCCCTCGCTCGTGGCTCCCCAACCCCAAAGCCTGGCGTCTGATTCCAGTACGAAATCTGGGGTTTCTCCGAATATAGTTTGGCTGTTTCAGGCCTGCATGCTGTCTAGCCACAATTAAAGTTCCTCCCTGACCTCTGCCGTAATCGGTACTGGTTGGTCGTAGGTGGGATTTCGGCGGAGGAAGGATGCCTTGAGGTGTTGCATTGCCCTGTAGTGGAGTGGTCCCGGGAAGATGGCTTGAATGGATGCCAATAGGAGGCCCACAATCTGAGCGAGATTGCGTAGAGTGACCAATCGGCACCGGAGTCTCTTGCGGATTTCCTTCCGAATAGCAGTGATCTTGGTTGTTGGGAGGCGTAGTGTGCTGGAGACGAGTCGATCTCGAATCCCAGGAATTGTATGGTTTGGGACGGAGTTGTATCCGATTTCTGATCATTTACCGTAAACCCTAGGGACTCTAGGAGATCCACGCCAAAACGTGTGTGTAGTCTGAGTCTTGACTTGACGGAGTAGAAGAGCAGGAGGTCATCCAGGTATATAATGCAGCGAATTCCTCTTGCACGCAGATGAGTAAGTACCGGCTTCAGTAGTTTGGTGAAGCACCATGGGGCTGAACTGAGGCCGAAAGGGAGACAGGTGAATTGCCATGGTCGATCGTACCACATGAAGCGGAGAAAACATCTGCTGTTGGCGTGAACCGTTACTGAAAGGTAGGCGTCTTTGAGGTTGAATCTCATGAACCAATCGCCGTCCTGCAGTAGGTCCCGTAAGAGGGGAATTCTCTCCATTTTGAAGTTGCGGTAGACCACGTGAGCATTGAGTGTACAGAGGTTTATGACCGGCCGCAGGTCTCCTGTTTTCTTTTTTTACTAAGTAGATGTTGCTGAAGAACCCTCCGGAGTCCGGGGCGAGTTCTATCGCACCCTTGTTGCGGAGTTCACAAAGTTCGACTTGGATGAGTCTGGTGTTCTCTGCCAAGCGGTTGAGCGGTTGTGGTGGGAATTCTTGATAAGATGTGGTGACGAAATTTATGACGTATCCTCGTACCGTCTGAAGGATCCAAGCTTCTGATGAAATGGTCGTCCAGTTCTGAAAGAAAAGGGAGAGATGACCTGCATGCAAGGTGGTTGGAGGTAGATGATAGCTTACCTGGTGCAAAGCGGGATCTGCCACGTCCACGGGTACTGTGTCCTCTGTCCGAACCTCTTGAGTAGGTGAAAGGTTGACGGTATCCCACTTCCGGGTAGATGGGTTGAGGTCTTGAGGATCTGGGGCCTGATGGCCAGAAACTGCTGGCAGCACGGCCCCTGTGGCGGCTAGCCCATCCAAAAACACCCCTAGAGGGGTATTGTCTGAAGACCCTCCTCATTGACGTTTGAGCTTTACTTAGTGAGGTAAAAATGTTCACATAGAGATTCAATTCCTTTAGGAATGGGTCTCCAAATAATTTGCCCTGTGCCAGAGGTCCAAGTTCTTTGGTGCCCAACTCCACCAACTTCCCGTCTATGCGGTAAAATGCTGCATTACGCCTCTCAGATGAGAGGGCCACTGGTCTGCTCATTGGAAGGCATCGTCTGCCAGGTACATGATGCTGGAGCGGGGTCCGGAGGTATCTAGTAGCTTGTCTTGGACTCCTTTGAATCCACTCTCCACCCCGCTGCAGGGGTTGTGACCACCTCTACTCATGAAGGTAGTGATTACCTGGTCAAATTCAGGTGTCAGGGCTACTTGATCTGGTAGGGAAGGGCGAGGGCATTCCAACTTCAATCGGTTGTGGACTACCTTGTCCATAGGTTTACGTAGCCATAGGTGCATAAACTTAGCGAGGTGTTCCGGAGATGTCCAGTCTGTCAAGCGCGTGTGTCTGATGTTACGTGGGTCAAAGAGCGTCTGGCCCATAGGGTCCAGAATAGCCTCGTCTTGTGGCAGGGAGGTGTCCCACGTCCCTTGCCATTCGGCAGCAAATTAATCTGAATCCCCTGTATGAAAGGGTTTAGATTCTGAGCCCCAGGCGTCGTCATCGGATTGAGATGCGTTAGCCTGCCATTCATCCAGTATGGCCATAGTGTCATCAATATCTTCCTCCTCCTCTGAGGAGAACACTTGGAGAGGGGCAGGGGTGACGGCAGCAGGGTTATTCACTGAAATGAGAATTCGGACTGAACTTAAAGTGAATTTTAAATTTAAGGTAAAAAAAGCTCAACTAAAAAATAAAATCTAAACTATGCTTTCAGTTCAGCTATGTTGGCTTTACATTTGAAATTAAATTTGAATTGACTTTGAATTCTCATTTTAGTGAATAACTGTTAAGGATTAGTGATGTCCCAAACGATTCTCCTCCCTCCCAGACTCTCCCACCTCCTGGACAGCATCCATTTTACATTCATTGTGAAGCTGCATTCTTAGTGAGCTGTCCAGGAGGTGGCAGGGTCTGAGAGGGAGGGTCTGCTGCTGATTGGCTGGAATGTGTCTGCTGACTGTGAGGTACAGGGTCAAAGTTTATGTTTATGTTTGCCGTCCGTGGCGAACCGTTCGGCGAACCGTTCGGGACATCACTGTGGCGAAACCGACCTCGCCACTGGACATTGGAGAAGACTGATTGCCAGCCTCCTGCCATGTGACTATGGCCCCTGTATTGCCCTTTAAAAACTGATTTGGGCTTATGGACTTTTATTGTACAGTGCTGGCCCTTTTAAAAACAGTGTATGGACACATGGAAACTTTTTGGACACTTTTTCTTCCCCTTTGAATCCCTGGAAAGGTGAGTCTCTTTCCCTCCCCCAGCTCCATTGTTCTCCAGCAGGGAGTTGTCCCAGGGACACTGCCAGACCAGTGGGAACTGGTTTGGGAAGGAAAAGCCATGCTTGCAATTGATAATAAAGGACCTCAACCTAACTTTTTAACCCCTGGACAGATTCATGTGATTTTTACATATGTTGCTCCCCGAGTTATGCTGATAACAGAAATATAAGTTTTATTCGTATGTGATGTAAAATCAGGGAGTTCTAAAAATGTATAAAAAGTATGATTTTTCAGCTTGGATATCATTGAGTAAATACAGTAAGAAACTTAATTATCTCCCAAGCAGAGGGGAGGAGAAGTATGGGAGTGCTTGTACTGTATACTACGTGTTTATTGGTTGTTCTGTAAACCCCTGTGGGCGGTCCTGTATGTGTTAAACCTGCATAAAAGAAGGCCCTTTGGTGCCAAGTAAACAGTTCCTGCTTAACCCTCAAAGTGAAGTGTCGTCTCATTATTGGGGGAGGATTTATTGTATGCTGTTCCAGTTTGACTGCTAGGAGTGTAAACCTATTCGCATGGTTTTTCCTATTCGGCTGTATACAACATTCATATGCTTGAGAGCATTCATATGCTCCTACGGTTCAGTGGTTTTGGTGTCTGCTGCAGTGCTTGGAGTCCTCAGGAAGTGCTAGGAGCATCCTTTAACGGAGGTACCCAGTCAGGGTGCCAGGTGATCCGTTACAATCACTATTAAGGATACAATAGCATAGACCATCATCCATCTTGCTTATAAATTATGCATTTAAATTTAGTGAAACAGCAGAATTAGCAAATAATGGTTCGAAGAACAAATCAGAATGTTTAATAAAGTAATTCTAGCCCAGCTACTTTAAGTTTACCCTGCCATGCTCATTTGCCTCTAATACACGCTAGATACAGATGTGTTTTCCTCAGTGTCTTGTTTTGAGGACCATTTAATAGTGAACCATGGTCACATACATGTATATTAGTAAATAACCATTAGAATAAATAGTATTCAGTGATAACTGACAAACTCACATATAAGTATATAATAAGTTGTGTAGTGAAGTGCCTAAATAATGAGGTGGGTGGAGCCAGCAGCCATACTGACTGGACACGTTTCTGAGGAGCTACATGCTAGCCATTGAATTACTTACAGTAATCTCATTATTGATCAACCTTAGCAATTCCAGACTTTGTGGGTATGCCTTTCTAAAACAATAGCACACAGAAACAAAAAAAATAAAAGGCAGATAAGGCTCTGATTACCGCTGATATTGGAGAATTGCTCTGGAGGCCACAAAACACCTGTCATGACATCAACCTCTGATAGGCCTTCCCTTTCAGATGTGGGGGAGATGCAGAGGGATAAGATGCGCACTCACTTACCTCCAACATATGCCGGGCATTGATGGAGGGAACGCTGAGAAGACTTCTGGAGAATTTCTGCCGAAATATTGCTTCTGACATAAGTCAATTCAGGCAGGAGGTAGGCAGGGTGTCCATGCGTATTCATGATGCAGAGTTGAACAGTGCTGTCCATGAAGTTCGCACTTCCAGCTTGGAACACATGCTACAGCCCAAACCCAGAAGCAAATGGCAGCTATGGAGGATAGGAAATGCTGTAAAAATATAAAACATTTGAATTCTAGTAGATCTAATAAATGTGGCTGAGATTCCTCACTTGTTTAGGAGATTGCTTGTGAAATTATGTTCCACCAAACAAGTCAAAGTTTTGCTTTTGAATGGTTGTTATCAAATTCGAGCACCAACGACAGGCACCATGGGAGCAAACATAGATGTTATAATCCAATTCCAACATGGTCAGGATTGACAGGACTTTATGGTGGTGGTCTCTATATCAACTGTCTGATGTTTTTCCTCAGGATTCCGGGACTTTAAAAGTCTTTAAGACCTCAGAAGTAGCCTGCACCCTTCAGAAGCTTGGGTTGTCTGTCAACGATATGGGCTCAAAACCTCCAACACATTCACTGCAACTGACTACCAGAGATCCTGAGCAGGTTCACCCATTTTTTCCAGCTCCTCAGCGAGGAAACCCCACATCTGCAGTGATATCATGAATGGCTCACTTGCTATCTTGACAGTTTATTGTTTAGCCTATATTTTCACCTATTATTGTTTACTTTATTAGTTCACTTAATGAATCCAATGACATCCTGAGTGTTCCTGGGGACACATGTTTATATGCAAGTCTGGCCTGTATATGCTGGCATTTGGGGTTTATTCCCCCATAATACCCCTCTCCCCTGCCCACTTGGCATCTATTTGAGTTCCTCATCTACCTTTAACAAAGTGGGTGTTAGCCTCTTGTAATTTTATTTAGCTATATTTACTATTTGTTATTCATGTATATTTCAGAGGCTTCTAGCATTCTCTACTCCTACACAGCTAATCTTTTGAACCATAGTAACTTCTTCTGGAACAAGATGCACTGCTACCATCTGCTGTTATCTTACATAATATTATTATAAAAAACCTTTATCCCAAAAATGTTGCCTACTCAACATCTAACATACGACAAATGTTGTGCTTTTTTCTCTCATGCCATTTCTTACTGTATTGCCTGTACTGTTTGTCGATTGAGAATTAAGAAATTGAAAAAAAATTATAATAATAATGTTTCTTATACACTGCATACCAAGAGTCACGTGTTACACTGCAAGTTCAATGTGACTAGCAACACCCTTCGCTACGTTATGGAACTGAAAAAAAAAGTTGATGGCTGAAGGGAAAAAGGCTCTGCCTGTGGATCCTCCATAGATATCAGTGTTAAACTCTTGAACATGTGCAGGAGTAGAGTGATGATGTCAGGTCCTGGCAGATGAAGCCCCAGAAACTAACGAGGACTGTGTGGGCAATTCTGTGAATTGTCTTAACATTCAAAGGAGTCTGCGATTGACACATGTTATAATGTTGCAGCACTTCCCCTTAAATGCAACGGATGAGAATAAGGAAGGTCGAGCTTACTGCTGAAGGAACTGGTGGACAAAATGACAGACAGACATTTTGTTTAATGAATTGAATGCATAACAATACAGTCATCATAAAAGTGCCCTACTAAAAGTGGTTGAACCTTAGTCCTATGCATATCATTGCATCTACTTTACCGTACATGAAGGAAAAGAATTACAAAGAAGGTGGCATGAAGTTCTGTTGATGGTGCTGGTGGACACTCTTTACAGCCCACTGTAGTGGTTATTCTGCCAGCATGTCCATGGTGCTGTCTCTCAATTTTGTGTTTAAATGTCTCTTATAGTTTGGTACAATTTGAAGGTTGCCAAGTCCTTGGCTATGACCCTAGTTCACATTATCAATACTTAGAAATTCTCTTAGCAATTTCAATTTTATAGATATTTGGATGGGATTGATTGGCTTAGAATGCCAGCTGACTTGCAAAGCCAATGAATGCTGTCCATATTGTGATGGATCAATATTTAAACAATTTTAAATATTTGCCAGTATTATGTCTGGCTCATCATTGACCTAGAAGGTGATTGGAAGTTGACTCAACTTGATGTTATGGATAGCAGGCATTGAGTTATATATATTAAAATGTTAATTTTCACTTATTTGATACAACAGGCTGCAATGTGAAACCTGTGATGCATGTCTATTATCTGTGAGGCAGGCAGATCTTAGACAGAGAACCTAAGCTTGCAGTATGTTTACTGGTAAAAACAGGTGATGATATATGAGAAGGTGGCTGAAGCTAATGGCCCTGGTGGACAACAATTGCTAACAGACACTAAAATTCAGGAGACATCTTGCTGCACACTCAGCTACTTGCATGTTTTAAAAGCTTTGGGCAGTCATCAATTTTTATTAAAAGATCGATTGTTGCTGGAACCGTTAAAAGAATTCATGGAAATAGTTACATTGAAATACGTAGCTGTACGTGTGACAGAAATGTGCTAATTTTGAATTTAAAGTGCTAGCTCTAGCTCTACTCTGATCTTGTGGTCATTGATGGTCAAGATGTCTTTCAGAGTCAATGATTTCTGCTGCTAAGCTCTCTCCATCTCCTATAATGACATGATCACATTGACATGTACCTTTGCATATATAGCAAGAATGGAAATAATAGAGGAACCTTATTCCTGATCTTTAACAAAGAAAGTCTGGAAAAGTAAAAGATAATAACTTAACTATAAGATAGACTCTCTAGAAAAACGTTAGAAGGGTATTGTATGTTATCTGGTATGAGGAAGAGATAATTTGAGTACTCCTTTTGAAGTATTATTTATTGTGTACTAAACATATTTTTACTAACATATTACTAAACATATTTTATTAACAAATTAATTCTAACAAAATGGTAAATAATGTGTTACATGCTTAAGGACTGGTGGTTTTCCTTTTTCATTAAGGCCATACAGCGACCTTGATTAGGGCTGTTCTAGTCATTCTGGTGAAGAACCAAAATCTAATTTTTTGGACTTCATGCATGTTAGGACACATTTGATCATGTATTTGAGTTAGGATATAATGTCTTAGATCAGTGATGGCGAACCTATGGCACGCGTGCCACAGGTGGCACGCCGGGCCCTTTCTGTGGGCACGCGGCCACAGGTTCGCCATCAATGCAGAGTAGGCACCTGCCTGCCCGAAACGGCAGGCGCCTACTCTGCTTCTGGGTCGGGAGGCAGGGGGAGGGCTCTAGGAAGCAGCTACCCTGTCCTCCCGCGCGATGCTGTGTGGAGCGTTGCCGCGCGTTACCATGGCAACGCTCCACACAGCATTGCGCAGGAGGACAGGGGAGCTGCTTCCTAGAGCCCTCCCCCTGCAGTGCTTACCACCACCGGACCACCAGGGATGGCTGTGTGTCCCCCCCACTTCATTAAAGGTAAGAAGGAGGGAGGAGGGGTATACTGACACACAGCACCCTTACCCCCCCCAGAAGTAGCCCTACCCCGCAGTACCCCTACCCCACAGCAGTACCCCTACCCTCCCCAGCAGTACCCCTACCCTCCCCAGCTGTACCCCTACCCCCCACACACAGTACCCCCACCCCCAGCAGTACCCCCACCCCCCAGCAGTCACCCCCAGCACACCCCCACACACAGTACCCCCTACCCCCAGCAGTACCCCCACCCCCAAGCAGTACTCCTACCCCCAGCAGTACTCCCACCCCCAGCAGTACTCCTACCCCCCACACACACAGTACTCCTACCCCCCTATCAGTACCCCTACCCCTTATCAGTACCCCTACCCCCCACACACAGTACCCCTACCCCCAACACACAGTGCCCCTACCCCCACACCAGTACCCCCTACCCCCCACACCAGTACCCCTATCCCCCCACACCAGTACCCTATCCCCCACAACAGTACCCCCTATCCCCCCACACAGTACCCTACCCCCAAGAGCACCCTTACACATACAGCACACACACACAGCACCCCCCACACACACAAACACTCACACACACACACACGCACCCCCCACACAAGCACCCCCCCACACACAGCACCCCCACCTCAATGCAGTATGTGTGTATTCAGCAGTGTGTGTGTGTGTGTGTGTGTGTGTGTGCGTGTACTCATCAGTCTGTGTGTGTGTGTACTCATCAGTCTGTGTGTGTGTGTACTCAGCAGTCTGTGTGTGTGTACTCAGCAGTCTGTGTGTGTGTGTGTATTCAGCAGTCTGTGTGTGTATTCAGCAGTCTGTGTGTGTGTGTATTCAGCAGTCTGTGTGTGTGTGTACTCAGCAGTCTGTGTGTGTGTGTGTGTGTGTACTCAGCAGTCTGTCTGTGTGTGTGTACTCAGCAGTCTGTGTGTGTGTACTCAGCAGTCTGTCTGTATGTGTATTCAGCAGACTGTGTGTGTGTATTCATCAGTCTCTGTATTCAGCAGTCGTGTGTGTGTGTGTGTATTCAGCAGACTGTGTGTATGTATTCAGCAGTCTGTGTGTGTATGTATTGCATTTGTTGGAGATACTAATAAATATAAGCTTAATTTTATCTATTTATATCATTATTTAAAATTTGGATCATTGAACTCTCTGTGTTCTTTTAAAACAAAAGTTATTAGTTCGGACAACAGTACGAGTTGTTTTTTCTAAACTTAAACCTCAGTATTTGGGTTTAATTGCCGTGTTGGCACTTTAAGGAGAAAAAAAGTTGGCATGTATTGCGGTTTGGGCACTCGGGCTCAAAAAGGTTCGCCATCACTGTCTTAGATACTCTTTATTCTTAGAAACTCTGGTGCTTAGAAAGTGTTTGACGTGTTGATACCATTGTTACAAAAATATTTTCTTGTGCTGTGTAAAATGCATCAGAAGAGATGGAACTCTCATTTCTTTTAGTAAATTACTTGGAGGAAAAGAACTTGGAAAATCATTGCTGATGTTAACATTGCTTTGATCTTGCCATTTATCTTGCATGTTCAGTTTCAATTTTGTGAAAGCTGAAGGGAAGCACAGTTACAGTGTAGATATCATTATATGTTACCTACAAGCATACTAATTACTATAAACACATTATTACATTACCAATCTTTGAGAAGGTATAACCTTAAAGGTAACACATTCTGAGTTAATATGCATTCTGTGAAGTATCCCAGAGAGTAGTTAAAATGTACCTGCTTGTATAATCTCCTCGAGAAAGGCAGCTCATCATTCACATTTTAGAGTTTCATGATAATATATTATGTAATAATTATATTTTGATAAAATAATTATTTATTATTTAACTCTTTAAACGAAAAGAAGTATTTCTCTATACAAATTGTCAACAATTAATTGATGAGAGGGTTACGTATAAATAATCCACTCTACCATGATGTGTAATAAATATTAATCACACATTTTTCTGATATTTTTACATTCTCATTACATCTATCTATAAATAAATATAGCTACTGAAAATTTACATATTAAGCAATATGAAACCACATCCAGCATTATCATAATCTTTTCATTTCTGCCTCTTCCTGCTATGATGAGATGAGTCTCTTAGATGTACTTAGTATTAAACCTCCCGAAGACAAAAAGGAGGACTTGTGACGTAAACTAATATATCTGTATTTAACTGACACTGCAGATTATGAAGAACCCAAAACATTTACATTTCGTATAGCTTCCCACATTATTATTTCTAGACCTTACTGTAATAGTGGAGAATGTGAAATGTTAGTTTCTTATGCCTCTAGTTGAAAAAGTTTGCCGAAAAATCTATAAAAAATATATATGTATGTCTGTGTATGTATCAGGGAAAGTGCATCACAAAAACCCAACATGCATGGCAGGTTTGCATGAAGAATGCAGATTCGTTAAGATAAAAGAATAGGATAGAGAATGTTACAGGTCATTGGAGTTGGAGGCCTAAAGGAACACTCCATTACCCAAATACAAAATAAAAAAAAAATACTGCTTAATAAATATATACCCCAATGCAAATGTCAGGTTACATTGCATTCCAACTCCTGGGGCATACCCTCCTGGAGGTCTGCAGACAACCTTTGACCTCTCTCATGGCTCTTCTGTTTTCCCCAATGGTCTGAAAGTAAGCCACTGTGTCGCCTCTGTGACTCGGCCCAATCATAATGCTGATGATGTCATGTAACATCAGTTTTGGCAATGCCACATGTTTTTGGGCCATGGTTACCTACTAAAAGAGACACACTATAAAAAGCTGGTTAGGCTTGGATAAATGCGGTTCAAGTTTGTTCCCAACAGCACATTATATATTTTGTTTGATGTATTTGGCTTTGATCTCGTCTATTACTGACTATTCTCCTTTCTGTAATCCTTGACCCAGCTTATGTCTCTTGCTATTTCTGATTTCCCTGAATTGTCCTTGACTGTTCTATATTTGGTCACATAAAGCCAAGCCACTCTAAGGACCGTTATACATTATACATTCCATATATCACGGTACACTCTGTGTGTTGGGTGTCACTGTCCTGACAGAAAACATGCATGCATTTAATTATGCATTTTTTATTGAGGTATCTAAAATCAGCTTGCAAAAGCTGTAGATGTCTTGCCTGCAGACTATGCAAGCCTTCCTCTCCTGTTCCAACCCAGAATTTCTGTGGCTGTGCAATCACAGACTTCTCATTATAGCTCAATGAGAAATGCTCTGAGCAATTGTCTGCCTCTTGCATGAGCTAAACAACCAGGAAGCAACAGGACCAGTTGGCTGATTAACAGCCAGGTCAATTTATAAAAGTGCCAATTTATATTGAAATCTGCATGTGGCAAACCTAGCCACTTGGACATTATTAAATACATCTGTACTGTCCCTTTAAGGGTTGCCGGTAAGGGGTTCCTATTGTGTGTTCCAGCATGTATTGTAATGCAATGTTAATGATGTATTGCCTGCCTGTGCTATCTGCCGAACGCAGATAGCTGATTCCCCTTCGTTTCACGAATGGCACCTTTGCGGGCCGTTTGGGAACCGAACGAGATATCCTTTAATAGCCCACACACTTAGAGGCGTGTGGCGCCTATTAACCGATTGCAACAATGTTGCAATCGGTAATTAGAGGCTCTCCTGGGTGGCCGCCGTTCGACTACCGACCATGCGGCGGTCGGCCATCTTGGATCCTTTGTTCCCTCAGCGGTGTTTGGTCGTCGAGCGCGTGGTACTAAAAACGGCTACTCGACGGCGCGAACACCGCTGAACCTCCAGACCGTTCGGGAGGTCCGGGACATTCGGTATTTTATTCCCTTATCTGTAATCGGTGTTTTCAGGCTATGTGTTAGTGAATGTGTTTTTCGTGCGGCGTTCGGTTGTTTTAGCTGGGATCTGAGCGGTAATCTCACGAATGATGCGCTCAGACCCCAGCTATCTACCGAACGTCCATTCGTTTAAATAACCCAGATATTCGTGAAGTTATTGAATTTAATATGAATTGTGAGTTCTGCTGCACGGAGGGATAATCCACTTAACGGTATATTCCAGTGGGAGGATCCCTCTCGTGCAGCAGTGCCTGATGGGAGAAATGTCCTGTATTGTAAGTCCCCCATGTAGTCCCCTCTGGGAATGCCCCTGGGAGGGGACTCAGGAAACCCCTTGCATGGGGACTTGTATAAATTGTGGAGCTGAATTAAAAGACCTCAGTTGACTCCCAGCCTATGTGTCGTCTAGTTCTTGGGAAGGAAGGGTTACTGCAGTGCTGTTTGTTGTTCCTGTTACCCAGCGGAGATATCGTGGATTATACTGCCTCTCCGCTACAATTGGTGGCAAGCGACGGGATTCGAATTTACACAGCAAAGCAACGTTTGGCAGATTTTAAAGCGAATCAAGGAGCAGCCATTTGGGAATTAGCTCATTCGAATAAACCTCACGAACAACCGGTGAATGGGAACAAATTACACCCTGCTAAAACGGAGCACATTTAAGGAGCTGCTGGAAGCAAGAGGAGCAATCGCCAGTAACAAGGCAAAGGATGTCCTAATTACAGAGCTCATGGAAGGAGACAGAGCTGCAGCTGCTGCAGCACCTCAAATGGAGGGAGAAACCCACGAATTTACAGCCGAATTCCGAGCACGATTGGCTTTATTCCCTGAACCCCCATCTGCAGAGATGGTTGACAGGCTTTTCGGTGATGTACAGGAGTACATCATGTCCAGGAGAACGCAAGGGAACCAGCAAGCCGGAGAAAGAGCCGCAACACCAGTCAATATTTTCCCAGGGAAAGACAAAATCCCATATCAAGCCTTTAAAAGCTATGTGGAGGCGGACGGTGGCGTTGACGACTATTTACAGGACTTTGAGAGACTGTGTTTGCTGCATGAGATTAACGATGCAGACCGAGTACCCCTACTAGCAGGGAGATTATCTGGGCGAGCCTCTGAAGCGTACCGGGCAGTGCCAGACGAGGATAGTAGGGACTACAATAAGGTGAAACGGGCCATTCTTGCCCGGTATGCCATCACCTCAGAGGCGTACCGAAGGAAGTTTCGGGACATTAAGAAACCCAATAAAGACACCCATGTGGAATGGGCACACCAGCTGCAACGAGCTGCAAAGGGGTGGCTGGAGGCCGCCCAAGTTAATACATTGGAGGGTCTGTTCCAACTAATGGTACTGGAGCAATTCTTCAATGGCGTCCCTGCCTATCTGCAAAACTGGATCCAGGACAGAAAGCCACACACCCTACAGGAAGCGGCTAATATGGCAGACGAGTTCCAGGACAATCGGAGAGATCAACCCGTACCAACCAGAGCCGTCATCCCCCCTGCAATAACCAGCACTCCAGGGGGCCCCACAACTCACCAGCGACCAGGGGTAAGCCAGAATTCCTACCCCCCCAGGTATTCAGCACGCCCACCAATTCGGTGCCATACCTGCAACTAACATGGGCACATTCAGAGAGACTGCCCACGGAATCAGCCCAGACCCAGCTGGAATAATGCAGCGCCAAGCAACCGTGCAGCAGTGCACTGTCTACAGGCCGAATCCTAACAAAACCCAGAGCTGGGGGCAACCCTGGAGGAACCACTAGGCACCCTACATGAGGTGAACCCCATCCAGGCCGCCTCCGATAACCGCCAAGGGCACCGCCAGGAAGTACATATGGAGGGGAGAAAAGTACAAGGACTTCGTGACTCTGGGGCCACCCTAACCCTAGTCCGAAGTCATCTGGTACCCAAGCCCAAGCTCACGGGGGACTGTGTGGCTGTGCGGGTGGCCGGGGGAGCCATTTACAAAGTACCAACGGCCAAGGTGCACTTGAATTGGGGAGCGGGGCACGGGAATGTGTATGTGGGGATGATGCAAGACTTGCCAGCGGATGTGATTTTGGGCAACGACTTGGGGGAGCTGACTTCAGCTTTTGTTCCACAGCCCACCATACAAGAAGCATACCTGGTTGTGACCCGACAACAGGCCCGCACCACAGCACCATCCGATCACTCTGAGGCTCAGGTAAGCAATGACCCTCCCCTACCCACTGCCATGCCATGGGCCAATTCCATAGAGTTTGGGTCAGAAGTGGCCCTAGATCCCTCGTTACAGGTGTATAAAGACCGCATTGATAAAGATCAAGCAGGGTTAGAGGGGGAAAGGTATATCTGGGACAAGGGACTACTATACTGCCACGCAGAGAAGGTAGTGTCCGGGTCAATACCTTTACCCATTAAACAGCTAATAGTGCCTCGAAAATATAGGTTAGAGCTGTTACGCATAGCCCATGACATCCCCCTGTCTGGACACCTAGGCATCAGTCGTACCAAGCACAGGCTGACCCAAAATTTCTTTTGGCCAGGTATTTCCCAGGATGTTAGGCGATATTGCCAGACCTGTGATACCTGCCAAAGGGTAGGCAAGAGAGGGGACAGATACAAAGCCAGACTATGGTCTCTGCCTATCATTGAAGAACCCTTCAGTAGGGTGGCAGTAGACATCATAGGACCCCTCGCCAAACCAAGCCCCTCCAGCAAGAAATATGTCTTGACCGTGGTGGATTACGCCACCCGATACCCCGAGGCAGTGGCATTAACTAACGTACACGCAGAAACGGTAGCCGAGGCCCTGATGAGAATATTCACCCGGGTAGGATTTCCCCGGGAGATTATCTCCGATAGAGGCACCCAGTTTACTGCTGAAGTAACCCATCAGCTCTGGAAGATATGTGGGATACAGCAAATCCTGAACTCCCCATATCACCCCCAGTCCAATGGGCTCTGTGAAGGTTTAACGGAACCCTGAAACAAATGATCCGCATGTTCATGGACACCCAAAAATACTGGGAGAGGTTTTTACCCCACCTGCTGTTCGCGTATCGAGAAGTGCCACAAGAATTCACCGGATTCTCTCCGTTTGAATTATTATTTGGGAGGAGAGTGAGGGGACCTCTTGACTTGATAAGGGAACACTGGGAGGGAGACAAAACCATTAATGGCACCCCTATCCTACCATATGTGCTCGAGTTCAGAGAATGCCTGGAGAGGCTGACCCAGACCGTCCGAGACAATCTCCAGGTAGCGCAGCAACGACAGCGCAGATGGTACGATAAGGGAGCCAGGGACCGCAGCTTCCAGGTGGGGCAAAAAGTACTAATCTTGCGACCAGTCCACAAAGATAAGCTGCAGGCTTCCTGGCAGGGCCCATACAAGGTGGTAGAACAGATCTGTGACACCACCTATGTGATCGGCCCGGTTACAGGCACAGGAGGCAAACGCATGCTCCATGTGCAATCTGTGCCCCTGCCACGGAAGATTTTGACAACCTACCCCTACCCGATCTCCTAGACCAAGAGGGCCAGAGTGGAGATCTGGGAGATGTACAGTTGGGAGAACGATTAAATGCCCAAGAACGGGTTTAGGTAGAAAGGTTGCTTCAGGAAAAGAAGGCCACGTTTTCCAATTTACCAGGCTATACCCTGTTGGCTACCCATAAGGTAGAAACTTTAGACCAGACTCCCCTGCGCCAACCCCCATATCGCACCCCAGAAGCAGTCAAAGAAAATATGAGCAAGGAAATTGAGGAGATGCTTCAGTTAGGAGTGATAGAGACGGGACGACCCATTTCTGCGTAGACTACCGGCGGCTCAACGATAAAACGATCTCCGATGCATATCCCATGCCCTGGATAGACGAGCTCCTCGACAAAATGGCCAGGGGCCAGTACCTAACCACAATAGACCTGTGCAAATGGTACTGGCAGATTCTGTTAGCGGAGGACGCCATTCCTAAGTCGGCCTTTGTCACCCCGTTTGGCCTGTATCAGTTTAAGGTCATGCCATTTGGGATGAAAAACGCCCCAGCTACCTTTCAGAGAATGGTAGACAGGTTATTAGATGGGTTCCAGGAGTATGCCTGCGCGTATCTAGATGATATCGCCATATTCAGCCACTCCTGGCACTAACATCTGATCCACATAGGAGCCATACTGGACCGGATCCGGGAGGCCGGACTGACCCTAAAGCCCAGCAAATGCCATATCGGTATGGCAGAAGTCCAGTACCTAGGGCACCGGGTAGGGAGTGGGCAACAGAAACCCGAACCCGCTAAAGTAGAGGCAGTCGCCCAATGGCCTACCCCTCGCACCAAGACCCAAGTGCTCGCCTTTTTAGGGACCGCAGGGTATTACCGGAAATTTGTGGCCAACTATAGCACCCTGGCCAAACCCCTCACAGACTTGACCCGTAAGAATCTCCCTAAGCTAGTAGTCTGGGCCCCAGAGTGTGAGCAGGCGTTTCAACAGCTCAAGACGGCACTTGTTAATTCACCTGTACTTTCTGCTCCTGATCCAACTAAACGCTTTCTCGTCCACACAGACACTTCTATGTTTGGATTGGGAGCAGTACTGAGCCAAGTTGGACCCGATGGCGGCGAGCACCCCGTAGCTTATCTAAGCCGAAAACTTTTACCCAGGGAAGTAAGCTACGCCGCCATTGAAAAAGAGTGCTTGGCTGTGGTGTGGGCCCTCAAAAAGTTGCAACCCTACTTATACGGACAACCCTTTACTTTACTCACGGATCACAACCCGTTGGTGTGGCTGAACAGGGTGTCAGGAGACAATGCCAGGCTGCTGCGCTGGAGTTTGGCGCTGCAGCCTTTTGACTTTACAATCCACTACCGCCCTGGGAAGCAAAATGGCAACGCCGACTGGTTGTCTAGACAAACAGACATGGAGCCGTGATCCGTGAGTACTCCTCCGGACATCCCCAAGCCGATCCGTTGGGATCAGACTGTGTATGCCGGCTTGGTTCTGGGGGAGCATTGTGGCAAACCTAGCCACTTGGACATTATTAAATACATCTGTACTGTCCCTTTAAGGGTTGCCGGTATGGGGTTCCTATTGTGTGTTCCAGCATGTATTGTAATGCAATGTTAATGATGTATTGCCTGCCTGAGCTATCTGCCGAACGCAGATAGCTGATTCCCCTTCGTTTCACGAATGGCACCTTTGCGGGCCGTTCGGGAACCGAACGAGATATCCTTTAATAGCCCACACACTTAGAGGCGTGTGGCACCTATTAACCGATTGCAACAATGTTGCAATCGGTAATTAGAGGCTCTCCTGGGTGGCCGCCGTTCGACTACCGACCATGCGGCGGATGGCTATCTTGGATCCTTTGTTCCCTCAGCGGTGTTTGGTCGTCGAGCGCGTGGTACTAAAAACGGCTACTCGACGGCGCGAACACCGCTGAACCTCCAGACCGTTTGGGAGGTCCAGGACATTCAGTATTTTATTCCCTTATCTGTAATCGGTGTTTTCAGGCTATGTGTTAGTAAATGTGTTTTTCGTGCGGCGTTCGGTTGTTTTAGCTGGGATCTGAGCGGTAATCTCACGAATGATGCACTCAGACCCCAGCTATCCACCGAACGTCCATTCGTTTAAATAACCCAGATATTCGTGAAGTTATTGAATTTAATATGAATTGTGAGTTCTGCTGCACGGAGGGATAATCCACTTAACAGTATATTCCAGTGGGAGGATCCCTCTCGTGCAGCAGTGCCTGATGGGAGAAATGTCCTGTATTGAAAGTCCCCCATGTAGTCCCCTCTGGGAATGCCCCTGGGAGGGGACTCAGGAAACCCCTTGCATGGGGACTTGTATAAATTGTGGAGCTGAATTAAAAGACCTCAGTTGACTCCCAGCCTATGTGTCGTCTAGTTCTTGGGAAGGAAGGGTTACTGCAGTGCTGTTTGGATTATTGTATGCTGATTCCCTGGATTATCCTTTGTTGTTCCTGTTACCCAGCGGAGATATCGTGGATTATACTGCCTCTCCGCTACACTGCACTTCTTGTAAAATAAAAAAAACAGAACATATTGTTCACACATAAAATACGGTGCCAGAACATGTGGTCAGTGTGGTTCTCAGATGACGCATTGGTTTCAGTCTCTTAGAAATTATGCAGGGTACAGGAATTATAAAAGGGCATTGGAACATGTGTGTGCTTGCATTATTGAATGTGTGTGAATATATGTATCATTCAGGACCAGTGCAAGGATTTTTGGCTACACAGGGCAAAGATGCATTTTGCTAGCCCACCCCCGATCTCTTCCAAAAATGCATCTTTACCTGTGTGTCCCGTAATCTTTCTTGAATGTCTTTTTCCCCTTCCCCATCCCCTCTATATTTCTTTATTCCACAGCCCCTCTGTGTATTTTTCTCCCCTTCCCAGCCCCTCTGTGTGTCTCTATCCCCAGCACCATGTATCTTCCCCCCTAGCCTCTCTAAGTCTTTTTGTGTGTGTGTGTGTGTCAGCCCCTCTGTGTGTCTTATCCCCCCCAGGCCCTGCATTCCATGTATCTAATTTTCTCCCCCCCATCACCTCTATGTGTCTCATTACGTCCCCAGCCCCTCCATTCATGTGCATCAGTCCCCCAGTCCCCCAGTGTGTCTCATTCCTCCAGTCTCCCCATGTGTCTCTTACTCCCTGCCCCTCATGTTTCTCATGTGCCCCCATTCTCCTTCATTCTGTGTGTTTCCTCACCACCCTCTTGTGTAGCGTGGCAGAGCTGCAACCAGGGGAAAGAAGCTTCAGGAACTTCTCTCCGGTTTGACAGAAAGCAGTTTGGTGCTCCCTGTGCACACTTCCTATCATTGTTACTGAAGATCCTCACTCCTGGTCCATGGATCGGCCACACTACAGAGGTCAGCACAATCTTGTGCCCTAAGGTCTGGTGCACCATAAGGTGGCCGACTGGTGTCAGTGAGAGTGTGTATATGTCTGTCTGACAGGGCAACGCCAATTTTCTCTAGGCTTTGAGTATCTGGTATCTCCCTAGTCCCAAAGACTCAGTTTCCCAGCAAACTCCATTTTTAGCTCCACTGTATCTTAGTCTGTGGGCTTGTGTATATAGTATAAGCTTAGTTTTATATATATATATATATATATATATATATATATATATATATATAATTAAACATTTTTCATATTTTCCAATATTTTCCTTTCCCGGTGATGCGCCATGGCAGCACTACTCTAGGGTTATTTCCTCTCAAAGCTCCCATTGGACAGGACTACATTCTGATGTGATCACGTAACCAGAGCTGCCCAAAGGGACAATTATGCACCAAAAGTGGGCGTGTCTGCACTAAGAATTAGGTGATTAGTCTGGCATGAATGCACATTAGGCTGCCTTCCAATCATGCAGAATGAACAACCAAGTGCATACTGTGCAGACTGCACCCTGAACTTGGCATAAATGCCTCTAATGATACGCTCGCTCCATGCTTTCTAAGGACTGTCCCCTAGCACTCACTGGTCCACTCCTCTCCTAACCATCTTACTAGCAGCAGAAGTTCCTATTATACAGTCTGGGACAGAAAAAAAGTGTATGTGGATTGTTATAGTGTTGGAGAGACTAAAGCTGCAAGAGCATTTACATAGTGTGAGTCAGTTTTACCTGAACTAATTTCATTGTCAGACAGTCCACGCCAGTTTTGTTTCCCTCCGTCCCTCTTAAGTTTCCATACTTAAGCAAGAGCAAGTGAAGAATAATTAAAAAAAATCAATGGGTCTGTCCATAGGCATGGGCTTGGAGCTGCAGCTCCATTAGCCCCTATGTTAATCCGGCCCTGGGAATAGGTAATTAATTAAAAATACTGGTAGTAAGTAAGAGCTCCCCTTTAATCAGCTCTTTTGATTTGCAGTTTTTGTGCTTTTTTTCCAACATATTACCCAATTTTATTCAGAGAAGTGACCATTCTGCCTCAGTTGCATTGGGGTGACTGATGATGGTGTAGCTTTTAAAATCACATGTTTTACTGTTTAAGAAGAATATGTCTGTTATGTTTAATGTCAAACCATTTTAAAAGGGTTTTACAAAAACATCACTGCCACTGTTTGGGATGACAAAATGAGGATATCAACTTCTCATTATCTATCCAGGATCATTTGTACACAGTGTAGGAGAATTTGGTTGTCCAAATCAGCCCTCCTTTTTTTTCTTGTGTGCCCATGTCTGTAAATGTGCATCGATTGTGTGCTGTTTGTGAATGTTGGGCCCGTCGCTCCCCTTCCGACCCCTGCGACCTAGGTGTCCTCTGGTAATGTGGTGCGACCCTGGCTCTTACAGCCACCCAATGCTTTTAGAGCCACCCAATGGCAATGTATTTCCAGAGGCCTGCTCAGCAATGTAGCTCTTTAAGAGTGCAATCGGGCCCCTTGTGATGATGTCAGCTTGAGAGGAAGTGACAGCCCTGGTAACTTCCTCCCAGGAATCACGAGAGCCGCGCGGGAGGAGGAAGAGATCGCCACATGGTAGAAGGAGAGGAGGGAGTCAGAATGAGAGCTCTGACTCCCATCAGCCTGAGCCACCCACTGGACCCAAGGCAAGTCACCCTCCTGCATCGAAAAGGTAGGAGACAGGAGGGTAAATAAAAAAATATATACATTTAGCATGTATATGTGTAGCTGTGTGTCTGTCTGTGTGTGTTTGTCTGTCTGTGTGTCTGTATGTGTATGTCTGTCTGTATGTGTATCTGTCTATCTGTCTGTTTGTATATTGTAAAGCTTTACAGAATATGCTGGCACTATATAAATACCAGGAATAATAATAATAATGATAATAATAAGATGTGTGCCTGTGTATCTGTATGTGTCTCTGTGTGTCTATGTATATGTATGTCAGTGTGTATCTGTATGTGTGTCATTATGTGTATCCGAATGTTTGTCATTAAGTGTCTGTGTATCTGCATATGTGTCTCTATGTGTAACTGTTTGTATGTGTGTTCGTGTATCCGCATGTGTGTCAGTGTCTCTGTGTGTATCTGTAGAAGTGTCATCATTCTGTGTATCTGCAGGTGTATTCGTGTGTGCATCTATGTGTCTGTGTATCTGTATGTGTGTTAGTTTGTGTGTCTCTGCATTTGCATGTTTGTCTGTGTGTGTATCTCTGCACCTGTATCTATATTGGTGTCTGTGTATCAGTATGTATGTCCGTGTATGTATCTGTATGTGTTTTATGGGATGTATGTCAGTGTGTGTTTATCTGCATGTATGTCAGTGTATGCCCCTGTGTGGCTGTGTATCTGTCACCTCCACACACACTGTCACCCCCACACACATTGTTACCCTGCCACACTCACAATAGCTCCACTAGTCCTGTCACCCATATATGCCATACTCACCTCCCATCGCTTTGCCATACTCACCCTATCACACTCACATTCTCTTGCACTTCAACACTCACCACCCCAACCCTGTCACACTCGCCTCTTTCCCCCTGCCACACTCACCCTATCACATTAAGCCCTCCAATTCTGTCACACTCATTCCACTTAACCATGCCACACTCACCCTGTGGGGTGTAAATGAGACACACGGAAGGGCTGGAGGGCATGAACCACTCCCCACATGGATGGGCTAAGGGGTTTGGCGGTGCATGGGGGGGAGTGGGGACCAGGGCAATTTTCGCACTGGTGCTCCATGGTTTCTAGTTATGCCTCTGTGTTCAATATACTAAAGTTAGGTGCATGATAAGGACTATAACTTCTACACCTCTACAGTCTGCTATATTGGTTATAGTGGTAGGATTTCCTTGGGACCATACCGTAGTAAGAAGTCAAACAATTTTGAAGAGTTTAATAATTATGTGTCCCTTAGACACTCTCAGTCCTCCTGGTCTTTTGTGATATTTCTTAAATATGCAGTGGTGTCAGTCGATGTTCCCAGTCATTGAATGATAACCAAAGTTGGACAAAACTAATATCACTAAAGCAGAATGGGAAATTCTGGCTCCTGTTGTTTGATCCAGGATACAGTATACAACTGGTATAGTCAAAAGTTTTTACTGTTATAGTCAGTGTATCTGTCGCCTGTGCTGCCCTGTGAGTGGCCAGTTTGCACGTAGCCAGATACAGAGAGGACTTTGCCGCTCCAACCTGGGCCCTGCCTGATGCAAAGTGCTGAAGTTCCAGCAGCACAGTGCCGCAACGTAATTGCTTTCCATTAGGCTGAATTCAAGCAGGAGGTACCATTTTAGACTGGTTTGACTTCTTCCTGGGGTTTCCTGTGAACCACTCCCCACTTCAACTATGCTCAACAGTGAGATTCAGAGAGCTTGCTGTGCCTGCTTAGAAACTTCTCCTAGCTCTTGACAGCTGATCGCTCCCAGCCAATCAGCTAAGCCCTGCACTGCTGAACTTAGATCAGATGTAAAGCTTCCAGCATCCAGTCAGGTGTAGTATTGCCCTAATACAGCGTCCAGCGGATGCCAGGGGACAAAGTGCTGTATGTATAGTACAGCTGAAGTTACAGCAGCACAGTGCCAGAACATCAGTGGGAAACATGAGCAAAACCCTGAGTCCCCTACCAGCTCTAGCTTAGCCCTCTCTCCCTCCTCTCTCGACACCCAGGATTGTTTTGAATTTTGGCCAACCTCACAGCCTGTTTTGACTGAGCTTCAGATTGGGGAAAACAAGGGCTTTTCCCAACTGCTCTTAGAAGTGCCTCCTGGAGCCATGGTCCCACCAGTACCTATGGACGGGCCAACATTGGCTGCTACTATTTTTGTAAATCTGATTTTTATTGATTATTATTTGTCAAATGTAACGGTAAAGCATGGCAATGTTATATTTAAGTATTGAGACGCGCAGGTCTCCATGAAAGCTGGAATGAAATGAAGTGCAACATTTGCTGTCTTATTCATTGGACTTGCAGGTCCGGATGAGGTGGGTATTCGTTAATCTATAGTTGAGTATTATTTGTCAAATGTAACAGTAAATCATGGCAATATTATATTTAAACATTTAAACATCGAGACGCGCAGGTCTCCATAAAAGCTGGAATGAAATGAGATGCAACATTTGCTGTCTTTGTCGTTGGACTCGCAAGGTCCCTATGAGGTGGATATTCGTTACTCCATAGTTGAACATAACATTTCAATATCCCGTTTCTATAAGACTTTTGTAATCTAAAGGTTACCCCTGTAGATGCGTGGTGGCTTTATGAGGAGTGTAGTACCCTCACTATATTGTGTAAATGTGATTGGTGTCCATGTGGGTTGTGTTGTGCGTGTAAATCAGGTAACAGCAGTAAGGTTGTTCTGCCTAATGACATCGTTTGGAGAATTCTCCCTGAATGGGACTGCCATTGTGACATTGTCTTTTTCCATTGCTACCTATACTTTAACTCACTCTTAAGTGTAATGTTTTGAGGACCCTTCACCCTCTGTTTTGGTGGGTTTCATCATATCAAGCTCCCTGCTTAGGTTTGCAGTTTGTCGTTTTCAATTCGGGTAGCTAGGTTGTGCAGCTTTCGGAAGATATTCACTGTGCTCTTTTTAGGCTGGCAAGTCGCTCACAGTCATGTCCATTAAAGCTGTGTCGGGTGTTTTTTTTTCCCTATTGTGTGTACTGGTATCCCCTTATTTTGTGTACAGTATGGCGTCTGCTGGGGGCAGCACGCAATTCACCCCCTTTTATTCATCTGAAATTGGTCCCTGAGTGATGTGTCCCTTGTGTTCTCCGTGGTTTTGGTCAGGTGAATGGCTGTGCGGTGTATCTTTCGTCCTGGGCTGTGTATGTTCCGGTTTCATTTGCGTTGTGCGTACCGTAGTATACCCAGCTTCCTCCGTCTGGGATAACCCTCCCATGTGTCCCCATCCCCTTCGGTTCTGAGCAGTTGTGCTGCCCTCAATCTGAGCCCCATTCCACTCCCCCCCTCGCGTATGTTTGTCTCTACCAAGTTTTGTGATGGTGGGTTAATGGCTGGACAGGTGGGAAAGGGTGGGGGCAAGGCAGCATATCGTCCGAAGCGCTCAGGCTCTCATCCTCGTTCCCCCCAGATCCACCCTCCGTCCTAATCGTTGGTCTCATTCTGTGAGATGTATACATACCAAGGTCGCCATCATTCCATGTGTTTTTCCTTCATCCCCTGCAGGTCCACCATTGTGGATTCCATCCTTTGTATTTCTTCAACTCTGTGTCTCCATTTCCCTACCGTCGGCGGGTTCGATGTTTTCCATATTAGTGGTATTAGGTATTTTGCTGCATTGAGCAAGTGTCTCAAGATTGATCTTTTGCAGAGAGTGGTTCTTCCGTGTGGTGTATCAAGGCTAATACGGTCAGGTGCGTGGGTGCCCCCAGTATGTTCCGTATTTCTGTTGCGATGCCGTCCCAGTAAGGTTACATTTTTCTGCAGTCCCACCATAGGTGTCTGAGGGTTCTGCGTCCGTCTTTGAATCTTCAACAGGTATTCGTGACCACTGGGTTGATCCAGTGTAGCAAGGACGGTGTGCGGTACCATTGGGAGATTAACTTGTAGTACACCTCCTGGCAGTGGGAGCTGGAGTTGCCTTTGTGCTGTAGCACCAAAATTTTCTCCCATTGGCCTTCTGCGAAGGTTTTGTCTGTTAGGTCTTCCCATTGTCTTTTGTATGTATCTTTCTTTTCTCTCTCGACAGTGATTAGGTGTTGGTATATAACTGATACTGTGCCCTCTGCCTCTGGTGTGTGGGAGCATAGTGTTTCGTAGCAGATTAGGCCTCTGTGTATTTTGTTTTTGTGTGGTGGGTTATTGTAGTAATGTTTCAGTTGAGCATAGTGGAATTGTTGCATTATTGTAAACGTCCCTCTGTCCGTCATGTCTCGTTGTGTCTTTATTCCCCTTTCTGTCAACACCGTTTGCATAGGTATGTATCCTTCCTGGTTGGCTAGTGGCCATGCGGATGACGGGAGCCCATCACCTAGGCTCGTGTTGTGGGTGATGGGAATCAACGGACTTGGTTTTGGTGAAATGTAGGGCGCTTTCCTCAATCGGGTCCAAGTGTTGATTGTTTGGGCAATGGGAGAGTCCTTTCCGAGGGCGTTCGTTGCCTCAGATTCCTTGTGCCAGATAAATGAGTGGAGGTGGTTGTCCGCGATGTCCCTGCTCAGGGAGACCCACTGTTTGTGAGGAGTGTAAATCCCTGAGGCGTCGCAAGACCGTTGCTTGATAGTATTTACCTAAATCTGGTAGGGCAAGTCCTCCCCATGTTCTTGGAAGGCACAGTTTTTCATGACTAATCCTGTCTCTGTCTCCCTTCCATACATATCGAAGGATCGCTGTTCTGAGCGTTTTGAAGAAGGCTTGTGTGCAGCATCCGCGGTATGGTGTGAAACATATACAGTATCCTGGGCAAGACGTTCATCTTTACCACCGCCATGCGTCTCTACCATGAGATGTAGTTGTAGTTCCATCTCTTGAGATCTCCCAGGATGTTAGTTACATTGTTGTGAGTGTACAGGTCTTTAGCCTCGGTGGTGACCCATATCCCGAGGTATTTCATGTGTTCCTTGCACCAATGGAAGAGGAACCGTTGTTTCAGTCGCACGCATTCAACTTCTGGTACCGTTACATTCAGTATGTCGCACTTTGCTAGATTGAGCTTAAGCCCAGATAGGTTTCCGTATGTCTGAAATTCTTCCATTAGCTTTGGGATGGATTCGAGCGGGTCGTCGAGGAAGAACAGCATGTCGTCTGCGTACGCAGCCACTTTGTGTTCCTGTGTTTTAGTCCTGTTATCGTAAGGTTTTTCCTAACACGGTCCAGGAATGGCTCCAGGGTGAGTGCAAATAGGAGCGGCGAAAGCGGACAGCCCTGTCTGGTGCCGTTTTGGATGTCGTTCACTCTAACGTTGGCATTAGGTTGGTGTATTGATCCATGTCAACATCCCGTCCCCTAGTCTGACTTTTCGTAATGTCTCCGTCATAAAGTGCCAGTCTACTCTATCGAATGCTTTTTCTGCATCTGTAGAGAGGAGAAGTAACTTTTTCCTTAGGTGTTTTGCTAGGTGTTGGATTGTGAAGAGTCAAAGAGTGCTGTCTCTGGCCTCCCTGCCCGGGATGAATCCCGTCTGATCTGGGTGCACCAATCTGGACATGTAGGCCTGCAGTCGGTATGCTAGAATCTTGGAGAAGAGTTTCACGTCCATGTTGAAGAGGGAGATTGGGCGGTAGTTGCCCACTTGTTCTGTGTTTTTGCCTGGTTTAGGAATCACCGTGATCATTGCAGCTAGTGACTCCTTGTGGAATGTTGCAACGTCTCGCAGGCCATTCAATTGTGGTATTAGCCAATCGTGGTATTAGCTCCTCGCCGAATTTCTTATAGTATTCCACTGGGAATCCATCCGGGTCTGGTGCCTTCCCAGCTTTTGTCAATTTCAGGGCCATCTTTATTTCCTCCTCGGATATGGGTGTGTCTAAAGCTTCCACTTCTGTCGGTGTGAGGGTGTCCGGGTTGAATTCCTGTAAGTATCTGACTGCGTCAGCACATTTCACCTCCAGGGTCATTCCCTCTTCCGCGTTGGGGATGTTATACAGTTGCGTGTAGAATGACCTGAATTCTTCTGCGATTTCCTCTTGGAATTGCGTCAGTTTTCCCTGCCGGGTTCGTAGGGTTTGCACCTGTGCCCTGTTCTGTGGGCCTCTTAGCATCCGGGCTAGTAGCTTCTCTCCCTTGTTGGCATGTAAGAAGAAGAATGCTTTTAAACGTTGTAGGTTTCTGGCGTGTTGCATTCTATGATGTCCGTTAGCTGTCTTCTTTTTGTAATTAGGTCTCTGTATGTCTGGTCTCTTTGTGTTCTTTTGTGCGTCTGCTCCAGTTCTGCTATCTGTCGGGTGAGGTCTATTAACTGTTGGCCGGCTTCTTTTTTCTTCTGTGTTGCCATTTGGATTAAGTGTCCCCAAAGTACACTTTTGTGTGCTTCCCATATTGTCATGTCCGACAGGTCGTCGGTGGTGTTTTCCTCAAAGTATTGGCTTATATGATCTGTAATTTGTGCTCGTGACGATTCGTCTAGGAGGAGTGATTCGTTAAGTCTCTATGACGTTCTAGCTGGGCGATAGAGTGGTGAAGTCATAGTTACCCGTATTGCGCTGTGATCTGACCAGGGCGTGGGTTGGATTTCTGCTTTTTTGAGGTAGGTGAGGCCCTCCTGATGTATGAACACGTAGTGGATGCGAGAGTATCTGCGGTGTAGCGTTGAATAGTACGTGTAATCTCGGCCCTCCGGGTGTAGTGCTCTCCACGTGTCCACCAGCCTGAGGTCCCCGAGGGACCTATGTTTGGTTTTAATAGCCGAGCATGGTATACTGCTCTGTCCCGTGGACGTGTCCGCTAGGGGGTCTAGAGGGACTTTCAGGTCCCCACCCAGTATCAGTATCCCTTCCATGAATTTAGCCAGTTTCGACAGCGTTCTGCGTAAGAAGCTGGCCTGTCCTGTGTTCGGGGTGTAATGTTAGCTCTTGTGTATACTTTCCTGGAGATCTCTCCCTTGACAAATAGGAATCTGCCGCCTGGGTCCGCCAGGTCTTCCTTCGCTTTGAACTGCAGGTTCGCCGTGAGTAGAATTTCCATTCCCGTCTTTCTCAACCTGGGGTGGTTGCTATAGTAGTTCATCGGGTAGTTTCTATCTTTAAGCAGCCGGTTTGCATCTACCTTCAGGTGGGTTTCCTGAAGAAGAGCAATGGAGACATGCTGTCTCTTGAGGTCTCTCAGGAGGCGCGCTCTCTTCTCTGGGGCATTTAGACCCCTGCAGTTTTGCGTTGTGATAATCAGTAGTGCTGGGGAGTATGCCATTTATGCGTTTTCTCTCACTGGGAGAAGTGTTCCTATAAGTGCAACGGGTGTGGAAGTTCTGTGGCTCTCTTGCTAGCTGGAGCCAGAGCGCGTCCGACTGGCAGCTGCGCAGGTGGGCTGCTACTATTTTGTGTATCATATACTTTAAAAACTGTATGTGCACTTTGTGCACTTTGTCCTTCTGTTTGCCCTTCACTTTCGACACTTAAATGAAGGACAAAAAAACAAATGTGAGGAAGGCTGAACTTGATGGACTTGATGGACGCAAGTCTCTTTTCAGCTATGTAACTATGTAACTATGACTTGCAGGCATTGCTTTCCGTTAGGCTGAATTCCAGCAGGAGGTACCATTTTAGACTAGTTTGACTTCTTCCTGGGGTTGCCTGTGCACCACTCCCCACTTCCACTACGCTCAACAGAAAGGTTGATGTGCCTGCTTAGGAACTTCACCTAGCTCTCGACAGCTGATCGGTCTCAGCCAATCAACTAAGTCCTGCACTGCCGAACTTAGCTCAGATGTAATGCTTCCAGCATTCATAGAACAGAGACCAGCGGACGCCAGGTGGCAAGTCAAACCATTGGCATTCCTTGTGCAATAACCCTGTAAGTAAGAACATGAGAGACAAAAACTATTTTCTTTTATTTATAGAAAAAAACCTTATATATAAAAACCTTTAATATAAAAGGAAAAAAATCTTCATGAACAATTTTATTCATTAAATTCTAATTTGTAGCAAATTAAAGTCTAATGGTAAAATGTGGGCATTATGGAAGTGCTGTTCACTGGGTCTTCAGGGATAAGAGGCTGAACCCTGGTTTGCCTCGTGTATGCAGTGGGCCGCTTTCATCCCTAAGCTAGAGAGTTGGGTCAGAGCCATGTTCACTAAAGGGGGTACCCAGGCTGACAACTCAGAAAGATGTACTGTTGCTGGGCCTTCAACAATAAGAGGCTGACCCTGGCTGGGCCTGATGTAAGCAGTGGAACGCTGTCGTCCCCTGAGGGACTGAGTTAGGTTAGATCTGGATTAACCCTGCAGTGTAAACATAGCAGTGTCTCTGAAACTGCTATGTTTTCAGCTGCAGGGTTAAAACTAGGGGGACCTGGCACCCAGACCACTTCATTGAGCTGAAGTGGTTTGGGTGCCTATAGTGGTCCTTTAATTTGTACCAAGCATATATATATATATATATATATATATATATATAAAAGAAACCAAGTGAGTGCAGCCCTCTTGGTTTCTTTTATATATTTGGGAGTCCAGACCAACTCCTTGATTTTGCACCCCTCCCTGTCACAGGTGCCTCATTCCAGGATCCTATTTAGCCATGACTTGCAGAGAGTCCCAGTAAGGCACTTTCTGAGATCCATACAAACCTGTAGACATGGGGTGTCAGAGCAAGAAGTACAAACCCGACCGACCCCCATCAACGGCAGATATTGGCGACATACTGTGGAGGCCGCAAAACACAGAGTCCTGAAATGGCGCCAATGTCTGACGGACCCTCAAGCACATCTAGTGAGGAGACCTCAAACCCTCCACCTCCCTACCAAACCCCCCTCCCCTCCTGGATCCTAGCAGTCCTCATAGCGTATTAATCACTAACAGGGGTTAGTAGCCCTCTGTAGCCCTCAAAGAGGTTCCATACTCCTACCACTTTACGCTATACTTAGAGGCATATGTTGCCCCATGCCCTCATGCAACATTATCTATTACAATCTCTCATCTCCTTAGGGCATGAGATGCCCAATGCTCAACCTACAATACCATGTTCAGTTAACTCCATTAAAATTCACAGTCCCACTATATAGGTTTATTCTATGTATGTGCAATGCTGCAATATGATTACTGGTTATTTCTTCATATTCCAACTGAAGTATTGTATACCTTTTGTATCTAACTGTGAATAAAAAACAAAGATTGAAAAAAAATCTTTAAATAATATTTGTTTTATTGTTTGTTTGTTCTTTCATGTTTTTATTTTATTTTTATTTTTACAGTGACAATTTAAATAAAATTACATTAATTGTTTTACATGGTTTGGGATAGAAACATTGTTAGACATATTCAAAGACAAATAGTTTTAACTACCCAAACTTAAACCAAAGATAATCATCTATAGTTCATAATGTCTGCTGTGGGACTTCTATAGAGTGAAAACATGTATTTATTATGATGCCCTACGTGAATATGTCCTTTACTAATTTTGACTGACAGCCTATCTACTTCACAATAGTGATGTACCGAACGGTTCGCCGGCGAACGGTTCCTGGCGAACATAGCATGTTCGCGTTCGCCACGGCGTGCGAACATATGCGCGGTTCGACCCGCCCCCTATTCGTCATCATTGAGTAAACTTTGACCCTGTACCTCACAGTCAGCAGACACATTCC
>OW240912.1:113998527-114043355 GCA_933207985.1 Pelobates cultripes
TTAAGAATTATTATATTTCTTCTTCTCTTAACTATTATGGTGATGGATATAGTCTCCTAGCAATCAAAAAAGCTAAAGGGTATTCAGCGCTAAGCAATAACTGGAAAAGTCCAAATGGCAGCTAAATCACTGGAGCCGGGGGCTCTTGTCCCATCCACAAACAGATGAAAGTACAAGGAATGGTGCAGTGCCTAAAATGTCCTTAGTGGTATGTCATTGTCCAAATAAATAGAATAAAACAAAAGAAATACACTCACGATTTACTGGAGCTAAAATTGTAGCTCCAACTTGAATGTCTGGCGGAACAATCCCCGCCTATGGATATAGTGTGGTTCTTGGTGGTTGCAGTCACTCAAATGGTGGAAACATAAGCAGCTCTGCGGATATGGGTTTAGGATATTAAAGGTGTAGTGCCCACTTGTAATTATAGATGTTATTCTTTTCCCTCCAGAAATATAGGAGAAAAAGGAAAAAGAAAAAACAAAATAGTGTGTACCGTAAGGCACAGAATACAATTAAAGTGGTAAGAAATGTACTCACATTTGATGGAGCAGATGTAGACTGCTCTATCCCTTGGGCTTGGAGGGTACAATCCCCACCACAGATACAGTAGTTCAAGAAGAATAGCAGCAAAGGTTGGTCCAATAAAAAAGTATTTTTATTTAAAGGTAATTAATATAAAAATATAAAACAAGAATAAAAAAAACCCATTCAAAGTGAGGTAGAAAATAATAATAAATACACTTAACGCGTTTCACCTGGCAAGATGCTTTCTCAAAAGTGTTTTACAGACATGGGGAACCTAAACTGCTTAAATAGGGGCTTGAAATTTTAAAATGTCTCCTAGCCCCATGTTCCCTCCAATAAATACTTTGATTTCCAAGGACAAATTGACTCGCCACTCCAAATATGCTACCTTGTACCAAATTATCTCTAAATTCTCCTTAGGACGTTTTTGGGATCTAATTCTCCACTACTATTTGCCCCATTCTCAACCCTGTTTCTTTCATTGCCTGACCAAATTGATGTGTTTACTGAATTGTGTACCCCTTCCACCTACCAACTCAAGAATTGTATACCTTTCTCCAGGTCAAACATATCCTACTTGTGCATAATTTAGAGTTTAATGATGACTCAGTACTTTCACCTATAGGTAAACAATGCCTACAAGGTAAATCTGTAATCTTCTCACTATATGCAACTACCAGCTGGCCGTTTCTGCAGCGACTTCTAAATTGCCATATATGGCACAATGAAAGAATATACACATTGGGTTACTAGCCGCAAAAATTGTGGTGCCTGGTTTTGCAGTGCCTTTCCAAGATCTATCCTGGGTTGTCCTGGGTTCTTTTGAGCAAATGTATTAACTCATATTTCTATATTCATAAGATTGGCTAATTCCATGGTGTATCTTTTTTGTTCCAAACTCTTCACTTACTGTCCCAGTATGTCAATCAAGTTTTGTTTCACTTTAGTTTTTGACTTGTCTACCTATTGTACATCATTGAGGAATATGCTGGCACTATATAAATGTAAATGTAAGATATATATTTTTTTAAATTAAAAAAAAAAAAACCTTTACAAAATATCTAAATGCAAAGGAAAACTTCAATAGAGGAGATTGCCATAATTCCAAATTGGAATGCATTCTCATAAGGACATGACAATGAGTCAGAGCAATATTTCAATGAATGCCAATAACATTACAATTGTAGAAACAAAAAATGATTGAAACATATTGATATATGTGATGTGACATTCATAAGTGACCCTCACAAGTCAAGTATAATTAAAAATATTACACGCTTAGCATTGGATATTCCTTGAGTATGTTATTGCATTTTCAGAACAATACATATTAATTATTGATATAGCTTTGAGGCTAAACTTGCCATGTCATTGCATGGTGCGTCAGATAGGACAAATAGGAGGGGGCTCTGATATTGAGATCTTTACACCAAAAATGAATAGATAAATGAAATAATTAAACAAATAGAAAAATACATTTAATTACGAATCATTGACAGCTTTTTTTAAAAATAATTCTTTATTTTTCTTGTGCAAATAAAGTCAGTCATTCTCAGGATGCACTGATAACAACTTTGAGTATGGCATTGCATGGTAGAAGGCATATCAAGATTAATGCACACTTTTTTTTGTTGTTGAATATAGACATTGACAAATTAGATTAGGCATTCCTGTATAAATGCTGACGATGAGTAAACAGAAATAGAAATAATAAGACGTGGAAAGAAAACTGAAAAGGGGAAAGCCCTATATTTCAACATGTAACTTTCCAAACCCCATACAACCTGCACATGGGGGGTACTGTTATACTTGTAAGACATCACTGAACACAAATATGTATATTTTATTGCAGTAAAAGCTGACAGTTGTATGACATTCACAATTAAAATGACGATGCAGAGCTAAGAAAATACAATTTCTTTATTGTTCACACTTATTTTCTAAATTTTATTTATATTAAAGTATGTTTCATATATAAATATTTGATGCGAAATGAAAGTCCTATTTCTCCTGAACAAAATGATATATGATAAGTGTGGGTGCACTTAATATGAAATGTAAATTATAGTTGAACAGATATATATCTCAAATTCCAGGTTTTATTTTGGTTTTAATCAGAACTTGTACAATTACTTCCATCCTTAAGAGGTTAACATAATAATAACATAATAACAGTATGGGTTTAACCACTTAAAGACAGAAGCAATTGTACAAGATTCGAACCAAAAGAAAACCTAGAATTTGACTACATGTTTTTCAACCATAATTTACCTCTTTCATATTAAGCACACCCACACTCGTATATAATTTTGTTCAGGAGAAATAAGGCTTTCATGTCACATCATAATTAATAAAATCACAAAATTCAGTAAGAATACATAAATATACACTTTGAATTACATATATATATATGTGGCGAAACCAACCTCGCCACTATGTTTTGGAGAAGCCTGATTGCTCGCCTGCTGCCTCTGGACTATGGCCCCCGCATTAAAACTTCTATTTCCCCCTGCAGACAGGCTTGTTCGTGCCTTTCTGCCCGGGCGTTCGGTAGATTGAATCTACCGAACCAACACACGAATGGCCGGATCACCTGGGTATGGAGTGTGCCAGTAATCTACTTCCCAGAAGCTGCGGTTTACCGCAGCTTAATTGATGAATGCTGGGTGGCCGTTGTTCGTATAGCCGAACACGTGGCAGCGGCCATTTTAAACTGCCGAATGGCCAGCGGTGTTCAGCTACAAAACTATGGAACCGAAAATGGACAGTTGTATTCACGAACACTGCTGAGCCACCGACCTCCCTTCTCCTGCACTCATTCATACGAACGCCGGTCCATTTGGTACTTTGAGTGAACAGGGCTACCCCAGATAGCTATGCCATGGAGCCCATTCGTATACTGAAAGACTATGTGAAAGACTTTGGCTCCATGGCGATTGAACTGTATGTATGTGATCTGAGCGCCATACGGTAATAATGTGCTCTCAGATCTAAGCTATCTGGGGATAGGTTGAATGTATATGTTTTATGCAGTATTTGTAACATTGTGTATTTTTATGTCTTTTTGCTAACGTGTGTAATGGAGTCTTGCCTCTATCCTTAGAGATAATTGGATTACTTCCCAATTAACTCCAGAATAGAGAGGAGGGATTATAAAGTGCATGTGGGAGTGTTTACTGTTAAACTGTTTCTATTGGTCAGTGTACAATTTGTGTCCCAGTCTTCCACCAGTTCCCCTATGGGAGTGTCCACCTGGTGGAAGACCTGCATAAATACCGGGCAGGTAGCCCAGATTAAACAGATCACTGCTTGACCCTCAATTCGGAGCCTTGTCTCGTTCTTGGGGGAAGTTATTTGTATGCTTTGCTGTTCGACTGCTAGGAGTGTAAACCTTTCAAATAGTTTTTCCTATTCGGGAGTTTGGAGCATTCGTATGGTTCCGGTTCGGCTGTTTGGAGAATTCGTATGGTTTCCTGTTCGGGAGATTGGTGTATGGAGTAGCTGCCTGTGTATCTGGAAGGGAATATCTACTAAACGGTTTTAACCCATTTTATGCCCGGGGTGCCGTTACAATATTTATATATAAAAAAGAAAAATAATCCTGCACTCCATATAACAGAAATATACTTGCCCAGTGCCTGTCAGGTGAGAATACAAAGAGGAATAATCCAGATAGCACTCCTAGGAAATGTAGATAGAATAAAGCTTAGCTTTTAATTAGCTTTAAAAAATGAATCAACGTTTCAATCTGTTACACACAGACTTTCATCAGGTCTCCTGATGAAAGTCTGTGTACAACAGACTGAAACGATTCCTTTTTTAAAGCTAATTAAAAGCTACGTTTTATTCTATCTACAAGTCCCGGGAGTGCTATCTGGACTCTCTCTCTCTCTCTCTCTCTCTCTCTCTCTCTCTCTCTCTCTCTCTCTCTCTCTATATATATATATATATATATATATATATATATATATATAAACCTGGAAAGTCCCGCACTCAATTTGCCAGTCTTGTACTTGCCTCGGTGCTACCTCAGCCGTAATGAATATCGAAGAAAAACGAGTGCACTCCAGAGGTCTTCTTTTAGAAAAATGACATAAATTTATTGCAAAAACGTGTAGTAATACAACATGATCTAGTCGACGTTTCAGTCCACGAAGGACTCTTGATAAAAGTCCTTCGTGGACTGAAACGTCGACTAGATCATGTTGTATTACTACACGTTTTTGCAATAAATTTATGTCATTTTTCTAAAAGAAGACCTCTGGAGTGCACTCGTTTTTCTTCGATATATATATATATATATATATATGTAAGTCCAAGTGAATTTTAATTATATATATATATATACAGTATCTCACAAAAGTACACCCCTGTGTACAGCCTGTATAACAGTGTAAATTTGGCAAAATCGTTGGCAACAAATGTGAGTACACCCCTAAGTGGAAATGTCCAAATTGGGCCCAATTAGCCATTTTCCCTCCCCGGTGTCATGTAACTCAGTGTTACAAGGTCTCAGGTGTGAATGGGGAGCAGGTGTGTTAAATTTGGTGTTATCGCTCTCACACTCTCTCATATTGGTCACTGGAAATTCAACATGGCATCTCATGGCAAAGAACTGTCTGAGGATCTGAAAAAAAGAATTGTTGCTCTACATAAAGATGGCCAAGACTATAAGAAGATTGCCAAGACCCTGAAACTGAGATGCAGCATGATGGGCGAGACCATACAGCGGTTTCACAGGACAGGTACCACTTAGAACAGGCCTCGCCATGGTCGACCAAAGTAGTTGAGAGCACGTGCTCAGCGTCATATCCAAAGGGTGTCTTTGGGAAATAGACATATGAGTGCAGCCAGCATTGCTGCAAAACTTAAAGGGGTGGGGGTGAGCCAGTCAGTGCTCAGGACATACGCCACAAACTGTATCAAATTGCTCTGCATGGCTGTCATCCCAGAAGAAAGCCACTTCTAAAGATAATGCACAAGAAAGCCCTGCAAACAGTTTGCTGAAAACAAGCAGACTAGGGACATGTATTTTTCAGGATACTGACAGGGATCCAATACGCAGAGTGCGGACAGAAGGAGGTACGTATACCGGACCTTAGAATGGCCGGACTAACGTAGGGACAAAGCAAGAATAGTCAAAAGGTAAGCCGAGGTCGAGGGAGCCGGAGGACAGGTAAGCGAGATACAAGCCGAGTCAAAGGAGAGGAGAGGACAACAGGACAAAAGACAAGCAAGGGTCAAAACCAGAAACACAAGATAAAGAACGCGCTGAGTGACTAGCAAGCTAGAACCACGACAGGGCAATGAGCAGTAGTAAAGGTTTCCTTTAAATACCCTGTTACCTAAATAGGGACCACGCCCCCAAAAGGTCCGGAATAGCGGTTCCCGGCACTTCATGTAAATGCCGACGTCATGACGTCGACGCTAGCCGTCGCGTCATAAAAGGGGGAGGAGCTAGCGCGGCCGGCGTGAAAACGGCCGGAATATGCCGAAATGCTAGGGGCAGGGAGCCCCTAAACAGAGAGGATGTCTTCCCTGGATTCAGCACCAACAGGTACCCTGACAGTATTACTGGAACCATGTCCTCTGGACCAAGATAAACCTATTTGGTTCAGATGGTGTCAAGCGTGTGTGGCAGTAACCAGGTGAGGAGTACAAATATAAGTGTGTCTTGCCTACAGTCAAGCATGGTGGTGGGAGTGTCATGGTCTGGGCCTGCATGAGTACTGCCGGCACTGGTGAACTACAGATCATTGAGGGAACTATGAATGCTAACATGTACTCTGACATACTGAAGAAGAACATGATCCTCTCCCTTCAGAGACTGGGCCGCAGAGAAGTATTCCAACATGATAATGACCCCAAACACACCTACAAGATGACCAATGCCTTGCTAAAGAAGCTGAAGGTAAAGGTGATGGACTGGCCAAGCTTGTCTCCAAACCTAAACCCTATTGAGCATCTGTGGGGCATCCTCAAATGGAAGGTGAGGGAGCGCAAGGTCTCTAACATCCACCAGCTCTGTGATGTCGTCACGGAGGAGTGGAAGAGGACCCCATTGGAACCTGTGAACTCCATGCCCATTAAGGGTTAAGGTCACAATTGGTATTTGTACACTTTTCAATTTTAGAAATCTTTTTGCAGCAATCTGCATAAATATTTTTTTTTTTTTTTTTTTCTAAACTGTAAGTTCCAGTTATCTAAACTATGTCAGAACATGGTACATTTATTATATATATATATTTTCTGAAGAACGTTAGTTGACGGGTTGCATTTTTAAAATGTATTTATTATTTCAACAGATATAATGTGGTATTTATTCAGATACTGCTGTGACTCATTGTAAGCTCCACATATGAACATATCCATACATACTTATTATGAACAATCTCAAATTTTAATAAAAGAGTGTTATAGAATGCTAACTCACAAATTGAAGGATACAATTCTCGAAAATGTAAATATGAAGCTGAACCGTAAAGGGACACTATAGTCACCAGAACAACTACAGCTTATTGAATTTGTTCTGGTGAGTAGAATCATTACCTTCAGGCTTTTTGCTGTAAACACTGTATTTTCAGAGAAAATGCAGTGTTTACATTACAGCCTAGTGATAACTTCACTGGCCACTCCTTAGATGTCTGTTAGAGATCCTTTCTGGGTCATGGCTGCCTAAAATGCAATCAAACATTCAGTGTCTCCACCCTCTGCATGCAGACACTGAACTTTCCTCTATAAGGAGATGCAGATTGGCCAGGGCTGTGTTTGAATTGTGCTGGCTCTGTCCCTGATCTGCCTCTTTGTCAGTCTCAGCCAATCCTATGGGGAAGCATTGTGATTGGATCAGGCTACCACGTCTGCTGATGTCAGCAGGCAGTGAGCAGGTCTAAAGGAAACAGGCACAAACCATGCAGCTGCAGACTTGAATACAAGTAATATTTACTATATATAGGGAGGCATGAGGGGACCAGGGTGGCTAGATGGTGGTGTTTGTGTTCCTGGCCCTATAGTGCTCCTTCAATGATGAAATATGTCTAATTGTCTATTTTTGCTTCACTAATATATGCCTTACAATAGTTATTTGTTTTTTACTACAGGATTATTTTTAAAGTTCCTTTACATGACATTTAAACAACTAATTGGTTTTATGAAGGTTATGTTATCTTGTTAGATTAATACAGAGCTTATAATTTAACCTCTTAGTGACCAGACCGTTTTTCAATTTGCTTACCGTTAAGGACCAGTGCTCTTTTTACATTTATGCTTTGTTTGTGTTTAGCTGTAGTTTTCCTCCTACTCATTTACTGTACCCACACATATTCTATAACGATGTTTTCGCCATTAACTGGTCATTCTAAATATACCATTATTTTCATAATATCATATAATCTACTATAAAAAAATTATAAAATATGATAAAAACATTTTTAAAAACACACTTTTTTGAAATTTGAACTCCAAAATCTGTTACGCATCTGCATCCGCAAAAAAATAACCATGCTAAATAATTTCTACATTTTGTCCTAAGTTCCCAATGGTAACATGTTCTTAGCTTTTTTTTTGGAACGTTATAGGGCTATAAATACAAGTAGCACTTTGAATTTTTCCAAACCATTTTTTTTTTCAAAATGAATGCATGTTACATTGTAACACTGATATCTGTCAGGAATCCCTGAATAACCCTTCACATGTATATATTTTTTAAAAGAAGACAACCAAAGGTATTAAACTTGGGGTATTTTGACTCTTTTCATGCAACTATTTTACCACCAATCTATGCCAAATTTTAAAAGAAAAATAATAATTAGTGATTTTTTTTTTAACACACATAGCAATTTAAGAATACATGTACTGTGAACTTTAAGGGTTACTGCCAAAGAACACCCCAATATTTGTTCAGCAACATCTCCTGAGTATAGTGATACCACCCATGTACAGGTTTGTCAGGTTCTCTGGGGGCTAAAAGACCTTATTTGGAGGGTGCGCATTTCTGTTTTCCAGCTTGGAATTTTCACAGCTGGTCATCAGACACCCATGTCCCATTTGGGACATTTTTGAAGCTGACCAATGTAATTTACCCCCATCAGACCATATATTTTTGAAAAGTAGACACCCTAGGGCATTTCCTATGGTGGTATTTTAACACTTTCCATGCACTAATTCTACAACCAGTCTTCGTCAAACTTTTGGACAGTCATTTTTTGGTGTTATTTTTCACACATATTCTACTTTAGGCATGGACTCTTAGCTGCTGTTTGGTGCTACTGCCAAAAAACACCACACTATGTATTCAGCAACATCTCCTGAGTACAGTGATACAACCCATGTACAGGTGTGTCAGGTTCTCTGGGGTCTAAAAGAACTTATTTGGAGGATCCGCATTCCTGTTTTCCAACTTGGAATTTTCACAGCTGGTCATCAGGCACCCATCTCCCATTTGGGACATTTTTGAAGCTGGCCAATGTAATTTACCCCCATCAAACCATATTTGTTTGAAAAGTAGACACCCTAGGGTATTTCAATTGGTGGTATTTTAACACTTTCCATGCACTAATTCTACCACCAGTTTTCGTCAAACTTTTGGATAATCATTTTTCACACACATTCTTCTTTAGGCATGGATTCTCAGCTCCTGTTAGGTGTTACTGCCAAAGAACACCCCAATATGTTTTCAGCAGCATCTCCTGAGCACAGTGATACCACCCATGTACAGTTGTGTCAGGTTTTCTGGGGGCGCATTCCAGTTTTCCAACTTGGAATTTTCACAGCTGATCATGTCCTATTTGGGACATTTTTAAAGCACCTATGTCCTATTTGGGACATTTTTGAAGCTGACCAATGTAATTTACACCCATCAAACCATATATTTGTGAAAGGTAGACATCCTACGGTATTTCAAATGGTGGTATCTTAACACTTTCCATGCACTAATTCTACCACCAGTCTTTGTCAAACCTTTGGGTAGTCATTTTTTGGTGTTGTATTTCACACATATTCTATTTTAGGCATGGATTCTCAACTCCTGTTAGGTGTTACTGCCAAAGAACACCCCAATATGTGTTCAGCAACATCTCCTGAGTACCATTATATCACATATGCACAGGTTTGGTGGGTGCAATGCCAAACTTCAGACATGTGTTTTTCAAATTTAACATATCTTCTTTGCCTATCTTCCTTTTGGGGGCCTTTTCAGATATCCCAATTTATTTTCTTGCCATGAGCGTGGATATATTTGAAAAGTTGACACCCCACAGTATTGTATATGGAGTGTTTTGATGCCTTTGAGGCAATTATTATAGTCAAAAAATGTGAAAAAATATGTGGTGGTAATTTTTCAATTTTCATATTTACATACACATTTGTGTGTAATTTAGGGGAGCCTGCTGTTGGTTATTGCAAGAAAACACTCCAGGTTGTTTTCTGCAAGGCCTCCTGATTACACCCATGCCCTCAATGCATAGGTTTGCCAGGATTTTGGAAAGCTTCAGTTACAATTGTATGACTTGTAATTTGAGTTGAAATTGAGAGTATTTCTTCTGATAGGCCTATCTTTAATTTGGGGCTTATCACGTACCCCAGTTTTTTGAAAGTGTATAAATTTGAAACGTAGACACCCTGGGGTATGGTACATGGAGTGCTTTAATGCCTTGGATGCAACCGTTGTAGCCCAAAAAAATGGAGAAAATGCGTGGTAGTAATTTTTCATTTTTTATTTTTCATTTTTACACACACATTGCTTTTTGACTTTAGGAGAGAGTGTTGTTGGTTATTGCAAGAAAACACTCCAGGCTCTTTTCTGCAAGTCCTCCTGAGTACATCCATGCTCCCCATACATAGGGTAAACATAACCAAAAAAACAAAAAACTGAATGACAAATGTTAAAAAAATAAAAAATGGACCAGTGTGTAGTATTGTTTTAAGCAGTCTCCAATGCAGAGTCCAGGGCAATCAGGACAGTAATATATGGTATCTTTTCTCTGCCCCCTCTTAAAACAGACTCTGCATCTTTTTTGGGGATTCTGCTTTGCTGCAGTAGGGGGGATTTTAAAAATAAAATGTGTAGCCCCAACTCTGCTCTCTCCCATAACCGCCCAGGGGTGCATCACCGTACAAAATTCCCGAAATGATCTGGAGCTGAAACTGTAAAAAAGTCAGTTGCCTTCCGGAGTTTGCTTTTGTGCACAACAAAAAATAATTGTGGGTTGCAATCTGTGTTAAGTAGATTGCAACTTTTTTGTACCAGGCCCTTGTCTTGCGTATAATTAGGTAGGGCTGCAGCAGCTGACCTGCCAGATCAACCCCACCCATGTGCCGGTCATAGGCCTTGATGCACACAGGCTTCCTTGTGCTCTCAGCTTTGCCACGTACAGAGACCGTCGCAGTCCTCTCAGTGAGGATGGTGGTAAGAAGGTATACATCCTTCTTGTCTCTGTACTTAACTGCCAACGGCTCCTCTTGGCGCAGAGCTGAGGTCTCTCCCCTTCGTAGCCGGGTGCATGCAAATTGTCCTAGGAAACCTGCATGGTTCTTTTTTATTGTACCGCAAGCTACTGTATCAAAACAATACAGTAGCTTGAACAACTTGTATAAAAATTGTCTATATACAAGTGGTACCTTTTGTTCATCAGGGAGAATATCAGGCCCCAGACAATCTTGCCACTGGTTCCCATATGTTTTGGGCAACCTGGAGGGTCAAGGTGAGTATACTTTCCCTCGTACACCCGGAAGGCCTGAGTATACCCAGTCTCGCTATCAAAAGCTTATACACCTTTACACCATACCTAGAGCACTTAGAATGAATAAACTGCTTGAATCCCAGCCTTCCCTTATACTTCATCAGAGATTCATCCACGCATATATTCCTTCCAGGTGTATAAGCCTTAGCAAACCTGGCAGTGAAGTTAATCAGGGGGAAGATTTTATACAGCCTGTCAAACTGGGGATGATCCCTAGGGGGGCACAGGCTGTTGTCGCTGAAGTGTATGAAATGTAGAATCATTTCAAACCTCTTCCTCGACATACATTGGGAGTAAATGGGGCTACTGCTCCAGAAGGAGCAGATGGAGGGCTTCTTTATGATGCCCATCAGCATTCAATTGCTGCTTTGCCAAAAAAGAGTCAGGCTTTGCAGCACGGACCTGATGGGCATATAAATTAGTTTGATCGACAATGTTCCCCAATACATCATCACCCAGAAACACCTCCATAAATGTCTGAGGGCTAAATCCTGTGACATCCACATTGATGCCAGGATTTGCATTGAAGGGTGGTATATCTGGCCTCTGGTAATGAGGCACTACCCACTCCTCAGCAGTACTGCCAGTTGGAGCAGCATGTCTCCTTCTGGCAGGGGGACTAGCAGCCACAGATACATTATAACTATATTCATCACTAGCAGCAGACACTGTATCTAGTGATGGATCTGAGCTCCTGGCAGGGTCAAAATCAGGATCGGAGTCAGACATAGACGTGTCAGACTCTAGCGCAAGAATGGCATACGCCTCCTCAGCACTATAGGCCTCTGTGACATGATCACATGATATGATCACTTTACTTAGTGATCTGTCATTAAAAAAAAAAAAACACAAAAAAATTAACCCCTAAAAAAATGCACAGACAGCAAAATAAGTGCTGCTGTGCAAGAGCTGGTGATTATAGTGATCACTAGTAAGAAAGGGGTAAATGGCTCTGAAAAGAGCCTTTGGGTCTCACAATTGTAAAAAAATCCCTACCTAAAACTACCTAAATCCCTCTACCTAAAACACAGATCTCTCTCCCTCTCTCACTAAAACACAAGTAAAGAGAGAGAGGGAGATCCAAACTGCTTCCGATGCTTTGCTTAACTGCCGGGCTCCACATGGAGAGCAATCACCCGGCGCCCGGCAGTAAAGAGAGGTATTGGTCAACATCAAGGCATTGCTGCAATACCATTAGAGCTGCTGGAAGCAATCATGATCGCTTCCAGCGCGCTAATTAGCCGCGGATGTATTAGTAATTTTAGAGGTACTCCTGGTTAAATAAATTAATGCCCTCCCCCAAAATAGTAAAGAGTTTTAACTTACCGTTCATCCAACGTCTTGTTGATTTTATCGCAGTAACCATTGCAGAAAAGTGCAGACGCATGTAGCTTCTGCTCCAGGCTGTAACTACTGCTATAGTAGTTATTACCACTGAGCCCAAACCAACGCTCTAACATCTTGCCAGCATTTATGGTACCCAGCAAAGATGCCTGCAAAATTATTCTGGTAAATGCCCCCAAGATGACTGAAGTTCAGTTGGCCCGTCTCCTTCTTCAGAGATATGCATTGAAATTTTTCTGGTAGCTGTCCCATGAAACATACATTTCAGAAAAAAGATGCAATCCGTGCTTCAGTCACTATGACTTCAGGGTCATCTGAGATTTTCAGATATTTATTTTTTCAGTGCATAGTACTTTCGTACTCAATTTTTTTACCATGGCAGATTATTCTCTGTTGACTGCCACCATTTAGAGACATATACAATCATTGCTGCATTCATTTCTTCTGAGATCAGGCATACGTTTTTATATCCTCTCAATATGGTTTGGAATGAGATTCTTGGGCATTTTCCTGTCCAGATAAATTTATTCAAGAGCTTTTGAAATTTTTTAAAGATTCAACTTGATTTTTAGAGGGATTGATCTCAGAAGATAAAACATTTTTAACATTATAAAATAATTCATCATATTGAATCTACCTACCCATGTGATAATATGTTTTTTCCACACATTTAGTTGTATTTTTAATTTGTCTAAATAAGGGTATAGTTTACTTTTATCAGTTTTGTTTTGCATGAAAATACATTTTGCAGGATGAGAAATCATCAATTTCATCATTAATTTAATTAATTAGGCCTCTCAATGACACATACAAATTTTCGATACTAAGTATAATGTAATCTTTTATTTTATTGTTATCTCTAATTTTCCGGGCTAAATTCTCCAATGAAAGTATGTACAAAAGGGTTGCCCTGCCTAGTGCTATTCGATATTTCAAACCAAGGTGATACAACTGTTGAATCCATAATTCTGGCACTTAGGACTTTATACAATCTGTTTTAGAGTTGATTTAAGGTAGGTCCAGTTGATCCTGTCCAACGTCTTTTTGGCATCTAATGACAGAGCCGGCACATCTACCCCGCTTCCTTGCAGAGATCAAAATGTTCAATGTTTTCCTTAAGCTATTCTTGGCAGATTGTGATGAAATTAATCCTGATTGTTCAAAGTGCACCAATGTAGTAATGACTGTCTTTATTTTCAGAGGGAGTGATCTCAGAAGATAAATAAGTTTTGTCATTATTTATTAATCTATCTGACAAACTGGAGAATACCTTTTGGTGTCAACATTGATGATATTGGTCTAAAGTTGTTTATTTGTGTTTTATCGTTATCAGCTTTTGGGATTGGGCTGATGTTAGCCATACTCAGTTCTTTCAAAAAAGTAATGATGGTCCAGGCACTCAAGTTCAATCCAGTGGGCAGATTTATGGAAGCAAAATCGAAACAACGTTTCGGCCCACAAGCAGATTGACAAAGGCCCTGTTGTGTGCTGAAACATTGTTTCAAATACAAGATTGGCTTCTATATGTGGATCACTAATAGCTAAATAAAGCAAGATTGCAGGATCAGACAATTTTTTATACATGCTTCCCCACTGTCATTTTGTTACAGAATGAATAAGTGTTAGCATGTATATAAGCTACAGTATTGGTTCAGTGTTGCAAAATTTATCAAATTAGTAATCAAATCATCCAATGATATTTCTGCACAACATAGGTAAAGTCTCTTTTAGAGAACAGGAGCTCTCAGACACACCTTCTTTACAATAAATGATGTAGCCAATTCCTATTGCTTTTTAAATATTGTTTTAAAACAGGATAACAGGATTAGGTTCTACATGTGGAGCGGTACTAAAAGTAGAGCGAAAGATTAAAGAATCAGTCAATCTTTTTTATACGTTTCTTCATTATTTTAAATTATTTTTATATCCTTGATCTCTATAGTCTCTTTTCTTAACAAACTGCGCTCTCCTCTTTGATGTTTCTTTCTTTTTATTCTCACCTTAGTTCTTTCTAAATATTTATGTCCTTCTTTTTGCCAGGTTCACCTCCACTTTCCCCATTTTAGAGATCTCTCAACCAGATCCTTCAGCAGATATCCACAACATTCAATACCTTGTTTTGCGTTTGTAGCGGGTTACTGGAGGTTACTTCGCACAGCTCGAGTCAAATTCTCCAGGCGGTCCCGATACTCCAATACATAAGGGACAATGGAAGTACCATCTGTACTGACATCCCCTTCCCAGGGGCCCCCTCACCCGCCTCCTGAACAGCAATTCGAATGGGGAGAACCCGGTGGATTCCTGGGGCACCTCCTGGTACGTGAATAGGAGGTCCGCCAAGAATCTCTCCCAGTCTCTGCTGATGGCCAAACACCATGCCACCCATGGAAAGCACTCGAGTTAATTCTTTAATTGTGGTTAACAGCCAGGGTTGGTTGGTGTTCTAAACTAATAAAAAAGGGGGACCACACTTGTTCAGTTCAGTCCATGAACAGTGGTATACGCATACGTTCAGGCAACCTCAGGGAATTTTACAAGGTATGCCACAGCGTTCATCCAGAATAAGTGGAAGAAACTTGATTAAATGAACCGTCTGCTAAATCCTCGTATGTGCTTTCTTTTAGCAGTGTCATATGAGACAGGGTAGCTAAAGGGTAAGTTCTCTCATGCTCCTTTAGCAATCTCCATATCTTGACACCGACACCTCATGTGGTATGCTGCAAATGTCACCGCCTCCTCAAGCCACATCATCAAGCCCTCTGATTGGCATACATTACCCCTAATTCTACTTGTTGCACAAACAATACCAATAATGTTACCCTTTATCTCACACTAACTCTGATGCTAAACCTACCCTAAAACTATGTCTTATGCAAATCTCTACTGTAATCCTAACCCTACCTATAACAATAATGCTAATCCTTCCACACAATGGCTTAAAACATGCAACATTCCATTAGGGTGAAATCATCAAATGAATATATTAGGCTATGGCACCATGAGCAGACAAATGAAATGCAAAAGAATCATTGGTTGCCATGGATTATGAGTTATTTTTATGACATAGTACAAAGTTTGTTTTGAAGCAGATTTGTAATTGATATTGCCAAAGTTTTGCTGGACAAAACCTTACCTAAAGTAGCTTTATGTTATCATTGAGATGCCAGATATATTTTACACCCCTTTATAAAAATATCTGCTTGTATAATTTTTCTGTTTTTGTGCTCTGCAATTTTGGGCACCTGTTCTAAAGAAGTATATCATGGCACTAGAAAAAGTGCAGAGACGAGCTACAAAATTGATAAAAGGAGTGGAGCATTTTAGTTACGAAGAATGGTTAAAAAATTTAAATCTCTTTAGTTTGGAAAAATGGCACCTCAGAGGGGATATGATAACATTATACAAATATATTTGGGGCCAGTACAAACCATTATCTGGAATTCTATTTATAAACAGGGCTATACATAGGACACAAGGTCACACATTTAGGCTGGAAGAAAGGAGATTTCATCTAAGGCAAATAAAATGTTTTTTTACAGTAAGAGTAATAAGGATATGGAATTCTTTGCCTGAAGAGGTGGTTTTATCAGAGTTCATACAAATGTTTAAAATAAAATTGGATAAATACTTGCAAAAACATAATATACAGGAATATAATTTCTAATAAGTGGGGTAATAGCTGCTTGATCCAAAGAGACATCTGACTGCTATTTTGGGGTCAAGAAGGATTTTTTTCCTAGTTTGTTGCAAAATTGAAAGCACTACAGACAAGGTTTTTTGCCTTCTTTTGGATCAACAGCAAAAACATATGTGAGGAAGGCTGAACTTGATGGACGCAAGTCTATTTTCAGCTCTGTAATTATGTAACTATGTTTTCATTTTTAGATATATTTTTGCAGCAATGTGTGCATAAAACATTTGTTGTATTTTTCCAAAATTTGAGTGCTGGATAGCTAAACTGTGTTTGAACTGTGGTACATTTATTATATATTTTTTTCAGAACTTTAGTTGAGGGGTTACATTTTGTTATTATTATTTCAACAGATATAGCATTGGCATTTATTCAAATACTGCTGTGACTCAGTAAGTTCCACACATGAACATATCACACATAATTGTTTTGAACAATCTCATCTTTTAATAAAAGAGTGTAATAGAATGTTAATTCACAAATTGAAGGATACAGTTCTTGAAATGCAAATATGAAGCTGATACTTTGTGATGAAATCTGTCTATGTTTTTGCTTCACAAATATATTCCTTACAATAGTTATTCGTTTTTATTACATGATTTTCTCTGTTTTCAGATTCACATTAAGATAAAATAAATACATATTTTTTTGTTCTAAATTTTAAAGTTTCTTCACATATGTCTTTACTTGACATTTAAACAACTAATTAGTTTTATAGAGATGACGTGCTTTATTGTTAGAGTAAGACAGATTTTGGAATTTAAAAGAACTATTACATTAGAAATACAAACCTGTTTTTCTAACATCAGAGGCACTGATGGCTAATTAGATTAATGTCATCCCCTAAAATAGTAAATAGATTTAACTAACCTTTCTTCCCATGTCATGTTGGTTTCACTGCAGTAACCACTGCAGAGTAGGGCAGACACATTTAGCTTCTGTTCCAGCCTGTGACTACTGCTATAGTAGCTATTACCATGAAGCCCAAACTGACTCTCTGATATCTTACCAGCATTTATGGCACCCAGCAAATATGCATGCAAAACCTCAGTGCCAACATAGCACGATTCTTGTATATGCACCCAAATTGGCTAATGTTCCGATGGCCCATCTTCAGAGACCTGAATTGACATTCTACTGGTAGAACAACCCCAACTTTCCTACTGGCCTTAAACTGAAGTGCTGGATAGCCACCAGCCAGCCAGACATGTTGTGAGTAAAATCGATGCTATATTGCAAGTCACTATTTAGCAATTGTTACTCCATCTTGTTCTAGCGGAATGTAAAAAAAAAAAAACACAGACAAAATTTTTTCACTATGCAATTAGTGAAAAGAGATAAAGCTTGTGTCTGTCTTATCCAAAATCCAGTTCATAAAAGCCTTGGACTGTAAGCTTTATCCAAGAATCTAATGTGAGATAAGGTGTCTTCTTACATTAAAGGAAAAAAATTAATAGTGGACCAGTGAAGGCCCTAAGGAGAGAGTAGCAATAAAAAGGAGGGGATGCCCTACTTTTTTTTTTTATAATTCTTTATTTTCTGTTGTGCATGGTATAACAGTAGGCTTGTTCAGCCACAATAGCAGTCACAAGCGGTATAATAACAGACATAGTAAACATAACATGGCATATAGATAGGCAGCACATTTTTTGTTTTTGTTGAGAGGAGGTATAGACAGTTGGTAGACAGTAATAGAGTGTGAGCTTTTCTGTCTGCCTGTGATAGTTGTGTAAGATAACTTTTATAATCTAGTACATGCTAGACAAGTTATGAGGTTAGCGTATATATGTATGAGCAGTCTTAGCTGGTTCAACGTTTATAGAATATGCTTGGCAGATTAACAGTGCTTCATCTATGTGTGTGCAAGCTGAGGCATAGTGTGTTGCATGCTGGATCATATCTTAGTGTGGTATAATGCCAGTGTTCAAACGTATTTATAGATCGTTGCGCAAATATTAAACCGCTCCAAACCAAGGAAAGTCCTGGGACCACCTAGCCACCCCAGTGCCCCGAGTGTGGACATTTTGAGAGCTGGTAAGATAATAAAAGAGAAATCAAACTTAAAACATATAGTTAGGTTCTGCTGGGGGGGGTACACCGCTGGGGCTCTCCCTGTTAACATTACCGACAATAATACATGCAAGGGCAAGTAAGTAAGTCCCTTGGTGTCTGGGGTCGTGCTGGTCGGTGAGTGTCTCGTCAGCCCACTCCCCGGACTGGGAATTACCAGTCCAATGTGTGTGCAGTATTATACTTGCAATATAGTATTGTAGATTTTGCATTCGATGTGGAATAGCTGGGTATGTGAGTGGTTAAACAAGATTAACATCATGTTTGTAAAATACAAGTTGGGAGGAAGAGAGAGCCTATAATATTAAGAGAGTGGGGCTGCTGCGCAGAGATTGGGTGTACCTCTCTAGCTGATGTGCTGGTCTCATGTGTGGGTACACATATATTGCGGAGGAACATTAAGATTGTGATCCTGTTGGGGTCTGGGCAGGGATAACAGTGATGGAGTTAATCGGACAGCCTGAGGATTTTCTCTGACCTGGTGAGAACTGCTCTCTCATCCTGTGCCCATAGGGGGCAGACTAGAAGCGTGCCTATACAGCAGGGAAAAACTTTAGGCTTAAGATCTACGCTTCGTGCGTCAGGTAAGGCAGACTAGAGGTTATTCAAATTAACATATTGACTGTGAGAGAGCTTAAAGGCACAGGCTTAGTTAACACTTCTCTGTCACATGTGAGTCACTAACACAAACAACGGTTAACTTAAAGGGCAAAGTTCATATTAAACATAACTATGTCCCAAGGCTGTATGGCCTCCACCGGTGTCCGGCAGGTCAGGTAGCTCCCGCTAGGCTTGTGTAGCAGGAAGAAAGTCCACAAGGTCCAGCCAGGTCTCTTGGGTTGAGGGTCCGGTGTTCACCGGGTGTTGGCGTCGGGCATGGGGTGGGAAATGCTGTTAAACTACTTACAGTATGTAGTAAGCGGGTGTGTCCGTTTCTACAAGGGAAAGTGTGGTTGTCGGTGCAAGAGTTTATTGTCCATTCCCTCCGGTCTTTAGTGGCCTTTGTGGCTGTTTGGGCTGTCTTGATATATAGTCTGGTAGCATACTGGGCAATAGGGTGGTATTCATGAGCTCTAGTGGGTGCACGGTTTTTGCTCTTAAGTTGTGATCACTGCGTAAGAGTATGGCGTGGAGCCCTGGGGGATGAATGGAGTGATCCGTCATGGGTTCCAGGTGTGAGTGCGAGATGGTGAGATGTTGTTGGTTGGTGCCTCTGTAGAGATAGAGTCTTGAGGCAGACCCAGGGTTTGCAGTATGGCCAGGGCTTCCTGTATGTCCTGGATTGTATGTCTGTTTGTCCCCTGTAGTACCACCAGTGTTCTGGCGGATCGCCAGCGGTAGGCGATCTTGTGGTGTTGGAGCACTGTGGTTAGTGGTCTAAGCGACCTGCGCCAGGCTAGAGTGCCCCTGGACAGATCCGCATAGAATGACAGCTCCATTCCTTTGAAGCGGAAGGGGGTTCTGCTGCGGTGGGTAGTGAGGACCGTTGCCTTATCACTGCTGTTGCGAAGGGTGATGATGACGTCCCTTGTGGCTGTAGTTGGTGCGCCTGCTGGTTTGGGAATCCTATATACCTCGTTTGGGATAATTGGTGTAGTCTGCCTGTGTGGCAACAATGCCGGCAACAGGCACCCTATGAGTTTTGGTAATTCGGCCTCTGGTACATTTTCCGGGACTCCCCTGATCTTTATGTTAGATCTCCTCATGGCGTCTTCCTGAGCTGCTAGGCGATGCTCGTAGTGCTGGGTTTGGTTTTGCAGGTCTTGCATGGACTGTTGCATTGCGGCGATGTACTGGGCCTGAGATTGGGAGGATCCCTCCAGTTTGGTGATGCGGCTTGTCAGGCCTCGTAGGTCCCCGCGGAGCGCTGCTACATCCTCATGGATGTCTCTCTGCAGGTCCGCTAATAATGCTTTTAACACCGTTGTGGTAATAGGCTCTGCTTCCACCTCTGCACCGCGTTGTTTAGCCTTCTGTGGCGGGTTGGGAGCCCGTAGGTATATTTCCTCTGTGTCGTGGGACATTTTGTCCGAGAAATCCGAGCACCTGCCATGCAATGTTGCCATGTTAGTTTTGTTGGCGCCCTGTGCTTGTCTCCACATTTCCCCGATTGTCAGCCCCGAGGTAGGCTTGTTAGGTATAATTTTTTTCCCCTTACGCCCCACCTGGTGCTGGGGTGTTTTCCAGTCGTTTGGGGTTTGAGGGTGGATTGTTTTAGTCGATTTTCCCAGTGTAACCATCGGAGCTCCCAGGTTTCGCGGCTGTTCACTTCGGCATTCCGGCCGGGGATGCCCTACCTTTAATACATCGAATGGTAAGTTTTATTTTTTTTACAGGTACTTAGTTAAAGGACTCCACTCATTATTTTTAGGGTGAGGGGGGTAGGTAGGGGTTTATTTTTTTGGGTGGGGGGGTGACTAGGGGTTTGGGGACCCCTAGTCACCTGGGGTGAGGGGGGTTAAATTTGTATTTAGGGCCCCCACCCGCTGCTCAGGGGTTGGGGGCCAGGGGGGAGGACATTAGGCCCCCCCCAATTTGTATTTAGGGCCCCCACCCGCCGCTCAGGGGCCTTTTTTTAACAGTGAGCAGCCACTGTTTAATAGACATGCCCCTACTCGCGGTATAGCGAGTAGGGGCATAATTTACTAATCCTAAGTAATCTTTACTTAGTATTAGTAAATTTGGCTGAAAGACCAATTCAGGTCTTTCAGCCTTTTAGTAGATAGCTCCCTAATATCGTGGGAATTAGGAAGTTATCTACTTTTTCATTCCTGTCATTACATCACTGGCTAAGTAACTTACATTTTATATGAATGTATGTTACTTGATTGTTGAAAGTGTTGCAAATGCTTACAGCTGAATCCTGGCTATGTTTGTATACTTTTTATTTGAAATTGTATACAATGTAACATTCTTCTTTCACTGGGTAAGTATATTAATACTTAGGCAATACTGTGCTTCGGAACTTCGGCACTTTGACACCTCGGAACTTCGTCAACTTTGGCACTTCGGCAATTCGGGTATTCGGACATTCGGAAGCACCTGAATGTCCGAATTACCCAAAATTCTGCCAAATTTTTATTTGGACCGAAACGAATTGCACATGTCTATCAAATATACCGAATCCAACATAGACAATTGTTGCTCTTTAACTACCAGCTTCTAACAAGTGAAATAAATATCCTTAAAAATTACAATAATAAGTAACTAGGTATTGGAGATACTGCTAGGATGTTTATGTTTAGATTATAATTTTTTTTGTAAGTGAATATATTAAATTTTATTGTGAGTTTTCAACGGTGTTAAATAGAAGTCTGACAAAACAAAACCTGCAGGGCCCACTATGTTGCATTCACTGTAGTTGAGACTAGCAAGTCTCACATGTGTAGCAATGGTTGTGAAGAAAAATGAAAATAAAAATGGTGTAAAAATATACATAACTTCATATGTTGTAACTTCAAATTAGTATCCTAACCATAATAACAACCAAAATGATAAAGTAGATAAAATGTTCAACTCGGATACAATGGTACTGCAAGTAAATCTAGGTAGGTATTGTTGCTTGCTATTTTTATGTTATGACAAGACTAAATTATTTTTGAGTTCACTGTTACAAAGCTATGAAAGTGAGGGGGTTAATTAAACTCAGATACATAGGGTACAATGTGGTCCTTATGGTAAGTGCATCAACTGGATCATCTACATGAGTGATTTTGTAGTGTATATTGACCTAAAAGACTTACGTTGGTTATTGATTAGATGCTAGAAAAGAACTATGGATATATTTCAATATAATGTTAAAATATGTAAAACAACTTCAAAAAAGAAGAGATTGAACTTTCCCAGTTTGTAGTATTCAGCTATGTGCGAAGCAATGCTATAAATGCATTCAACAATTATATAAAAACCTAAAGCCAACCTTGGTGCAGTGGCACCCAGATAGAGTAAGGGGTTTTCGCCACGAAGAGATGTCCTTTCTCCCCTGTTGTGAGAGGGAGGCTGTAGAGTAGAGCTGGAATAGCTTGTAGAAGAGCTAGTGATTATAGTACTGCAAAGAGCAATCCCAGGAGCAGGGATTGCAGCAGGTATAGCTTTTCCCTACAAGTATGAGACGAGGCTCTGTGTTGAGGGTAAATCAGGAACTGAAGGTTTAATGTGGCACACTGGCCTTTTATACAGTCTTCCCCACAAGGTTACCACCCAGGTGGACCTTGTGGGGCACAGGGACACAGGATCAACAAACCAATAAAAACAGAGTTTTACATTCAGACACTCCCATACAGTGTGCACAATCCCTCACCTCTGCTTAGGAGATAATTGAGTTAATTACTGTATCAACTCAATTACCTAAAAACAAAAAATACAACTATTTTACACATTTTTAGAAAAACCTCAAAAACATAACAAACCCCCACAAAACATACATTTCCTGGAGGTCACGTTTCTGCCCGACCGCCCACGAGGCTATTGCCCTGAATAGTTCCATAAGTTCAGCTAAGTCGGACGGTCTATTTCAGGGGTAGGGAAACACATTAACCTCTTCAGGACTGAGTCAATAGTACACGTTCTGATCAAAACAAAACATAAACAAAAACTGGTATTTGCGCTAAATGTCTGTTCACCCGTAATTCACCGCTGTCACATTAAGTGCACCCACACTTATTAGATATCATTTTGTTCAGGAGAAACAGGGCTTTAATTTATCATTAACTATTCATATGTGGAACATCATTTATTATGAATAAAATTATTATTTTTTTTAGAAAATAAGATTTTTTTTTTTTAATTTGTATTTCTGTCTGACATTTTAGCTGTTAATGTCATAATACTGTTAGGTATTACTGCAAAAAAATGCACATATTTGTAACCAGCGATGTCTCACGAGTACAACAGTACCCCCCATTAACAGGTTTTATAGTGTTTTGGAAAGTTACAGGGTCAAATATAGAAAGTTCCATTTTCAAATTGAAATTTGCCACATTAGTAATGTTACCTTTGAGTCGGTGTGGTAGCTCAGGAATGAGAATTACCCCTATAATGGCATACCATTTGAAAAAGTAGACAACCCAAGGTATTGAACGTGGGGTATGTTTAGTCTTTTTTAGTAGCCACTTAGTCACAAACACTGGCCAAAGCTAGCGTTCATATTTGTTTTTGTGTGAAAAAAGCAAAAAACTAATATTTGGCCAGTGTTTGTGACTAAGTGGCTACTAAGAAAGACTGTACATACCCCACTTGCAATACCTTGGGTTGTCTACTTTTGCAAATGGTATGCCATCATGGGGTAATTCTCATTCCTGGGCTACCATACGCTCTCAAAGGCAACATAACCAATCTGGCAAATTTCAATGTCAAAAAAATGAAATGCAAGCCTTATATGTGACTCTCTAACTTTCCAAAACACAATAAAACCTGTACATGGGGGTATTGTTATTCTCGGGAGACTTCACTAAACACAAATATTAGTGTTTTAAAACAGTAAAACATATTACAACAATAATATAGTCCATAAAAGTGCTGTTCGTTTGTAAAAAATGCAAAAAACTTCACTTTTACTTAAAATATCATCATTGTAATACAATTTACCAGTTTGAAACACTAATATTTGAGTTCAGTGAAGTCTCCTGAGTAAAACAGTACCCCCTATGTACAGGTTTTATGGTGTCTTGGAGAGTTACAGGGTCAAATATAGTGCTTGTGAATTAAATTCTCTGCACTTTCTCCCTGTGTGGTCAGGCATGTCAATCAAATTTTAATTAATCAAATCACATAATTATGTTAAAAGATTATTTAAATATACACGTAGAATTTTAATATATATGCATTTATAGGTATTTAAATTCTACATGTATACTAATGTAATCTTTTTATGTAATTATATGTATTTATCTATATATATTTATTTGCGGTTATTTGTATTTTATATATAGATAGCTATATATAGAATGTCATTCTAAGTGTATTTTGTTACATATATATATATATATATATATATATATATATATATATATATATATATATATATATATATATTAATAACAAAATACAGTTAGAATGAAATTACATATGAATATATAATTTTAGTAAAATTTTGTTTCAATATTTTATTTATTTATTTTATTATTTTATTTATTAATGTAATTATACGTATATATATATATATATATATATATATATAATATGTGTATATATCTATTATATATATAATATATACATATTATATATATGTAACGTCATTCTAAGTGTATTTTAATACTAATATATATATACTAATATTAGTATTAAAATACACAACGTATGACGTTTTATATATATATATATATATATATATATATATAATTTATTTTACACATGTTTATTTTTCATTTTATTTCATTTCCCACCAGCAGGGGGACTGTCTGCTATTTCAGACAGCCCCCCTGCTGGCAGATCCATAGCCAGCTATAGGGGGCCATGTGATCGCTCTTTGAGAGCCATCACATGGCCCCCTGGGGGCCTCACTTGCCGGAGGAGGGCTGTCTGGGCGGTCAGGCAGCCCTCCAGAAGAGGATCGCAGCGGGGTAAGTAGCTGCGATCCCCTGGGGGCTTAAGCCATTACGGCATTCTATGCCACCGCAACGGCTTTAAAGCCCTTTAAAGCCGCGACGGCATAGAACGCCGTAAAGGCGTTAAGGGGTTAAATTTACGAAATGACTGTTATTGTATCTGATTCTCCAGTGTCTCTTGTTTGTGTGTTTCAATGTACTGCGTTCATATTAAAAGAAAACGAATTGCTGGAAGTCCTAAACACCGCTGGCCGTTTAACAATTTAAGATGGCCACCGCCACGTGTTCGTGCATACGAGCAATGACCACCCAATGACCACCCAGCCGTTCGTCAATTAAGCTGTGGTTAACCACAGCTTTTGGGAGGTTAACGAGCAGCACACTCCACTTGCAGAGTGGTCGGTCATTCGGTAATTAGTACTTTTTTTGAACAAAATCATACTGTGTATAGGAAAAGTTAAATTCACCAAACAAACGAATGAACATATAAGGAGAAATATCAAATCCAGGGACAGAGAAGTCTGTCACACTTGGTAAATTAGCTTTTATTGGTATTTCTACTTTTGTAAGGCAAGGAACACCTTGGATCTTGATGCCAAATATTTTGTTTACAATATCTGTCAATGGTAAAATAAATATCATGTGAGCTGATTGGTTGGAAAATAATCATATACAATTGTACAAATTATTTTAATGAAAACATTTCTTTGAGTACCTAATTAAAAGGGGTTATATTGGTCTCGAGGTTGCTATCACCTTTTTAAAAAAAAAAAAAAAAAATCTAATTTAACAGAATTAAACGGTTTTAAGACAACTTGCTATTTCTTCTTTCACGTTAAGATATTTGTCTTGCATTTCATGAAATACTAATAATCATTGTCAGATGTAGGATTCATTATATCTGTGTGCTTTCCTTTCTAGATAGTAACAATTAATTTAGACTCTATTTGTATTCTTTTTCTGATATGCTATATAGAAGTTCCTGCAGCCTGATACTGTATTGTACTAGCAAAGAATACAATTATGGGAAAGAACACAATGCAGACAAACATTCTTCTTTTAGTGGACAGTACTGGATACATTATACAATACAGTATGTGTAATTGGCCTTCTACTTACACCTCAATATGTCTATCCTCTCTGCCAAGAAATACCTTATACAATAACTGCAGAAAATGCAATTAATGCATGCATCCTTTAATTGAGTCAATAAGTGACCAAACAATGTCTCCTTTATGATCAGGCCTTTGTTGCAAGACCCATTCAGAGTCAAAATTGTGCTGATTACTCATTGATTGAATAAAAGGACATTTGAATGAATTGGAGTTGCCAGAGTGATTATTTTAACTTTGCAAGTTATCTGTGGGTAGAAATGCTGTCTAAATTATTATTGTTATATCAAGTAAATCTTCCATACATTAAATGAGCAGAATATTTTTTTTGTATTTTAGTATTATCTTAGCACATGTGTTTTATGTTCCCACTTTAGCTATATAATAATAATAATAATAGTGAATTATATAATATAAAAAGTATTATCTTATTAATATCACTATCTATTAATGAATAATTAGATGTTAAATAACGTCCATCATTTAATGCTATCATGGTTAATTAAGAACCTAGAAACTTTGTGTACCTACTAATTTTATGTTTCTGATTATTATTAAAGGGACACTGTAGGCACCCTGACAACTTCATCTCATTGAAGTAGTCTGGGGGCACCATGCACCATGGGGGGAAAGAAGGGGGAGGGTCTTGACGGAGGAAGAAGCTGTAGTGCCAGAAAAAAAGTTTGTTTTCCTGGCACTATAGTTTCCCTTTAATGACAGCATCATGCCCCCTTTCCTTGTTTTTGGTGTGGAGGTAGCCACTCATATTACCTATCATGATTTCTGTTCTTATTCTGTTCTTATTCTTCTTTACAGAAGCAGGTACATAAAATTACTCCTGAATATAATACAAATATAATAATATAGATAGAGAGCAATAGATATATACAGACATATCTACTACATTCCCAAACTGAGCTATAACAAACTTACTGCCATGGCAAGGTGCAGATAGTGTAGGTAAATATCAATTATTTTGACTGCCTGCGAGTGAATAAACTTCTAGAAATATAATTTACCGATCATAACAAATATGTGAAACTACCGTGGCTAAAATAAATTAAAAATTGGCTTCATTTTCAGTTGCTATAATAAATATTAAAGGAGACAAAGTCACACTTATTTTACAGACTGACAATGCAGCAGACTTGTCAGATGAACAAGGGTTTAGTTACCAAATCAGAAATTGTAGGGAAGTGACACACACGGGAATTAGAAATGTTAGGTCAGGTCACACAGGTTTATCCACTAATCTGTATTGTTAAGAATTATGAATGCTTATGTTTCTAGCCTTTTGTGACCTAAAATTTGCAATTCACTTGTGAGTTCCTGACATTTTTTTCGTTTTGCGAATAACCATTTTATTTATATTGCTATTTAAAAAGCAATAATATAATAGTATTTTGGTTATAGTATCGACTTTAAACAGAGGAAAGATGAATTGAAAAACTCAAGGTAAAATAAACAGAATTGAATGCACTGTTTTAAATATGTAAAAAAGGAAAGAAAAAGCATGAGATATTAAGGAGACAGAGGAAGGACAATGGAGATGATGGAGAACAAGTTGGGCAGCAAGTTTGTGTTATGGTAATGAACCTTGCTGTTAACAGAAAATAACAGAAATACAATTACATTTAAAAATGATGATAGAGAAAGCCTGAAGTTATTTATTCTATTGAACAATTTGCATGTCGGGGCCATATGTGGTGAAATATTTACAATGTTTTGAGTAAAAATATGTCCATTTATAGAATATTTTGTCATGTATCCTTGAATGTTTGCAAGAATATACACAGGTTGGCCCAAACGTAGTTACACAGTAGTGTATGTTATTACATTGCTTATTAAACTTATATTTGTTTAACACTATGTAATCTTGCAAGTGCTCGAAATTTCTTCCATCAACATTATAACATTCCTGGAATCTGTCCAGTACACTGTGACACACGGTACCCCACAAATTCCGGAATTCAGCAATGTCCATAAATGCTTCCGAGATGAACTCTTTTAATTCCTTCATTGTCTGGGGCTTTCTCTCAAAAACCTTATTTTTACTACAACCCAAAGAAAGTTAATTGGTGTTATGTCGTGTTAACATGGTGGCTATTCAATGCTACCATATCGTTCAGTCCAGTGCTGTGGGAAGGAGTTGTCAAGGTTGTCCCTTACTGCAAAAACATGATGAGGAGGTGCCCCATCTTGTTGGAAGAGCAGTTCAGCAAAGTTTGTCCTGGTTCTAAATTTGTTACACTACCATGTCACGCAACAAGTTTAGGTAATTACAATCCAGAGTTCTTTCAAAGAAAACCAGTCCTACAACCAGTGGCGTACACACAACCCATGGGGCCCCGGTGCGAAAACTGATCCGTGCCCCCCCCACGCGCTTACTCTGCGCGGGCCGGGGCTGCAACACATGGCGGTGGGCACTGCGGTAGGCACGCCAGTGCATGCAGATACACATACACTTAAAGGACTACTACAGACACCCAGATAACATCAGCTCAATGAAGTGGTCTGGGTGCCAGGTCCCTCTAGTTTTAACCCTGTAGCTGAAAACATAGCAGTTTCAGAGAAACTGCTATGTTTCACTGAGGGTTAATCCAGCCTCTAGTGGCTGTCTCATTGACAGCCGCTAGAGGAGATTCCGCAATTCTCACTGTGAAAATCACAGTGAGAAGACTGAACTTCCATAGGAAAGCATTGAGTAATGCTTTCCTATGGGCGGTTTGAATGTGCGCGCTGCTCTTGCCGCGCTTGCGGAGCTGAGAGGCGGATCGGGGTGGAGGAATCGCCAGCGCCAAGGAAGTCCGGCACTGGAGAAAGGTAAGTGCTGAAGACACTCTCACGAACAGACGCATACACACTAGCTAACAGACACACACATTTACTGACAGACACACACTCAGTGACAGACATACATACACACTCACTGACAGACAGACACATACACACTCACTTACAAAACACACACTCACTAACAGACACCAGACTTACTAATAGACGCACACAAACACACTCAGTAACACACGCAGTAACACACTCACTGGCACACACAAACTAACACACTCACTGACACACACAAACTAACACATACACACACTAACACACACACACACTAACACACTAACACACACACTAACACACACTCTAACACACACGCACACACACACACACACACACACACACTAACACTAACACACAACTCTAACAAACACACACTAACACACACATTAACACACACATTAACACACACACACACACTCTAACACACACACACACACATTTAAAAAAAAAAAAAAGTTAATCCCCCAGCCTCCATACCTCTGAGAGTGCTGAGGGGATTCCCTGGGGTCCAGTGGTGTTGCTGGGCGTCCGGTCAGTGGGCTGGCTGTCTGGCTGGCGGGCACGCGCGCAAGGGAGCACTCTCCCCTGAGTGCTTCCTGTTCAGCTCCCTCGCGCGTCGCGTACTGATGCCGGAGCCGGAAGATGACGTCATCTTCCGGCTCTGGCACCAGTATGCAGCGCGCGAGGGAGCTGAACAGGAAGCACTCAGGGGAGAGTGCTCTCTCGCGCACCCGCCAGCCAGCCTGGTGACACAAGGGCCAGCCTCGGGGGGCCTTGAGGTGGCCGGCTCCTGGGCCCCCCAGGAGAAGAGGCTGGCCACACTGGCGTACATACCAGGTCGCAGGGCGGCCGGATGCCCTGGTGGTCCGGGCCGGGCACAGCCGAGACTCCTGCGACCCCGGTATGTACGCCACTGCCTACAACACCCTCGCTGGACAGTGCACCCCACGCTATGACACCTGGTACAGTTGAGATGTGATAGTCAAATTATGATTTTCTTCTGTCCTATAAACACCATTATGACAAATTGTCAAAAAGGTCTGGTTTGTTAGATATTTGGTTACACATCATCTCACAGAAGGCCGAAGTTACGCTGCAGCACAGACAGGCAAGTAGCAGCAGGGTGAGAACATTGAAAGCGCGCACAGATGGCCCGCACTTTCTGCAGCAGCTCTGATATATCTGGGTAGTTTTTCAGGAATTTCTGCACCACTGAATTCAGCACAAGCGCCAAGCAAGGGATGTGCGTCAAACTGGCTAGGTCCAGAGCTGATACAAGATTTCGTCTATTATCGCACACCTCCAGGCTGGGCTTGAGGCTCACTGGCAACAACCACTCATCGGTCTGTTGTTCCATGCCCGTCCACAGCTCCTGCATGGTGTGGGGTCCCCCCCCCCAAACATATAAGTTTTAAAACAGCCCGCTGTCGTTTACCCTTGGCTGTGCTGAAGTTGGTGGTGAAGGTGTTAGGTGTTGGATGAGGTGGTGGTAGAGAAGGAGGAAGCGGAGTAGGAGGAGGAGGCAACAGGAGGCAATGCCCTGCATTCCTCGGTGGCGGAAGTACATGCGCCAAATTGCTATCCGCCTTAGGCCCAGCCGCCACTACATTTGCCCAGTGTGCAGTTAGGGAGATATAGCATCCCTGCCCGTGCTTACTGGTCCACAGATGGAGTTGCGCAGCGCACACCTGATTTTATCCGCAAATTGGCTGTGCAGGGAAGGGATGGCTCGCCTGGAAAAGTAGTGGCGGCTGGGAATCACGTACTGTGGGATAGCCACCGCCATCAGGTTTTTAAAACTGTCCGTCTCCACCAGACGGAATGACAACATTTCAAAGGCCACACATTTTTAAATGCTGGCATTAAGGGCCAGGGATTGCGGGTGGGTAGGGGTGTACTTTCTCTCCAGTGTTTGGAGATGGACAGCTGAACGCTTCCAAGGGACAGTGTGGAGATGCCTAGGGATGGTGGCAGATGTGGTGGCGTTGCTGCCACATCCTCTGTTTGTGGGGTGGCAGGTGCCACTGTGACTCCAGAGGTGGAGGAAGAGGCCAAGACAGCAGCAGAAGAGTAAGCAGGAGGAGCCTGAGACCTTTCTTGGTTTTTGATGCGCTTACTCCACTGCAGCTCGTGGTTTGCATATAGATACCTGGTCATGCAGGTTGTGCTCAGGTTTAGCATGTTTATGCCTCGCTTCAGGCTCTGATTGCACAGCGTGCAAACCACTTGTGTCTTGTCATCAGCACATTGTCTGAAGAACTGCCACACCAGGGAACTCCTTGGAGCTGGCTTTGGTGTGCTCTGTCCCTGGGTGCGGTGGGCAGTAGCAGGCATACTGTCTAGGGGACGGCTGCTCCGCTTTTGCACCCTGCTCTCTCTTATGCTGTGCTGGTGCCTCTGTGAGACCACCGCATCTTCCTCCAAACTGCACACGTCACTCACATGACCTTAATTCCATGTGGGGTCTAGGACCTCATCATCCTCCACATCATCTTCCACCCACTCCTCAAGCCCTGCCCTTCTTGCTGGTCTGCACCCTGCAGAAAGCCACAGTAGTTGGCACCTGTGTTTCGTCATCATCAGAGACGTGCTGCAGTGGTCCTTGCATGTCCACATCCTGACACATAAGTGGTTGTGCATCAGTGCACTCAATCTCTTCCACTTCTGGGGCAGGGCAAGGTGGATGGCCCACAGAAACCCCGCCAGCAGAGTCATCAAAAAGCATAAGAGACTGCTGCATGACTTGAGGGTCAGACTGCTTGGCTGATTTGCAAGGGGGTGAGGTGAAAGACAGATGGCCATGAGCTGCAGGTGCCAACTCTGAGCTTTCAGCAGGTGACCGGGTGGTAGACAATGTACAGGGACTGGAGGCACTGTCAGCCATCCAATCTACTATTGCCTGTACTTGTTCTGGCCTCACCATTCGTAGAGTAGCATTCGGGCCTACCATATAATACTGAAGGTTCTGTCGTGTACTCGCACCTGAGGAAGGTGTTTCACTTGTGCATGTAGCTGGCACAGATCGACCACGTCCTCTCCTTGCAACAGGAGCTCCACCAACACCAGCAGCACCACGACCAGGGCCACGTCCCTTATTTGACTCTCTACTCATTCTTTGCGTTCATCCACCAAACTAACAGATGGTTTATATCAGGCGACAATGTAACCGCCAATAGTCAACAATTTTTTTTTTTTTTTATTGGACTGCAAGAAATGCACCGCAGGCCGCAAATGTACTATTTAGCAGCCCCAAAATATGAATGTTTAAAACTGCTATGCTACAGCACTATTTGACCGTTCTATTTGACTTTCAGATATGAAGTGCAGGCACCAAATTGACTTTTTGGCACCTAAAGAATTAGAATGTTTACAACTGCAATGTAAGCACAATATTTGACGGTTCTATTTGACTCTCAGATATGAAGTGCACTGCAGGCCGAAAATGTACAATTTAGCAGCCAAAAAATCTGAATGTTTAAAACTGCTATGTCACAGCACTATTTGACTCTTCTATTTGACTCTCAGAAATAAAGAGCACGCCCCAAATTTACTATTTAGCAGTTTAGCATCAAACCAATTAGAATTTTTACAACTGCGCTGTAACCGCCATAATTATCGCTTCTATTTGACTCTCAGATATGAAGAGCACACCCCAAATGTACTATTTAGCAAATTAGCACCCAGAAAATAAGAATGTTTCCAATTGCGCTGTAACCGCAGTATTTAACGCTTCTATTTGACTCTCAGATATGAAGAGCACGCCCCAAATTTACTTGTTAGGTGCAAAAAAATAGGAATTTGTCAAAGTGCGCTGTAAACACAGTATTTGACGGTTCTATTTGACTCTGAGATATGAAGAGCACGCCCCAAATTTACTATTTAGCAGTTCAGCACCAAAACAATTAGAATTTTTACAACTGCAGTGTAACCGTAGTATTTGACGCTTCTATTTGACTCTCAGATATGAAGAGCACTCCTCAAATTTACTATTTAGTAGTTTAACACCAAAACAATTGGAATTTTTAAAACTGCGCTGTAACCATAGTAATTGACGCTTCTATTTGACTCTCAGATATGAAGAGCATGCCCCAAATGTACTTCTTAGGAGCCAAAAAAATGGGAATTTGTCAAAGTGCGCTGTAAACACAGTATTTGACGCATCTATTTGACTCTCAGATATGAAGTGAAGGGCCCAAATGTACTATTTAGCAGATTAGCACCCAGAAAATAAGAATTTTACAATCGCGCTGTAACAGCAGTATTTGACGCTTCTATTTGACTCTCAGATATGAAAAGCACGCCCCAAATTTACTATTTAGCAGTTTAGCACCAAAACAGTTAGAAATTGACTTTTTAAAACTCCAATGTAACCTCAGTATTTGACGCTTCTATTTAATTTACTTTTTAAAACTCCGATGTAACCACAGTATTTGACGCTTCTATTTGACTCTCAGATATGAAGTGCACCCCACTAATGTACTAGTTTGCAGAATTCTTTCCTAATCTGTCCCTAATCTGTCCCTAAGCAGCAGCATCCTCACCCTACACTAATAAGAGCTCATGTGCGTGCGGCGCTACGTGACTCCAGCTTATATATAGAGGCTGGGTCACATGCTGCACTGGCCAATCACAGCAATGCCATTAGTAGGCATGGCTGTGATGGCTTCTAAGGGCACACGAGTCACAGCACTGTCACGTCTGTCACATGTGCTCAGTGTGAACCTGCTTTCATCTGTGAAGAGCACAGGGCGCCAGTGGCGAATTTGCCAATCTTGGTGTTCTCTGGCAAATGCCAAACGTCCTGCACGGTGTTGGGCTGTAAGCACAACTCCCACCTGTGTCGACGTCGGGCCCTCATACCACCCTCATGGAGTCTGTTTCTGACCGTTTGAGCAGCCACATGCACATTTGTGGCCTGCTGGAGGTCATTTTGCAGGGCTCTGGCAGTGCTCCTCCTGTGTAGTTTAAGTGTTCCCTTTATTTTTTTTGAGCAGTATATATATATATATATATATATATATATCTATATATATATATATAATTTCATTCTAAGTGTATTTTGAGATATATATATATATATATATATATATATATATATATATATATATATATATATGTATTAAGGCCGTTTGGCCTGTAATTGTTGATTGGCTGCCCTACAGCCTTTCAAAACGCGCCATTAAATCGCCGAACACCGAACTTCAACCCGAACATACACCTGTTTGGGGTCCAAAAAAACGTAATGCTCGGTACGAACCCGAACTTTACAGTCCGGGTTCGCTCAACTCGATATATATAAATAAATAAATACATTTTGGATAGACACATAAAATTCAACCTGTCACTTCCAAGTAATGTGTATTGATGTTGTGGATTTATTTGCAACTTATTGACATGGAAGTTTTAGTTGGCAGTTGTTCTGAAAGTATGCACATTATTTCATTTTTTTCACTTCTACAGTTTTGGTTGAAGTGCACTTGAGTTGCATAGTTTTGTAATTCTTGAAGTTGAAAAAGAAAGATGCAGAGAAAGTTAGCTTGTGACACCAGTAAAAACTAACATATCAAGTTTGAAAATCTCATTATTTTTTTTTTGCAGTTTTTCTAGCACTTTTAAACGTTACCATTTTAACAATTGTTTTTCAGTTTATTTAAATTAACTTCTTATGTATTAAATGTTTATATAACGTTTTGTCTCTTTTCCAAGATAAGCATATTAACCTTCGCTACTCATAATTAGGCCCCGGCGAATTAGGCCCCTGCGGCCATGTGATCGCTCTAAAATATAAATAAGTAAATAAAAATAAACCAAACAATGTTAAAATAATATAAAAAATTATATCTATATATAAATTTTGTATATGGATATAGATTTTTCGTATTATTTTTATTTATTCATATATATATATATATATATATATATATATATATATATACACTGCTCAAAAAAAGAAAGGGAACACAAAAATAACACATCCTAGATCTGAACGAATTAAATATTCTTCTGAAATAGTTGAATGTGCTGACAACAAAATCACACAAAAATTTAAAAATGGAAATCAAATTTTTCAACCCATGGAGGTCTGGATTTGGAGTCACACTTAAAATTAAAGTGGAAAAACACACTACAGGCTGATCCAACTTTGATGTAATATCCTTAAAACAATTCAAAATGAGGCTCAGTAGTGTGTGTGGCCTCCACGTGCCTTTATGACCTCCCTACAACGCCTGTGCATGCTCCTGATGAGGTGGCGGATGGTCTCCTGAGGGATCTCCTCCCAGACCTGGACTAAAGCATCTACCAACTCATGGACAGTCTGTGGTGCAACGTGACGTTGGTGGATGGAGCGAGACATGATGTCCCAGATGTGCTTAATTGGATTCAGGTCTGGGGAGTGGGCGGGCCAGTCCATAGCATCAATGCCTTCGTATTGCAGGAACTGCTGACACACTCCAGCCACATGAGGTGTAGCATTGTCTTGCATTAGGAGGAACCCAGGGCCAACCGCACCAGCATATGGTCTCACAAGGGGCCTGAGGATCTCATCTCGGTACCTAATGGCAGTCAGGCTACCTCTGGCGAGCCCATGGAGGGCTGTGCGGCCCCCCAAAGAAATGCCACCCCACACCATTACTGACCCACTGCCAAACCGGTCATGCTGGAGGATGTTGCAGGCAGCAGAACGTTCTCCACGGTGTCTCCAGACTCTGTCACGTCTGTCACATGTGCTCAGTGTGAACCTGCTTTCATCTGTGAAGAGCACAGGGCGCCAGTGGCGAATTTGCCAATCTTGGTGTTCTCTGGCAAATGCCAAACGTCCTGCACGGTGTTGGGCTGTAAGCACAACTCCCACCTGTGTCGACGTCGGGCCATCATACCACCCTCATGGAGTCTGTTTCTGACCGTTTGAGCAGCCACATGCACATTTGTGGCCTGCTGGAGGTCATTTTGCAGGGCTCTGGCAGTGCTCCTCCTGTGTAGTTTAAGTGTTCCCTTTATTTTTTTTGAGCAGTATATATATATATATATATATATATATATATTATCATTCTATGTGTATTTTGAGATATATATATATATATATATATATATATATATATATATGTATTAAGGCCGTTTGGCCTGTAATTGTTGGAGGGACTTATGATTATACACTTACCTATTTAAGGAACACCCCTTATCTGGCTCCATACCATTCGAGATCAGCGTTTGCACTTCCGGGTTCATCCAGATGCCATTTTGGAAATACCTTTGCTCCTTGAGATCTCCTACTCTGAGCTGTGCCCGGGAATCCAGCTGCAGGGTTTCCCGTTCGACTAGCTTCTTTTCTTAAGTCAACGTCGCAGATAGTGTTCAGTGACTCACAAAACCGTAAGTCGACCTACCCGTCACGCCAGGCATCAGTCCCACGGCATCATCTCGGGTCGGGACCTCACTTTACAGTTGAATGGACCGACAGGCCGAGAGTAAGTGAACAATTTCAATGACAATGTTAAAGGGACACTATAGTCACCTATAGACACTTCAGCTTAATGAGTTTGTTCAGGTGAGAACTATAGCTCCCTGCAGCCTCTCATGTAAACACTGTATTTTCTGAGAAAGTACAGTGTTTACATTGAAAGCTAGGAACACCTCCAGTTGCAGTCACTCAGAGTGAACCAGAGGGACTTCTGAGTTGATGGAGGCATAATATGCCTCCATCCACTCATATCTGCTGTGCACACGCATCCTGTGATTTAGTATCTCCTCCCACTGCATGCAGACACTGAACTTTCCTCATAGAGATTCATTGATTCAATTCATCTCTATGAGGAGATGCTGATTGGCCAGGGCTGTGTTTGAATCATGCTCAGTCAATCCTATGGGGAAGCACTGTGATTGGATCAGGCTATCACATGTCAGCAGACTGCCTGTTTTTCCTAAGTCTAACAGCAATCAGATTTACAGCTTCTGGCTTGAATATAGTAAGATTTTTACTATATTTATGGAAGCATGAGGGGCCCATGGGGGCTAGATGGTCATGCTAACACTATAGGGTCAGGAATACATGTAGTTGCACTGGTGACTATAGTGTCCCTTTAAATTACATGAGCTAACGTGTTTCACTTGCTCCATTCGAGCATTACCAAACTCCTGAACGGGAACATTGTTTCGTTACATTTGCCTGTCATGCCAGGCTATTGCATTCGTGCATTTAATCTCCCGAACGGGAACACTGTTTTGTGTTACATTTGTCTGTCTTAACAGGCTATTATGTTCATGCATTTATCTCCCGAACGGGCACACTGTTTCGTTTAAATAGCCAGTCATTAACAGACTATTACGTTCATGCACACATCTCACGAACAGTGGTCCACAACATGCCTACACTGACCCCTACAGGTCACCCCTAATATCTTAGGATAACACACATTTTATTCATGTGATTTTCTGCCGAACACTCATGGTTACAACCTCTGAGTGCGATCACATACTCCTGAACAAGACATAATCTGCCATAACACAAACTCATACGAGCACTTTTTGTGAACAAACCAACAAAATAAAACATTTCATCTACATACATGACCCCTACCGGTCAATAGCAATACAGCTGTTTCACATATAATTATAAGGAATTTCTGCAACCAACTTGTGTGGAATTGCACTTATTCTGTTTTGACAGTTGGCAGTCACATTTTTTACTACTTTATATATACCCAGTATGTGGTTAAATTCTATACAATATATAGAGCACACGACTTATAATAACATCCAGTCTCCCTATGAAAAGGGGGACATAAAGCATACAGGTTACTTTGACAGAACACTTTGCTCTGTCACTTGTATATGCTGCACATAATAGGTTAAGCTTGGTACATGTCTATAATCATTAATTCATACGGTGTTTAACCGTTTTTAAGGTTACGGTACTTTGCTCTTTTTCTTGTACATACTACACATATTAGGATAAGCTTGGTATATGTCCATATCCATTATTTCATACATTGTTTTATCCATTCATGTTACAGGTACTACTAAAACCTATACGGATTTTCAGTTAAAAAAACATACTACCAGGTACGTATGCCTGCTCATGTGGTATATTCATATTCTAATTTCCCTGGAATAGTTAATAGTGTACTGGCAGTTAGGGATTTTATGGTCCAATAGGTATTTTCCTTTTCTCTGCATTATGATTTTCGGTTAGTGGTCCCGTGAGGCCAACTCCCCGCCTCACATTCGGAGGCATACACCCATCGGGTCACTCGTGAGCTAGCCGCGTTGCATAGTAACATAGAGAGGGCCTCACCTGTCACTCCCTTTCCTATTTTCTGGTTACAGTCACCGAGAGGCCGACGACTTCCCGCGACTACGTTTGGTGGCCACAAAAAATTCCCTCGCGCCAACGCATAGATAGAGCCTCTCAAGTCACTTGGCAACTAGCAGGGCCTCACCAGCACTCCAGCTAGATTTGACACACCTTCACGTAGAGGAGATGTTGCTAGTCCAGCATCAATCAGATCCTGGATAATCCCACGCATTACCACCGAGCTAAGAATGCGACAAATCCCCTACCCAGCCACAGCAAGGAAAGCGGAACTATTTAAGCTGCTCTGCACAACGGATAACATAGAGGCCGGGGAAGGCACCAGCAACACCAATTTGGGTGACATACATGCTATGCTAGCATCACTCATGAATTCCATGAGCAAAGTGAATGACAGACTGGAAAATCTCGAGTCGGTCACCACAGCCCTCATGGGGCCTCCCGCTATAGTACAACCAGCATCAACCGAAACTCAGTTAACTGGTTCAATCAATTCTTCTGACACTCAGGACTGCACATATGATTCCAGCGCACATTAAGAAAGATATCCTGGAAGGTAAAGATGTCAACTTAGCATCTCTGCTAATTGCCTCCCAGGATATTGTCGAAAACAAAATGGATGCTTATGATGATGTATCTGTGGTGGTGAGATCTGGGGTTTCGAGGTTAAACAGGAAACTGACCATCCCTGAGTTTGTTTTGGCATTTGGTATTTATAGAGATGTGATTTGTGCAGTGTACCCTAACAGAAGGGAAAAATTTGACCTATATGTGCACAATCTGGTAGACCTAGGAAACAAATATGGTCGTACAGCATTTTTTGACTACCATAGGTCTTTTTCAGCCAAAATGTCTGGTGCTCTCTCCCAATTCGGTAACAGAACTAACTGGAGCAAGCTGGATACAGAGATATTCTGCAGACACTTTGCAGGTCTTAAGACACCAGCTTGTGCATCCTGCTCTTCCACTACCCACACGACGATTTTTCGTCCAAACACAGCGGACGATCACTCTCATGCTCCAAGCACTAGTACCTCTGGTAGAATGGAGAGAACTACCAGAGACAAATTGGGTCGTCCCATTATGTTTTTGGGCAAATCACAGATTTGCAACAATTTTAACGTGGGCACGTGTAGTTACAGTGCATGCAGACTGTTGCATATATGTTCAAAATGTTTCAGGGCACATGCAAAAACTATGTGTCCCAAAATATTTTAACCAAAACCCTACTTAAAGGGACACTATAGTCACCCAGACCACTTCAGCTCAATGAAGTAGTCTGGGTGCCAGGTCCCTCAGGTTTTAACCCTTTAGATGTAAACATAGCAGTTTCAGAGAAACTGCTATGTTTACATTTGGGGTTAATCCAGCCTCTAGTGGCTGTCTTATGGACAGCCACTAGAGGTGCATCTGCAATGCTGGAGGCGAATTTCACCTCCATCGCGCAGCGCGTCCATAGGAAAGCATTGAGAAATACTTGTAGGACGTACAACAGAGCCTTCGCCTTGTTTTAAAGATTCCTATTAGAACACGGCATATCCCAACCTTTTGTCATGACATCTATTCTGGGTTTTGCTTCTTTTTGCCATCTTAAACTACAACTATCTTACAACACCATTAAATTATAATTGACAGGCATTCAACACCACATGCTAACCCTATGGCCAAACAACCATAGCTTCATGTCATCATACCAGATAAAGAACATACTCAGCGGCATTCAGAAATCAGTTTCCCCACGTACCTCGCAGAGATTAACAATAGACAACCAACTTTTCCAATCCCTATCTGACCTATTAGATTTACACCCATTTAATTCTACTACCAACTCTGTAATTAAAGCTGCCATATACATAGCCTTCTACGGTTTCTCAGGCCAAGATAGTTTACTACCATCACCACCACTCAGACAGATAGATGTCTTCAATGATCCCACCTACGCAAACACATGGATCACTACATATTGGCTCTACCACAATCCAAAACAAGCCAACACGCACCACTAGTAGAAATAACATATTATCCTACCCACAATAAATGGTGCCCAGTTGCGGTCCTAGATTCATACCTTCAAAACCCTACCTCACAACCATCACAACCATTATTTGTATTATAAGGCTCAGTGCTTACTACCGCTACATTCATGAGATATGTCAGATCTCTGTTAACCCAGCTAGGCCGCAACCCTTCTACCTACTCGGGTCACTCCTTCCGTATAGGGGCGGCCTCCACAGCCTCCAGCGCCAACATACCAGTGCACATTATCAAATCACTGGGGCGATGGAAATCTTCTGCTTATACACAGTACATACCCAAACCAGTACAAAAAATACAAAATGCATTTAAGGAAATGTTTGCTTAATTTGTATGTATTTGTTGACTGAATTAAATCTTTGATTATTCACTTTTTGCCTCTCTTTATTTACAGGCCTACCGTATCGTCGGTCCCGGCACACCACAACCGACTTGCTATTTTATACTATCCTACGCTTATACTGGAACTTACTCCTTATACGGCTATGTGCCCCTAACACAAGTATTAAGGCTGTTTGGCCTGTAATTGTGGGAGGGGCTTATGATTATACACTTACCTATTTAAGGAACACCAATTACCTGGCTCCATACCGTTCGAGGTCAGTGTTTGCATGACCCTCCCACCACTCCACATTTTCAACACTTTCCTTTTCTTTTTCTTTTTTCTTACCCCTTGGTGGGCCCTCTTTATTTACAGGCCTACCGTATTGTCGGTCCTGGCACACCACAACCGAATTGCTCTTTTATACTATCCTACGCTTATACTGGAACTTACCCCTTATACGGCTATGTGCCCCTAACACAAATATATATATATATATATATATATATATATATATCAAAATACACTTAGAATGAAATTATATCTATATATCTAACTATTTATATATATCTATGTATATATGAATAAATAAAAATAAATACGAAATATATTTTTCCATTTACAAAATTATATAAATAATTTCATAAATATACACGTAGACTTCAAATATATAAATATGTATATATAGTTTAATTCTACATGCATATTTATGTCATATTTTTACATAATTAAGTAATTTTTATTAATTACAATTTGCAGGACCGGCCTGATAATCCAGGCAGAAAGTCCAAATAATTTAATTTGCTAGCACTATATTTAACCCTGTAACTTTCCATGACACCCTAAAACCTATACTTGGGAAACTTCGCTGAACACAAATATTGGTGTTTCAAAACAGTAAAACATATCACAGTGTTGATATTGTCAGGGAAAGTGACTTTTTTTGCATTTTTCACACACAAACAGCACTTTCACTGATTGTTGTGATACCGTTTACTGTTTACTTAAACACTAATATTTGTATTCAGCGAAGTCTCCCGAGTATAACAGTACCCCATATGTACAGGTTTTATAGTGTTTTTGAAAGTTACAGGGTTTAATATAAAGGTCAAATTTTCTTACATTGAAATTTGCCAGGTTGGTTATGTTGCCTTTGAGAGTGTATGGTAGCCCAGGAATGAGAATTACCCCCATGATGGCATACCATTTGCAAAATAAGACAACCCAAGGTATAGCAAATGGGGTATGTTTAGTCTTTTTGTAGCCACAAACACTGGCCAAAGTTAGCGTTCATAATTGTTTCTTGCATTTTTAACACACAAAGAAATATAAATGCTAAATTTGGCCAGTGTTTGTGACTAAGTGGCTACTAAAAAAGACTGGACATACCCCATATTGAATACCTTGGGTTGTCTATTTAAAAAAAAAAAAAAGCAGTATTTTCAATTAGCTTTTGTAGATAAGTAAAAGATTCTGCAAGTAAAATTTTATTTTTTTTTTTAAAGTAAATTATATGACATGATACAAATAATGGTAAAGAAAGCCCTTCTTGTCCTGAAAAAAATATATATAATGTGTATGGGAACGTTGAGCCCTATATCTTACAGGAAGCCAATGTAGGGACTGACAGAAGGGTGAGGCGTGTGAGGTGTGGGCGAACAGAAAGATGAGCCTTGCCACCGCATTCATTATGGACTGTAACGACTAAGTTGGGAGCACGTAAGACCACTGAGAAGCAGATTACAGTAGTCAAGGTGAGAAAGGATAGTGGAATGGACCAGCACCTTAGTCGCAACTGGCATTAAGTAGGGTCGGATGCATGCAATGTGTTTGAGATGTAAGCGGCAGGATTTGGCAATAGACTGAACATGAGGTGTGAAGGAGAGGTTGGAGTCAAAGAGAACACCTAGGAAGTGAGCCTGCGTGGTGGAGCTGATGGTAGCACCATTGACTTGGAGGGAGACAGACACAGGAGTAGCAACATTTGAGGGAGGAAAGACTAGAATTTCAGTTTTGGTCAAGTTGAGTTTAAGGAAGTGGGCAGCCATCCAGTTAGCAATAGTAGAGAGGCAATCAGAGACACTAGTCAAGAGGGACGGGGAGAGATCAGGAGAGGACAGGTAGATTTGCGTGTCATCTGCATAGAAATGATATTGGAAGCCAAAGGAGCTAATGAGTTTACCAAGGGAGGCAGTATAGATGGAGAACAGTAGGGGACCAATGACTGAACCTTGGGGGACACCAACAGAGAGGAGTTGGGGAGAAGAAGCAGAGCCAGAGAAAGAAACACTGAAAGAGCACTGGGAGAGGTAGGAGGTACACCAGGAGAGAGCAATATCTTGTAAACCGATATTGTGGAGGATGAGAAGCTGTTGATGACCAACAGTGTCAAAAGCCGCAGAAAGGTCAAGAATTAGTATAGAGTCAAGGCCGGCACTTCCTATAGGCAACTTAGGCAGGAGCGCTGGCCCCTCATGCTGCAGCTGCCTGAGCGCTCTATAGAGAGCCTCGGGTGGCTGCAGCACTGCACAAGCCGGCACATCCATGAGGGCTCACCGGCCCAGGTGTGCAAGAAAAGAGGGTTTGGCAGGAGGAAGGCGCACAGTCCCTCAGTGTAGCGTGGCTGAGCTGTGATCTGGTCCACGGTACAGGAGCATTCGTCTCCTGTACCTGGCAGGACCAACAGGAGCACTTCCTGTCAGTCCTGCCAGGTACAGAAAACAGAAACTCCTGTACCGCTACACTAGAGGTAGGGGAGAGGGCTAAACAAGAGAGGGAGGGGGGGAAGAGAGAGACAAGAGAGGGAGGGGAAGACAGAGACAAGAGAGGGGTGGGAAAGAGAGAGACAAGAGAGGGAGGGGGAAGAGAGAGACAAGAGAGGGAGGTAAGAGAGGAGGGGAAGAGAGAGACAAGAGGAGGGAGAGAGGAGAAAAGAGAGGGAGGGAAGAGACAAAAGAAGGAGGGGAAGAGAGAGACAAAAGAGGGAGGGGAAGAGAGAGACACGAGAGGGAGGGAAGAGAAAGACAAGAGAGGGAGGAAGAGAGAGACAAGAGAGGAGGGGAAGAGAGAGACAAGAGAGGGAGGGGAAGAGAGACAAAAAGGGAGAAGAGACAAGAGAGGCAGGGGAAGAGAGAGACAAGAGAGGGAGGGAAAGAGAGACAAGAGAGGGAAGAGAGGCAAGAGAGAGACAAAGAGGAAGAGAGAGAGGGAGAGGGAGGGAAAAGAGAGACAAGAAGAGGGGGGGAAGAGAAAAACAAAGAGAGGGGGGAAAGAGAGAGAGACCATGGAGGGAAGGAGAGAGAGGAAAGGGGAGGGAGAGACCATGGAGGTGGGGGGAGAGAGAGACCATGGAGGGATGGGGAGAGAGAGAGACCATGGAGGGAAGGGGAGAGAGAGAGAGACCATGGAGGGAGGGAGGGAAGAGAGAGATTATGGAGCGGGGGGTAGGAGAGAAATTATGGAGGGAGCGGGGAAGAGATTATGTAGTGAGGGGGGTTGAAGAGACCACTAAGGGAAGGGGTGGGTGAGGACCAGTGGTGTATCCTAGTTTTGTGCTGCCCCCGCACCACCCCCACCCAACCCTCCCCCCCCGCCTCCTGCCTTCTAAATACACACACACATACACACACATATTCACTGACCGATATGCATACACTAGCTAACAGAAACATACACTCGCTAACAGAAACACACACACACACTAACAGACACACACTCACTAGCAGACACACACACACACTCACTAACAGACACACACACACACTCACAGGCAAACACACTCACATTAACAGACATACACACATACACACACAGTCGGACACACACTAACAGACACACACACACACACACACACTCACACTCACTAACAGACACACACTCACACTCACTAACAGACACACACTCACTAACATACACACACAGACACACACTAACAGACACACACACACACTAACAGACACACACACACTAACAGACACACAAAAACACACTAACAAACATACACACACACTCACTCACATTAACACATTTTTTTTATTTAACCCCCTCCAGCCTCCTTGCCTTTGGGAATGCCTGGGGGGGGGTTCTCCCTCTCCCTAGGGGCGCAGTGGCTGCTGGGTGGGCGGCGCTGGCAGGCGTCTGGCGAGGGAACATTTCCCCTGAGCATTCTGCTCAGCTCCCTCGCGGTCCGCTCGCAGAGTGATGCCGGGAGCCAGAATATGACGTCATATTCCGGCTCCCAGCCTCACTCTGCGGTGCGCGAGGGATCTGAGCAGACAGCTCAGAGGAAG
>OW240912.1:114043455-114130823 GCA_933207985.1 Pelobates cultripes
TGTGAACTGGCAGAGGTTGGCAGATTACACGCTGTGGGCCTGACACACCCGCTTGAGACAACTAACTGCTATTCAATCTATAACAGTGAAAAAAGTTTTTTGTTTTTAAATGCACGCTATTGTGACACCAGACATGAGTGGCACTGTGAACTGGCAGAGGTTGGCAGAGTACACACTGTAGGGCTGACACACCCGCTTTGAGACAACTAACTGCTATTCAATCTATAACAGTGAAAAAAGTTTTTTGTTTTTAAATGCACGCTATTGTGACACCAGATATGAGTGGCACTGTGAACTGGCAGAGGTTGGCAGATTACACGCTGTGGGCCTGACACACCCGCTTGAGACAACTAACTGCTATTCAATCTATAACAGTGAAAAAAGTTTTTTGTTTTTAAATGCACGCTATTGTGACACCAGACATGAGTGGCACTGTGAACTGGCAGAGTACGCTGTAGGGCTGATTACACCTCATGAGACAACTAACTAAGTATTCAATCTATAACAGTGAAAAAAGATTTTTGGTTTTTAAATGCACGCTTTCGTGACACCAGATATGAGTGGCACTGTAAACTGGCAGAGTACACGCTGTAGGGCTGACACACCCGCTTTGAGACAACTAACTGCTATTCAATCTATAAAGTGAAAAAAGTTTTTGGGTTTTAAATGCAAGCTATTGTGACACCAGTGAGTGAGTGGTGGCACTGGGCACAGTATCCACTGTGAGCCTGACACACCCGCTTTGAGACAACTAGCTGCTATTCAATCTATAACAGTGAAAAAAGCTTTTTGGTTTTAAATGCACGCTATTGTGACACCAGATATGAGTGGCAAAGTACACTGGCAGAGGTCTGCAGAGCACACGCTGAAGGCCTGACACCCGCTTTAAGGACACTGACTACTATTAGCTTACACTGAAAAACTTTTTTTCTTTGTAAAAGCACGCTATAGAGACACCAGATATGAGTGGCAAAGTACACGGGCAAAGGTCTGCAGAGCACACGCTGAAGGAGGCCTGACACCCAGATGCTTGCAGACAACTAACTGCTATTCAATCTATTACAGTGAAAAAAGATTTTTGGTTTTTAAATGCACGGTATTGTGACACCAGATATGAGTGGCACTGTGAACTGGCAGAGTACACGCTGTAGGGCTGACACACCCGCTTTGAGACAACTAACTGCTATTCAATCTATAACAGTGAAAAAAGTTTTTTGTTTTTAAATGCAAGCTATTGTGACACCGGATATGAGTGGTGGCACTGACTGGGCAAATGGGCACAGTATCCACTGTGAGCCTGACACAGAAGCTGGCAGCAGTAGCAGACAACTAACTGCTATTCAATCTATAACAGTGAAAAAAGTTTTTTGTTTTTAAATGCAAGCTATTGTGACACCAGATATGAGTGGTGGCACTGACTGGGCAAATGGGCACAGTATCCACTGTGAGCCTGACACAGAAGCTGGCAGCAGTGGCAGACAACTAACTGCAATTACATTACACAGAAAAAAAAAAGCAGACTGATGTTCTAGCCCTAAAAAGGGCTTTTTGGGGTGCTGTCCTTACAGCAGAGATCAGATGAGTCCTTCAGGACTGTAGTGGACACTGTATACCCTAACCTAGCTATGCATTTCCCTATCTAATCAACAGCAGCTACACTTTCCCTCCTCTCACTAAGCATGCAGCTTGAGAATTAATCTAAAATGGATGCTGTCCAATAGGTGGGAGGGTCTGCTAGGGAGGGTGTGCTGCTAATTGGCTGGAATGTGTCTGCTGACTGTGAGGTACAGGGTCAAAGTTTACTCCATGATGACGAATAGGGGGCGGATCGAACTGCACATGTGTTCGCCGTCCGCGGCGGACGCGAACACGCTATGTTCGCCAGGAACTGTTCGCCAGCGAACCGTTCGGTGCATCACTACTCATCAACAGTGGGGAATAAAATGATAGGAAGAGTGTATAAAACAAATGTTAAAAAAAGTAGCTGTGCAAATTTAATTTAAGCACAACAAGAACTAGAAACAATTCCACATTATGACTCAAATATGATTGTCATATCTGATACTGATCATTGTTTGTGGATCTCAAATAGTTAATTTCAGGGAGGAATAATTCAAGGATAGAATAAAAATGTGGAAAATTGGAAAGATGTTTGAGATAATCTGTTGCATCTACTTGAGAGCTTGATTCAATTTCAGAGATAAATACATCAACTGACTCTTCACATGATTAGGTTGGGTTTAGTCCATGGGTTTCCGAGGGCACATCAGATTGGTTGATGAACAGTGTAGTTATGAATATACTCTCAAACAATAAGTGGACTTGGGCCTAGACTGTACTGTAGTGGACATTGGCTGAAACCAATGTTCAATAATACCGAGCTCATCCTTCATTTCAAAAAAATGCACCCATGCTATTTATCAATTTATTTATATTGGCTATATTGTATTAATAATTTTTCAAGTTAAATAACCAAAACTGAAACAGGCTGGAATCGGAATATAGAATACTTGGATCTCAAAAACTAGATTGAAGATGACTGAATCAGTCAGCCTCTGTAGGTGCATCACCGGATTACTAAGATTACTCAATTCAAAATCTCTGGAACAGGCAGCTGTTAGTTTTGAAGATTGACTTCAGCCGCTTAGGCCTTCCCTTTTCATCTTTTTTTTTTATGCCCACTTTGACTTCCTTTAAGACTCAACTGCATCTCTGATAACTAACTGTTTAAAGCTGCCACCTTAGACATATACTTTAAACCTTTAAATCCTTACAATAAATTTTAACTCAAAGTTCTTTAAAAATCATTTTTAATCTTAACCACGAACCTTCAACTTTAAAGGACCACTATACAAACTCGTTTTCCTGGCACTAGGTAGTCCTTAGGTCCCTTCCAACCTCATGATCCCCCTCCAGCTAGGCTTACCTTTCTCCAGCGCTGGTCTCCCTCTGTGCTGGGGAACTTTCCTCCTCCTGCTGATGACAGCGGCGAATGCGCATGCGCAGCAAGAGCCGCGTGTGCAGTCAAACAGTCCATAGGAAAGCATTACTCAATGCTTTCCTATGGACATCAGCGTCTTCTCACTGTGATTTTTACAGTGAGAATCACGGAAGCGGCGTCTAGTGGCTGTCAGTGGGACAGCCACTGTAGGCTGGATTAACCCTCAGTGTAAACATAGCAGTTAACATAGCAGTTACCGAGCTATGTTTTCAGCTGCAGGGTTAACACTAGAGGGACCTGGCACCCAGACCACTTTATTGAGCTGAAGTGGTCTGGGTGCCTATAGTGGTCCTTTAACCTTTAACACTACCTTACCGATCAACTTTATCCATATTGTTTAATCCTAACTTTTAACACTAATGCATGTTATGATAGACATTAGCAAAATCTAGGGTCACGACAGATAGAGTTCATATATAGACAGGGCCGGATTAACATAGGGGCTGATGGAGCTGCAGCTCCAGGCCCAGGCCCATGGAATAGGCCCATTTAAAAAAAAAAAAAAAACGTAAAAAAATTTTTTTTTTTACATAGTTTTTTTTTTTTAACACTCTACTCTTTTGCCACCTGACTGGTATTTTACTGGCACAGATGGTATTAGAGGCTGCCTGGCCGTGCCGGTATTGCAGTAATACCGGCAATACAAATGCAGATATTTTTCTCAGTATAAACAGAGATTACTCTGCAATACCAGCGCCTGCCAGTAGAGGTCACTGTGTGTGTGAAGAGAGGCAGGGATATGAAGTTACAGCACTCACTCACTGATCCGCAGGGGAGCAGCTACACAGCACAGAGAGTTCAGACAGCAGCTCCCAACCTGCAGAGACAGCCTACAGCATAGGGAAGTGAAGGATGAGGGGAAAGGCTGCAGGGAGACATTGGGACACTGAGACACTAATGGACACTGGGAGACCTTGGGACACAGACACTTGGAGACACTGGGAAACATGGGGACACTGAGACACTAGGGGACGCTGTGAGACATAGGGACATTGAGAGACACATTGGGACACGGAGACACTAATGACACAGTGTCTCCATGTCTTCCAGTGTCCCCATGTCTCCCAGCCAGTGTCCCTAGTGTCTCTGTGTCCCCATGGCTCCCACTGTCCTATAGTCTCCCAGTGTCTGTGTTCCCATGTCTCTCAGTGTCCCCATAGCTCCCAGTGTCCCCATAGCTCCCAGTGCCCCATGTCTCCCAGTGTCCCCATGTCTCCCCGTGTCCCCATGTCTCCTAGCCAGTGTCTCAGTGTCCCCATGTCTTTCAGTATCCCTAGTGTCCCAATGTCTCCCAGTGTCCCCAAATGTTTCAGTGTCCCCAAGTCTCCCAGTGTCCCCAAGTGTCTGTGTTCCCATGCCTCTTAGCCAGTGTCCCTAGTGTCTCAGTGTCCCCATGTCTACCAGTGTCCTCTAGTCTCCCAGTGTCTGTATTCTCATGTTTCTCAGTGTCCCTAGTATCTTAGTGTCCCCAAATGTCTGTGTCCCCATGTCTCTGTGTCCCTAGTGTCTGTGTCTCCATGTCTCCCAGTGTCCCCAAGTGTCTCAGTGTCCCCATGTCTCACTGTCTCCCCATGTCTCTCAGTGTCCCCGAGTATCCTAGTGACACAGGACACACTGAGACATGGGGACACTGGGAGCAATGAGGACACAGACACCTGGAGACTAGTGGACTGAGTGACATGGGGACACTGACACTGTGATACATAGGGACACTGATGCCAGGCTGGCTTTCCAATTCTTTGGGCAGACATGCCCCCTTTTTGGGCATTGTTGCTCCTTTTGGCAGTTCTGGTCACGTGATTTGTGTCAGTATCCCACCCTTTTACACCGCCCATTGACTTCCTGCTTCACTGGACACTGCTGTTAGGGGGAATGGATTTACTTGAAAGATGAAAGCATTAATTAGAGAGAGATTAGCATATTTTAAGAAAATCTGCATTTTCTTATAGCTGCATCCTATGAGTTTCCCTCTGGCACCATCTCCACCAGATAAATAACGCTTGAGAGGTATGACTGTTTTAGTGTTTTTGATCGATAATTAGGCCCCTCATAATTGTCAGCACCAGGCCCACTGGGCTCTTAATCTGGCCCTGTATAATAGACCCATCACAAGGATGAACTCTATGCAGGATCCCTGGTTCTAAACCAAAGTCCCCCTACAATACACAATACAATATCTTCCTCTTGGCAAGCTTACATTATGAATAAACAACAATAGTTAACAGCTAAAAACATTTTAGTGCCCTTCAATCTATTTTCTTATTATTAAGTGTTAGTGTCCTGAATGACAGTCGACATCATGAATTGACCAGTACTAATTTTAATATCTGGAATAAAAGCTACCATGGAAGTAGATTACTTTGATGTTTAGTAAATCTATAAGTACGTTTAGATTTAAAGAGACAGTGAAGGACAGCTTAATGAGAGATGGAAAATGACTAAAAGCACTTATTACCCATTGTAAAGCAATGCCAGGGGCTTGACATAGACATTGACCTGGAAATGTTTTAAAACTAAATGAATAATTTAAAAATAATTACAGTAATTGGTACCTAAAACTCGGATCATGTGGTGAGCATCTTTTTGATTTAAATACGTTGTTCTTAAACATTTTGTTTGAGCAAGTTTTTAATTACCTTTTTAGCCGTATCTCAGCATTTAATTGTTACCTAGAAATGCATTTATATGCTCAGTATAACGGGCTTGTGAACATGAAGTGCCCATTTATTCTAGATATAAATGACAGCAAGGCACTTGCACAACATATAATGAAGCTAGGCATATAATACCATCAGTGCAGGACAAAAGCTTGTCAGCCACCAGAAAAGTGACTGCCCATAGAGGCGTGGGAGATGTGGCTTGTGTGACAGGTGAGTGAAAGGGATATTGATTAAAAATGATTCATCATTACAGGGAAATGGAAGTTCGACCACATCTTGTGTGAATACAAGAAACTACATACTGACTCACTTCCAAATTCACTTCTAAACATTATGTATAGTTCAAATTCCTTACCATAGTCCACAAACATCACCATAAAACTGTATGTATGTATTTAAATTTTCCCTTCAGATACCTTCAACAGCAGCATGCAACAGGGTAAAGAACAATACAAAGTATTCTTCAACTGAACCTTCTCTCTTCCTACAGATCCTACACTGCATGAAATTATATCAGCAGACAAATAAATAAATACATACTGTGCATATATACATATTTACATACATAAAGTAATTTCATGATTTCATGATTTTTCATGATGAAAAAGTGAAAAGCGATATTCAAAGTTCTTTAAGTGTAATACATTTGTGCTTGATTATACTTTTCTTTTTCCTTACAATTAAATTGTGCTCTTTGTTAGGCTGGAAACATTTGGTTCAGATAAAGTGATTAATAACATTTAGTTCATGTAGTCCAATAGTAATCCATGTCGCGGATCAGCTCGTCCAAATATTGTCCATACAAAATACTTGGTAAGAATATTCAGGCAAACTAAAATGGCATGAAAATGGTCCCATCGGTGTACTGCAAAATCTATTACGCACATGATTTGTTGCACACTGATTGACCTATTTTCATGCCATTTGAGTCACTGATCATGTGAGAAAAAGTAACCAATAGAGAGGGAAAAAGAGGAGGAGCAGTAAAACAAATTATATTTATATATAGTGTTTATTTAAAATATAATATAAGAATTTAGATTTTTTTTTTTTTTTACTGCTTGTCATTTTTACCCTCAATTAATTACTTCTCACTTGATCTGTGAATAAAATCAACATTTAGTAGATGTTCCCTAATCATCAATCAACTTTTTCTCAAAAAAAAATCATCTCTATTTTTGAAACTAGAAATGAATTATGAATAAAACAATCATGCTCATCCATTGCACAAGTTGTTTGTTCAGATATTCATCCATATGGTGCTTCTGAGTTACAGAATTAAGGTGAGTTGCAATTTGCACAAAACAAATGCACAAGTCTATTCTTTATGGGCCTAATATTTATCCTCTTCATTGATCACATCTTTTATTCACACTTATTCTATCTTTTGATATTGCTTTGTGTTTGCAATACCAATCTCTTGCATGATTGGCTCCTCATCAACATATTTCTTTTTAAGTCACAAAGTAATTCACTTCTAATTCTAATTTTTTTTTTTTTCATTTATGTTTAATATACACTTTTTAAACGTAACCACACTGTTCTTTTTAGGAACATTTTTCTTTGATTAATATTTCTTACAAACTTTTTCTACTTAACTTTATTATTATTGCCTTTTATATAGCGCCAACAGATTCCGTAGCGCTTTACAATATTTTGAGAGGGGGGATGTAACAATAAATAGGACAATTACAAGAAAACTTACATGAACAATAGGTTGAAGAGGACCCTGCTCAAACGAGCTTACAGACTATAGGAGGTGGGGTATTAGAAACATTAGGGCAGGAAATATCAAGTAGGAGTGAAGCAGAGCTGGAGGAGAGAGCAAAGCACTGTCCCATAGGAGAGAGCAGGAGACAGGTATGTAAGGTAGAGATGACTCTGGGAGGCCATAAGCTTTCCTGAAGAGATGGGTTTTAAGGCCCTTCTTAAATGATTGAAGACTAGGGGAGAGTCTGATGGCAGTAGGCAAGCTATTCCATAGGAGAGGAGCAATAGACTGTTTGAAATTTACTTAATATGGCCTTGATTTAATATTGTTGGATACGTTTTCAAATAATTTGATATTTTTGGATAAACTTTCAAAATTATTATTTCAAAATATTTAAATAAACATTATCTCATATATAAAAAATATATAAATATAGCAAAAAAAATTGCAAAAGTCTAAATGTTTTCATCATATTTAATAATTCTAAATGTTTCTACAAAAATATGAAATCATTTGAAAAACGTATCCAACAATATTAAATCGAGAACTTTATTTAATGATCCATTTGTCAAATTCCTAGACATATTCCTAGACATATCATAGCTATTTGATTTACTAGCCCTTGGAAAAAAAAATCACCCCATTCAATTCTTTTTTCCTCACAATGATCGTTATGTCTGACAAACGGAAATATTTTTTGAAAAAACAGAAGAACTCTTAAACACAGTCATTATAAGTGTTCTATACAGGGAGTGCAGAATTATTAGGCAAGTTGTATTTTTGAGGATTAATTTTATTATTGAACAACAGCCATGTTCTCAATGAACCCAAAAAACTCATTAATATCAAAGCTGAATATTTTTGGAAGTAGTTTTTAGTTTGTTTTTAGTTATAGCTATGTTAGGGGGATATCTGTGTGTGCAGGTGACTATTACTGTGCATAATTATTAGGCAACTTAACAAAAAACAAATATATACCCATTTCAATTATTTATTATTACCAGTGAAACCAATATAACATCTCAACATTCACAAATATACATTTCTGACATTCAAAAACAAAACAAAAACAAATCAGTGACCAATATAGCCACCTTTCTTTGCAAGGACACTCAAAAGCCTGCCATCCATGGATTCTGTCAGTGTTTTGATCTGTTCACCATCAACATTGCGTGCAGCAGCAACCACAGCCTCCCAGACACTGTTCAGAGAGGTGTACTGTTTTCCCTCCTTGTAAATCTCACATTTGATGATGGACCACAGGTTCTCAATGGGGTTCAGATCAGGTGAACAAGGAGGCCATGTCATTAGATTTTCTTCTTTTATACCCTTTCTTGCCAGCCACGCTGTGGAGTACTTGGACGCGTGTGATGGAGCATTGTCCTGCATGAAAATCATGTTTTTCTTGAAGGATGCAGACTTCTTCCTGTACCACTGCTTGAAGAAGGTGTCTTCCAGGAACTGGCAGTAGGACTGGGAGTTGAGCTTGACTCCATCCTCAACCCGAAAAGGCCCCACAAGCTCATCTTTGATGATACCAGCCCAAACCAGTACTCCACCTCCACCTTGCTGGCGTCTGAGTCGGACTGGAGCTCTCTGCCCTTTACCAATCCAGCCACGGGCCCATCCATCTGGCCCATCAAGACTCACTCTCATTTCATCAGTCCATAAAACCTTAGAAAAATCAGTCTTGAGATATTTCTTGGCCCAGTCTTGACGTTTCAGCTTGTGTGTCTTGTTCAGTGGTGGTCGCCTTTCAGCCTTTCTTACCTTGGCCATGTCTCTGAGTATTGCACACCTTGTGCTTTTGGGCACTCCAGTGATGTTGCAGCCCTGAAATATGGCCAAACTGGTGGCAAGTGGCATCGTGGCAGCTGCACGCTTGACTTTTCTCAGTTCATGGGCAGTTATTTTGCGCCTTGGTTTTTCCACACGCTTCTTGCGACCCTGTTGACTATTTTGAATGAAACACTTGATTGTTCGATGATCACGCTTCAGAAGCTTTGCAATTTTAAGAGTGCTGCATCCCTCTGCAAGATATCTCACTATTTTTGACTTTTCTGAGCCTGTCAAGTCCTTCTTTTGACCCATTTTTTTGCCAAAGGAAAGAAGTTGCCTAATAATTATGCACACCTGATATAGGGTGTTGATGTCATTAGACCACACCCCTTCTCATTACAGAGATGCACATCATCTAATATGCTTAATTGGTAGTAGGCTTTCGAGCCTATACAGCTTGGAGTAAGACAACATGCATAAAGAGGATTATGTGGTCAAAATACTAATTTGCCTAATAATTCTGCACTTCCTGTATTTAAATCAAGATATTTAATACTTACAGTATTCATTTAGGTGTAAATTACAGTCCAACATTAGCAGCTAATTAGAATCCCGTTCAGAAACCTCACATCCTTATGCAAGATACCTAACGATATACATTCACCTACCTCAAATCCTGATATATTGTAAGTTTGTGTGAACAGGTCCTTCTTTATCTCTAAATATCCCCTTTATATAAGTTCAGAATATGTTAGTGCTATGTAAAATAGTCATTATAATAAAATTTTGTAACTTTTGTCTGGTATCACGTGAGTAAATTTAATGGGTTTGTGATCCATATTTCATGGACCATTGTTGGCTAAAAACTGGGCATGATTTGCCCATTAATCTTATGATGTTAAGATCGACTGGGTTACGTATGATGGTATCAAGTGTATGATGGTAGCCACAATAAAACCACCACCCACACACAGCCAGCTTAGATGCACACTTGATAGCAACTGTGAAAGCAGACTGACAACTGAAGGCTGAATGTGTTCAAAGATAGGGGTACACCCAAGGCGTGGAGAAAACCAGATAAATGTATGAAGATGAACATGTCAAAAGAGGCACACTGGGGGGGCGGAGCTAACCGCGAGCGCGAATGGACGCTTGTTAACTGAGCTCCGAGAGAGACACAGGGCAATCCGCATCCATAGGGCACCTACTGCAACATGGGACACCCCAAACGCCTCTCAACGGCCCCTAACACGGCGGGCAAACATTCCGCGGCTAAATCCAGCAACCTAACTAAATATTTCAAGGATCAGGGCGACCGGCGAAATGAGGCCGCAGGCTCCAATATGGCGCCGGACGACCCGGCAGAGCAATCCTCAGCACCCTCCAGCCCGGCGGCATCAGACAGCATATCACTCACATCTGACACTGATCGAGACAAGGATCTGAAAGAAATACTCAGAAATCTCCCTTCCAAGCAGGATCTGGCTACTATGCTGCAGAAACTCGAAGTGACCTTTCAAAAGAAGATGGATGATATCTCCACAGAAGTCAGACAGGTCAGTGACAGGGTTAACTCCCTAGAAAATTAACATGACTGCACATGCACACAATTACAAGCCCTGCAAAGCACTGTAGCAGCTCACAACACACAAATGGCAGAAATGTACAGGGCACTTGACGACCTGGACAATAGAGGGTACCGGAACAACTTAAGGATTAAAGGCCTACTCCACACTGCAAGAACTCTTTAACCTAATCCTCCAACGAGACGTAACAATGCCCATTCTGCTAGATAGAGCGCACAGAGCACTCAAACCCAGGAGCCCTGGGGGGACTCCTCCAGAGATGTAATCTGCAGGCTGCACTACTACAGCATCAAAGAGGACATCCTGAGGAGCCTCCGCCAGACATCCCAACCACTGCTGTACCATGGACGACCAGTACAGATATACCCAGACCTATCCTGGATGACTCTCCAAGCAAGACGGGTCATGAAGCCACTCACCGACCTCTTAAGATCCAGGAATATACGCTACAGATGGGGATTCCCCCTCGCCATTACAGCAACACACAATGGGGTCACTGCCACCCTCTCATCAGCCGAAGATATACAAACCTTCACCTCAGCCCTTGACCTTCCAGATGTCTGTATCCCTGACTGGTATGGTCTACTACACCAGCCTCCGCAGCACAATGCCCCGCGACTGAGAGTACAGACCCCGTCGAAGAGATGCTACAACGACCAAACCGCTCATCCAGGGGGACACAGACTGAGAGCAGGACCCCCCACCCAGTAAAGAATTCTCCCTACCATCGCTACCGGTCGCCACCCACCCCTACCATGACTCCAAGACCCAACCTGCAAACACGGACAGCAGAGACACTGTTCAACGAACCGACCTCAATGCCGGACTCAACCTGGCCCAGTTTGGATTACAAGCACGAACAAGACCCACGCATTTCCCTGGACTCCCACCACCATGAGCCACTCTAATGACTCAACCTACCCGGAGGCCAAGATTCACACACACCCTCCCTGAAAAGGATCATTCTAATATCCCCAACTCTACAGCAGACGAATCAGACCTCCCACTCCGGCACAGAACCAAAGATCCCACCAAACCTCACTTTGGTATCGAACTGCCTCTGATACGAATCCAGGACTTAACCTTAGCCGCTGTACAGACTCCTACACCCGACCCTACAAACCTTGGGCACTCTGTATACTGAACGGCAATGATATGCCTATGGGAAGTCCAGCGGAAGACCTTCTGACTGGTATCATACTTACTCTTCAGCTGGTTTACAATGTATGAGCACATTTTGTCTCCTCTAACCTCTCCCCCCTCCCCCCCACCCTTCCTACCCTCATACACCCCTTCCCCTCTCACCCCTCTCTATTTCTTCCCCCCTTCCCCGCACCCTTCATCCCTTCCCGCGACACCCCTCCTAAAAACCCGCATGACATGCTCCTAGTATGCTTCTGGGTAGAGTTGAACCGAATTGTGTCATAAACTAAGGAGCTACGAGGACTGTTTTATGAGTATGTTCCAAATGTTTTCCGTGCCAATATCCTAGCCACAATACTGTGCTGAATGTCTTAGGTCCTTGCAGAGTTGGAAGATGGTATACACGCACTAACCACGGCCCAGGTACCGGACCGGCCCTAACGAGCCACTCCGACCCTAGCCACTGGGCCCCCCACCGCCCATACCTGTCGCGACCGGTGACCACCAAATGGTCCCATAAACTATACACACCCCCAAGCCCGATTTACCAGTCCAAATCACCATCTAGCACACCATGGATTGCCCGTCTCTCCCTATGGAAAGACGTAACGTTACTTCATCAAACCCCCCCACACCGAACTAATTCGGTCACTCTAAAAACAAGTGGAGAGTCACCTAAAGCCTGAGCGGTGCCGACTCAACTTCCCCTGGACTTAACAGCCACCAAAGGGAAAGCCACCGTCAACCAAGGCAGACTGACTCCACATTCCATAACACCCCAACTTCCAGCTCTACAAGTGTAAGAGCCACTTTGTATATAGTTTCTTTAACTGTTTTATTGTTAATTCTGTTTTTATTTCGTTTTGATTACCACATACCCACTCAAGACCACCACAACATGACACCCCCCCCCCTGCAGACAACATGGCCAGCCTCGCAGTAATCACCCTCAATGTCAGGGGCCTCAATTCCCCCACAAAAAGAGCGCTGACCCTCCGGGAGCTACGCAATCTAAAAGCAGACGTAGCTTTCCTCCAAGAAACCCACTTTAAAATGGGCTCAACCCTCACAGTTCGTAATCGCCATTACCCCACAGGATACTATGAGTGTTACAAAGAGGCCAAGACCAGAGGGGTAGCCATCCTTATAGGTTCACACGTACCCTACACCCACATAAGTCACTATGCGGACCCCGATGGCAGGCTCCTCATAGTGAAAGGTAAGATAGGCAACACAATGGTGACGTTTGCTAACATGTATTTACCTAATGCCAAACAAGGCACGCACCCGACGAAATACATTACCAAAATTGAAAAGCACATCCTCATAATGGGAGGAGATCTAAACATGTCCCTAGACTCGAACCTAGACACCACATCCATGTCCACATCCTACAACGCCCACACTAGACTCAAGATGACCCAATTACTAGATAAAGCCTGCCTGTTCGACAGCTGGAGGATCACCCACCCACACACCAAGGATTACTCCTACTACTCCACGGTAAAACATACCTATTCCAGACTAGATATGCTCTTTCTCCATCACAGACACCTACACCTAATCCAATCCTGCAACTACGGCCCTATCACCTGGTCGGACCATGCCCCATTGTCACTGGTTATTCAGGTCCCCTCATTGACACCCAACCGTAACCAATGGAAACTGAATGACACCCTACTAAACGACCCAACCATCAATACCACACTCACTGACACACTACGGCACTACTTCGAGGAAAAAAACCCACCGTCCCCCCCCCCCACCAATCATCTGGGAAGCCCACAAGGCGGTACTAAGGGGCCACATTATAGCGCTAGCCTCCAAACTCCAAAAACAGAGAGAAGCGCAGACAGCTGACCAACTCGCGGACATACGCCAATTAGAACAAACCCACAAACAAAACATGTCCCTTGACATATACAAACAACTTGTGGACAAACGTACGACACTGCAAACACTTCTTAACTCCAAGGTTAAACGAATGCTGCTACGCACTAAACACACCTACTACACACAAGGAGGAAAATGTGGCAGATTACTAGCGAGAGCACTCCACACGCACACACCTCCTACCAAACATACTTAAGGAATTCCATACTTTTTACTCAGACCTATACAACCTGAGACAAACTCCGCCCTCTGGTGAGGATGTGATCAATTTCCTAGCCACGAGGATCACCCACACTATCCCCCCGAATATCAGACAAACCTTCGACAGCCCCTTGACACCTGAGGAATTTACCGCAGTAGTTAAACGACTCCCCCTAGGGACAGCCAAATACTATAAAACGTTCCACCAGTGTCCTTAAAACTCCATTTGTAGACGCATTTAATGCGCTCACATCCGGGCATAATCTCCCAACTGAATCCCTAGAAGCCCACATAACCCTCATACACAAACCGGGGAAAGACCCCGAAGATTGTGGGAGCTACCGCCCCATCTCTCTGATTAACAGCGACCTTAAGATATTCACAAAGATCCTAGCCGAACGACTCCAACCACTACTCAGGGGGCTGATCCACCCTGATCAATCCGGTTTCGTGCCTGGACGCGAAGCAAAAAAACAACACAATGAAACTGCTTAGCCTCATCTACGCCGCCAAATCAGCGCAATCCCAAAGCCTCATACTTACCATAGATGCCGAAAAGGCATTTGACAGGGTGGATTGGTCTATGCTCAAATTGACACTGCAAGCGCTAGGCTTCGGCCCGAACTGGAGTAGGTGGCTCTCAGCCATTTACTCCAAACCAGGAGCACGGATAAGGGTGAATGGCCAACTTTCGGACGTGTTTCAAATAACCAACGGCACGAGGCAAGGATGCCCCCTCTCCCCCCTGTTATTTATTCTCACAATGGAACCATTCCTACATGGAATTAGGGACTGCTCCGATATAACTGGCCTCACAGAGGCACGAAATGAATTCAAGGTCACAGCGTTTGCTGACGACCTTCTGTTCACAATCTCAAACCCGGTGACATCACTGACCCACCTCATGCAACAAATTGACCTATACCACCAAGTCTCCAAATACAAAATCAACGTTAGCAAGAGCGAGATACTCCCCCTTAATATATCCCACAACACCCGATTTATACTCCACAACACATACCCATTCCAATGGCCCTCAGATTCGGTCAAATACCTTGGGGTCTACCTCACTACCTCCCTAGACCGCACCTATGACGTCAATTTTCCCCCTCTCCTTGCTAAGATTGCGGCAGACCTCAAGGCCTGGAACAAGCCACAATTTGGATGGCTTTGCAGGATCCACATCCTAAAAATTAATGTACTCCCTAAATTTCTCTACCAGCTCCAAACCCTCCCCATTAAAATTCCTACCTCATTCTTCGCACAAGCTAAGCGGACATTTACAACATTCATATGGGCGGACAACCCCCCCAGACTCCGATATGACTGCCTCATCAAAAGACAACAGAGAGGGGGCCTGGGTCTCCCTGACCTGGAGGCGTACCACAAGGCTATCACACTTACGCGAATATATGAATGGGCACACCCCGCAACGACACACAATGGGTAAGGATTGAAGCCAGCTTCTTCTCAACACCAATACACCTTGCACCCTGGCTAGGAAAAAAGCCCAACATAACAACATACAACTCAGAGCTATATCCGACAATCCCTCATACCCTACGAACCTGGCATAACATCAGGAGGGACCAATATATAGCTCCACACCCATCTCTACCCACTCGCCGACAATCCAGCCTTCCTGCCAGGCTCTAACCCAATCGCTCTCCAAAGCTTCCCTAAACAGACCCACACACTCACTCTAGGTGATGTCCGCAACGACAAAGGGATCATCCCACTAGAGGACCTCACCCCCAATGCCGAACCCTCTAGCATGATTAGATTTAGACACGTGCAAATTAAACACTTCCTACACTCGGACCCTATACTCCTCCAGGGACATAGAAACCCCACGCTTTTCGAAACACAGTGCTCTCATCACACACTACGTAAGGGTCTAATCTCATCCTTCTACAAAACAATCCGCCACAGTCAGGACGAAATCTTGCCAACTTACACCACACACTGGGACAAAGAACTGTCCACAAAATTCAGGCTCAAAACTGGCACAAAATCTTCCACAACATCTTCCATACATCCAGGAGCAATAGTACCCACGAAAGCAACTACAAGCGCGTTGCCAAATGGCACTATACGCCAACTCGCATCAACAGCTTCTTCCCTAACACACCTAAAACATGTTGGAGATGCAAACAAGCTGAGGGAACCTCAGGACATATCTGGTGGTTCTGCCCGTAATCCAGGATTACTGGAGAAAGATGGCCAACCTCATACGCACCATCACTGGCATTAACCTTCCCCACGCTCCTGAAACCATGCTATTCCTAACATACCCCCAACCACTAAACAAGCACAATCGCATCTTACTCAACCACCTCCTAACGGCTGCCAACGCTCTAATCCCCACAATGTGGAAACAGACCACAGCCCCAACTATCAGAGCCTGGATCGCCAGGAACAATGGAGGAACTTTCCTATTCCTTCACTCTCAAATATGACGAATACCTTACTACCTGGACACCTTGGCTCCAATTCCTCCAAGGGAATCACGGATAAGTTGTCTGACACCACTTAGCCCATTAGACCTAAACCCCTGTCCACCCTCGAGCATAGCCAACCTCCCAGGCTGATAAGCCTTATAAACCTCCCAAACTGCTATGCACCTAAACATGCCACCATTCAGTGCCCTCATCCACGCATTATTGCTTTATTCCTACCACAAGATATCAGCGTGCACCTACACGCAATGCCCGATGACCGGCTAGAACACCATCCCACACCCTGCACTCTCTAACATGCATTGTATTCTAGTTTGCCTTCCATATGGTACTATTACCTACACGCACCAACCCACCCCCCCCCATACAACACAAATGCAGGTACTCCACTGAACTCGCCCTGCTAACAATAACGCTGATGTACTTGTACCTATAAAAGAACCTGTTGTATTGATGACCTCATTGTACTGCTCTTAATACCTCAATAAAAAAGTTAAAAAAACAAAACAAAAACAAAACTGTTCTTTAAAGGTTTAACCACAAAAAAAAAAAAAAAGCTGTTAGCTTGCTTTGCAGTTTCATTCATGTCTTTTAATGAGCAAGACGGCTGCTTACTGCTGACCTATATATCTTAAATTCCTGTAGGACCAGGAATTTGTAGAATATATCACTATTATTGCAAGTAAAGAATAGAATTAGCTAATATGATCTAGTCACTTTTTATTGTGGTGAGTAGAGTTGAGTGGACACCTGGATGTTCGGGTCTGGCGGGTTCGGCCGAACTTTGAAAAAAAATCTGGGTTCGGGCTCGAACTTGACCCCGAACCCCATTGAAGTCAATGGAGACCCGAAATTTTGGCCACAAAAATGCCTCTAAAAAACTCCTGGAAAGGGCTAGAGAGCTGCAAAAGGAAGTAAAATGGGGGTAAGAGTAGGACAAGATAGGGAAATCACTTAAAATAACATAAAATTTAAAATACAGCTGAGCCATAAAATAGCACTAGATGGAATCTTTGATTTTAGCGTTGGAAGAGCATAAAGCGAAATCTAAAGCATGTCTGTCAGGAGGATCACCGGAATTATCCATTTGAGAGAAGGTTGGAGTGCAGGGTATTCTCTTTCATTGTTCAAACTGAGCTCCGCTCCTGATGCATGGAGAAAAGGCCTTCACAAGCTTCTGCTAATGTGTACCTAATTTATACTAAGTGACCCATAGGTTGAGGAGGCGGTGACTGTGGCGCTGTAGGTAGAAGCAGCGGTGGAGGAGGAGGAGGTAGCCAACACTGTTTTTTCTTTCTTTTTTTTTAATTGTGGTAGCCCCCAAAATATTGGGACATATAAAAAAGAAAAATTTGCTGCCTGCGGTGCATTTCTTGCAGTTCTGATGCATGGAGAAATTATCAACTCCTGATGCATGGAGAAAAGGCCTATTGTGTACATAGTTTATACTAAGTGACCCATAGGTTGAGGAGGCGGTGACCGTGGTGGTGGTGTAAGCAGAATTTGGCTTCCTATCGCCCAATCTTAATGCATAAACAAGATGTCAAACTCCTTATTAAAATCATAGCCCTCATTTTTTGCCACAAACACTCACCACTCACCAACTGGGCTTTGTATGGGAAAGGCAGGGGTGATTGGGGTCTGAAGAGCACTTGCGGCTGTGGCTTTAGCCACGCATTGGAGACTGGACTCATACTCTCCATCCCTTATTGGCCTTGACATAGAGAAGAGTTTTGATAGCATATCCTGGCAGCACCTGCTTAAAGTGTTAAAGTTGTGATGTTTTGATCACACATTTGTACACTTTATTAAAAGTGTACATCAGCCTACTGCCTGTTTCACCACAAATGGCCCGGATTCACCATACTTTGACCTGGGGAAAGGTGTGTGCCAGGGCAGCCCACTTTCACTTCTGTTGTTTAATCTTGCTATTGAGCCATTATTGAGAGCTCTTGAGAAACTGCAGGGTTTAGGGGAATTCAGATGGGAAACGGTACCCTGAAAGTCACAGCATTTGCTGGTGATTTTTTACTCTTTACCACTTACCCACAACACTCCCTGCCAACCCTTACTGACCTGCTCGAGACATTACACTACATGGCGGGTCTCTAAATCAATTAGGCCAAATCATGTTTCCTTCACTTAAGTGTTCACCCTCCGTCACCACTCCCCAGTGGGCTTCTTTTGAGATTACATAAATATAGGTTTTTGAACTTACCCTTGGAGTCCTATCTGGCATCACTAGACTCAGTTGTGGCTCTCCTTCACAGACCACACCATCTAGTCCCTGACCTCTATTCTATCTAATCCCCTCCTAGCTACCCCTATTAGAGCTTGGAAATAGACTTGCTCCAAACTAGGTGCTGACCCATTATGCAACATTCACCTGGCTTTAACTCATAACCCAGATTTTGCTCTGTGTGCTCTATACCTGTTCATTTGTGGGCAGACCGTGGGATTACACAAATATATCAATGTAAAATAGCTTAAATAGGAATATGGTATAAAAGTCCCGAAGAGAAAGTCCTTACGCACTAATATAAAACCTGCTGGAAATAGTATTATTGGAGGGTAATCTGTTGTCCTCTTTGCTGAGTAAATAATCAGGTCTTTTAGTAGAGATGAGGTATTTTCTTAAAGTTGTTCCATATGCAATAGAAACACAAAAAGTAGTGTACCCAATATATACAGTGCCCTAGATAATGTAATGATAAAGGTACACTCACAATGAGAGAGCCTCCAATCAGCTCTTAGATAAGGCTTTGAGCAAAATAACCGAATAAAACTAAGGAACAGAGATTCCTCTGGAGGTATTAGATAGCTGCAGGATCAAGATAAAATAAAATTTTGAATGGTAAAAACACTATTTATTGTGATATACCACACAAACCAAATAAAATCACAACACGTTTCACCCATAAGCTTTTTCAAGTGACAATAAATTCAGGACCTGTATATAGCCCTATTTATAGGGCTTTGAGATAAATGATAATTTTCAAGAAAAGTTGCAGAAATATGACATCATTAGGTCACATGACCTTAATTCACATATATATTGCATTTATCAACTGATTGCACATCATAAAAAACACAGTTGTTTTCCAGACATCTATTTAAAACATGGATATGCGATAATACAGAATATAAGCTTTATTCAGAATTAAATCAACTTGAAATGATCGTAAAATTACCAAAAGCTTCAAAAAAACATTGATATATGAGGGAAAACTACATATATTTTACAGTACACTGAGTGTTGCATTTTCAAGCCACTTGTTTTACAAATGAAAAAAAGCAACAGAGAGAAAAATATGAGGAGCAGTGAAAAATATTAAAAATAATTGAGCAGCTCCTGGGTTTTCAATTATGTCCTGGGTATGCTCATAATGTGTATTGGTACTTAAAGGACCACTATAGGCACCCAGAGCACTTCAGCTTAATGAAGTGGTCTGGTTGCCAGGTCCATCTAGGGTTAACCCTGCCTGCTGTAAACATAGCAGTTTCACAGAAACTGCTATGTTTACATTAGGGGTAATCCAGCTTCTAGGGGCTGTCTCATTGACAGCCGCTAGAGGCGCTTCCACGCTTCTCACTGTGATTTTCACAGTGAAAAGATGCCAGCATCCATAGGAAAACATTGAGAATGCTTTCCTATGGACTGACTGAATGCGCGCTCGGCTCTTGCCGTGTATGCGCATTCAGCCGATGACGACCGAAGGAGGAGGGGAGCCCGGCGCTGGAGAAAGGTAAGTGTTTAACCCCCTTCCTCCTTCCTCCAGAAACGAGGTTTTTTTTTTCCTGGCACTATAGTGGTCCTTTAAGAAAGGCTGTTAAAAAGGTGGCTAGAATAAATGAATAACATGACCCCTGTGAGGTATATACCAAGAGGTGAGGGTAAATAATCACAAAATTATGTGGTTGATAACCAGTTGCAAGTTTGGAGCAAGTAGGTATTGCGACAGATAGGCATAGTATAAAATAAAACAGTGAGGACATATGGAGTAACTGAAAATTAACATATTATATCATATAAAATAAAATAAAACATACTGTAACTACAAAGAAAACCTGAAAGAAGTAGTGAGGTGCGTATCCTTGATATCCCTAAGCAAAGGAGATGGTTACTTACAGATATAACTAAATAACATAAATTGAACCATGACAAACTGTAAGCTGTTCCTCTAGATGAGTTGGAGATGTTTAGTTGTTATGAACATGGGCTTCATTACCCATTACTTATGACAACCGTTAATCATATGATGAACTAAAACAAAGTGCACCTTTGTATTATTTCAAAGTACTGTGTACTGTGTACTGATCAGGTGACATAGAACCATTTAACATACAAATACATACGAATAAAACAAATAACAATACTAACTCTAAATAGATCATGCCTCCCAATATACTGTCTAACTCTGGAGATTAAGATAATATAAGTATATCGACGATATACTGTATATCTAGTTTGGAGTATCAAGTACCAGGTAGCTAAGAGCAAATTTTTATAAATACCATAATGAAGCAACTGATAACATTTGCTATATGCATGAGAATATGAAGTTCTTGCTGCCTTAAAACATACAGTAAAAGCTTAGAGAAGTTAAGGGCTGTGCTATTGGATAGTAAACCAGAAACCAATAAATTGAAGCGTATATTCAACAGGTGATAAAACCTGGTTATAGTAGTTCCAGTTGTAAAAAGTGTAAGAATAGTGTCCGTTCAAAATGTTCAATGAAAATCGAGTGATAAAAATGGAATATATCAAAAATAGAATAAATAGAAACAGTCTCACGGATATAGGGTATGAGTACAATCCTCAGGGGTAGTTCCGTCCAGGTTGTAAATAATCTGTATATGTGGAAATAAAGAAAAAAAAACACAAAAAAAACTGCCAATGGTGAAATATTATAGATCCAAGGGTGGAAAGATAAATCAAAAGGAGGATTTTGCACTCACATTTGGTGGAGCTAGGGCCAGCTCTGAGGTGAAGGGCACTTAGTGGTATAATCCCCACTTCAGGATGTACTGGAATAGTAGGTCCGTCCGTCCGGCTTGGGTTCCGTCGTATTCCACAAAGCATAAGAAACAGCAAATAGTGCTCTCAGTAGAAACAATAAAAATTAAATAAAATAAATTAAAATATACTCACAAAAAATAAGCAGGAAATACTGCTCTATTATCACAGCGCTGAATTATCCCCACCTATGGATTACTTGGATGTAACTCGGACCGGCTCTTGTGTGAGAGACGCTTGGTGGTATGCTCCCCACTTGAGGGTATACTGGAAGAGTAGGCCGTCTGTCCGGCTGGGTTCCGTCGTATTTCACAAGATATATGAAACAGTAATAGTGCTCTCAGTAGGAACAATAAAATAAATAAAATAGAATAAAATATACTCACAAGAATAGAGCAGACTGATACTGCTCTATTGCCACAGCGCTGGTGGAATTATCCCCACCTAAGGATTTCTTGGGACGGGATACAATAAAAAATAGTAATAGTTGATAAAAAATAAAAATAAGAATAAAAATTAAATAAAATATAATAAGTAAAAATCCTCCTTTTGATTTATCTTTCCACCCTTATTTACAATATTTCACCATTGGCAGTTTTTTTTGGTTTTTTTTTTTTATTTCCACATATACAGATTATTTACAACCTGGATGGAACTACCCCTGAGGATTGTACTCATACCCTATATCAGTGAGACTGTTTCTATTTATTCTATTTTTGATATATTCCATTTTTATCACTCGATTTTCATTGAACATTTTGGACGGACACTATTCTTATACATATTACAACTGGAACTACTATAACCAGGTTTTATCACCTGTTGAATATACACTTCAATTTATTGGTTTCTGGTTTACTATCCAATAGCACAGCCCTTAACTCCTCTATTCTTCTTTCTGTCTTATAAGGGTTTTGAGGGATTCCCTTTAAGGGTTGCTGCTCTCGTCCTATTTGTTATTAAGCGCAGACTCTTCTCCCTTTGTTTCTTACGATTTCTGTAATTCCCTCTAGAGTCAGCAGCTTTTTAACTACTTCTTCCAATATGTCCATATTTGATTATAGAAATAACTATATCATTGATGTTGAAAATGTCTTTGACACAGAGGCTATTAGCCCTATTCAGATTAATTACCCTAGCCTTAGCCAACAAGAATTATTTATCAAATTAGAGAGATCCCTTATCCCTTATACACAGAACGTACACGCGTGCGTCATGACGTATGACGATACGCGTGACGTGCGCATGCGCGGTCACAAGAGAACCGGCGGAACGGCGGATTTAAAAGAGAGAAGATGTTTGAGAAGATTAAGAAGCTCCTGACGAAGTCTGAAGGACGAAACGCGTTGAGCAGCACCTGGGACCCTCTTGCTTTGGTATTAGCAGTTTCTGTTTTACATGATTTTTGCCTATGTGATCAGCTGTGGACATCATTAATGTATATCAGCTTGAAGTGATGGGAGTTGCACTCTGCCACTTTATTTCACTGTCTGCACTTTATCATTTAGCACCTTTTCATGTTATTTAGAGCTGCTGTACCTATGGGTCCTTTAGCCTATTAAGGCTTTTTATGTAGAGATATTTTTTAACCCTTTGCACGGTGTTGGTGCATATTATTAAATAAACTGTATTATCCACATTCATTTTATTATCCTCGTTTATTCATCTGGTGAATTTGGCGCCCTGTATCTTCTTGGTTTTATATTGTATGTTTTAAGGTTTGAGTGACCTTCTACAGTGGCTTGCCTGCACTTAGATATCACTGCACTTTACCCAACCCTATTCTTTTTTCATAGAAAGGCATAGTATAATGTAATGAACCGAGTAAATATGTTGCACACCCAAACTTAGGCCTAAAGTACTTAATATAGTGAATGTAGCAGGGCCCAACATAGGCCAAACTGCATTAAGTGCACACATACCATTGCCGTATGTAGGCCAAATCTAGTAACCAAGGTGACTATGTTGTAAAAGGTACTAGAATCAAGATGAAAATGTAGTATGGGTAAATGTAAGCCATTGATAAATGTAGGCTGAATGTACATAAACAAAGTGAACATGTATCATGGCCAAATGTAGGGCAAATGTACTGAAACACAGTGAAAATTTATTGTGGACGAACGTAGGCCAAAAGTATATAAACACTGTTAATCTGTAGAGTGGCTGCATGTAGGAAAAATGTACTGAAACACAGTGAATATGCATTGTGGCCGAACATAACCCAAATGTACTGAACCACAGCATATATGGCATGGCCAAACACAGGCTGAAAGTAGATAACACGGTGACTATGTAGAGTGGCTAAAAGTAGGATGAATGTATTGAACCACAGTGCATATCTACTGAAACACAGAATACTTATATACCTTTAATATGCCAGGGTTGGAAATTAACCAGTTGGCCACTAAGACATTGAGGACCTAGTCAGTGTAAGGAAGGTAACTATGTGAGTATAATTCAAGTGCCTAAAGAGGCATGAATCACTTGCCAGAAAAAATAACTACCTAGTAAATAACAGAACAGGTTTTTTAAAAAAGGAAATTCCTGACTTCAGAATAGTGAGAACCTAATAAATATGATAAACGTATTGGAATGTAAGAAGTGTGTTTTAAGTGTAGAATCGTAATACGTTAGAAACATGTTGTATAGAATCCAAGACCTTGCATCCCCTTCCCCAATTATACAATAAATTTACATAAATTGAAAATATACCATTCATAAAACCACAGCAACATCAGCGGATTTGAGAATAAACTGACCTTTCTCGAAATTTGAGTGCATAAATGATGCCATTAACATATCATATTGATCAACAATTAACCATAGTTGTTTGGCACTAACCCTCCATTTCCCCCGATTACTAAAAAAGTTAAAAATTAATCCTGCTGAAGCAAAATAAGGTTACATTCAGCTGGACAAGGTCAAATTTCAGTCAAATACCAGTTGAACGAGGTTGAAATCCAGCTAACAGAGGGTCGAATTCAGCTTGAAGGACGATTAAATTTGGGCTGAACGATGATCGAATTCCGACCGAATGATTGTCGACAGCATTTGAAATGTTTAGAATGGGAGTGTGGGGGGGATGACATAGGTACAGACACACATACCGAAGGGCGGAGTTAAGGAGGGCGGGTGGAAACAAGAGATCCCGGTTTGTTCCGAGATGATAAGCGGCGGCTGTAAGCCGAAGAAGCGAAGAGGTGAACAGCAGTGGAAGACATGATCCCACCCGAGGAGATAAGTGCACTAAAAGCACCTTTTTTTTTTTTATATACATGCTGTATACTGCTTTAGTTGAAAGCCTGGATTTTTATTTTATTTTATTTTTTTTGTTCCTTTATTTTTTTTTAAGTGAATGTGGCTATTTAATTAATTAATATCTAACTCTCAACATTCTGGCTGCTTGGGTTAAAAGCCTGGATTTTTTTTTATTTAATTTTTTTTGGTTCCTTTTATTTTTTTAAGTGAATGTGGCTATTTAATTAATTAATATCTAACTCTCAACATTCTGGCTAATTTGGAAGAACTAGAAAAAAGGTGGATAAACAAAGGGAGAGGCCAAAACCGTTAAAACAGCATGTTTGCTGCTGGTGCTTTGTTTTCTCTCCTCTCCCTTCACTGTGAAATCTGGGTCATAATCTGTGTCAGATAAACTGGTGTTATAAATAAATCATAAAATACACAATTAAAGGAGATAATTAAGATAAAAGAGGAGGAATAGACAAAAGAGAGGAGGAGAGAGGAAAAAAAGAAAAAGAAGAATAAATGATAAAATAAAAAATGGAAGAGATTAATGAGAACAATAAAAGGGAAGGAATAATCAAATTTGAGTAAAGTCTAAGTTTCCACGGATAGAGAAATGGCCTCTAGATCCCAGGATAAAACCACTTCAAAAAAGGAGAAGAAAAATTCCAAACCAGAAAGAGAAACTACAAACTTTTTCTCACCTTCTAATAAATTAACCAAAGAGAAAAAGACAGAAGATACATCTTTATTGACCTCAAGAATAGAAGAATCACCAAGCAGTCATGAGAGTATATCCAGTACACTGATAACCGTGGAATTCTTAGAAAGATGCCTAGAATCTCAATCTAAAACCTTAATGAAACACATTAATCAGAATTCGGAAGAGATCCTTGGCCAGATAAGACTTCTGACAGAGAAAGTAAACAGAAGAAAAAATTATATCTATTGAATTTCAAGAAAAACTATTAAGAGAACAAAATAAAGAAATGCTTATAAAAAATAAATGACAAAAAAATCAATGAATTGGAGACGAAACTAGGAGATTTGGAGGATCGTTAAAGATGGAATAATCTGAGAATAAGAAATGTCCCAGAATCCATCAGTCAAGAGAGTATTCCAGATTATGTGATCAATCTTTGGAAAGCCTGGGAGATTGAACTGGAAAAATTCAACCACAACCTGGAAATATATCACAGGGTGTTTAAACCCAAAAATATACCAGACAACAAGGCAAGATACATCATTTGCTGCTTTCAATCATTTCAATTTAAAGAAACAATATTGAAAACAAGCAGAAAAAAAGAGCCACAAGGAGAAGAATTTAAGAATATAACAATTTTCACAGATCTGTCTTTTTTTACTAGATGACAAAGGAAAAAATACGGCCCAGCAACAGTTACATTAAGAAAATACAATATAAAATATACCTGGGGCTTTCCAACAGCCCTAAATAAAATATAAAATATACGTGGGACTTTCCAACAGCCCTAAGAGTATTCACTGAATATCACCTAGAGTTTTTTGATTCAGTTGATAAAATAACATCGTGGTTAAAAGAGAAACAGCTAACATAAAGCAACCTGGATAAGAGGCCTAAGGAAAAAATGAAAAGCCTCTTTTTTTTCATGTTTGATACTTTGGTGAAAGATATAAAGGTCTATAGGACGTAAGCAAGGCACAGCACTGAAATAAATAATAATAATACCATTAAAAGATAAATAATATAAAACAAATATATAGTTAAAAATAATAAAAGAGGTAGCACTTATAAAAAAGTCAGTAATTGATAATAGAGCAACTCACGTAGTAAATTGGCACATGAATATAGAATAATAAGAAAGATGTAGGATGAAAAGAATTGAAGAATGACTGTAGGTTTTTTATTAGTATTATTTTTTTTTGTGTGTGTGTGAATGGAAATAAAGATTTAATCACAGTATTTATAAAGAATAGAATCACTGAATGATTAATGCAATATGTAACACTATATATGAATAAAAGAAGCAGCACTTGTATAAAATTATAATGGAGGCTAGATTAGATCAAGAAAGAGAGAAGAAAAGTGGAAGAGAACAGACACAAGAATATAGTATGAGAAATATTGAATAGTAATCTGTATATGTATATTTTTTCACAGTATTTATAAAGAATGGAATCAATGTAAAAAAAAGCAATTTATGACACTACACACAACTAAAGGAAACAAAAGAGGCAGCACTTGTATAAAATTATAAAAGAGGTTGGATTAGATCACGAAAGAGAAAAGAAAAGTGGAAGGGGATAGACATAAGGATATAATATGAGAAATATTGAAGATTAATCTGTAAATGTATCTATTTATTTATTTATTTGTTTTTTCTGGAAGCCCAAGTACTAAATAGAGAAGTTAGTAGAAAAAGATAGGCAATATCAATAAATTAAAGCACAAAAGGAATTAGAAAAATAAAAAGAAAGTAAACAACAAAGTTACAGAAATTATCTCCACCCCCACAACGTCCAAATTACTCCGCCCATGAGTTCTTAGTAGGACTTAGAGATTGCCTAGAAGAAGGCATCTTAAGCTGATGTGAGTGAAGATCTCTGAAATATAGAGATCTTAGTAGAAGAAGGTAGAATGGATGAGCGTATGGGAAGTATGAATGAATTAGGTACAGTGGTGGATGTCATTGTGGTTAAGGATAACTGCCGAGGAAATATGAGAGGTTGCATTATTAGACACTAAATGGTGAAATTAATCTCAATTAACATCCAGGGTCTAAATACTCCTCATAAAATTTGGACATTTAACGATTATATAGTATCTGAGAAAATACAAGTGGCCCTGATACAGGAGACACATTGGACCCTTAAAGAAAAAAACAGCTGGTGTGAAAGATTCTTTCCATTAGTAATTAGCACTTCTAAAAAAGGCAATTATGATTTAAAAATACATACAAGTAGAAATACAACATCAGGATAATGATATAGAAGGAAGGTTTTTAATATTAGTTTGCACAATTAACGGTTATCTCTATACATTAGTAAACGTATATCTGCCTAATATCAACCCGATTAAATTATTTTCTCAAGTTCTAGAACGAGGAGAAAAAATTGCCATGGGCTATATACTATTCGGGGGGGATTTCAACTGTGTTTTAGACATAGCTATGGATAAACATAGGCAAAATAATACAAGTATAGATAAAAAAGGCATAAGGAACACTAGAACCTTTTCCAATATTATTAAAAAAAAATAACCTATATGATATTTGGAGAATAAGAAACCCTACAACCAAAGAATATACCTTTTACTTATGGCCCCACAATTCTTATTAAAGAATAGATTTTTTTCTAGGAGACTCAAGAACAATAGAAAAAGTAGAACAGATAGAGATTAAAACAATGATCTGGTCAGATCATAACAGTATCATATTGAAACTAAAAGAAGGGAAGATCATTCATCCCAGGACAACCTGGAAATTAGATGAGTCAATTCTATACAATAAAGAAAATCAAGAACTTTTGAGAAAAGTCTCAGAATATTTTTTTGCAGAAAATAGTCCCTCAGAGTCGTCATATCTAACAATATGGTGTGCATACAAGGCAACTATTAGAGGGCATTGTATAAAGATTAAAAAAAAATACAAGAAACAGAAGGATTGGGGTTATCTATGTTATATATTCAACTATATCAAACTATCAAAGAATATAAGACAAATCCAGATAAGGAAGGTCAAATAAAAATAGGAAAAATTAAACAGACCATCAAAAATAAAATATAGAAAAAAAAATGTTTAAATTAAAAACTAAGTATTATTATCGACAAAACAAGGCGGATAAAATTCTATCAAATCAGCTAAAAAAAAAAAAAGCAGATAATAGAATTGATAAAATTATATATGAAGGAAACCATTTTAACCATTTCTATAAGTCTCTCTATAGCCTACCTAAAAATAATTCAGGTGAGATAATAGATGACTATATTAAAGACGTGGAAATACCAAAAATATCTATAGATCAAAGAGAAAAATTAAACAAAGACATTACAAAAGAGGAAGTATTGGAACAAATAAACAAATTAGTATACTTTAAAACCCCAGGACCAGACGGTTTTAGCAATAGGTTCTATAAAGTAATGAAGGACATAGTAGGAGCTACTTTAAATAGGACTTTTAATGACGCTATAAAAAAGGGGGCATTTCCACAAGAAATGTTGAAGGCAAACATCTTGCCAATATTAAAACCTGGGAAAACAACAACGGAAGTGAAAAATTACAGACCGATTTTCTTAATAAATGTTAATAAAATTGATGCTGTTTGCATCAATTATTGCCAAGAGATTAAAAACAATACTGCCTGAAATTATCAACCCAGATCAATGCAGATTTATCCCTGGGAGAAATTCAGGAAATAGTGTGAGGAGGCTGATAGATGCAATGGATATGTCGGACAGAAATAACGATCCCTTGCTGATCTTGTCTCTAGACGCAGAGAAAGCATTTGACAGGCTCAGCTGGGGATTCATGTTTAAGGCCTTGGAAGCATTCAGTATCTCAGGGTGGATGTTGGAGGCGATAGGCGCTTTGTATGCTAATCCATCAGCACGATCTATAGGCCAAAATATATGTTCTACCTGGTTTGGACTAGAAAACGGAACGAGGCAGGGATGTCCCCTGTCTCCAATCCTATACATCATTACAGTAGAAATGTTTGCTTTAAAAATAAGACAAAATCAGTTAATAAAGGGCCTTAACACATCTAATGGAGACATAAGAATATCACTATACGCAGACGATACCCTTCTATATGTTAAAGACTTAGAAAATTCTCTAACCTCAATTAATGGCAGAAATCGAATTATACAGTAATGTATCAAACTATAAATTAAATATGACAAAATCGATTGCAATGTACAAAAATGTAGAATCAAGTAAAATAATTGAATACCAAAACAAATATAGCTTCTCTCAACCAGAAGAATTTGTATATATAGGGATTAGAATAAATAAACATATAAATAGACTAATGGAAACAAATTTCTTACACCTTTTAAAAAATACCAACAAAGATTTAAAGGAATGGCACCAAGTAGAAATATCATGGTGGGGGAGAGTCAACACCCTAAGAGCCTATGTCCTTCCTAAATGGATATACTTGTTTAGGATGTTGCCGTTAACAATTCCTATCCCAGGGATAAATATGATTAAATGCATTTGCTAATTTTGTATGGAGAGGCAAAAAGCCCAGGATAAAAATAGATACGCTAAGTAAACATATAAGTAAAGGTGGGCTAAGTTATCCGAATATAGAAAAATACTACGAGGAGGGGATAAGTTCACATATAGCAATATTGCAGAAGGAAGCTACATATAAAGAGGGGTGGTTCTGGTTAGAATCCGAAATATGTCAAATAAGAAGTTAGCTAATATAGTATGGAATAACAAAATATGTGAATATTCTACCTCTTATGTGTTAAATCATCTAGTTCCCATTTGGGAAAAGATAAAAAAGAAATTAGAAATTAAAAACAAAATTTTCGGTTTCTAAAATATAGAACACATTGAAAGAGAAATACCTAATATTTCTCTAAAAAAATGGAAAGAAGGAAATATTATAAAGGTAGAAGATATATCTTTGGATAATAAGGTAAAACCCTTTAATATATTAAGAAGTGAAGCGTCTCTTTTATCTCAAGAAGCCTTTTCATAAATAAGAGTGAACAGCTATTTAAAAAAGTATAATTTTATGAATCAAGGAGATATGTATAATGCAATCAAATCTATATTTGATAGTAATGAAACAAAAAAACTATTCTCAAGGAGTATTAAATTATTAGATACTAGGGTAACAGAAAATTATCCAACAGCAATAAAAAGCTGGGAGAAACTCCTACATATTAACATAGATATAGAAACATGGTACAAGACATTAATTAAGGCAAATAAATACGTGCACAGTATACACTTAATGGAAATCCATTATAAGGTGATAAATAAATGGTACTTAGTACCTTCTAGAATGTCTAGAATATCAGCAGATAATGATCACCTATGTTGGACATGTGGAGAATCAAGAGGGGATTATCTTCACATATGGTGGAATTGTAAAAAAGTGACCCCCTTGTGGAGTTGGGTGAGAAATATTTAGAATGGCAACAGAACAGTGACCAGAAAACTGCTCAAAGCTTGAAAAAAAAAATGTAAACCAGGAACTGGAAGTGGTAGATACAGGCCGACAAAAAAATAAAAAACGCCCCCCAACTCCAAGTATATATATATATATATATATATATAATTTTATTGTACTACTTTTGTTTTTCTACTTGTTACTTCACACTTGATCAGTGAATAAAAGCAACACTTAGTGCCTGTCACCATAAATGGCCTTTTTTTCTATGTATCATCTCTCTTTTTTTGTGCCACTGATGGAACTGAAAAGGTGCACACATGTGCCCTAAACTGTAACATATTTTTATATAATCATTGTTATTATACAGTGTTTAGATTGTATGCATTCATACATTTCTGATTTCACACACTGAGAAATTCACATGAAATTGTTCACATTACATTTTTCTTCCTGAGGCTGTAATTAGTCTTTAAATTCAAGGCTCAATTTCCCTCCATTTACTGTATGTACATCGATTGTGATAAATAGTGTATGAGGATCTGGAAATGGACTACTTACATAAGCTTGTGTAACTGTTGCCTTTTTGGCACTGAAAGTCACCAGGCATTTGATTTATGAAGTCTTCCCCAACACACTGAGCAGATTACTGTGTATTAAGAGATGTATTTTAAAACTTTAATTTCAAGTGCATGGTGCATTGTTTAATATCAATCGGTACACAGGGGTATTCAGGGCCGTCTATAATATGAATAGGACCCCGGGCAAAGCCTTTTCTTGGGCCCCTGTCACTGCACCCTCCCTCCCCATTACGCCCAACCCGCAATCACACTGACAGACATACTGACACATACAAACACAGACAGACACATTAAAACATTCGCAGATACATACTGACACACACATACACTGACACAAAAATATATACTGGCAAACATTGACACACATTCAGACATACTGATACACACACAGACACATACATACTCACAGACACATACACTGACAGATATATTGACACAGACACACACAGACACATACACTGACAGGCGTATTGACATACACAGACATACTGACATACACACACACACACACTGGAACACAGTGAGACATACTGACATACACACACAGACATACTGACATACAAACACACAGACATACACACAGTATGTCTGTGTGTGTTAGTATGTCTGTGTGGTGTGTTAGTATGTCTGTGTGTGTATGTCAGTATGTCTGTGAGTGTATGTCAGTATGTTTGTGTGTGTATATGTCTGTGTGTGTGTCAGTATGTGTGTGTGTGTGTATGTCAGTGTGTGTGTATGTCAGTGTGTGTGTATGTGTCAGTGTGTCTGTGTGTGTATGTCAGTGTGTCTGTGTGTGTATGTCAGTATGTCTGTCATAGACACACACAGACATACTGACATACATACACAAACAGACATACTGACACAGACATACTAACACACACATACTAACACACAAACACATACTAACACACTAACGCACACACACAGACACAGACATACTAACACACACACATACTAAAACACACACACAGACATACTAACACACACACATACAGACATACTAACACACACAGGCATACTAACACACACACACACACATACTAACACACACACATACATACTAACACACACAGACATACTAACACACACAGGCATACTAACACACACACAGACATACTAACAAACACACACACACAGACATACTAACACACACAGACATACTAACACACACACATACTGACATACATTTAGCCACCCTCCAGGTTCTTACCTTTTTATGGAGGGTGGTTTCCCTGGGGTCCAGTGGCAGGCTGAGGCAGATGGGAGTTCTTCTCTGGAACTCCCCTCCTCCCTGCCTTCCTCCTCCCGCGCGGCTATCTCCGGTGGGAGGAAGTGACACGCGGTACTCACTTCCTCCCAGCCGGTACAGGAAGGGGCCCGGTCGCGCTGTTTAAGCATCACAGCGCCCGACCGGGCCCCTTCTGCCACATGCCCACAGGGTGGCCCTTAGTGCATGGGCCACCCGGGGGCCTCCTTAGTTGGCGGGCCGGTGCGGCTGCACCGCCTGCCGCCGGGTACATGGGGGCTGCTGAAATCGCGGGGCCCATGGGGCAGCTGCTCTGGGGCCCCCCCAGGTCCAACTGGGCCCGGGGCAGCTGCCCCGTTTGCCCCGCGCTAAAGACGGCCCTGGGGGTATTCATACATTGGAATATTCTGAGATATTCTTCAACCATCGTTGTATTTAGTTATCCTAAACTATCACGGGTGAATAGTATTTCAACCATATTGTGGGAAGAGCAGGCATTAAACAGTGAAGAACTTAACATTAGAATGGCTAAATTAATAAATATCCAAGGCAATAGACCAAGGCATTTCTGATACCTAAACTTATATATTACTTTAGGGCGATTCCTTATAGATTGGGGAAAGGTATTCTTAATCGTTTTCAAACTTTGATTTCTAAATGCATTTGGGCAAAAAAACCACCTAGGATAGCTTTTGCACCCTCTTCGAAGGAGCTATCAGAAGGGTGGTATAGCATTTCCAGATGTTGATAAAATTCACGAAGCATGTATGGCGACTCATATTTTACAGTGGCTAGACAAGGAACAGGGATCCATATCATGGCTTACCCTAGAACAGGAGGATAGCCCTAGACATAAATTGTTTGTTCTTTTTTGGATGGGTTTGTTAAATTTGGGTGAATTGGATACCAAGAATTTTTCGAACCGGATATTGATAGATATGATCAATACTTCTAGAATTCTAAATAAGAAATTGAAGTTAGAAGATAAATTATTATATAGAGTTCCACTAGTGGTCCTACAACATATAATGGAAAATATAAATGTTCATCCTTGGATACATCTAGGTATAGTGAAGATCTCGGATTTATGGTATGGATTTAAACCCATCCCATTTTTACAATTGCAAGAAAAGTTTAATCTTTCCCCTAGAGATCTTTTCCAATATCTAAGGATTAAGAATTTTATACTATCTCGGACTATACTTAAGGACCACAACGTTGACCCCCTTATTATATTATATAAAAAGAAGGGAGGGATCTCTAGATTTATCAAGGTGCTAGAATCAATGGAACAAGACTCTCATGCTACCTCCTTTGTTAAATGGGAACAAGATATTGGGGAATCCTTTTCACTTCTGGAATGGACCAAAGCTACACTCCTGGTTAAACGTAGTACACATAGTGTCTCTCTTTATGAAACACATTTAAAGATAATATATAGGTGGTATATGGTACCGGCTAGACTATATAAGATATCATCTGCCCATTCTAAGAATTGTTGGAGATGTGGAAAGGAGGAGGGCACTATTTACCATATATGGTGGGAATGTCACAGTCTTGATAATATAAAAACTCAAATGCTTGGCCTTATTAATTCTTGATTTTAAGGAGATAAAAGAAATTAGCCCTCAACTTTTTCTCTTTAACATTGGCTTCCCTTCGCAGGATAAATATCAAAAATATCTCTTGACTCATATATTTTTTGCCATTAAAATATGTATAGCTAGGGCTTGGAAATCTTCTATCCCATTAATATGGCGTAATATTATGGAGAAAATAGATTATCAATATAGGATGAAATTAAATCCCTTTTTTGGTATTAGTGATGTGGCCAAACTATGGTTACCCTGGACAAACAGACAGAATTCATGATGACATATTGTGGTTCCCCCTTATCGAGTCTCAGAGGATGTATTATTTGTATTATAATTATTTATATCTTTATATATTTTTTTTCTTTTTCTATCAATGTGACAATTATATCATGGAAATTTCTGGTGTTAACTCTTTGAGAGTGATTGGCAATGGTCAAATGTAGTGCGATTGAATATACATCGGGTGTACGATGGTTTTCAATAGAACCACTGCACTATTTGTGGAAACATAAAAAAAAAATAAAAAAAAATGTATAAATATCCTACATATGTATATAGCCACTGTGAAATTAAATCCCTTAAAAGACATACACAAAACACATTCTTCTGGGCCCTGATGAAGCTAGCAATGTACAATGTGTATAATGCACTATAAGTTTTTATTATTTTAGATCTGTTTTGACTGGTTCCATGCTTCATTGCTCGCCTTTGTACAGCACGGCCTGCCCACTGGCCCCAGTGGGGCCACAGCTCCAGACGGCACTGTGACAGGGGCAGTATTTTGCTACCCCTGTACCTTTAAGAAATGTGTAGGGCAGGGCCCGGGCCGCCTATTTGCACATATACAGCGAATACCTCTATATATATGTGCAGTTCCAAGCTCCTGCTGGAGGATAGTGAAGAGGGAGCCCTGCGTGTAATCTTACACCTCCAGCAGCAGCCATGGGTTGCCATGGAAATGCTCCGCGCGGCAAGCAATGCATGCCAGAGCATTGCAATGGCAACCCATGGCAACGCTCTCACAGCTCGCGAGAGAAGAATACTGGCTGCTGCTGGAGGATTAAGATTACTCTCAGGGCCCCCTCTTCACTGTCCTCTAGCTCCACTTGACCACCATGGAATCATGTATCCCACCTCCCTGCCCACAGGTAAGAGGCAGGGAGGGGGGGTGGGTGGATGAGTTAAACATTTAAAATAAAACTGCACGCTTCAACAACACAAATATACACTCCATGCACTGCACTAACACAGACACTGCATCCACTATATACACATACACACACTGCATCCACTATACACACACACACACACTTCATCCACTATATACACATACACACACACACACACACTGCATCCACTACACACACTGCATGCAATACACAGCCACTACACAAATATACACTCTGCATCCACTACACAGACACTGCATTCACTACACACACTGCATAACATAATAGGTATGGGCATGTTTTGCTTGGTGTGGTTTTATTGGGAATGGTGTGTGGAGGGGGCAGCATTTCATCCTTTGAGCCAGGTAGCCCAATGCCTTGGGCCGGCCCTGCTCAGGTACAACTTTATAGTGCTCTTGTTTGGGCCATGTTTTAGGTTGTACCAATGCTGGTATTACAAGCAGATCATTTCACTTTACTGCTGCAATCAATGTTTGATCACAAGTGATGGGCTAGGAAAAGGCAGGAAAGGAGGGAGGAAGAGAGCCTGGAATAAACTCTCATAAGCCTCAGCCAGCAGCCAGATTTGAATACCAGGAAAACCAGCATCCTGCATATCCAATTATGTAAGCAGAGGGGTGGCTAAAAAAAAGTAATAAAGTAGAAACTTGTGTGTATTTGTGTCAGTGTGTGCATTTGTGTGCATGTCTATTTGTGTGTGAATCTGCTGGTGTGTCAGTGTGTATGTGTGTCTGTCTTAGTATGTGTGTACATGTGTGTGTGTGGCAGTGTGTATGTGTATCTGTGTTAGTAAGTGTGTGTGGCAGTGCATGTGTATGTGTCCATATAAACCAGCATTTTAACACCAGCGCTATATATACAAATACACCAGTATTCAAATGCCAACACTACAAACATACCCCTGCAATCAAATGCAACACTACAAACAAATGTAAACTGGCACTCAAGTACCAACACTACATACAAATGTATACCTACATTCAAAAATCAACACTACGCCAACACTACTTACAAATACACCTCTACATTCAAATGGCAACAGTACATAAATATACACTCCTGCATTAACACACTCCATACAAAAACATGCTAACCTTCAAACACACAAACACTGCTCACAAATACAACTCTTCAAAGATGGGCAAGACTATCTACTTTTTGATACTGTAAAAGAAGTACACGAAGCAGAGTGAAAAACCCAGGGCATACTTGAAAACGAGAGAAATCTCAATGTATCTTTCCTGGTAAAATATTTTATATATAAATTATACATCTCTCTGTCTATTTTCTATGTAGGTTTTTAATTAATCTTTGTGTTGTTATCAATTGAACCTCAGAATTAAATCTGAGAGATAGAATGATTGATACTCATACTTAAATACATACATGGCTTTTAAGAAAATATTACATTGAATCAGTTTTAATTAAGTAAGTAAACGTAAAAATAAAATAAAAATAAATAAAAACAAAAAATAAGTATTTAAACGTTATATCTAAACCCTGCTTGCAAAATTGTGGGTGTTTTGGCACAACATGAAGTGAACTTTTTAATTGTTTACAGTCTACTAACATGGTAACAGGCCGATTAAACATTTGAAGCAAAATCACATATTGTGCATGGAACTAACAAAAACATTTACGCTTTTTGTGAGAATAATTTAATTTAGGTGTGGCTTGTTTACAAAAAGCATGGAGGCCCTCCACAAACTTTCCTTGTAAGCAGAGCTGGCCTGGGAATAAAAAGCAGCCCTGGAAAAAAATTCTATACCACCCCCATAATGCATCGTGCCAGCATAGTGTTCAGATATGGAAGCAGGAAAAAAACCCTTAAAACTATCACTCAAACGTGAAAGAAAGCACTCATAGGGCTTCTAAATAAACAAACGAGCGGATTTGTTGTAAGCAGACAGCATTTGCATATAATTAATGTTTCAGTCCAACTACCTTGACATATTAAGGAAAGTTTGTAATTTGACTGAGATTGTGAATGTATGTTATTGCACAGCAGTAAAAAAAAATTACTTTATCTGTGTGCTCTTCACTTTGGATGACAATTCCCATAGGAAAGCATTGGGAGGCTATTGCGCATTTGTGGCAAAACGTTGCACTTCACCACACCAATCAGCATCTCCTTATAAAGATGCATTGCATTAAAGCATCTCTATGGGGAGCATTAAGTGCCTCCATGCGCCTCCATGCAGAGTGTGGAGATGCTCAACATAGGTGCTGCACACTGTGCAGCACTGGACTAGGAAGCAGCTCTAGTGGCCGTCTGAGTGACTGTCACTACAGATGTTCCTAGGCAGCAATGTAAACACTGTCTTTTCTCTGAAAAGGTATCATTTACAGTGCTCAGCATACAGGGATAGGCTATAGACACTAGAACCACTACATGAAACTGTATACGTTCTGGTGACTATAGTGTCCCTTTAATACGAAGTCTTTCTCTCACCGGTTGACTCTAAATTACAGGGAGAGCAGGGGACGCAAGTCAAGATGCATTTTGTTTGTGTCTTTCTCCCCCAAGCCCCTTTGTCTTTTTCTCCCCTTCCCCAGCCCTTCTGTTAGTCTCTTTCACAGCACTTTTGTGTGTCTCTTTCCCCACAGCTCCTCTGTGTCTCATTCTCCCCTTCCCCAGCTGCTCTGTGTTTCCCCTGTTCCCCTTTCCCAGCCCCTCTGTCTCTTTCTCCCAGACCTCTCTGTGTCTTTTTTTCTCCCCAGCTTCTCCGTGTGTCTTTTTACTCCCCTGCCCATCTAAGTGTCTCATTCTACCCTCTCCAGCCTTACATGTGTATCATTACCCCCGCCACCCCTCCATACGTCTAAATCCATCACCCCCAGACATCCATGTGCCTCAAGCCTTCCCCCCAGACCTCAATGTGTCTCATTAGCTCTCTCAGCCCCTCCGTGTGTCTTATTAGCCCCTCTATATGTCTTATTAGCCCCTCTATATGTCTTATTAGACCCCCAGCCCTCCAGGTGTCTTATTAGCCCCATGTGTGTCTATAAACCCCTCCTAACCCTCCATGTGTCCCAGTACACCCTTCCAAGCCCTTCATGTGCCTCTATTCCCCCCTCCCAGGCTTTCATATGTCCCTAAATCCCCTGCCAGCCCTTTATGTGTCCCTAGACCTCCTCCTAGCCCTTCACGTGTCCCAATAGCCCCCCCAGCCCCATGTGTCCCATTAGTTCCCCCCAGTCCCCATGTGTCCCATTAGTTCCCCCCCAACCCCATGTGTCCCATTAGTTCCACCCAAGCCCCATGTGTCCCTTTAGTCCACCCCCCAGGTGTCGCATCATCCCAACCCCATGTGTCCCATTAGTTCACAGCCCCCAGATGTCCCATTAGTTCTCCCCAACCCCCAGGTGTCCCATTAGTTTCCCCCACCCCCAGGTGTCCTATTAGTTCCCCCTCCCCTGCCCCCAGGTGTCCCATTAGTGCATCCCCTCCTGCTGGTCACCCTTTAATTGCGCTGCGGGCCCACGGGCTGGTGAGCCATAGATGGCAGCGCACCGGCCCGATAGTGTGCCGGCCCACCAGGAAATTTCTCAGTATCCCGTTGGGCCACTCCGGCCCTGCTTGTAAGAACAACTATATGAAGTTGAGAAAAGCCCAAAGCATTTTCCTACAGTTTGTAGTTATAGTAAAAGTCAAGGATCATAGCAAAATGTTCAGTCTCAAACTTCTATTTAGCAGCCTTGCTGATGACTGCTTTGTTTTCAAGAGAACCCACTGTGCCCAGCAAATGAGCCATGTCAAAAATGTCTTTGCTGCATGATCATTCTCACTGCCTCCTACAACGAGCGTTTGACTGCTTCATTTGTGTCCTGTCTCTTACAATTGTGTCATTGCCCAGTGTGTCCAGGAAGTGGGCCCATCAACTTCAACAACAACTACAACTCCAAGTCATAGCACCAATGCACTATTGAAGTGGTGAGTGAAATTTGCATGTAAAAGTAAAGTAAAGTAAAAGCTATTGACAAAAACGTTTATGAATTTTTCATGGAAAACTTGCAAAGCGTGCTGCTTAAGAAAATAAATCCTAAAATTGCATATACATTCTATGAGAACTTTACTTTGAATTCTAAATAGCAGGAAAACTCCAAACCTTATACTACAAAAAAAATGATCTGATGTTATCTGATTTTATGGGAATTGGTCAAATAATGTTACACAGTTACAGAAATGAGAAAAGAGACTTGCGTCCATCAAGTTCAGCCTTCTTCACATATGTTTTTGTTGTTGATCCGCACTAATGCAAAAAACCCAATTGATTGATCTATTGCAACATTTGCTTATTTATTCCACCTTTCTCACAGTCCTTTTGTGTTTCTGTTTATGCGTGGTATGTATTTTGTAGTTATCATGGTTTTCCATGTTTATGGCACCTGGCATGATAATACCTAATGTATCAACGCATCTTATTTTTTAAAAAATTTTAAATGTGTATATTTGGCTGTATTTTTCTTGTATTCATACATACATATATATATATATATATATATATATATATTATCCATGTACGTGTTTTTCTCTGTATACTGTTTATTAGCATTATATTTTCATTAGTGCTTGTGATGCGTCTCATGCCAAGTGATTTTGTTTTATGCAATAAAGCTGATTTACTTATTCTTATTGGTTGTGCTCTTCACTCTATTCTATATGCACTTTGTCCCAAGGTTCTATGGGGAAATGGTTCCTTGAGTGAGCACCCTGATATTGTATTTATTTTTTACAGATTTATTCCATGGCTTAACTTGTATAGTGTGCCTGCCTTTGTAGTTTTGTTTGTCTATTGTAACTACCAGTGTATGTTATATTCATTGTGAATATACAAACAAAAACATTGTAATGTAACTTTGTTTTTTTACGTACATATTTTGTATGCATATTCTTTGTCTATTAATAAAGAATTTACAATAAAAGCACATACAATTTTAGGCTTTTTCCTTCAAACTCTATGGGTGTGGCACATTTGACAATCTAACATTTTTCAAAAACTTTTTTTAGCATTGTATATGTTTCACCCAATGTACAATCACTTATTTTCAAAATGCTATTCAACAGTTGTTTTGAATTTTCAATGTACTCATGTTATTTAATACATTTCTCCTTTTTACAAATGATGGTGTTGTAACAGGATTCCAGCCTGTGTCAATCATTGCAATCATTACATTTACAGAAGTCCTCATAGATTCAGTGACGTTCTATTTAACTCTGGTTTCGAAGCTAGGGACTTTTAAAACAACTATTGAATGAAACGGAAGACAAATCCAGAAATCTCATTAGCTTCTTCTCAAACACTCCAATATCATAACATGCTTAGAGTTCCCTGGCAGCCATCCACATTATTAGATTTGACAGACGCGTTAGTAATTCAATAAAGGCAGCGTTTTATGCCGGAGCGTGCTGTATTTCTTTCCATCACAATGCAACATTTTTCTAGCAGGGATTACCAATACTGTAATTTCACAGGGCCAAAAATAGATGGAGACATAATGGAAAAATAAAACAGAATAATACGGGAGCCTTATATAATACAATAAATTGCTCTCAGCTTTGCAAGAATTCTCTAGCAGATCAATCTATATATTCTAATTTCACCTGTTTAGTCAAACTTTGTCATGCCATACCCTCCTCTTTCCTGTTCTTTTCTTCTCGTACGCAGAATCCCAAAAATCTTTCATTTAACCTGTTTTGTTAATCTAATGTTCTTTGATCATTAGTTATGCTCTTTCAAAGCACTTTTTGTAAAGTCAACCACTGAAATAAGAAAACGTTCTTTATAACAACTGTATCCCGAAGAGTACATTGACTAAAAAGAAGTCTACTCTACCTTATAAATTTCCCTAATCCCCTTAAAGGACCACTATAGTGCCAGGAAAACAAACTCCTTTTCCTGGCACTGTAGTGCCCTGAGGGTCCCACTCCCGCCGGGCTGAAGGGGGAGGAAGAAAGGGGGTTAAACACTCACCTTTCTCCAGTGCCGGGCTCCCTCTGCGCTGGGGACTCTCCTCCCTCTTCTGATGTCATCGGCTGAATGCGCATTTTTCGGCAAGAGCCGCGCACGAATTCAGTCAGTCCATAGGAAAGCATTCTCAATGCTTTCCTATGTACGCTGGCGTCTTCTCACTGTGAAAATCACAGTGAGAAGCACGGAAGCGCCTCTAGCAGCTGTCAATGAGACAGCCACTAGAGGCTGGATTAATACTAAAGTAAACATCGCAGTTTCTCTAGAACTGAATAAGTTTCCAGGAGAAGTCAAAATGCGTATGCTGCTTGCTTTTTAGTGTTGCTATAAAGATTTTGACAGCTTATTCTCCATACTGCTTATTTATGTACCCATATATATGTTTACTAAAAAAGTTATTTTTAAACTTATCTTGGAGACTCCAGTCCTAGTTCCTTCTAAAGAACTCCAACCATAGCCTGTATAGGCACCATGGAGCTTCTCATATAGAGCCTGTTTTATTCCATTTGTGTGGTATATGTGTTCTTATATAGATATATACAGAAAAATTTACTGTGTTTATGTTTTGTAGGAGTTCCTAACTCTACTGGAGTATCATTATAAGTATATTGTGTGTGCATTCCACATTGGTAGAATGTGAAATTTAGTAATTGGGGATAAGGGGTGTTAGGATTATTGTATCAAGGGTTAGAGTTCTGTTGCATTTAGTAATTGGTTACATGTGGTATTTAGTGTTTAAGAGGATTAAGTTAAAGTTTTTTTCAAGTTTCAGCTTTAAGTCCTTACATTTTGGACTAAGGAAAGTGTTTGTTTAAAGGGCCACTATAGTCACCATAACAACTACAGCTTATTGAATTTGTTCTGGTGAGTAGAATCATTTCAGAGAAAATCATCTTTTCAGAGAAAATGCAGTGTTTACATTACAGCCTAATGATAACTTCACTGGTCACTCCTCAGATGGCTGTTCGAGATCCTTCCTAGGTCATGGCTGCCTAAAATGCATCCAAACATTCAGTATCTCCTCCCTCTGCATTCAGACACTGAAATTTCCTCATGGAGATTCATTGATTCAATTCATCTCTATGAGGAGATGCTGATTGGCCAGGGCTGTGTTTGAATCATGCTGGCTCTGCCCCTGATCTGCCTCTTTGTCAGTATCAGCCAATCCTATGGGGAAGCATTGTGATTGGATCAGGCTACCACTTCTGATGATGCCAGCAGACAGCTTGTTTTTATGAGGCAAACAGCATGCAGATCTACAGCTTCAGGCTTGCATACAGTAAACATTTGCTATATTTATGGAGGCATGAGGGGTCCGGGGGTGCTAGATGGTGGTTTTACCACTATAAGGTCAGGAATACATGTTTGTGTTCCTGACCCTATAGTGATCCTTTAAGTTTTCTGAGGGTTACGTTTATTTTTAGGGAAAAGAAGAGCATAAGGTACAAGAATTACATTTAATTACACACATTTTTATAATAGGCAGTAGAGAAACAGGATATTTTAAGTAGGCACCACTCAGGGTTGTCTTATGATTGATAATAAAGATGTAGAAGCTCTAATATAATGTGAATCTCTCTGTTAACTGACTTTTTATCCCTCCTTGCCTCGCCAGTCTCCTCACTCAACCTCAAATTATTTAAAAATTCCTCAACAAAAGTGATTTTTGTTTTGAACAAAACTTATAGTTATTTTGAAGTTTAGTGAATAATCACCTGATTGTTTTGATTTTCTGGAAAGAGAAAATAAATTAAAAAGAGGTTAATAACCTATTTTTATTTAGTGTTTCACTATTCTTTTTGTTAATCATCAATATCAGAACAACTAAAACAAGAACAAAAATATCCATTATACTTACCTTTTTGTGTAAGTTCATCAAAGTGACCTGAATAAATTCAATTTTGTTGCGAGAGAAATTTTTTTTAGAAACTAGAGAAATGATGAAATCCATAAAAAAAATTGCACAGCAGGAAATAAGATGGATTTTTAAATTACAGACACTCCATCCATTAGTATTACATACATAATTTGAGGTCTGACATTTTATATAAATGCAGTCTTTTAATTGTTATTAAACGTGATATTGGTAATTATTAAATTCATTATAATATGGGAAGAATTAAGGTAGAATTGATAAATATGCTACATGGAATGTATTGCATTTAAGTGAATTTTTTTGTATCCTCTACTATTCAGTTTCTTTTTTTTTCTTTTTCTTTTTTTTAAAAAGGAAAGAAAATGTCACTGTGAGCGAAAGGAGAAGAGATGGAGAGAGCAGATGGAGTATGGTGGGAACTGGAGAAGGGATATTGAGTATTATTGTTATAATGCCAACATATTCCATTTTACAAGTATAGAATGGAGATGTTTAATTGTACTGAGCTTAATGTTTATTGCTGTTTTCTTATTATTTAACCCCTTCAGGCAGGGTCGCCATCAGAAATAATGGCGTTCACTAACACAGCTCAAGGTCTGGGCCCCCGGGTGCCCGCCTCCAAGTCCTGCCCACAGGAATACACACACAGACACAAAAGGACACAGACACACATACAGAAAGATACACACATACTAACAGACACAAATACTGAAACAGACATACACACATACAGGCATACTGACACACACATACTGAAACAGACACACACACATATACAGACACATACAGACACACACACATGCATAAGGAGATACAGATACACACACATACATACTGACATACACACACACCCTGACGTACATACATACATACTGACACACACACATACATACAGGCATACATACGGACAAGCAAACATACATACAAACTGACATACAGACATACAAACAGACATACATGCATGCATACATACACATAAATACAGGCATACATACACACATACATACATACTGACATACACACACACACACATACAGATAGATATATACAGACATACATACTGACATACAGACATACATACTGACATATACACACAGACATACATACTGACATACATACACACACACACACAGACATACATACATACATACATACTGACATATATAAATACACACAGACATACATACACAAACAGACATACATACATACACATAAATACATACTGGCATACATACAGACATGCAGACCTACATATATACTGACATACACACACATACATACATACATACTGACATACATACTGACATATATAAATACACACAGACATACACAAACAGACATACATACATGCAGACACATACATATATACACACATCTCATTTTTCAGCCACCCTCCTCTTCCTTAACTTTTCATTGCAGGAGGGTGACTGGGGATGATGGGAGCGGATGCCTCTCCTCTCCTCGGCTGTCTCTCCCCTAACGCGGAGTAAGCTGGGAGGAAGTGATCGGCCGTCACTTCCTCCCAGCAGCACTTGTGGTGCAGCTGCAATTTTTTTTAAAGGGGCCGGTCGTGCTATTACACGGCTGCAGTGCTGACTGGGCCCCTGTAGATATAGGGCTCATCGGGTGGCCCTAAATGCTTTGGCCACCTGATGGGCCCCAGTGCAGATGCACCTGCGGAAGTTTCGCCGGTCCACGTAGGGCCGGGCGGCCAGGCCCCCAAGCACCGCTGGGCCTGTGACAACCGTCATGGTTGTCACCTCCTGATGGCGGCCCTGCCTTCAGGACTGCACTGTTTTGGCAATGTTGTATGTTAAGGACCAGGGCTGTTTTAAAATTTTTGAGGTGTTTGTGTTTAGCTGTAATTTTCCTCTCTCTCTCTTTTTTTGGGACAAAAAGGGCTTTCTTTACATACCATTATTTGCATCATGTAAAAAAAAAAATATGGTGAAAAATTGAAAAAAAAAAACATGTTTTTTTTTACTTTTGCTTGAAAAATCTTTTACTTGCCTAAGAAAGCTAATGAAAAAAAAATGCTAAATAGATTCTAAATTTTGTCCTGAGTTTAAAAACACCCAGTGTTTATGGGCATTTTTGCTTTTTTTTTTTTGCAAGTTATAGGGCTGTAAGTACAAATAGGAAATTGCTGTTTCAAAATATATATTTTTAAAATGTATCAATAGTGACATTGTAACACTGTTATCTGTCATGAATCTCTGAATCACACCGCACATGTACATTATTTTTTTTTAAAGTAGACAACCCAGGGTATTCAATATGGGGTATGTCCAGTCTTTCTAAGTAGCCACTTAGTCACAAACACTGGCCAAAGTTAGCATTTATATTTGTTTGTGTGTTAAAAATGCAAAAAACAATTATGAACGCTAACTTTGGGCAGTGTTTTTGACTAAGTGGCTACTAAAAATGACTGAACATACTCCATTTGCAATACCTTGGGTTGCCTTCTTTTGCAAATGGTATGCCATCATGGGGGTAATTCTCATTCCTGGGCTACCATACACTCTCAAAGGCAACATAACTAACCTGGCAATTTTCAATGTGAAAAAATGTGACCCTTATATTTGACCCTGTAACTTTCAAAAACACTATAAAACCTGTACTTGGGGGTACTGTTATACCCGGGAGACTTGGCTAAACAAAAATATTAGTGTTTCAAAACAGTAAAACGTATCACAACAATAATATCGTCAGTGAAAGTGCTGTTTGTGTGTGAAAAATGCAATAGAAGTCACTTTCACTGACAATATCATCGCTGTGATATGTTTTACTGTTTTGAAACACTAATATTTGTGTTCAGCTACGTTTTCTGAGCAAAACAGTACCCCCCATGTACAGGTTTTAGGGTGTCATAGAAAGTGACAGGGTTAAATACAGTGCTAGCAAATTAAATTCCCTGGACTTTTGGCCTGGGTTGTCAGGCAGGTCCCTCAAATTGCAGTCAATAAAATTACTTAATTATATAAAAATATTACATAAATATGCACGTAGAATTTAAATATATATGCATATTTATATATATTTAAAGTCTACGTGTATATTTATGAAATTAGTTATGTAATTTTGTATATGGATATATATATATTTCGTATTATTTTGATTTATTTATATATACATAGATGTATATATAAATTTATTAATATTAAAATACAGTTAGAATAACATTTCATATATATATATATATATATATATATTTTAAACATTTTAAATAATTTTTACATTTTTTTAATTTATTTTAATTTACTTATTTGTATTTTATAATATATATTTTATATATATATATATATATATATATATATATATATAGTTATTACATATATTATATATATATACGTATGTAATTTAATTATAAGTGCATTTTTATATTAATATATGTATATATTAATATAAGAATACATTTAGTATGACATTATATCTAAGATATATAGACATATAGTATATATATAAATACACATATATAATTTTATTTTTATTAACATAAACATTATTATTATTTTTTTTTACAGCAGCAGGGAGATATATGGACACCTATTGTGGCCATGTGACCGCTCTGTTGAGCGATCACATGACTGCGGAGTCCTAATCTGCTGCGGGAAGACTGTCTGGGCTGTCAGGCAGTCTCCCCACACCGGGAGCAGTCGATTGCCGCCGGGGGAACGACGGTGATCGAGTAAGTACATAATACCGTTATGACAATTCAGGACCGTCACCGGTCCTTAATTGGATTTTTCTGATGACGCTCCTGAACCGTCAACGGTCGTGAAGGGGTTAAGTTGTTTTGCTTCATTCCACAACATTAAAACCACTTAACCTAATATCATGAAGGTCTCTTTCATGCTGCCAAAACAGCTCTGATGTGTCAATGAATGGGCTCTACAAGACCTTTGAACGTGTTCTTTGGAGCAAGTTATTAGCAGCAGATCCTTTAAGTCCTTCAAGTTGTGAGGTGGGGTCTCTATGGATCGAATTTGTTCTTCCAGCACATTGCACAGATGATCTGATCAATCAGACTGAGATCTTGAGAATTTGGAGGCTAAGGCAACACCTTGAACTCTTTGTCATGTTTCTCAAACTATTGCTGAACCATTTTTGCAGGGTAGCAGTGTGCATTATTTTTCTGAAAGAGGCCACTACCATATGGGAACATCATTGCCATGAAGGGGTGTAACAATCTCTAGGTAGGTGTTACATGTCAAAGTAACAGGCTTCCCAGCAAAACAGAGAATAACACTGCATCCATCGGTCTGCTTTCTTACAATAGTGTATCCTGTTGCCATCTCTTTCCCAGGTAAATGACGCACGCACACCTGACCATCCACCTGATCTAAAAAATAAAAAATAAACTTCTTACATTGTTCAATGGTCTAATTCTGATGCTCGCTTCCACTTTGAAAGTACTTTTGCGGGTAGATAGAGGTAATTATAGGAACTGGACTTATCTGCGGCTACATACCCTGTTTGTAGCAAACTGTGATGCATTGTGGGCTCTGACAACATTTAACAATTTGAGCAGAAGTAGCTCTGCTGTGTGATCAGACCTTTGCTTCCATGTGCATCAATGAGTCTTATGTGTCTATGATCATGTCACCGGTTCACCAGAGTTACATATAGTTACATAGTTACATAGATGAAAAGAGACTTGCATCCATCAAGTTCAGTCTTCCTCACATTTGTTTTTTTGCTGTTGATCCAAAAGAAGGCAAAAAAAAAAAACAGTTTGAAGCACAATTTTGCAACAAGCTAGGAAGAAAATTCCTTCATGACCCAAGAATAGCAGTCAGATTTATCCTTGGATCAAGCAGTTATTACCCTACATTGAAAGATTATATCCTTGAATATTCTGTTTTTGCAAGTATGCATCTAGTAGCTGTTTGAACATTTGTATGGACTCTGATAAAACCACTTCTTCAGGCAGAGAATTCAACATCCTGATTGTTCTTACAGTAAAAAAAACTTTCCTTTGCCTTAGACGAAATCTTCTTTCTTCCAGTCTAAACGCATGGCCTCGTGTCCTATGTAAAGTCCGGTTTGTGAATAGATTTCCACACAATGGTTTGTATTGGCCCCGAATATATTTGTATAATGTTATCATATCCCCTCTCAGGCGACGCTTTTCTAAACTAAATAGGTTTAAATTTGTTAACCTTTCTTCATAGCTGATATGTTCCATTCATTTTATTAATTTTGTAGTCCGCCTCTGCACTTTTTCTAGTGCTATAATATCCTTCTTTAGAACAGGTGCCCAAAATTGCACAGCATATTCAATATGGGGTCTTACCAATGATTTATAAAGAGGCAAAATGATATTCTCGTCCCGAGAATGAATGCCCTTTTTCATGCATGACAATACCTTACTGGCCTTGGCCACTGCCGATTGACATTGCACATTGTTGCATAGTTTGTTGTCTATAACAATTCCTTTTCGTGTGTTGTTATCCCTAATTCGCTTCCTTTAAGGGTATACGTTGCTTGGGTATTCTTTACGTCGAAGTGCCCAGAACAGACCCCTGACGGACACCACTTGCCACCTCTGTCCAGCTTAAAAATGTACCATTAATGACAAATCTTTGTACTCTGTTTTTAAGCCAATGTTCTACCCAAGAACAAGCATTTTCATCTAGAGCGATTTCCTCGAGATTGAACACTAATCTGTTGTGTGGAACTGTATCAAATGCCTTGGCAAAATCCAAATAGATCCACTGCAACACCCTGATCTATACTTCTACTTACCTCTTCGTAGAACGCAATCAAGTTAGTTTGACATGACCTGTGCTTCATAAAACCGTGCTGATTTTTGCTGATAACCATGTTTGTCTCAAGGAATTCTTGAATATTATCCCTTAATAACCTTTCAAATATTTTACCAGCCACAGAAGTTAAGCTACAGGTCTATAATTTCCAGGCAAGGATTTTAACCCCTTAAGGACACATGACATGTCTGACATGTCATGATTCCATTTTATTTCAGACGTTTGGTCCTTAAGGGGTTAAAACCCTTTTTGAATATAGGAACCACATCTGCCTTCCTCCAATCCTCCGGAACACTTCCTGAAAGAAAAGAATCTTGAAAGATTAAAAACAGAGGTTCAATTATTTCTACACTTAGTTCCTTAAGTACACGTGGATGGATACCGTCAGGCCCTGGAGCTTTGTTTATATTAACTTTCTTTAGTTGCTGCAGCACCTTGTCTTGAGTTAACCAATTACAATTATTCTGCAAGTTTTTAGTAGCAATCATTTGCACATCTATTGCCATGGATTCTTCCTTAATATATACGGAGGAGAAATAGTTATTTAAAATTTCTGCCTTTTCCTGGTCTTCATTAACTAACAGTTTCAGTTTTTAGTGTACCTACACTTTCATTTTTGGGTTTTTTTGAATTTATGTACTTAAAAATGCTTTGGGGTTGGTTTTGCTCTCTTTAGCTATAATTTTTTTCAAGTCTAATTGCCTTTTTGCACGCATTATTTGCTTCCTTATATCTTTTATAAGATGCATCTGATTTGTCCGATTTAAATGCTTTAAATGCCCTTTTCTTATTTGTAATCTCTTGCTTTACTTCTCTACTAAGCCACATTGGTTTTAATTTGTTTCTTTTATATTTATCTCCCAATGGTACATACTGAGAAATGTACCTTTCTAATATTTGTTGGAAGATGATCCATTTATCCTCAGTGTTCTTTTCACTAAAGAGTTTATGCCAGTCAATATATTGTAAAGCTTCCCTTAACTTATTGAAATTGGCCTTTTTAAAATGATATGTTTTAGTATACCCCATGTGCTTTTGTTTTTTTGAGTTTAATTCAAAGGACACTATATTGTGATCACTAATCCCCAAGTGCTCACCTACTTGAATGTTGGTCAAAAGATCAACGTTGTTTGTTAAAACCAGGTCCAGACAAGTGTCCATTCTAGTTGGTGCTTGAACAAGTTGTGACATGAAGGTGTCATTTAACAAGTTTAAAAACCTAATTCCCTTTGCTGAGCTACTATGTCCGGGTAATTAAAATCTCCAATAATTAAAGTGTTACCCAGATTTGCAGCTTTCTCAATTTGCTCAAACAGCTATTGTTCCTCATCAATATTAACATTAGGTGGTTTATAACATATCCCAACCAATAGTTGGTTTCCTTTCTTTTCCCCCAAGCAGATATTTACCCATAAAGCTTCCACGTTTTCCTCATCACATTCTATTTGCTTAAGATTTGGCTTTAACTCATGTGTTGTGCTTCCCTGCATCATGTTTGGTAGATACTAACCATTGCATACTGGGAACACTCCACAAGAATTGCCATTTTGGAGATGCTCTGACCCAGTTGTCTACTCATCACTATTTGGCCCTTGTCAGAGTCAATCTTTTCACTTGCCCATTTTTCCTGCTTCCAACACGTGAAATTCAACAACAGACTGTTTACTTGCTGTCAGGTGCCATTATAACAATATAAGCAATGCTATTCACTTCACCTGTCAGTGGTGTTAATGTTGTGGCTGGTCAGTGTATGACATAGCTATCAAATAGATGAGGCATGCAACATAACAATAAAGCCTAACAACAAGTGGAGATGGAAAATAGAGAGTGGAAAAAATATACATGGGGAACGGAATTACGGAAAAGTAAGAAAACACAAATGCTTAACATAAAAGTATATTTGCATGTGTGCAATGTATTTATTTTAACAAGACGCAATTACAGTAAATATGGACACACATGCTGTAGTAAGGATGCCAGACTGCAATCTCTCATACATAGTGGAGGACATTTTATTTTTGTGGTTCTTCCAATAAGTGGAGCAAATATGAAAAATGGGAGGGGTCACTGATGTGCCTGATGATTTTCACTGGTTTCCATGGTAATATATCTGCCAATAAATAAGGCCTGTGTTATCAACCCATATACAAATATTTTTATTTATTTTTGGCTTTCATATTCCCTGGAAAAATGCATGCTATTAATTGCTCTATATTTATTTTGACATGCTTTATACACATTGAATATATTTCTAATGAATATTTAATATTGGTAAAATGAGCATATGAATTATTAGTTAGTAATAGCACTGTCTACATTTTAAAGAAGACACATGCAAGCTATGATGACATTATTTTATAGACTTGGAAATTTGGTTCAGTCTGAACTGAAATCAATCTGAATATGGGCTGATCACAATTACTGAAATGTGAACTGAAATGTACCCGAATAACAAACCAACCAAAACACGTTTTTGCACTCTTTTGGTTTGTCTGATTCATTTCCCGTATCGGTTTTTAGGTACCAAAAATTTGCCAAGCCAAATTTTTGTCTGAAATTAGAATGTACCAAAATATTTTCTATTTTCTGAAAAATGGTTTGGATGAGTACAATTTTTGACAGAGTGCACAAGTCTATTATTTCATTTCAAGAAAAAATATTCAAGCACATCCTTTCAAAAGATGAACCCTAATATAAGTGCTTAGCATTCTGATGTCTGAACAATGTGATGCTAGTCACTCCGTTCCTGTACTCCCCAGCCAAAACTAGCAGCATCAGTTAGGGAGTTACTATAGCAGCCACAGCGTGTATTGAGAGCTGAAGGATGGGATGTGGATGGGCTCTTCTGCTCTACTTTATCAATTCATTCTTCAACATAGAGTTTACATCAAAGAATTGATTAACATATGGGAGAAAAATCTATTTTTAATTAGGTATTTCTCTCAATTTATACTTTTGCTGGTAAAAACTACATGCACAATGTATAGGTAGAATTTGATACTCTGTAAATATTACTGATAATGTTTAAAGCAAAAAACAAATTATTAAATAAGTTAATATTTCCTTAAATGAAAGATATGAAAAATTCCTATTGATCATCCAAACTCATACTATAGACTATATATCTTACTTTAAGCTATGTACAGGGCCACACTGGGAATACAAAGCAGCCCTGGAAAAAAAATCTATGCCAGCCCCATAAGTCATTGCGCCATATATTGTCGCATGTAATATGTAAGGCTATGTCTTACCACCCCAGATGATTGAGTAATATATATTTATAATATCAAATATATATTGCTTTTTCTAATATAAAATATTTGTCCTTTCAGAGTAAAATGTTTAATAATACAGTAAGCATACTCACATGCACACACAGACAATCTCACTGACACACACAAGCTCATTGATACACAGCCTCATAGACAAACAATCTCACTGATATACATAAGCTCATTGACATAAAAACACAAGCTCACTCACTAGCAGGCACACATACACACACATGCAAGCAAGCTCACTCACTAGCAGGAGCAAACACACACACAGCTTAATGTAGTGGTTCTGGTGTCTATAGCTTGTCCCTGCAGGCGTTTCAATGTAAACACTGACTTTTCCGAGAAAAGGCAGTGTTTACATTGCTTCCTTGCGACACCTCTACACCTTTACATGGCTTCCTAGTGACACCTCTAGTGACAGTAACTCAGACGGTCACTAGAGGTGCTTCCTGTGTCAGTGCTGCACAGTGTGCAGCACCTACATTCAGGGCCTCCATGCTCTGGAGGCGCTGAACATTCCCCATAGAGATACATTGATTCAATGCATCTCTATGAGGAAATGCTGATTGGTGTAGCATTTTGCAGCTAATCCTATGGCAAAGCATTGGATTGGCTGAGATCATCAAGCCATAGAGGCAGGGCCAGTCGAGGGGAGACCAGCACGGTATGGGGGAAAAAAAAGGTGAGTAAAAACACTATTTTTAAACACACACAGACACACACATACAACATGACAGACACACATATATACCATGACAGACACACACACATCATGACAGACAGACAGACACACACACACCATGACTCAGACAGACACACACACCATGACACAGACAGACACCCACACCATGAGACAGACAGACACCATGACAGACACACACACCATGACACAGACACACACACACACACCATGACAGACAGACACACACCATGACAGACACACACACCATGACACAGACACACACACACACACCATGACAGACAGACACACACCATGACAGACACACACACCATGACAGATAGACACACACCATGACAGACAGACAGACAGACATACACTCACACTGACAGACTGACACAAATTATTTGCTACCTGTGGGCAACCGAGTCGTGCAGGGCAGACAGCTGGGTGTACAGGCGGCAGCGGTGGGAGCTGTGGTGGCGGAACGGGGGGAGCAGTGCTCTCTCTGCTCTGCTCCCCAGCGCGCAGCTTAATGAGACTGGGGCTGGAATATAACATCATATTCCGGCCCCAATCTCAGTAAGTAGCGCTCGAGGGCGGAGGAGCAGAGCAGAGACAGCACAGCCCCCCCGCGCCCGCCAGCAAAGCTCCCTCCTGCGGCCGCCTGCACACCCAGCTGTCTGCTGGCCCCAGGTGCCAACGGCCCACCAGGAAATTTCCTGGTATTCCGGTGGTCCAGTCCGGCCCTGGTTACGTATAACCTCCTTGTATGTATATATATATATATCTTTTCATCAATCAGATTTAGCAATTACTCAGGATAAGGTGAAAATGTGATGCAAAGGTAGAGAGGCCACTAGAAGGAGAGACATTGGCTCAATGGTTTATAATGTATTGCATTATAACTAATCAAAAAGACACTCCAAGCACTATAACCTTTATAACCTATTGTGGTTACCATTGTCTTCTTTACAGTCAGATAAAATGGATGATTCATCTTATTAGGTGACATATATCATGTTCTAATGTCTAGTAGACTTCATCAGACACCTTGAGGCAACTCTCCAAAGCATCAGTCATTTGACCAATCACTGTCATCTACATTGGATGTTCATGATCAATAATGCCGTTTAGCTGAAATATAAGCAAACAGAGAAAATCTTATTTACATTACACTATCGTGCTATAAAACATGATTCCCCTAGGGTGTAGCTATCCTCACATGTATTTTTCCAGTATGTTAAATGAAACTAGCAAAGATCAACCAGAGAACCTTTAAATGGATTCTCTTTCTATTCACCTGGCTGTATGTATAAAGAGCTTTTTTTTTTTTTTTCAATAAAAAAGTCAAATGCTTGAAAAGCCTTCATCAGCTCAGACAGAATTGTCTATACATAAAGCCTTAACAATCTAACAATTTAGGTGACTGATGTCAAATGCTACAGTGGATTTATATGCTGTGGGTCTATTCAATATCACCACATTTTTGTGATTTATTAAATATTTTTTTTAACATGATTATTAAAACACTAGCTTTTGGTGAATAAACCACTTTCATGGTGATTCACTTAAGTGAGATTAGTTTTGAATTCACAATTAATTTAAAATTTAAGGTCAATGTAGCCTTACGGTTGAGATATAGATTGGTCATCTTTTCTTTATATTTCAGATTTACTTTTGTGAATAACTTTGTGTCGTGATATTTGTAAATAGTCACATAGGCTTTTTTTACTAGGATGGAATGGAGCAGGATAATAAATAATTAGTATGTGATAGTGTTGTCAGAGGTGGAGGTGGAGGAGACAGATATAAAGGATATGGTGTTTGACATTTGTGGCTCAGAGCAACTGCTCTCTACATCTGGCTGAGCTCTCATAATGTCTAGGCATCATATTTGGACATGTGCTATACATCTCTCTGATTAACTAATTGAGCCTTCTATCTAGGATTCTTTGTGGAAGCCTATGATGTACATCTGCCCTCCACAGATGTACATACTCCTAAGATGCTGATGTATAGAGTATTTTAGTCTAGAGCAGGCATAGGCAACTTTCAGCACTCCAGATGTTTTGGACTACACCTCCCATGATGCTTTGTCAGCATTATGGGTGTAAGAGCATTATGGGGGATGTAGTCCACAACATCTTGAGTGTCGAAGGTTGCCTATCCCTAGTCTAGAGACTGGGGTTCATGACACGTTTTCATTTTAATAACTAAGATAAGAAAGTATTACTAAATCTAAATAGTTTTTTCCAAACTTAAATCTGCAATCTTGTGCAAGAAATCCATTTGTTCTTCTTAATACATGTCTCATAAAAGATAGGCACATTTCAATAAAAGAAAAAAAAAGTTGTTGCATTTTGTAGATCAGCACTTTCCTGTGTATTTGAGAAACCACACATTCAGTAAAAGAGCAAATTAGTCAACAGAGGTCCACAATACTAAATCAATACAATGAATTACCTGTACCTGAGATATTTTTTCCCTAACGCGCGACACAATTTCAGTCCAATTAAAGTCAGAATGATTGATCAAGTACTGTGAAGTAGAAAGTGCAGAGAGAGTGAAAGTGCTTAAAAACAAAGAAGACATTTTGGTTTAGTGAGTTAGATTTGCTGTGTAAAATTTTCTTAAATCTGATTAGAACTCTACATTTAGAGAGGTCAGCCAAATTTTAACTTTTCCATAGCTATGCGTTTTATATACACATTTTTGTAAAATAGTGAAAGTCCCTCTGTATATATAATGGCTGATGCATCATTGGTACATATAAACTATCATGTCGACTATAACAGAGATGGTGCTCTGTAGTTAAAGGAACACCACAAGTACTATAACCAAAACAGCTGTAGTTGTCATGATGACAAGAGCAGGGACGTATTAGCCATGAGGCAAACATGGCATTTGCCTTGCGCGGCACTTTCCAGGGGGCGGCAAAAAAAGCCGCCCCCAAGTGCCTGGGCAAATGCCTTGTTAGCCTGGCGGCTAACTAACAGTCCAGGCAGATGGGTGTCCGGCTAAAATTCCAGGCGGGTGGCCGGCCGGCGCTGGCGAGGGAGCAGAATGATGCCGGAATATGATGTCATATTCCAGCTCCCAGCATTACTCAGCAGAACGCGAGGGAGCTGAACAGGAGGTTCAGTGCTCCCTCGCCGTCTGCACTGACCAGCCGGCCGGCCTGCAGCCCCACTGGACCCCAAGGAGAGGGAGAGCACAAAACCAGGGCAGCACAAAACCAGGATACACCACTGGCCAAGAGTGCCCTAACCCTTCTAGAGTGACTTGTCAAACCACTTTAGAACAGTTTGACAACTTACCTGGGTCCTGCAGGAGAATCTGATTAGCTCTACTGAGATAAGCAGGGCCATGCAGGACAACTCTAGTTTGTTGAGAGCACCTCAACTGATGAGCAATTTTGTATCAGGTCTGCTTAGCTCAGTGAGGGGTGGGGAGGGGTTTATTGGTAAACTGTTCAACCATTTAAAGTGCTATGAATTCCTTTGGGAGGGTGTGAGGACAATCTTGGTACCATAACCACTGCAGTGAGTGGTTTTGCAAGAAAAAGACAAACATATAAAGTTGACTCAATACCTCCAAAAATGCTACAGAACTGCTGATTTCCTCCCCAGTTTCCTCTCCTGCCACTGTTATCTAAAAAACCATGCCTTCTTTGTAAACTATTCTAGTAACCTACTTTTTTTTTTTTTTTACTGGTTCCTCTGGCCTCTGGATCAACAATAAGGGACAATCATGATGATAGAACTATCAGCACCATCTCCCTAAACCTACTGTTTTTCTATACTCTCCAGGACAGGAGAAATGCCAATGACAGCCACTCTTTTTTTTTTATTTTGCAAATATGCTTATTTGGTAAATTTGATGTATTTTGTATCAGTACCAAGCTTTCTTCCTCTTAAACCTATTATTTTTTTTATTTTCCTCTTTGTTGGGTTCCTACAAAAATCAGCTGATGAATATAATAATTTCAGTATAATAATGTGCTTGGGAAAGCTGACTGAAAAAGCACTGTATAATTTGTGGCCTGTTTTAAATTGAGGCCTAATGTTAAACCATGACTGACTTAAAATTTATGCTGAGGAGCCCAACAGAAAAAATACTGAACTTGGTCGAGTTAGATATTTTTACCAACTTAGCCTAATGTTTGCAACCCCACTTTGACAGCCAGTCACAATGTTTACTGAATAAATTAATTACCTCTTTGATTTACCTCTGTTCAACTAATGCCTACTCATATTTCATTAATTTCCATGCGGTTTTAACCTAACATCTAAATAGACAAGGGATTTAAAAAAAAAAATTATAGATGTGTAAGTGGAGTGGATGGAAGACTACATTACCATTGAAATATGTCTTTGAGATGGCCATCTATCAAAATCTATAAATTGCAGAATTGCAGCAAGTGGCACTAAATCTTTCTTGTAAAATCATCCCTGTGCAATCAATGAGATGTTATATGCAGTGTGGTGTTCGTAACTTGGTTTGTTATAAGACAGACATTGATAAATTACTTCATGAAGAAACATCACAGTCTTCCCCAGTAAACTGTGAAAAAGAATTCCTTGCACTCCTTAGACATTTATTTCAATGTACCTTAGAGTGAACGTATTTTATCCCATGGAAGTTGTTAATTAAATAGTTATATTGTCTTGTTGTTATGGCTGCCAGCGCCACACTGGCCCAACAGGATACCGCACCTGGGACCTGGCAGACAGCCTTAATGCCATTTAAATTATGACAGTCCAAGAAAATTAAGAATGAAAGTACTGGGGGCTGGTGAGGCCATCTCAAGGCTAAAGAAGTGTGGGAGTAAGTCTTCCTTCACAATTCCTGGCAGCTTGTATTAACTTCTGTTCCATTCCCGCATTCACGTGCCGCCCCCTCACTCAAGCTCTACCTCACAGCCAGGGACGGACTGACAATGGCCTGGGCCACCAGGAAAAATTAGGACCTGGACCTCCTGCAGAGCAATATAAATACTGGTGTAGATGTACCATATATTTGATTGTATGTGCATGTGAAATGAATGTATGTTTCTGTGTATATACTCACTGTCTGTCATGGTGTAAGTGAATATATTTCTTTGTGTGTCATGTCAGGATAAGTGGATTCAGAGTATATTTAAAGGAAAACTATAGTGCCAGGAAAACAACGTTTTTTTTTCCTGGCACTATAGTTCCCCACAGTTAAAAGCCCCTTCTGTCACATACCTGATTCTAGCGCCAATGTCTCTCTGTGCTGGTTCAGTCTCTGCCTTGCACGTTAGCATTAGGACTTCCCCTATAGGAAAGCATTGTATGATGCTTCCCTATGGGGTTTTGGGTGACGCTGGATGTCCTCATTGCATAGCGGAAAGATATCAGCGTCAGTCAGGTGACCAAAAGTCGCCTAACTTCTCGGAAGCCAATATAGTGGCTGTCTAGAGATGGAGTTTACCTTTAAAGGTAATTATTGCAGTTTCAAAAACTGCAATAATTACCATTGCAGGGTTAAGGGACCTCGGACACAGCACCCAGACCAGCTCGATGAGCTGAAGTGGTCTAGGTGTCTATAGTGTCTCTTTAAATATATTTAAATTATTTAAAGACACCACAGTCAAAAAATGTGAGGAGGAGGGGGTTCACTAGTAATGTCCACCACTAAATCATAGAAGTAATTGCAGGGGGGGATAGTGAGTGTAGGGGACGGTTAGAGGCCATAGTGGATGCAGAGGGATAAAGGTCATTGTGGGTGCAGCGGTGAGGGTATGGGGGTTATAGAAGCTATAGTGGATGCAGAGGAGGGATAGGGGCTGTGGTAGGTGCATGGAAGAAATAGGGGCTGTAGTGGGTGCAAAGAGCAATAGAGGCAGTAGTGGGTGCAGTTGAAATGGGATGTAGTGGACATAAGAGCTGTAGTGGGTACAGGGGGGCATGTGGCTGTATAGGACTTTAGTAGATGCAGGGGGTATAGGGGCTGTAGGGGATATAGAGGTTGTAAGGGATATAGGGGTTGTAGTGGGTGCACAGGGAACAGGGGCTGTACAGGGAGTGCAGAATTATTAGGCAAATTAGTATTTTGACCACATCATCCTCTTTATGCATGTTGTCTTACTCCAAGCTGTATAGGCTCGAAAGCCTACTACCAATTAAGCATATTAGGTGATGTGCATCTCTGTAATGAGAAGGGGTGTGGTCTAATGACATCAACACCCTATATCAGGTGTGCATAATTATTAGGCAACTTCCTTTCCTTTGGCAAAATGGGTCAAAAGAAGGACTTGACAGGCTCAGAAAAGTCAAAAATAGTGAGATATCTTGCAGAGGGATGCAGCACTCTTAAAATTGCAAAGCTTCTGAAGCGTGATCATCGAACAATCAAGCGTTTCATTCAAAATAGTCAACAGGGTCGCAAGAAGCGTGTGGAAAAACCAAGGCGCAAAATAACTGCCCATGAACTGAGAAAAGTCAAGCGTGCAGCTGCCACGATGCCACTTGCCACCAGTTTGGCCATATTTCAGAGCTGCAACATCACTGGAGTGCCCAAAAGCACAAGGTGTGCAATACTCAGAGACATGGCCAAGGTAAGAAAGGCTGAAAGACGACCACCACTGAACAAGACACACAAGCTGAAACGTCAAGACTGGGCCAAGAAATATCTCAAGACTGATTTTTCTAAGGTTTTATGGACTGATGAAATGAGAGTGAGTCTTGATGGGCCAGATGGATGGGCCCGTGGCTGGATTGGTAAAGGGCAGAGAGCTCCAGTCCGACTCAGACGCCAGCAAGGTGGAGGTGGAGTACTGGTTTGGGCTGGTATCATCAAAGATGAGCTTGTGGGGCCTTTTCGGGTTGAGGATGGAGTCAAGCTCAACTCCCAGTCCTACTGCCAGTTCCTGGAAGACACCTTCTTCAAGCAGTGGTACAGGAAGAAGTCTGCATCCTTCAAGAAAAACATGATTTTCATGCAGGACAATGCTCCATCACACGCGTCCAAGTACTCCACAGCGTGGCTGGCAAGAAAGGGTATAAAAGAAGAAAATCTACTGACATGGCCTCCTTGTTCACCTGATCTGAACCCCATTGAGAACCTGTGGTCCATCATCAAATGTGAGATTTACAAGGAGGGAAAACAGTACACCTCTCTGAACAGTGTCTGGGAGGCTGTGGTTGCTGCTGCACGCAATGTTGATGGTGAACAGATCAAAACACTGACAGAATCCATGGATGGCAGGCTTTTGAGTGTCCTTGCAAAGAAAGGTGGCTATATTGGTCACTGATTTGTTTTGTTTTGTTTTTGAATGTCAGAAATGTATATTTGTGAATGCTGAGATGTTATATTGGTTTCACTGGTAATAATAAATAATTGAAATGGGTATATATTTGTTTTTTGTTAAGTTGCCTAATAATTATGCACAGTAATAGTCACCTGCACACACAGATATCCCCCTAACATAGCTAAAACTAAAAACTACTTCCAAAAATATTCAGTTTTGATATTAATGAGTTTTTTGGGTTCATTGAGAACATGGTTGTTGTTCAATAATAAAATTAATCCTCAAAAATACAACTTGCCTAATAATTCTGCACTCCCTGTAGTCAGTGCAGGTGGTTATAGAAGCTGTAGTAACTGTAGGGGGTAAGGGAAGCTGTAGTGAGTGTAGGGGCTATAGTAGGAGCAGGGGTTGTAGGGGGTGCAAGGAATTTAGAGGCTGTAGGGTATATAAGGGCTGTAGGGGTGCAGAGATTTTAGGGGCTATATGGGCAGTAGGGGGTGTAGGGAATAGTGGGCCTTTATGGGGTAGTAGAGTTTTCGGGGGCAGCAAGGCTTGCGGGGGCAGAGGGGCTGTAAGTGGTAATGAGATTGTAGGGGGTGCAGGGATTTTAGGGACTGTAGGAGGTATACGCGTGTAACGGCACCCTCAGCATAAAAGGGTTAACCCGCCGTTTAGAAGATCTTCCCCTTCCAGAGATGCAGGCACAGCTACTGCAGAACACCAATCTGCCGAACAGGAAACCATACGAATGCTGTAAACAGCCGAATAGGAAAAACCATACGAATAGGTTTACACTCCTAGCAGTCGAATTGGAACAGCATACAACAAATCCCCCCAAGAATGAGACAAAGCTCTGTGTTGAGGGTCAAGCAGTGAACAGACAGAGCTGTGGGTTTATTGTTCTTATGTACACATTCTTACACATTAGTACCACCCACGGGGTTTTGGAACACAACCAATAAACACATACAATACATTCAGACACTCCCACACAAAATCCTCCCCTCTGCCTGTGATACAATTAACTTACACAATGGGTAATTTAATTAGCACAAGCAGAGAAATACAATTTTTCCACATTATTCATAGCTTGAAAAGTATGCATCACATTCAAATACTTACATTTTCAGAATACAAACATACGTCAAAATCATACAAATTTGTCCAGTGGTTCAAAAGATAGATCATAGTCCTTTGTGACCACAGGAAGCATGGCTTTTCTGCCCAAACCAGTTCCACAGAGTCTTCTATCCTGGAGATAAATAGAAGTAATCCAATTATCTCCAAAGACAGAGGCAAAACTCCATTGAACACATGGCAGCAAAAAGACAGTAAAATACAATAAAATACACAAGGTTAAATTTATGACATAAAATACAGACATGCAACATATGCCCAGATAGCTTAGGTCTGAGCGCACATTAATACTGAATGGCGCTCAGACCACAAACACATACAGTTCAATTGCCATGGAGCCAAAGTCTTTCCCATAGTCTTTCATTATACGAATGGGCTCCATGGCATAGCTATCTGGGTATCACTGCTCAAACAGGGCAAGCACCAAATGACCCGGCTTTCTTGTCTTTGCAGGGGAAAATCAAGCCTTTTAACATGGGGCCATAATCCCAAGGCAACAGGCGAGCAACCCGGCTTCTCCAATGCAATGTGGCGAGATTGGTCTCGTCACAACGCGCTGTTGGGGGTGCATGGATTTTAGGGGCTCTATGGGGTATATGGGCTGAAGTGGGTGCAGGGGCAGAAGGGGTAGACTTGCTTTAGATTGTAGTGGGATTTTAGGAGGCAGAGGGGCTTTAGATGCAGATGGACTGTATGAGGTAAAGCGGATTTAGGGGTGCTGTGATTTTAGATGCTCTAGTCTAAGAAGTGTATGGGCTGTAGAGGGTACAGGGCTTATAGGGGGTAGTGGGGCTGTGTGGGGCAGAAGAAATGTAGGGGCTAGTAAGGCTGTAGTGGGAGCTTATAGGGAGTAGTGGGGCTGTATTGGGTAGACAGCTTGTAGGGGATAGTGGGGCTTTAGGAAAGGGGTAGAGAACTTGTAGGTGGTAGTGGGGCTTTAGGAAAGGGGGCAGAAGGCTTGTAGATGATAGTGAGGCTGTAGAGGGTACAGGTCTTATAAGGAGTAGTGGGGCTGTATGGGGTAGAAAGCTTGTAGGAGTTAGTGATACTGTAGGAGGTAGAGGGATTAGAGGGGCTGTGAGGGGTAGTGGGACTGTAGGGAATAGTGGGCTGCAGGGGGTAGTCGGGCTGTTAGGGGTAGAAAGTTTGTAGGGGTATTGGGGCTGTAGAACAGGGAGTATAGGGCTTGTAGAGGGTAGTGGAGCTTTAAGACGGGGGTAGTGGGGCTTTAGGATATGTGGTAGAGGGTTTGTAGGTGGTAGTGAGGCTGATGAAAATACAGGGCTTATAGGGAGTAGTGGGGCTGTGGGCGTAGGTGGAACAGGGCTTATAGGGAGTAGTAGGGCCATGGGAGTTAGAGGGCTTATAGGGGTAGTGGGCTGTAGGTGGTTAGAGCTTGTAGGTGGTTATTGGGCTGTAAGGGGTAGATGGACTGAGGGAGATAGTGGGGATTTGGGGGGTAGAGGGTCAGATTATATAAACTTCTAACCCCTTAAGGACGGTGGGCGTGCTATGCCGTCCTTAGGGACCTGGCTCTAAGCGGCAGGGGTCGGCAAAACACGTCCCCACCATCCTTTCAACTTACCCGGTCGCCGACGATCCCACGCCAGCGATTGCGGTGTAGGGACTCACCTCGGAGCCCAGGGAGTCCCCCTCCGTCGGTTTCGCCCCCCTAGGCCATGTGATCGCGAGCATGTGTATGTCTGTCAGTAAGCTTGTATATGTGTCAATCTACGAGGAACATTTTTGCCTTGGCTTCAAGTATAATTCTACGATATAGGAGATTCTTGTTTATCAAGTCAATAATGTAAACACTCATGCAATTCAGCATACAATCAGAATGTTTATCTATCCTTGTAATGGCACCCCGGGCATAAAAGGGGTTAAAGCCGTTCTGGAGATATTCCATTTTCAGATACAAAGGCAGCTACCGAATACACCAATCCGCCGAACAGGAAAAACCATACGTGTGAGCATGTATCATTGAGCTTGTCTGTAGTGAGCTTGTGTGTCAGTGAGCATGCATGAGTGAGCTTGTCTGTAGTGACCTTGTTTGTGTCAGTGAGCTTGTCTGTAATGAGCATGTGTATGTGTGTCAGTGAGCTTTCCCACAGTGAGCTTGTGTATGTGTGTAAATTAGCTTGTCTGCAGTGAGCATATGCGTATCAGTGAGCATGTGACAATAAACTTGTCAATAGTGAGCATATGTATGTGTGTCAGTGAGCTTGTCTGTAGTGAACTTGTATATATGTGAGCTTGTGTGTGTCAGTGTACTTGTCTGTAGTGAGCTTGTGTGTGTCAGTGAGCTCATCTGTACTGAGCTTATGTGTGTCAGTAAACGTGTCTGTAGTGAGCTTTTGTGTTTGTTAGTGAGCTTGTCTGTAGTAAGCTTGTCTATGAGCTTGTGTTTTCCATATTTTAACACCTTACATACTACACTACTGGGCCCACTGTTGTCTCCTTTTTCTCTGTTACATGTGTCCATTGAGGATTGCACAACCAATACAAAGAGCAGGGTCATTATACCAAGACTTGTTTTTTTCATTATCTTACAACAATATTTATGTTTTATTTTATATGTATTATATATTTTGAAATATGTTTGCCTATATATCTTACTAGGTATTGAGGTTTCTTGTTGACTGTTCTTACTTGGGTGTAGAGAGGCCCTATTTTTCCTGTGTTTGTTTTCCTGTTGGCTCTATTACAGATGCTCAGCTCTTATCCTCCTTGTATATATGTGACAAGCAGAGGTGTAACTAGAATCCGAAAATTGCTCTGGGGCCTCTCCCATGTGTCTCATCCCGCTCCCCATGTCTCATTACCCCCCTCCCAGTGTCTCATTCCATTTCCTCTACTCCCCAGCTCTTGCATGTGTCTCATTCCCTCGACCCCAAGGCTCTCTATGTGTTTTATTCTCTCTGCCCCACAGCCCCTCTATGTGTTCTATACCCTCCTTCCGTCAGCCCCTCCATGTGTCCCATCTCACAGTGAGAGGCACTGGCCCAGAAGGTATCACGTCCGGGCCCACTGGAGTGTGGGCCAAGTCGTGGCATCAACCCCTGCATCTGTGGTAGGTACGCCACCGGTTACATGTATCATGATGGGTATACTTTAAATAACCCACTTCATCAAAGGATTATGTACAAATCACATTTATGAATGAATGAATTAATAAATAATTGAATAAATGTCAAAATATAAACTAAGTACACCCTAGGGTGCAAATATCCAGAAGCAAAGAATCAATATATTCAATAATAATATGAAATCAAAATAATAAAATATTGGTTAAATCTTAAAACGTAATCTTCTATTACTATTCAAAGGTTGAGTATGCATATACACATGTTTGTATCGTGATATAATTTAAATAAGCGTTAAATTGATAAAGAGTTGCCAAATAATAGTCCTTTTTAAATTGCAAGAAAGTTACTGTCCAAAATCTGTTATAAACCTTGTATCATAAGTAACTATGACTCGACATGTATAGACATTGCCGTGTAACTAAAGTACTTATGAGTTCAGTCTACTTAAAACTTAGAAGATGATAAGTAGTCCAAAAAAGCAATGGAAAGAATGGAAACTTAGTATAGAATAAACTAAGTTTTCAAAAATAATAATAACCTTATAATGGATATAAAACCAGATTGATGAATAAAAATTGGAATTTATTAAAGATTAAAAATTCAATAACAAATAAAAATAACGGTGAAATACTGAGGTAGGAGTAAATTCTAACAAGTCTCAAGTGCAGAAAAGTACAGAACCTGTGTTCCAGACCCGGATGGATTCGGATTGTAAATTGAAGGAAAGACCCTTCTCTTCTCCCTCCAGAATGTTTTGTTGACCTTTCTATGCAGTTCCAGGTTCTGTTAACTGCTAACAGTTGATATAACAGGTAAAGTATTTTTGCTCAATTCAGTAAAAGCCAATAATTATTTGGTTTCTGATATGTGTAGCTCTTGTACATGTATGACATTGTTCCAATTTTCCAACTGGTATTTTAGAAAATTAAATTTTGCCAACTATACTGTTAAACAAAATGTAAAACAGTTCTACAAATGTTGCTATTATAAATACTTAGTGGCATTTCTTTGAAGTGACACTAAGTATTTATAATAGCTGCTAGCAATTTATCTATAATTTTTTTGCCAAACTAGTGAAATGAAATTATAGTTGCATAGGCCTATTTCTTTATTCATAGTTAAATATATCCTGGACTCAAGCTGTACCCCTAGCAGAAGTACAATACAATATATAGATACATATATTGCAATTTAAAAACATGACGCGCATGATGTGCGTACTCTCCTACAGACATCACACACACCGACGCGCCAGTGACCTCCATGAAAAGCGTGCACAATATCATACTACATTACTTGACTCACATTTAACTTCACCAATTAGAGAAAAATAAAATGCAACAAAGTCTAGTAACTCAAGACATTTCAAATGCTTCTATTTTTGTACTTAGAGTTATAAAATCAACCTTGTTACATTTCTACTGTTCTGTCCTCTCATTAGCATATCTCTGCTTGTTAGTTTTCACATAACAAAAATAATAGACACAGTCTGTGCATCCTCCTATATATCATTTGGTGACCTCAAATTATCATATACTTTAAATAGGATCTGACTCAGCCAGTTGAATTTTTCAATATAAAAATACTGCTAGGAATGCATATGGGCTAAGCTATTTAGTAAATTTGGGTCTTTTATAATATATGTGCTACTATTAGTTTTCTAGAGTCTAATCTTAATGTAAAAGGAAATGGCACAAACGATATTATACCAGTGAATTAGATTATTATCCCATTTCCCTATAACTAAATACATGACTTTTATAATGTTCTGAACAATGACAAAATAATATATGCAATTTTTACACTTTCCAATGTCAAAATGTTGGATTGACATTTTACTTCTGTATGGAGGTAAGTGCTCCAAATTCTCTATGGACAAATCTATTTGTTGGAGAAAAATTCAAAATGCATTAACTTACTAGGCAAAACAGTCTAAGAAATCAGTTATTTTATTTATTTATTTATTTATTTACATTTTTTTAAATATATAATTCAAGGAAAGCTGCAATAAATTATTGTATGATTGCATAAAATAGGTATTAGAAAAGCGCAGCGTTGAATTGAAATAGAATGTATGCTCTTAAACCGCATGGAATAAACAGTAACTAAAACTCAGCCTCTTGAGAAAAGTAAATATTGCTGAGTACATTTACGTTTTAGACTGTTTCTAGACAGTTTTAGAGTTACTAGCTGTTAGTTTTTCGGTTTTTCGATTTGCTTTTAACGTTCATCTTCCCAGAATGCTTTTGGGTAAAGGATGCACAAATTCCCAGCAGAAATGCTGAGGAGTAAGAGAATTACTTTTTCTACACTTTTAGTGCTGCAGTTGAGAATAGCACAGTTTTGTGCTCTCAGCTGAAACCATGAACGTTAACACAAATACATATAAATCCATTTTGGAGTTTTGTGGGACCTTTAGATAATATGAAGGTGTCCACAATAGGTCTCCGTGAAAAAAGTGAAAGACCAGAAAATGCCCCTCCCAAAAATAAGCTTTATCTCATTAATAACCAGAAAAGACATTGGTTTATTTTCTTTGTGTTGAAGTGATTTTGGTGCTTACAGTATTTATTTATTGTTACTTATTTAAGCTGCATATTTGTAAATATTACCAAGGTCCAGTTTTTGGTCATTGTTAGGATTATTACGATGATGAATTTTATCAGTCATGCTTATTTAAAAAGCCATTAGTAGTGTCTTTTGCATATTTTGAATAATACAAAAACATGGAACTGAGAGATATATTGCCTACACTCAAAATAAATTTTACTGCATTAAAAACATTGCCACCAGTCACTCGGAACACTTTTCAATTTGTGAAAATCCAAGAAGGATGTCAACCATTTTATTACAGATGCCATCAGAATTCCCCTGTTTCCCACCATATTGTTGATGGTTTGTTTGCACCAGGGGCAGGCAACATTTGACACTCCAGATGTTGTGGACTACACCTCCCATGATGCTTTGCTAGCATTATGGCTGCAAGAGAATTATGGGAGATGTAGTCCAAAACATATGGGTTTTTTTTTTTTTTTTATATAAGATTAATATGAGACTCCTTATGTGAGACAGGAGACAGCCATGGTGCTATATGTCATTACATAAAAAGTCTCTCAAATTCATGAAGTGCAAGAAGTTAGCACCTTAAAACATTTGAAACAGGCTCTTTTCCCCATGCCCTGCCTTTTAAACAACGTGTTCCTGGACTGGTCTCTCTAATGTCATTTTTTTCAGCATTTGGAAATGCATATTATTAGTTTCTAAACTTTAAACCATTTAACCCTTTCAAGCACTGGTAAGCTTGTTTGCCATTGTGCATTAATCATTTGCAATGTGGCAGTTGTGAAATCTACTGCACTTGTATTATGACAATCATTGGAGGCTTTGCTGGTAAGAGAAGTGAAATGTGGCATTTGTTTGATATTTAATGTAAAGATTACTGTTAGGAAGAAGCTGACCGGGGTCATTGATCACTGGAATGGATTCCGTTTGCTGAGGTTGTTTGCTTACATGGCTATATGTCTTTCATTACTCCAGACAGACCTGTAATAAACTTAGTCTGATACTGCTGAAGTAATGATTCTCATAGAAAGACACATAGTAAGGAGGGGTTAAGAGAAATACACGAGAAAGGTGGAGTAAATCACAAAACATGTTACTGGATGTATCAACTCCACAATTCCACCGCAGGTGCCAAATAACCTAGGAATACAATTAGAAGCACTTACAGTTAACCATTAGAACTCTAGCCGAAATGTGATGAAATCGAGTTTTGGATTTGGGATCATTTCCGGGGCTGTACAATACAGCAAGGTGTTACACGAAGAATAATCTTACTTTGTTTAATGAAATAAGCAAGCCATTGCTAAGCTTTGGACACAACGCTTGTCTGCAACTCTGACAGAAATTAAACATCTGCAGGGTTATTTACTAAAGTGAGAATCAGCAGGAATTTAAGGATATTTCAAAGTGAATTTAAAATTTAAGTCAAAATAGCCAATTTGGAAAAAAATCTCCAAATGAGCTATGCTTACAGTTCAACTACTTAAGCCTTAAACTTCAAATTCACTTTTCATTCACAACAATTGTCACTTTTGTGAATAACCCTGGTAATTGCAGAAGTTTTGGACCTGGAAAAAAATAATGCTCATCTGTGCGACTCATCTGTGGAGAAAGATTCCACGGGATGTCTTTTCTTTTCTCTCATTCTCCATTCCTGTTATTTTAATCCTTTAACACCGTGTTTTAAGCTTTTGTGATATGACTATGTATATTTTAGAAAAGTTAGATTTGTTGTTGTAGTTTTGTGTTGATTTCCTTTATTACTTTGATGTACAGTAATGAATACTTCCACAATTTCTAGTTTGTATTTTTCCTAAATATTTTTTTATCTTAGAATAAAGAATTGACAAAAATAAAAAAATCAATTGTTAAAACAAATAAAATTAAGATACAGATTTATACCACATTCACGTTTAAGATCTTGGAATAATAGATGAATCTCTTAAACAGAAGGGCTATCCATCTATTTCTGGTCATATGGTACAATGGCCACACAGACAATTCTGTAGTTTTTAAGTAAATAAAGGTAAAGGTTAGAAATTCTTATTTTAGGCTATACTGGATACATTTGAAGTGGATTTTAGTTTAGTTTTTTTTAAACTGGAGATAAAAAGGGGGAATATTATACTTGCAGTAAGAGATAGAAAACCACTGTGCTAAAATGTGATGGTTCTGAAGAATGGATGTCTATGAATAATTCATTCACACAGTGTGCTTTTCAGCATTCATCTACCTCTCACCATATCCAGAGGGAATTGATACAGTTCAGGTAAATAGGAGAATGGTATGCTTGTCTGTTTAGAGCAATTGACATCTAAATGTTCTAATGTAATAACATTGTCTCTTCATCAGGAAGCCATCATGAGTGGACATAACATCAATAAAATGATCAAGTTAAATCATCCCACACAAATGCCTCATGATTTTCATCTGTGTATAACAGTGACCATTCTCTTCAATCTCCTTCCTGCCAGTTGACACTTACCATAACATCGTGTATGATGCACCGCTTGAAAGGGTAGCTTGGAATAAGGTCTCAGTTGAGATTGCATTTCATATATCTCAAGAGTTATGTATTTATTTGCTTAAAATAACTTAATCACATTTGGACCTGTAAAAGTTATTTAAAGTGGCTTTATGTGTTTTTTTACATATAATATAATATACAATGGGGAAATCATGCTTTATAATGCCATAACTGTGACCTGTTCTGCTCTGCACTCTTACGTCGTAGCTCCCACCAGAGTTGTGACTCTCACTAATCGTGGGCAGCCAGGAACATGTATGTCTCAGTGTTGTTCTAGAATTTTACAAGGAAGGTCTACTGTCTATAAATTCAAATTCAGTCATGGCATATACTTTGCAAAAAGGCCTTTTTACATGAGATATTTTTTGTATGGTCATTTTACCAAACATCATTAGGTATCAAATTTTTGTTTCCCTGTATATCACATTTTAACCAGCCAAACGGGGCTTGCTGTGTCAGACTTATGCAAAGTACAGTATGTTCATTTGTTATAACTAAACTCTAATTATTCTGCTATCATTTTATTTTTTTGAAAACATTTGTAAACCTTAACTGCAAAGCTAATTTGGCATTTGGCCTTGTGGTTTATTATGATAAACTCATTCCCCCCCACCCCCCCAACAGCATTATTTCACATGATTTGAGTGATTGAAAATATGGTTTGCCAGTATAACTGTCCTGTATGGAAAATATTAATAATTGACATTACATTTCTTATGTGAAATAAAACTTCTATAATGTGTACTTATTTAATCACACCATTTAAATAATGTGCTAAACTGATGGGTTGTTGTATTGCTCCACGGTAAACATAGCCTGTTGGCACTTCTACCATCTTAATTTATGACCTTTTCTTTGCTGTTACACCGATTTTAGGAACTCAAGACCGAAAGAAAATAAAGAGATGGAGACACAAAGGCTTAGAAGAATAGGAAAGAAACATCTCTTCATTTTGCTTTATAAACTGTGTGAATGGGCGTTCATGTCAACTAAATGCTAAATCCCCATAGGTTCACTTACTTGTTTTGTTCCATTATACCTGTAAGTGCTAGTGTATTTTCCCTTCCTACTGCTGTATAGGTTATACAGATTACCCTGGGTTGATGTACTGACTAATCCATTATTCATAAAGGATCTTGAAATTGGGCCATGCATTTGCATTTTCAGGCTGAACAGAATTAGGCTTTGCTTGATATGGAAGAAGAAGAAAAAAACACATTCAAAGATATTTTCTCCAATATAATGAATGTTAAATGCTCTGATTATCTGATTAGGTATTCATCACATTAATCTGACATTAGCATTCCCTGTGTCAGAGATCCAGAATTGCCTGCTTCTCACAAATGCGATTTAAAGGAAGAAAAAAAAAACAACACTTGTACGGCAAAGCTGTGGGTCATACATCAATGTCACAGTGAGAATCAGTGCATTGCATAGCCCATGCTGCTTAAAACTCAGTTTAAAAGCTCATCAGTGTTTGAAGAGCTACTGCAAATAGATGTATGGGAGAGTATGTGAGCATGAATATATTTAGAGAAGGCTGCATTCACCTGAACATGGCGCAAGGTATGTATGGAACCAGTTGATATGACATACAAAATGCAACATACTTAACTTTAAAAGGGTTTTTTTTTTTTTTGACTTGTCATAGTAAAAATAATGGCTTTCCATGAGATTAGGGATAGTCTATCTAGGTAATATCCATTGATATTTAAGTATCTATCTATTTCTCACTTTCTTTATGTGTGTATGTTTGTGTGTGCATGCATTTGTTCTGTTCCTTGATGGGAGTTATACTGCTGGGAAACAGCATCTATTTGCAGCTATCATCAGCAGTCCTCTGCCATTTAGGAGTAAAATCACTCTGTTAAGACAGCCCTAGCCACACCTCCTTGCATGTGAATTGCACAGACTTCCTAAACACTTACTGTAAAGAGACATCTAATGTTTATACTTCCTTTATTACAAATACTGCTTAATTTCTTATCTCCTGCCCTGTTAATAGCTTGCTAGACCTTGCAGGAGCCTCCTCTATGTGATTAAAGTTTAAATTTCAGAGTAGGTGATAAAAACTTTTAAAGTAAGTTAACATGTGATTGAAAATGAAACCTTTTTGTATGCAGTCTGTGTCAGTCACAGCCAGGGGAGGTGTGGCTAAGGCTGCATAAACAGAAACAAATGTGATTTAACATCTAAATGGCAGAAAATTGAGCAGTGAGACTTCAGATACATGATCTATACACAAAACTGCTTCATTAAGCTAAAGTTGTTTTGGTGACTGTAACGGAGCTCTAGTACTCCGACCGAGTACCTCCGCCAAGTTGGCTTCCTTGTAGCTATCAGGGACCCTGAAACACTTCAGACCCAGGCGCCGAGGCTTGACTGAGATCACTTAGGGCCTTTTCCACCCTGGACCAAACACCAGACTACACATGGTGAGCCCGCCCACTCTGTCTTCCCTCCCCAGTGATGGTGACTACCATCACAGTGACTATAGTGTTATTTTAATTCAGTCCTTCTTTCAAAAAAGATATGACAGGAGACAGGCTGGGAAGACATAATTGCTCTGAGTCTGTCTCCTCAGCTCCTCTGCTACAAAACCCGGATTAAAATGTGGACTACTGCAAGGAACAATGGCTGTCCTGGAATGTAATGTCCACTATGAATCTGGGGTAGGTTATTAATGTTCTGGCCCTGTACTGCACAGTGTCAGTCTAAGTACATATTTTGTAGAATAATGCTGGGATAATGTCACCTACTATGTCGTTTGAAAACTATTAACATCAGATCATATTTTCAAATATTTGTTCAACAATCAGATCACATTTTTTAACCCATATTTCCCAAACTACTTTCTTTTGGAATAAAATTTTTGTCTCCTACATAAAAACAAATTACATATATTTTTATTTTTAAATAAAGTTGAAGAATATTTCTATTTTGACCTTTTAGACTTAAATTGTTCAGTTCCCTAGATAGCACTCTGCAATTCCCAATTGAGTAAATAAACCATTGTGAAACAACTAATTCAAAAGTTTAGAATATTGGAATGAAAATGCTACACCCTCCATAGAGAGATTTAAACAAAAAGTCCAGGTATTATTGGGTAGTAATATTTCATCTTCTAAACCGCTTTGAATAAAAGTGCAGTATTAAACAAAATGTTTATGGAAGTTATGGGTACAGGCAGGATTGTGGCTGCTTCTCACATGCCATCGGGGACCATGATCTGAATAAACATTGCATCAATGGCCTGTCCGTGAATTTATTTTCATGATACCTTTGGGAAAATACGCGTTCGATTTGTGCAGCCTTAATCAGCTTTATTGATGTCTCAAACTTTGATTTTTTTTTTCCTTCTAGCAGATTTTACTGACCAGAGCACTCAATAAAGCAAATCACTACAGAGAACATTTTACTGCAATCCAGACTAACGTATACTATTTTATTTTTCAAAGCAAAGATTCAATTCTAGCAATATTTACATTCGAAAAGTATTTTTATATGTTAAAAATATGAAATAAATGAATAATGCTGAGAATAATCATTTTACTAAAACACACACATCTGTTTTTAAATGTTTTTAAATTTATTTGAGGTTATTTAGTGAGTATTCCCAGGAAATTAAAGTAAGTATAAATTTTAAGGCTAACATAGCTGACCTTTAACCAGTGGTGTATCCTGGTTCCTGGACGCCCCCCTCCCCCTGCGCCACCCCCACCCAACCCTTTCCCCCCTGCCCCACCTTCTAAATACACACACACACACAGTCAGACACACACACAGTCAGACACACACAGACACACACACACAGTCAGACACAAACACACACAGTCAGACACAAACACACACAGTCAGACACACACACACACAGTCAGACACACACACAGTCAGACACACACACACACACACAGTCAGACACAAAACAGACAGACACACACACACACACAAACAGTCAGACACACACATACACACACACACAGTCAGACACAAACACACACACACAGTTAGACACACACACAGTCACACAAACACAGTCAGACACAAACACACAGTCAGACACAAACACACACACACACACAGTCAGACACAGAAACACACACACACACAGACACACACACAGTCAGACACAAACACACACACACACAGTCAGACAAAAACACACACAGTCAGACACAACACACAGTCAGACATACACACACACACACACACAGTCAGACACAAACACACACATAGAGAGACACACACACACAGTCAGACACACACACAGTCAGACACACACACACACACACAGTTAGACACAAACACACACACACAGTCAGACACACACACACAGTCAGACACAAACACACACACACACACAGTCAGACACACACACACATTCAGACACAAACACACACACACACAGTTAGACACACACACAATCACTCACATTAACACTTTTTTTTTTAAATGTAACCCCCCCCCCCAGCCTCCTTACCTTTGGGAATGCTGCTGGGGGGGTGTTCTCTCTCCCTGGGGATCCAGTGGCTGCCGGTCGGGCTGATGGGCTGGCTGCTGGGCGGGCGGCTGGTGAGGGAGCACTTCCTCTGAGCACTCTGCTCAGCTTCCTCGAGTGCCACAGAGTGAGGCTGGGAGCCGGAATATGACGTCATATTCCGGCTCCGAGTCTCACTCTGCGGCGCGCTAGGGAGCTGAGCAGACCGCTCAAGGGAAGAGCTCCCTCGCCCGCCCCCCGCCAACGCCGCCCGCTCCTCAGCCAGCCCAGCATGTTAGTTAGCCACAAGGCTAACTAGGCATTTGCCCTGGGCATTTGGGGGCGGCGTTTTTTGCCGCCCCCTGAAAAATGCCGCCCAAGGCAAATGCCTTGTTTGCCTCGCGGCTAATACATCCCTGCCTTTAACCCCTTAAGGACACATGACATGTGTGATATGTCATAATTCCCTTTTATTCCAGAAGTTTGGTCCTTAAGGGGTTAAAATGGAATTGACTTGAAGATTTTTCTGATTTGGCTACTTTGACCTAAATTTTTCAAAATCACTTTGAATTAACTTCTCAACAATTCCCGTTTTAGTGAATTACACAACAAAAACAAAACAACTGCAAATGCAGTATTGTGATTTATTTCCATTTGTTTTAAAAAACTAGACATATCTAAAATCTAGTCATTTAACTGCAAAACAACTTCTAGATACTATACGCTGAAATCCCTTAGCAGAGGTTTACTAAGCTTACAGAATAGTAATTTTTCCCATAGACATGATAGGTGCATAATTGCCATATGGACAAGGGTGGGATCTATGAACCTGAACCCAAACCCACGCAATAAGACACCGACACTCTTATGTATGGGTTAAAAAATTTCCACAGCTTTAATAATTATAAAGATAATAAATTATCATGTACAAATATATAAAGGTCATTGCCCACCACACCCACAATGTTATACCATCTCCCCATCTTTAAGTCAAAGGCAATGACCCTCAACATAGCATAACTTAACAATATATAACAACCACATAAACATGAACATGTAAAGTGCCAACATTCTTTTGTTTAGTCCAGGGCCAGACTGGCCCACCGGGATACCGGTAAATTTCCCGGTGGGCCGTCGGCACCTGGGGCCAGGCAGGCAGCTGGTTCTTCTGGCGGTCGCAGAGGGAGCTCTTTCGGCGGCTGCATGTGGAGCTGGCTGTTCAGTCTCTGCTCCCCCGTCCCAGCGCACAGCTTAATGAGACCGGGGCCGGAATGAGCTCCCCATGCGGCCGCCATCAGAGCTCCCCCTGCGGCTGCCAGCAATTATCTGTGTCAGTGTGAGTGTGTGTGTCTGTGTCATGGTGTATGTGTCTGTATGTTTGTGTCATTGTGTGTGTCTGTCATTGTGTGTGTGTGTCTCTGTCATGGTGTGTGTCTGTCTGTCATTGTGTGTGTGTCTCTGTCTGTCATGGTGTGTGTGTGTCTATGTGTCTGTCATGGTGTGTCTGTGTTTCTGTCTGTGTCATGGTGTGTGTCTGTCTCTGTCTGTCATGGAGTGTGTGCCTGTCTGTGTCATGCAATGTGTGTCTGTGTCATTGTGTGTGTGTGTCTGTCATGTAATGTGTGTCTGTCTATGTCACGGTCTGTCTGTGTCATGGTGTGTGTGTGTTTCTGTCTGTGTCATGGTGTGTGTGTGTGTCTGTCATGGTGTGTCTGTATTTCTGTCTGTGTCATGGTGTGTGTGTGTGTCTGTCTGTCATGGTGTGTGTGCCTGTCTGTGTCATGCAATGTGTGTGTCTGCCATGTAAAGTGTGTCTGTCTATGTCACGGTCTGTCTGTGTCATGGTGTGTGTTTGTCATGGTGTGTGTGTGTGTGTGTCTGTATGTCATGGTGTGTGTGTCTGTCTGTCATGGTGTGTCTGTGTTTCTGTCTGTGTCATGATGTGTGTGCCTCTGTCTGTCATGGTGTGTGTGCCTGTCTGTGTCATGCAATGTGTGTTTCTGTCATGTAATGTGTGTCTGTCTATGTCATGGTCTGTCTGTGTCATGGTGTGTGGTGTGTTTGTCATGGTGTGTGTGTGTGTGTGTGTGTGTCTCTCTGTGTCATGTAATGTGTGTGTGTCTGTGTCCCGGTCTCTCTGTGTCACGGTCTGTGTGTGTCTGTATCTGTCTGTGTCATGTAATGTGTGTCTGTGTCACGGTGTGGGTGTGTCTGTGTCACGGTCTGTCTGTGTTATGGTGTGTGTGTGTCTTTTTTAAGGTCATGGTATGACCTGGTATGTGTGTCTCTGTCATGATGTGTGTGTGTGTCTGTCTGTGTCATGGTGTGTGTGTCTGTCTGTCATGGTGTGTCTGTGTCATGGTGTGTGTGTGTCTGTGTCACGGTCTGTCTGTGGCATGGTGTGTGTCTGTCATGGAATGTGTGTGTATATGTGTTTTTACTAATCTTTTTTCCCCCCACGTCGTGCTGGTCTCCCCTCAACTGGCCCTGCTTCTATGGCTGAGATCATCAAGCTTGATGATCTCAGCCAAGCCGCACTGACACAGGAAGCACCTCTAGTGACCGTCTGAGTGTCTGTCACTAGGAAGCAATGTAAACACTGCCTTTTCTCTAAAAAGTCAGTGTTTACATTGAAAAGCCTGCAGGGACACAGAGCCACTACATTAAGCTGTGTGTGTGTGCGCGCCTGCTTGTGAGTGGGCTTGCTTGTGAGTGTGTGTGTGCCTGCTACTGAGTGAGCTTGTGTTTTTATGTCAATGACCTTATGTATATCAGTGAGATTGTTTGTCTATGAGGCTGTGTATCAATCAGCTTGTGTCAGTGAGATTGTCTGTGTCTGCATGTGAGTATGCTTACTGTATAATTAAAAATGTTACTCTGAAAGGACCGATATTTTATATTGGAAAAAGCAATATATATATATATATATATATATATATATCATCTAGGGTGGCAAGACATAGCCTTACATATTACATGTGACAATACATGGCGCAATGACTTATGGGGCTGCCATAGATTTTTTTTCCAGGGCTGCTTTGAAATCCCCAGTCCGGCCCTGGTTTAGTCCCGGTAGGGGTATATCCAGATACCCCTACACCTCCGAGGTTCTGAGCTACCGACGGGCTCGAAACCTACAAATTTGTATGAACAGTGTACCCTTTTAACCAATCAACTAACTGCCCATACTCCTATATTAACTAAGGCCTATTTTTTCCTTAATCTTCCTTACCCCACCCCACTATTGTGACCAAACAGGGAAAAACCTACAAAAAGGTAGGGAGGGAGGGACCAACTCAGCAAGGTAAGGGATTAGAATGAAGGATCCAAAATGACTGACCATTTATATCGGCCAACCCCCAAACACTATCCCACCAATCCCAATATTGCTCCCGCCCCTAGCTGGCCTCCTATCCCTGTCAGGGCCCTATTCTCTAAGCTGCGCTTTCTGCATGGACTTCATTCAAGGAAGGAAATGTTATTCAGTAAGCGAAGTAATCACTTTGCTAAAGGAATACTCCACTGCCAAATGGGCAAAAAAATATATAAAAATCACTGTTTACTATATACATTCCCAATGAATACTGGCATGCATTTTTCCTGCGTGCATTTACTGAGGGCAAATCTTAAAAGAACTGCAATTTTTGTCAGCCCTCCCCTTTTTCCCTGGACAAGGCTTTCAATCTCTTCATGGGGAAATAGCCAATCAGAGGCTTCTCATTGAGAAGGCTCTGGAAATCTCCATCCGTGCATGCGTGCACACTTACAGCTTTTGATTTGAGGTATGCTGAGGAGGAGGTAGGCAGACTCAAGTAGAGCACACCAGGCAATTCCGTTAGCTCAGGGGAGCTAATGGAAGGAGGAAGAAACCTCCCTGGCTGTCTGATTGACAGCCATGGTGTGTTCCATAATTGATATATAAAAGTACAGCTTTCTCAAAGAAATCAGCACTATTATAACATGTCATTTTTATAGGATATTCCTCACACATAAAGCACTTCAGTTTATGGCTGTGGAGTGGACTATTAAGATAATCCTAAATGCTGAGTATATTGGAGCTTACTTAAGATACTACAAAGACTTTACATGAGCACACATATTAAACTAGATGATGTGACAATGAGTGACATTATATGTATATTTTGGTTATGGAGACTGAGATACTTTAAAGTATAATTAGTAAATAAAGTAATGAAGTATGGAAAAAAGAGTTAGCATGAGCGCCAGTGAACTCCCTGAACTTTAAGGCCAAAGTAGCCTAACTGCAAGATTAGGTAAAACTTAGAATTTTTTCAAATTGCCTACTTTTTATGAAAAACTTATTTTTCAAGTTTGAAATTAACTTTAAATTCCTGACAAATCTCACTATAGTAAGTCGCAATCACCAGACTACATCATTGCCTAGGTACCTTAGTGAAGGCTGACGGACCCTGTAGTTTGGCTGTGAAAAAGCTTCTAGAGATATGCTATAGCACTATACCACAGCTATCAGGACTAACAAGCCTATTGGTCCAATTTGGTGTGACCTAGAACGCCAGATACCTGCCTTAGAGGTAAGACTGAAATCCTAGGATATATGTAGCAGGCTAGTAAAAGTGAAGGTAGTATGGATTGCTAAACGACACGCCAATGCAAGAACAGGGCAAGATATTAGCAACAGAAAGCAAGTAATACATTTGTGCATACGTCAAAGTCACAAGAAGTTATGCATGTCAGGTCAAATCATGAAAACTACATTGATAAACTGGAACTGGAAATGACAACTTCAGGCATATGGAAAAGTGGAGTAACTTTGTTGCATGTAACTAATTATGAAACACACAAGAACACTGATGCTTGTGCAGAGTTTTGCACTGGGGAGCCCTACGTAATGTTTTGTTTGGGTAATGGAACATAATTTCCTCTCTATTTGAGAGGAAAGCATTAAAGAGCATTAACATGTGTTACCGATAACAAACAAAATGGTTATAAATAACAAACCTTCAGTAACAAACCAACCAGACATTCAGTTACCATACATAGTAAGATAAACTCTACTTCACTCTATTTAACTATATTCAAATGTAATAGTCCAATATGACAAATACATTATATGACTGATATTGCTGCTCCAACACTCCTTATAAACAGGTCCATAACAGTATAATGTTCAACTTCTTCTGCACGTAAAGGTTTTACTGCTCACAGTAGACTTACATTTGAGCAGAAGCTTTCTAACTCTCCAAGTCTTATATTTGTGAGGTGATATTATCTCTTCTTCTACTCCTACTACATTATTTTCCTTTCTATTTAAAACAAAGCATTCTTATGTTTCCAGCACAGTGTCCATATATTTAATTACTTTTATGGTCCTTTCTAGACTTATGTTATACAATTTCCTTAACAGATACTGTAGCGGATGGCACTGGGCTGTCCTGAGAATTTCATGTATTTTAATGCATTCGTGTGAAAACAGCAAACTTCTATGTATTTAATGTATTGGATTCGTCTGAATGTTAGGTAGTTTCATTCCCTTAGTTTGTTCGAATGAAACTACCGAACAGTCAGACCTCCCCTGTGTGAAGTGTGTCTTCAATTACCCGTTGCAACATTGTTGCGAACGGGTAATTGACAAGCTAAGTAGCTGTCTTTTGTTCTCGGGGGTGGCCACCATTCGAAAAACGAACATGTGGCGGAGTCCATTTTAAACCTCCCGAACAGCGGTGTTTTGCCGTCGAGTGTCTGGAACTCAAATCGGACACTCGACTAGGTGAACACCGCTGAAACCTCCGTTCGGTTCCCAACTACCAAACGGCCCCTCGTTCGGTAGATAGAAAGAACCGAACGAGGGAAATCAGGCGAACCCTCCCTAGCCTCTGTAGCTAGAGGTTTTCATGGCGTTTATTCCCTGACTCCAGGACCGACCGCAGGACCCATTCACATGGAACCTCATTCGGCTGTTTCACCCAGTGCGGTCGGTCATTTTATTCCCTCCATAAATTTCCCGAACCCCTGGTCTGATCTGGGTGATTTTTGGATATGTTGTTCACCCAGATCAGGGCTACCAGGGGATGTATGTTTTAAAGTGGTACCGCTAAGTTTAGGGGTACATCCAGAAACAGGGGGAATTGGTGTGCTGGATAAGGGGATTATGATGCAGGCTGAGGGGAGGAGATGTGTGGGAGGTTACCAGAGCAGGATTGGCTACTGTACTAATGAATGAAAATCCCTCCCTTGCATGGGAGCAGGCTTTAAAAGGCCACTGTCTGAATAAAGCTTTAGTTCTGCTCCTGAAACTGTGTATCGTCCAGTTATTGGGATTGCTGTTGGGATACTGCTGTTATTTTGCCTGCTGGATACTTTGCCCTATGGATTTATAATTGCTTGTTCCTGAACCTCCCTGGGATTCAAAGTGGAGATAGGCTGTGTAATACCAGCTCTCCACTACAGATACAGTTTATTGTTTATAACAAAACAGAATAAGCACTCTCTGTCTGATACAATAGCTGCAGTTCACCTACAAGTAGTTCCACCACCCTTGTGAAATACAAATCAATACAATCAAAAACAAGGTGAATGTAGCCCATGGATTAGCGCAGCTAAGAGGAATAGGCCTTGACAGAGCCAGGAGGTAGGCATAACAGCAACAGGAAGTTTTAGTGACAGCTAGCATGCTGGGTGGGGCGGAGCCACAATGGGAGTATTTATACCGGCCATTATATGAAGTGGCCATTTTAACTGAACCTAAGCTTATCTGTCAGTTGTCCCTGCCACCCTCCCTATATTTGGTTAGGTTAGTTGATTTCCTGTTTTTTCACAGCGGCGGGGAATGGCCTGATTAAATCAGAGGGTAGATGGAGGAGAAAGTGGGCATCCTGAGGTTTAGTGTGGATTGGGCAGTGTTGCACGTGGTTGGTAGGTTTGAGCCCGTCGGTGGCTACGAACCTGGGGGTGTGGTTGTGTCTTGGTACACCCTACACTGGAATTGGTGGGTAGCAGTGTCTCGGTACACCCCTACAATTTAACCTGGTGGAAACGTGGTCATATTGGGCGGCCAATTTCTGTATTAACATGTTATTTAGATTGTTATCTATTGTTATTATTGTGGGGTCATTGCTAGGGGTATGTTATGTATATAAGGGGATGTTAACTTTAATAAGATTTGTTGGCAATGATCCCATTTGTTATTCCTTAATTATTTTATTAATAATTTAATAAAGCTGTGGACTAATTATTTCCAACAGTATAACCTGTGTCCGTTTTTTAATGGGGGTTTGGTTAAGGTTAGTGCATATGCCGGCAAATCCGACTGTGCGTCTGTCATAGCGCTGGAGCTTCATATTACATACGTAGAGGGAGATTGCGATTTCCAAAAATATGTATCTTAAAACAAAAGGATAAAATAATAGTGCAGTGTATTAACAAAATAGTGCAATATTTAAAACAGTGCAGTAAAAAAGTACTTTATAGATTAAAAATGTATATATTAATATAAAAAGTACTATATATATAAAAAATTTATGTATTAATATATTAATTTAAAAAGTACTTTATATATTAAAAAATAATACATGGGGGCGGGGCCAGGCGGCCATGCCGACAGGCTGCAGGTCACTGGAGCTCCTGCGGAATCAAGCTAATTTGGGGGAAAATACCCACCTTATGCTGCATGAGAGCTCTGGAGGTTCGGGGAACGGAGTCCTGGATAGTCTCGGTGTAGCTGGACCACCTGTTACCGGGTGACTCTAGGTCCTGGAGAGACATTTTGGGGCTTGAGACCAGAGGCCTACCCAGGAGGAGAACGGGGCGGACGGCCGCCGCCTCGCATTCCAATCTGGCTACTATGATATGGCTGGCGTCCTCCCGGTCTCGTTCACCCCCCCTCTGGGCCGGCGGGGGTTATCCCAGCCCCCACCAGGCATGATGTCATCAACACACAACTACAGGGCGACTAAACGCTGAAGGTAAACGGCTCCCACAAGGCCTCCTTAAAATTGCCGACGGCGGCTTAACAACTCCACCGGCCTAAACATGGAGAACCCCCTATGGCGCACGGAAGCAGACTGCTCCGCCACAATACGCCTAACCAGCGCTCCCTATCACCGGGACCAGTGACCAACCAGGGGGGTACACCCAGAGAAGGCATACCCAAGCATCGACCCTAATATAATGCAGCCCGCACCTGAACACAGCGGCTTAAGTGGCACCGCGTTTACACCCACCAGACGACTGGGAGACCCGGCAATCCTCTGGCAAGACTTTGGGACTCAGAGGACCTTCTTATAGGGACTATCCCCAAGCATGGGAACAAACTGCCTTTTAACCCCTTAAGGACACAGCTTCAGAAGCTTGACTTACGCTTAATGACACAAGCAATTTTTGCATTTTCTTGCTGTTTGCGTTCAACTGCAATTTGCATCTCTCTCATTTATTGCACCGACACATATTATATACTGTTTTTTAAAGGACAGAAAGGGCTTTAATTTGATATAACATATATATATATAAATGCTTACTTATTATAAAAAAAATACAGAAAAATGCAAAAAAAATGAAAAATATTGGTTTTTTTTACAGTTTTTGCAATAATAATGTGTGCATAATTAGTGCAGGTTAAGGAAAGTAATTAAAAATAAATTTATTTATTTGTTCTGATTTACAGAATATATAATGTGTCTGGGATTTTAAGTTTTTTTTGGTAGTTACAGGTCACAAAGCACAAGGAGTAAAATAAAATTTTAATGTGGAGCGAATTTAGAATTTGGTATGTTTGTCTTGTAAGCTTAATAGCCATAAAAGAAAACAAAATTGCCACACAAAAGTATATATTTATATAAAGTAGACATCACGGGCTATTTACCTAAGGTTGTTTTGACACTTTCTACGTAGCCATTTCACCGCCAACCTCTGCTAAATATTGGAGTAAAATTGTGTTCTTTTTGGTTTTTGGCACACAAACTTATAACAGAGAAATTCTCGTGTATATTTTGTAAAGTTGGTGTGTGCTATTCCTGTACAAAGTTTTATTTTGTGTTCAGTTACATCTGCTGAGTAAAATGACACCCCCATTGTATGTCTTTTGCACTATTTCGTGAAGTTACAGTGCCATACAGGATACCTGTCCCTTTCAGTATTCACAGTAGAATTTTGAGAGATGGATTTAATGAGCCTTAGCTTCCATTTGGGGTATTATAACAGTTTGACTGTTCAAAAAAACCCCACAAAGGCCTACCATTTGTAAAAGTAGACACTCCAGGGTATCTTATAAGGTGCATATTGTGCCTTAACATGCCCCCATTTTTTCACCAATATATGCCAAAGTATATGGTAAAAAAAAATTTTGTGCATTTTTTACATACGGATTGCATTTTTGCTGGGCGTTTTGTATATTTCATATGTGCCACTAAGTTCAAACCCCCAAATTATGCTCAGCTAAGTCTTCTGAGTAAAATGACACCCCATATGAATGTCTTTGGCACTATTTCGTGAAGCTACAGTGCCATATAGGAAACCTGTCCTTTACAGTATTCACAGTAGAATTTTGAGAGATGGATTTAATGAGCCTTAGCTTCCATTTGGGGTATTATAACAGTTTGACTGTTCAAAAAACCCCCACAAAGGCCTACCATTTGTAAAAGTAGACACTCCAGGGTATCTCATAAGGTGCATATTGTGCCTTAACATGCCCCCATTTTTTCACCAATATATGCCAAAGTATGTGGTAAAAAAAAATTTTGTGCATTTTTTACATACGGATTGCATTTTTGCTGGGCGTTTTGTATATTTCATATGTGCCACTAAGTTCAAACCCCCCAAATTATGCTCAGCTAAGTCTTCTGAGTAAAATGACACCCCATATGAATGTCTTTGGCACTATTTCGTGAAGCTACAGTGCCATATAGGAGACCTGTCCTTTACAGTATTCACAGTAGAATTTTGAGAGACGGATTTAATGAGCCTTAGCTTCCATTTGGGGTATTATAACAGTTTGACTGTTCAAAAAACCCCCACAAAGGCCTACCATTTGTAAAGTAGACACTCCAGGGTATCTCATAAGGTGCATATTGTGCCTTAACATGCCCCCATTTTTTCACCAATATATGCCAAAGTATGTGGTAAAAAAAATTTTGTGCATTTTTTACATACGGATTGCATTTTTGCTGGGCGTTTTGTATATTTCATATGTGCCACTAAGTTCAAACCCCCCAAATTATGCTCAGCTAAGTCTTCTGAGTAAAATGACACCCCATATGAATGTCTTTGGCACTATTTCGTGAAGCTACAGTGCCATATAGGAGACCTGTCCTTTACAGTATTCACAGTAGAATTTTGAGAGATGGATTTAATGAGCCTTAGCTTCCATTTGGGGTATTATAACAGTTTGACTGTTCAAAAAACCCCCACAAAGGCCTACCATTTGTAAAAGTAGACACTCCAGGGTATCTCATAAGGTGCATATTGTGCCTTAACATACCCCCATTTTTTCACCAATATATGCCAAAGTATGTGGTAAAAAATTATTTTGTGCATTTTTTACATACGGATTGCATTTTTGCTGGGCGTTTTGTATATTTCATATGTGCCACTAAGTTCAAACCTCCCAAATTATGCTCAGCTAAGTCTTTTGAGTAAAAATACACCCCCAATGAATGTCTTTGTCACTATTTTGTGAAGCTACAGTGCCATATAGGAGACCAAGCCATATCCGTTTTTACCAAACTTTGAATTTTGACGCTGGGCCTATGTGCAATTTCCAAGCATCTTCGCAGGTTTTAAATTCAATCTACCCCACAAAGGCCTACCATTTCTTAAAGTAGACACCCCAGGGTGTTTCAAAAGGTATAGTTTGAACCTTAGCGTGGGATCATTTTTCCGCTAGCTTGTACCAGATGTAGTGGTAATAAGCGTTTTTTCTGCCTTTTTGACATACAAAGTGAGTTTGCACAGTATATTTTGCAAACCTTATGTGTGCTACGACTGTATAATACTTCATATGTTGCTCAGCTATGTCGGCTGAGTACAGCAATACCCCCATATGTACCTTTGCCAGGTATGTGTGGACATCGGAGGGGCACATTTGGGACACAGCCATTCCAGTTTTTTTCAAACTTTGAATTTTTATGCTGTGCCTATGTCCCATTTTAGAGTATTTTACCAGGCTATATAATCCAAATTCCCCATAAAGCCATACCATTTCTTAAAGAAGACATCCCAGGGTATTTCAAAAGGCATATTTTGAACCTTAGTGTGGGATCATTTTTCCGCTAGCTTGTACCAAGTGTAGTGGTAATAAGCATTTTTTCTGCCTTTTTGACATACAAAGTGAGTTTGCGCAGCATATTTTGCAAACCTTATGTGTACTATGACTGTATAATACTTCATATGTTGCTCAGCTATGTCGGCTGAGTACAGCAATACCCCCGTATGTACCTTTGCCAGGTATATGTGGATGTTGAAGGGGCGCATTTGAGACGCAGCCATTCAGTTTTTTTCTAACTTTGAAGTTTTACGCTGTGTCCATGTTCCAATTTGGAATAGTTTAGACGGTTGGTTATTGAAACTTCCCCACAAACACATACTATTTATTAAAGAATACACCCTGGGGTAATTCAAAAGGCATATTTTGAACCTTGGCGTGGGATAATTTTTTCTCTAGTTTGTTCCAGGTGTAGTGGTAATGAGCGTTTTTAAAATGTATTTTTTTACTTTTTATAACTTTTTTACTTTTAAAAACTAGTTTTTAAACTTTTGTTTTGCTTATAAATTTTTTTTAAACTTTCCTAAACTTTCTAAAAACTTTTTTACAGATTTAACATTTTTCTAAGCTATTTTTTTTACTGTTAACCCCTAACTAGCAGTACGCAGCACTAACAGTAAATTCCCCATTTTCCCATAACTCCCACCCACCCCAGCTAGCAAAATATATAGTTATAAAATATTTAAATTAATTAATTAAATAAATTGAACCCCTGAGGGTTAAAAAAAATAAATAAAAGTTAATCCTCAGGGGTTAAAAAAAATTAGATCACAGTATAATACTGTGATCTCTATTTGATCGCTGTAGGCAGTGATCGACTGGCAGGGAAGGGGTTAATTTTATTTGGACTAGGTAAAGTGTGTTTTTTTTGTTTTTTTTACTTAAATGTTATTAAAACATTTTTTTAAGCTTAATTTTTAACTTTTTAAAGTTTCTTTTAAAACTTTTTAACGTTAACCCCTAGTTAGCCTAACGTCAAATCCCCCAATTCCCCACTAACTTCCACCTACCCCAGCTATCTAAATATATAATTTAAAAATAATTTAATTAATTAATTTAATTAATTTAACCCCTGAGGGTTAAAAAAAAAAAGAATTAACCCTCAGGGGTTAAAAAAAAAAATCAGATCATAGTAAAATGTAATCCCTGCCAATTGATCACTGTAGTCAGTGATCAATTGGCAGGGAAGGGGTTAATTTTTTATTAAAATGGGTAAGGGGGGGGACACTTTAAATTAACTTTATTTTTTTTAACAGCAGGGGGCAGGATCAGCACTGATCCGGCTCCCTGCACTTCACACAGAACCCGGAAGTGCAGGGAGCCGGTAGGTAAGTATTCAGAGCACATGTGCTCGCTCCGACTTGTGGTCAGAGCGAGCACATGTGCTGGGCAGCTTGACCGGGTGCTCCCGGTATGCCTCCAATGCAGAGGCATACCGGGAGCACCATTAACCCCGCGATCGCCGCGATAGCGGCGATCCGGGGTTAATTTTACCGCGTGACGGACGAGGTCCGTCACCCGTCGTTAAGGGTCTCCCCTGTGTGACGGACCTCGTCCGTCACCCGTCCTGAAGGGGTTAACATCTCCTATGCAACCAGAGCCAGAGGCAACCCCAACATCCCACGATGACTGGCTCCTAAGGCACACACCACAGAACCTTCCGACAGCCTCAAAAGCGGTTACTGCTGCTGCATTCTATAATTAAACATACTGCAATGTCATTCATGTTTTAATCACCGTTATAAGAAATGCCAGTTAGTTTTTTTTATGCCTAATGCTGACGATGACATAGTCTGCCCTGCTTTGCCTGGTGGTATATTACTTTACTTTTACACTTCATTTAGTTAAGCTTGTTACTTTATTATTTTCTAACATGTCAGTAAGTCAATCTGTATTTAAGCCTGTACTTATAACCTTACCTGACACACAAGACTAAAGCTCATAAAAGCGTAACTTAGCATACAAACTACAATTTAACTTTTAAAAATATACAGATATCTCCATGTCACTAATGTACAAACGCTGTGTTTACATCTTACTCCGCCATTGTGGCATAGTCAAACGTTCTGTAAATC
>OW240912.1:114133167-114153558 GCA_933207985.1 Pelobates cultripes
GCCCATGGTGCCAGAAATGGAGATGATGGATGGGGAAAAAGATGATGGGTGGCTAGGAGACAGATAATAAATGTTGATTTTATGCACAGATCAAGTGAGAAGTGACCAAAAGAGAAATAAAATTCAGATCAGTAAAACAAGATCTATATTTATATAATTTTGTATTATCTATTACACAAATGCATAATATATACATATAGAAATAATGGTTTTTCTACTGTTCCTCCTATTCCTCCTGTCTTTCCCTCTGTTGGTTACTTTCTCTTACATAATCTGCGAAATGATGGGAAATGCACCTATCAATGTTCTGCAAAATAAATGCTTAATATTTATATTATGTATATCGATTGGCCTATTTTCATGCCTTTTTGGTTTGCCTGATTTGTTTTTCAAATCTTTTTCTGTTAATGAAAGTCAGGGGAGATTAACTGCTAAATAGTCAAAGTCAGCCATCCTAAAACTTGTTTTAGCCTAAATGAATGTTTTACAGTGCAGTAGTAACCAGTAGTAACCAGAAGAAATTAGCAACAGCTAATATATATCACTGGCCACATAATAGGTTCCCAACCCTATCATCAAATTTTAACAGAGCAATGTGCTCTCTACCATGACACTGAAAAGCAGTAGTTTACCAATAGTGAGGTGGGCTGTAAACCCTGAGTGACAGGTGTCAGAGGGTGCACAGAAAGAGCAATGCAGCAATTGCACTGCAGATCCCATTTATCAGACTGCTGAGTGGGCAGCCAGGGTGCTGCTGGAATAAGTCTTTGCCCTGGCTGCATATCTATCTTGCAGATCTGTACTAAATCTGGGTCTCGGGGTTTAACATCTCCCCAGTTATGGCACCAATACAGAGCTGCATAGAGCTGTGCAATTAGTGCAAAGATCCCAGTAGCAAACCACCAGATATCAGCTATAAAAGTCTGAAAAAAGAATTGTGTGTATGAATATGAGTATATACTTGTGTATATATGATTGTGTGTGTTTGTGTGTGTATAAGTGTCTGTGTGTGTATGTGTGTGTTTGTGTGAGAACATAGTCTGTCTCTTGCTCCTAAAGAGCCACACTCCACTCCGGTTCTGCTACTTTTCTATCTTGTGTGATGGCTGTCACCTTTGTTGCCCTGTTGTGTTTTTGTACCCCACCTCCTGTAGACTGTAAGTTCCCTTGAGCAGGGCCCTCATCTACCTATTGTTCCTGTGTCACTGTGTAATTGTCTCATTTATTGTAAATTTCCACCTATTTCATAATATTGTAAAGAGCTGCAGAATTAGTTGGCGGTATGTAAATACCAATAATAATAATAATAATAATAATAATAATAATAATAATAATAACAGCCTTCTTTTTAAATATAGGCACTACATATTTTTTTCTCCAATCCTCTTGTATGTTTCCTGAAAAAAACATTCCTGGATAATTAAAAAGTGTATGGATATTTCTTCACTAAGCACGCATGGGTGAATACCATCTGGCCCTAGGGCTTTGTTTACATCAAGCTTATTTAATTTCCAAAGCAACTTATCCTGTGTTAACCAATCAACTGTTTTCTGTAAGGCTTTTGTAACAGGTATTTGCAAATCTACAGCTATAAATTTATCTTCTCTCTGTACTGAAGAAAAATTATTATTTAGAATGTCTGCCTTGTCCTGATCCTCCTTGATTAACTCACCCATCGCATGTTTTGACATTAACATAAGTAAAATCTTTTGGTGTTGCCATCTTTGGCTATGATCTTTTCGTTTTCAAGTTTAGTCTAAGTGACCTTTTGCAAACCCTATATGTATTCTTATATTTGTAATAGGTTGCAATTGATCCCTCTGATTTAAATGTTTTGAATGCCTTTTTTTCCATACATAATTTGACTGACCCTTGTACTAAGCCACATTGGTTTTACTTTGCTTCTATTATGTTGATTTTTCATTGGCGTTTTTTGAGAAATTTGATTTTGTATAATTTGTTTAAAGACTTTTTATATATCCACTTTTATTTCTGTTTATTTAAAGATTTATTCATTTTTTTCAAATGTATAAAGCTAACATAGGAAACCGTGCGGTACACGCAGGTACCTAAGGGTATAATTAAGTCAGTACATTTGCGAATAATTCCCCCTTTTGGAATTAAGCAATATCTGGCATAAACCAAAAAGTAATATATTCCAGTATGTGTTCGAGGTATGCCATTGTCGATCATATCTCTGTGTTTCAACCTTCAAAATGTCATAAAATATGGAGAGCAGCAGGGTGACATGCTTCACAAGCATCATCGGATCCCATGATTAAATGGGTTGGTTTCAAAATTGTAAGTTACGTCTAACTTTGTCGGGGGCTCAGGCAGAGAGGGAGAACATGAAGAGGAAAAAAAACTTCACAGGCATGTCTGAAGGAATTTGCTGTTAGAATTACTGCTCACAATGAAAATATATTTTGCCCAATGGAAATCCCATCTGAGAGCTTACATAAGTAGGCCTTTATGTTAAATAAGTCTGTTTACAGACAGAATTTAATGTAGTACATTTGGAAATATAGCAATAGAATTACCCCAACCATTCCTTTCTGAAGTATGGCATAAACTAAGGAAGTCTGATGGCGGGACCATCCATCAATATCCTTGGGCAGGTGGATTCCCAATGAAGAGAAGGCTGTTCAAGTGTTATGCGCCACTGACAGGACCTCAGGTTGTCTGTGATGTCATGTTGGGGTTATAAAACCTAAATGTGATCTGCCCAAGTCTCTGTGACCGCTGGGCTCAGGTGCCTGAAAGTCTTTCTGATTATTGTAAGAGTTTGAAAGTCAGCAGTTTCCATGGACAGGATCCAGTGCGTTCAGATCATCATGTAGGTCTGGGATCTCCCCTCTCCTGTAGGGAGAGCTCGTCTAAAGAGCGTAGCTCTTCCATGTGCAAAAACTACAAAGCCAAAGGGGGATAGGGTGACTGCCTTTTCCAAAATAAAGGGATCAGGCTTCTAGCTATGTTAAGAAACCTGAATGGGTAAGGATTTTTTATATACTGAGGATCGCAGTTCTGGATAATGTAACAGGAGAGGTGCTGGCTTCAGGGGGGTCGTCAGTAAATCACAAGATAATTTTGTGTATAGCATTCCAGTAAGGTTAGATTAGTGAACATTTCCACCATAAGTGGAGGTGGGTACCTATATCTTTTCTGCATCTCCATTTTCTCTGTAGAGGGATCGAAGGTGTGTATGTGTGGGGTCCAGTACCAAAGAGAGAGAGAGAGTAGTTTTGCTAGAAATCACGCAGTGTTGTGTAAGGTGTCAAGTTCATATATAGCCTCTTTTTATATAATATATAATTTTTAAGATGCAGTAAAAAATAGTCCAGGTTTCCATGCAGTCTGAACGTTCAAGGTTTTTATAAAAGCTTTGAATCTGCTGTCAGAGGTTTACAAGCCAACAAGTCACAGAGATCTGACAGGTCTTGTGAGATTACATGGTAAAGTGTATATTATTCTTTGGCACAGAAAAGGGTCTGATTCATCAGGTCACTGTGAGAGACAAAGTCCCCCAGTGAAGCATGATGATAAATCTGGCTTAGTGATATGACGTGTGCCTTGCATTTGAATACACATTATGATTTGCCAGCTATAAAGAAAGAGCAAACATTAGCAGTTCACTAACATTCTATGGCTAAAAAAGAAGTGTCTAGTTATTCCCCTTTTTTGTATCATTTCCCTCCTATTTCATCTACCTCATGTTTCTAAATACCTGGAAATTTTTAGAATTAATGGCCGTTCCATTGAAGTTGAATCTTATTGGTGATGCTTCTTCCCCATGTGTACCGGTAGATTGTGTTTCTTTCATCCCATGATTTTCTTTCCCTCTGTAGAAGATGAGATCTGCCACTTTCTATCCAGTATCTTAGCTCAAAGTTTGCTTGTTAAGCATATGCTTGTATGATTGTGTTAACATAGAAACATAGAAACATAGAATGTGACGGCAGATAAGAACCATTCGGCCCATCTAGTCTGCCCAATTTTCTAAATACTTTCATTTGACCCTAGACTTATCTTATAGTTAGGATAGCCTTATGCCTATCCCATGCATGCTTAAACTCCTTTACTGTGTTAACCTCTACCACTTCAGCTGGAAGGCTATTCCATGCATCCACTACCCTCTCAGTAAAGTAAAACTTCCTGATATTATTTTTAAACTTTTGCCCCTCTATTTTAAGACTATGTCCTCTTGTTGTGGTAGTTTTTCTTCTTTTAAATATAGTCTCCTCCTTCACTGTGTTGATTCCCTTTATATATTTAAATGTTTCTATCATATCCCCCCTGTCTCGTCTTTCCTCCAAGCTATACATGTTAAGATCCTTTAACCTTTCCTGGTAAGTTTTATCCCGCAATCCATGAACCAGTTTAGTAGCCCTTCTCTGAACCCTCTCTAAAGTATCAATATCCTTCTGAAGATACGGTCTCCAGTACTGCGTACAATACAAGTGTTGATTGAACATGAATGCACTTATAGTGTTATTGTAAAGTCAAGGATCAGTTTTTAAATAATTTTGCTCATTTACATTTTTTTAATTAGTTGATTGTCATAAGAGTAAATATTTTGGTTCAGAAGTAAAATCGATACTTTGGGGACTTGAAGAAATCAATAGAAACTGCTCTTTCCTTGAAACAACTAAAACAGAAAATACAGAATTCATGAAGCTTTAACAAAATGTAATTATAGTGTGTTCCCCTGATGCGTATTTGGAAATGAATTCTTTCTTTACTTTGCTGACTTTGTATTGTTAATATGCATATTCAAGTTGAATTATTATAGGTATGTGTACCAAAAGTAATATGAGGTTACGCTGATAAGGGTTGGAGATTTACATATAAAAATTTCAGTTAAAAAAAATAAATGAACAAAAATAATTGTCCCAACACAGGTCAAGAATTACCATTGATGCATTTTATTAAATAGTTCACATCACATGAAAATAAAGTATTGCTACATGGTAGGTAAGTGGGAACAATCAAAATATGTATTTATAGTGTCTCTTGTTTGTATTGATCTTTATTGTAAACATTGAACACTTTATTTTCCTTTAGAGTGTCAAGCTCTCTTGATCACAATAAAGAATCATATAAGCAGTATGCATGCAGGTTAATTCCCTGAATCATGCATGATCAGGGATTTCAGATTTCAACCCCTTAATGATATTACAGTGTGCTTTGCTGCCCTACAAACGAAGGTCTTTAATGCCGCTAGAGCTGCACAGCATGCCCTAAGAATCGTATTTTGCTAGGAACCATTATACTTACCTTCCATGCCCGATCTGATTGGTGAGACTGCCTGAAAACCAAGGCAGTCCCCCCACAGCAAATCACATCCATCTGCGTCATGTGATCGTGTTGACACAGCAATCACATTACTTGGATCAGAAGATCAATATTTTTTTTTGCCAGCAGTGGGACAGTGTGGGTAGTCAGGCAGGTCCCCAACATGTTATTAGTAGGTAAAACAACATTATTATAGACAGATAATAAACAAATATAAACTTATAATTGAATGATATACACACATACACACAAAAAACAAAAAAGGTATGGTGGGGAAAAATTGTGATTGAAAACCCCTTCCACCTGAAGTCTGTGAATAGTTAATACAATGTTAATCAAAAATCTGCAATAAGACTTGCTTTTCCCACCGAAATTACACATTTGCAGTGATGTTACTACCGCAAAGGATTCTGGGTGGGCATATGCCATTAAACATGGATTCCTTTGAGTCTGTGGTTGCTGTATACAACAGCTTTGAAACACAACTTGGGAAAAGATGCAAAGCCAGTAAACCACTCATGGAAAGCTGTTTCATTGTTAATGCAAATCATCAGCATGAGGTTGGTTACTGGTTTGCTATTGAGGCTTGGTGATGCTTGGGAAGCAAAAAACATTCTGGGTGGGCATATGCAAATGAGTTTAAAAAGAATCACATTTTTTGCCCCACCATAACCTTTTTGGTTTTTGCTTTCCAAGCACCACCAAGTGTATGTATGTGTACATGTTGGAAAGCCACTTGGCCTGAATTTGTGGGAGGAGTTATGACCCTTTATAAACCCTACCCCGCTACTTACCATTGCGGTTCAAGCTGTTTTGACTTCCATAGTTACCTGCACTTCTGGTCCGTTGTTCCCGTTGGCGCTCGGCTATTTCCCACGTTTGGGCCTAAAAACGCAGGGATAGGCTCCCTAGATATATTACTTACCCGTTTGTGTACATCCGCTGTTCGTGTACTTCTGCATTCGGGTGGTTTTAGCCGACCTTAGTACTCACACTTTTCGTTCTTTCTTTCATTAAAAATTTTTACCGAATGCTTATACTCACCTTACGTTCGCCTGTTTCTAACTTTCGTTAAACGAAACACGTACGAATGGCTGTGTCACTAGCATTTCGTTTCATAAAATCTAACACACGCGGCCCTATTATATTCCTCTTGCACGTTCGTTAGCCGAACGCATGAGGTTCTATGCATTTTAATTTTTATATTTAAGTATGTTCCTCTATGAGTTATTTTATATCATAGGTTCACGGTTCTACCTACGTTTTCCCTTACTCTAAATGGCATTATTCGCCACTCATAGTCACATATAATTATGTATATATTTCCAGGGGTATTCTCTTAAAGAAACAGTTATCCCCTGTACGGTTTGTTTTTTCCTCTCTCAAAGGGCTGAGCCCCATCAAACCTCTTAAATTTATTAAGCTCCACGCTCACTTTTTTCAGTAACTCTTATTTCCAAATCTCTGTTTATATTGAAATACTATACTCAGGTTCCTTATTCTTACTTAATGAAATTTTTTTAGGTTGTACTACTCTTTCTTCAAGAAGACTCCAGGAGGTGGTTCCAGTATCCCGTGTCACGGTATCAGGTAAAAAACAAAATGTTACAAAATTTTACGTTTCTCTTGAGGCCTCATTTCAGCCTCATTTCAGCCTCCACGGCATTTTTTTTAAAATACCCTCCCACCTCCCAAAGTGGGCTCAAAACTTTAAACACACCAGGTTAAAGATGCCTCACTCTCCATGTTACTATTATATTAAGTGTTAATTCTGTTTTAATTTCTACATATCATTACTTAGACCTGCACCATTGCGCAGATTCACTATGCCATCAGGTACCTGGTTTACTATGTTTCAGTAGCACGTATCCTTAAATCTTACTCACTACATTTACGTCCTTCTAAGGCCTCACTTCGCCGTCATATCTGTCACAAAATACTGCTCAGTTGTGGGATCCCAGGGGCTTGTCTTAAAATAATTTGGACCAACGTTCAGGTCCCTCTGATTACACAGGTGTTTATGATACAGTTTTACTGATACACACCATTCCATACATTCTACATTTTTACACTTGGCTTACCAATGGCACGCCTCAGGCCTCCTAGCATCTTTCTTACCCCTAGGTTCCTGGACTGGACCTGTTATTCACAGTATATATAGACATATATATTGAAGTTGCCCTGAGCATTATCCAAATATACAGAACACTCAAGGTCAGGATCTACATATGTTACATACTTCCTTTAAGAGACAAGCCCCCATCAGGGTAGAGAACTCCCCCAATAATACTGCGGTCCGCGAGGTCTACACCCCTACCTCATACACGGAGGTTCAGCACCACGACCAAATCATAGCTAGCCACCTCGCTCGCTCTTCTTTAGGGCTACAGTCAGGGCTTCCCATGTAGTGGCCACACATTTTTGAATCTCTTACAGTCACCGAGAGGCTGACATCCTGCCACCTTGTTCTGGTGGCCACAAAACCTCATCGGCCCAAATAATAGGTAGAGCCTCTCACCGCCGCTTGGCAATAGCAGGGCCTCAACTGTCACTTGGTTCTAATTATAATTCTTCACTTCAGCATTAGCATTAGTCTCATCCCACCTCCACTAAACCCTACTTATCCATATCATTATTCCTTTCAGGATGTCTCAAGAACCAATCATCAATCCCCCATCAGACGATATACCGAGCACGCCAGCCAGGCCTGGGTCTCTGGTGGAATCCCTCACTCCTTCTACTCCCAGATCCCTAAGATATTGGACCACTCCAAAAATATTGGCTGAGCTCAGGCTCAGGGGAATCCCCTTTCCAGCCACCGCCAGAAAAACAGAACTTTATAAACTGCTGACGACTCAGGCCAACGACCCAAGGCCCGGCACGAGTTCACAAGGGCCTCCAGTTGGCTACTTTGATTCCACCCAGGAAACTCTGGCGGTTATACTGGCCACTCTGCAATCCATTAACTGCTGGAATCAGCCATAGCCACTCCAGGTGACTTAACAGCCCCAGCAGTCTCTACACCGGTAACCTCGACCACTCTGACTGCCATACCCCTCATCTCCCCTCCCCCACCAGCCACTACAACTTCCACTGCCCACGCCTCACCAGCCCACTCTGTCCCGGCTTACATCAAGAAAGATATTCTTGATGGAAAAGACGTCAATTTAATGTCCCTCCTCATAGCCCCCAAGACGTCCTAGAAAATAGAGCATATAACTACGGGGACATTTCGGTTGTCTTAAGAGCTAAAGACCCACGTTTGAATAAAAAACTCACCATCCCACAGTTTGTTATCGCGTTTGGCACTTATCGCGACGTTATCTGCACGGTGTACCCACATAGGAAAGAAGAGCTTGATTTATATGTGCACAAGGAGATTGATTTGGGCATCAAGTATGGAGGGTCCTCATTTTACGATTACCACAAATCAGTTTCTGCCAAGGCAGCTACTCATCTGACACAATTCAATATTAGAATCGATTGGTGTCAGATAGAAACTGAGTTATTTTGCCATCATTTTGCTGGTTTGATGCCCCCATCTTGTGCCTCTTGTGGTTCCACTTCACACTCCACCGATCTATGCCCTGGGCACGCAGACCCTTCTACTTCCACTTTATCACCCCACCACCCTCTCACCCCACTCCCTAGACAGGAAGGTGTCCAGAGAGACAAGCTGGGCAGACCCATCACATTCTTGGGCAAGGCGCAGGTGTGCAATAACTTTAACACATGCATGTGCAGCATGCAGGTTGTTGCACATCTGCTCCATATGCTTCAGAGCCCACACCAAGACTATGTCCCCGACCCGTCTGACTCTTTTTACAGGCCTACTCGTACGTTGGTTTCAGCACACCTCAACCAACTTTGCTTCTCCTCTACATTTCATTAACATACTAGAGATTCCGAGCACAAGTTGGAAGGCCATTTGGCCTGAATTTGTAGGAGGAGTTATGACCCTTGATAAACCCTACCCCCCTACTTACCTTTGCCGTTCAAGCTGTTTTGACCCCACCCACCTACACCCTCCTTTACACATTTCTCTTTGTGGGCCCTCTTTTTACAGGCCTACTCGTACGTTGGTTTCGGCACACCTCAACCAACTTTGCTTCTCCTCTACATTCCATTAACATAATAGATATTCCGAGCACAAATATATATATACCTGCACTCATGAAAATCCAGATATTTTATACCTGGTGCTGTAACCTGCAGTAATCCCATATAAACTTCCAAGAATGGTCAGCACTCAGAAGACATACTTTCTGTTACAACTTAGCTTTTATTGCACTGCCTGTCATGTTTCATTTTTCAAAAACATAATCTTTCATCAGGACCTGATGAAAAACAAGTGAATGATAATTTGTGAATGTGCACAATGCCAAATGTTTTAGGTTCCACATTTTGTAAAAATTGGTACATTGTCAATCTTCCACACTTTGAATAGAATTAAGATGCAAAAGAACTGTTCTTAATCTGGACACTGAATACATATCCACTTTAGTAAATGTGAGAATATCACTGACATTTACTTTACACAGTCTTAAAACTGCAAACAAGAAAATATAGAATATTATTATTTTGTGACTATAATCTTTAATAGTCCTCTGAAATTTGCATTAAATAGCTATCTGCCATTATTATTCCAGTAAATGTACACTATACTATGGTGCCTAGAGGCTTTGTTAAGCCTTAGAAAATTGAAAAATACAAAAAAACTATTTTATGGCAACAGCAATTGATTTGTGGTTCAAAACCGCAATCAAAAGTGTACAGACCATTATGTTACTACCTTTAAAAGATACATAATTTAAGCTTTGATATTTTTGTCTTATTTTGTTATTTTATTGTGCTGATAAAGTACCAATAAAGTATTTTGTTTATACAAGTGTATATAAAGTAAATCTGATGACTCCTGGGTTTCTTTACGTGTTGCTATTCAAACCATGGTTTGAAAAAAGATCCATTGCCAACATAATCATTGACTTGCTGCAGTAAATATGACATATCTCATAAATCATATACTTAGAACCCATGCAAATAGTGATATTTACAATAACGGCACGTAGGTTGTTTTCGAAGCATAGCATATGATTTTCGTGGATCGTTTTTTTGTTTTTGTTTTTTTGGTATAGAAGTTATCGTGGTAATGGTAGCAAATTTCAGCAACAAGCTTTGAAACACCTACCTTGTTTGCAAACCTTAAAGGGACACTATAGTAACCAGTGCAACTACATGCATTCCTGACCCTATAGAGTTAACACGACCATATAGCCTCCCTCGATCCCTCATGCCTCCATAAATATAGTAAAAATCTTACTGTATTCAAACCAGAAGCTGTAAATCTGCATGCTGTTAGACTCAGGAAAAACAAGCAGTCTGCTGACATGTGATAGCCTGATCCAATCACAGTGCTTCCCTATAGGATTGGCTGAGACTGACAAGGAGGCAGATCAGGGGCAGAGCCAGCATGATTCAAACACAGCCCTGGCCAATCAGCATCTCCTCATATAGATGAATTGAATCAATGAATCTCTATGAGGAAAGTTCAGTGTCTGCATTCAGTGGGAGGAGATAATGAATCACAGGATGCTAGTGCACAGCAGATCTGAGTAGATGGAGGCATATTATGCCTCCATCAACTCAGAAGTCCCTCTGGCTCACTCTGAGTGACTGCAACTGGAGTTGTTCCTAGCTTTTAATGTAAACACTGTATTTTCCCAGAAAATACAGTGTTTACATAAGAAGCTGCAGGGAGCTATAGTTCTCACCTGAACAAACTCATTAATTTGAAGTTGTTCAGGTGTCCCTTTAACATTGTCATTGAAATTGTTCACTTACTCTTGGCCTTTCGGTCCATTCAACTGTCTGTCTATCTATCTATCTATCTATCTATCTATCTCTTTTCCTACTTCTCTCTTTATCTCTCTCTCTCTCTCTCTCTCTCCTCCAGCTCACAGGTTTTTTATATTATAGGTCTAATATCAGTGAAATGTTTAATTTCGTCAGGAAAACATTATCCCCATATTACAAATTTCTGCCTGGATTGGTCTCTAATTGGATATAACAGTTCTTAATAGATAGGTATAAATGGCTCCTGAACCAAGAGGCAATTAGTTGGTCATATAAAAAAGAACACCGTAGATGCTAATTATGTTCAAGCAGATGAATAGAACTGAGCCACAGGAGCAGAAAATGATCATTGTGGAGACTTGCTACAATTGAAGACTTGCTGGTGGCTCTGAATAAAGACACTGCTGATAAAGCACAAGCTATTATAGAAGCCAGACAAATAGGCACACGAGGGCAGATTGCAAATACAGTGGAAGCTAAGCAAATGTTACTTTTCAGCAGAGTAACAGCTCTTGGTAATATTCCTCTGCAGGTAGTTTTCATTATTGACTTAGCATGCGGAAATTTAATTTGTAAACTTAAAAAATGCAAAACAAAAAGAGATTTTAAGTCAAGTAATTTTCCCTCGTGTTACGATATGAGTAGCCAGCAAGGCAATTTCTAAGAATACAGTGTGTGTTAAAGGAAGCTAACACTCTAACCTTTAATTTAGATTTAGGGAACGTCACTGACAAAAAAAATAAAAAAAACGAATAAAAACTACTTTTAATCAAGCATCTCTTCTCTGCAGTCAAATCTACCCACGGTAAGATCATCAAGATTAATGATCACTGATTCAATCAGATGCCTCTTATCAGAGAAAGACTGGGGATCTACAATGTATGAGTGGAAATCTCTGTGCTCCAGTAAACGGATACTTTTCTATAAGAAGTATTGGAATCCAATGCTTCTCTATAAAAGTTTCTCTATGCATTTGGCATCTGCATATTCAGAATAATGATACCAAACATGAAGACAAGTGTAATACAGTCCTTGCCAAAAGGATTACATGTATTCATAGAAACTATCTTTGCAACTAGGCTATTTACTATAATAAAAATTCAGAGTAGATTTAAAAAAAAGAGAGATTTTTTTTAATTTAAAAAAATTCAAAACCAAGTATTGTTTCAGTTTAGCTACTTTGTCCTTAAATGTGAAATTTACTTTCAGTTCTCACTATGGTAAATAGCCCTGTATGTAAATATATATATATATATATATATATATATATATATATATATATATATATATATATATATATATATACACTGAACAAAATTATAAACGCAACACTTTAGTTTTTTGCCCCCATTTTTCATGAGCTGAACTCAAAGATCTAAGACTTTTTTTATGTACACAAAAGGCCTATTTCTCTCAAATATTGTTCACAAATCTGTCTAAATCACTGTTAGTGAGCACTTCTCCTTTGCTGAGATAATCCATCCACCCACCTCATAATGTGCAGTATTATCACAGAGCACAATGCCACAGATGTTGTAAGTTTTGAGGGAGCATGCAATTGGCATGCTGACTGCAGGAATGCCCACCAGAGCTGTTGCCTGTGAATTGAATGTTCATTTCTCTACCATAAGCCATCTCCAAAGGCATTTCAGAGAATTTGGCAGTACATCCAACCGGCCTTCAAAAATGGGGGAAAAAACAAAAGTGTTGCGTTTATAATTTTGTTCAGTGTAAGTATATATATATATAGATATATAGATATATAGATATGAAACCAAGAGGGCTGCACTCATCTGAACATGCATAAATGCACAAACCCCCATTATTGTGATGTGTTTTTAAATAAAACTATTACATTCTATTAGATACAAACTGACAGACATACACAGACAGATAAACACACAGACTCATTGACAGACACACACTGACAGATATACAAACACAGACTCACTGACAGACAGACAGACACACACACACACACAACAAATTTTTCACTCTAGTGAATAACCCTGTAAGTGATTCTTACCATGTTTACTGCACTTTTATCATCTCTTAGGCTGATCAGAATGGATTCCATGTAAAATGTTAGATTGTGAAGGCTAATACATTTGGAGAATAACCTACATAATTTATTCCCCAAGTTTCATATTTACCAAATTATATTCTCTGACTTTGTGGGTTAAGCAAATAACCTAAAGAGTTACTTAGAGCTGTTGTTTTGATCTATATTCTCCAAATCAGTTTTGAACTCACAGCTCATTAATCATGAAACCGTCTCCTAAATCTCAATTGATATATACTACTAATAAATAAAACAATTATTTCCACCACTCTTTCAAAGGTTTACTGACAAATAGATTTTAAATAATGTTTAGACATGGTGAGTGCAAGTATAGTTTGTGTGTTTTTTCCTTTTCTTAGTAATTTTCCTTTTTAATACAGGTTCCCAGCATTCTTTGTTAGATCTTATACATATATAAGTCCTCTTGAAGATTAAGGAAATTTGTTGCATACAATGCTGTGAATGATGAGATTTGAAGCCTATTTAGAGCTTGTGGCTCAACATTTCTTTAATCTGATAATTATTTTGTTCTGCTCGATTCTTTTTGAAGAATGGGGTTAATTATTACACATTCATGCTTGTCACTTTGAGGCATATAAAAGCAACACACTCAAGGTCTAAGCTTCCAAGTTCAATTACAGCAATCCCCAATGAGAAGCTACTGGTCAGATTCCTGGTGAGCATTATCCAGTAATTACTTGTATTGATGTATACTGGGTAAGTAGTGTGTAAAAATGAGATTGACCTTGTATTTGACCCCCATGGGCTTTCTGCATTCAAATGTGGGAAACATGCAGGCAGAATCCTGTCTGTAACTTCCAAATTGGGGTTAGGAACCATTTGTCAAGGAATAAGAAAAATTGCTGGGTAAGTTTTTACCAGAAGAGCCATCTGAAGAAACCCTATAAAATAATTGGTTTAATACACTATTTGGAATTGCAAATTGTTTTTGGTCTTAATTTAGGTTAAAAAATAGAAAGTAGTAACCTAGTTACTTATTTTTTAATAAAACTTTCTTGTGTTTCATACTACTAATCAAGCCTGCTTTGATTTTATCAGAACATTTTTCTCATAAAAAAAGTAGAATACACAAGTTTAACCTGCATCATCAATACAGAACAATTATATACAAGAGTCCCCTTTGACTACTGGCTTCTTAAATGTCTTGAAGAGGGAAAGGGATAAGAAAAGATCAATGTTGTACATTTTAGAAGATAATGCAGACACAAGTCTAACGATTAGCTAAAAAGCATGTCTAAACATTATTAAAAAAAAAAAAGAAAACACTTGTTTTTTCAACATAACATTACTCGATTCTACACTTTATTTCTGTGCATACAATATGAAGGTAACTTTGCTGTTAGGGTGCATGGGAAGGTGAGGTACCTTTCCTGAACCTGTCCTTAAAGCGGCACTGTCATGCCGAACTTACCTTTCCTCAATCTCTTCCTCTTCTCCCCCTCTCTCAGGATCTGTTCTTCTTTTATTCCTGTCTTCTTTAGTTTTCTTTAAAATCATAAGACAAAGTAGGGACTCTTTGCCTTATGGAGGTTTCCTCCGCTTGACCGGCTTTGACCAGCTTTGACCAGCGGAGGAGCAAAGTGTGCTTCATTTCCGCTGGTCTGAGCAATTTTCCCATAATTCTTACCTTTCCTCTGTGATCTTGCAATGCGTCCTGTCATTTTAGATGAAACTGCCGAATTGTGTTCGAACTGAATGAGAACAGTATCTTGCTTCTTGCAGCTGCTTAGAAGATAACTCCCTAATTCCCACGGTATTAGGGAGCTATCTTCCAAAAGGCTGAAAGACCTAAATACTAAGTACTAATAAATACTAATACTAAGTAAAGACAGTCAGTATTTATTTGTATTTACACATTAACACAAGTAGTGATGTCGCGAACCCGAAATTTTTGGTTCGCGAACGGCGAACGCGAACTTCCGCAAATGTTCGCGAACCGGCGAACCGGGCGAACCGCCATAGACTTCAATGGGCAGGCGAATTTTAAAACACACAGGGACTCTTTCTGGCCACAATAGTGATGGAAAAGTTGTTTCAAGGGACTAACACCTGGACTGTGGCATGCCGGAGGGGGATCCATGGCAAAACTCCCATGAAAATTACACAGTTGATACAGAGTCTGGTTTTAATCCATAAAGGGCAGAAATCACCTAACATTCCTAAATCACAATCAATATGGATTGACACCTGACATATGACATGTTGACACCTTGACATATGGATTGACACCTGTCCTCAGAACCCCTGATGCACACGGACACAGAGCATCAGGAAGCATTGGGACACTGGGCCCCTAAGGCCGCGGTCCCCAGACTTGTTGGGGACACTGCCCCCTTTAAGCCGTGTCCCTGTGTCCCCAGACCTGGTGCAAACCCTTTGTGCCTGCCTGGTTATTTCCCACTTGGTTCAGTAAATGGGGCTTACTGAACCAAGTACCACACAGGCAGACCACCCAGAAGTGGAAGTGTGCAGGCAATTTACCTCCCAGAAGCTGCGGTTAACCGCAGCTTAATTGACAATGTTGGGAGGTCTTTGTTCGTTTGCTGAACACGTGGCGGCGGCCATCTTTGATCATTCGACGAGGTCAGCGGTATGTGTAGCCAAATTCATGGAACTAAAATCGGCTACACATTTCCGCGAACACCGCTGAGCTCTACCTTCTCCCCTACTGGTTTTTGGTTAAAAGCTGAGAGACTAAGTCCCATTCGGCGCATGGGACTTAGTCGCTTTTCAGCCTGAAATAGACCGAATCTCACAGCCCAAATCTATGGAACTGTTTTGGCAGGAAAAATGCTATGGCCTGTCATAAAGGACCCTCCAGCTAACTTTTAACCCTGATGTATTTGGCTGATTTTGGTTATGTTTATGTTTTTTAAGTGTGCTGATTCCAAATATGTAATTATGAAGATGGATGTGTAGTTTTAAAGTTACAGTGTATGGCTAAAAAACTGTATTTTTACTGCCTGTGTTTAATTATGTTAATCTCTTCCCAAACGCCATTTCGCTCAAAGTGGAGAGAATGTTAAAAAATATATTTTTGTTCGGAGTGTGAGAAATGCTTTTCAGCCGCTTCTAATCTTAAGCATAATTTGAGGAGCCATACAGGAGAGAAACCTTATTTGTGGTGTGTTTAGTATTGTTCTGATCAGTTTAATACCTTCCGTCTCCTATCAGTGGACGTGTATATGGCAGCCATTTTAGGAACCGTACACCTGGGACCCGAGCAAGGTCACCTCGTTCAACAGGCTTGCAGCGTATCCTCCAGGAAGAAGAGCCTGAACCCTTACCGGCTGCACGTGTCTTACCTGTACATGGAAAGTTGCTCTGGTTCCTTGATGAGCCAGCTGCCCGTGAGTTAACATGTCCCGTGGAGAAGCACTCTGTCCTGTAAAGCCTCACCAAAAAAAAGGAGTGGTGTGTTTAGTATTGTTCTGATCAGTTTAATACCTTCCGCGTCTCCTATCAGTGGACATGTATATGGCAGCCATTTTGTCAGATTCAAGTTCTTGTGCCCTACAGTTCAAAATAACATTCAAATGACAATTCATGACAGATCACACAAGTGAATAGCCCTGCCAACGTCTTCTCAGAATTTTTTCGTTTTCTATGAAGAAATAGAAATGCAAGAGCAGAATAGAGACTGTTCAGTTTAATACCTTCCGCGTCTCCTATCAGTGGACGTGTACACGGCATTGATTTTTGTAACAGGGAGATTGTCACGACACTCCTTAGCCGATTTGCCCTCGTGCAGTACTCATACTCACCACTGTTTCTGTTTGGCACTGTTCCTGATTTCCTTTTATTAAGCACTTCACCTGGTCCTTGTTTAGCACTAGTGATGTTGCGAACCGGAAATTTTCGGTTCGCGAACGGCGAACGCGAACTTCCGCAAATGTTCGCGAACTGGCGAACCGCCCGAAACGCCATTGACTTCAATGGGGAGGCGAATTTTAAAACACACAGGGACTCTTTCTGGCCACAATAGGGATGGAAAAGTTGTTTCAAGGGGACTAACACCTGGACTGTGGCATGCCGGAGGGGGATCCATGGCAAAAACTCCCATGGAAAATTACACAGTTGATACAGAGTCTGGTTTTAATCCATAAAGGGCAGAAATCACCTAACATTCCTAAAATCACAATCAATATGGGATTGACACCTGACATGGCGACATACACCTTGACATATGGATTGACACCTGTCCTCAGAGCCCCTTGATGCACACGGACACAGAGCAGAATAGAGACTGGTCCCCCACATAGGGTCACTTGGCAGATATGGATTTCGACACCCGTCCTCAGAGACCATGATACACACCGACATAGAATAGGGACTGTTCCCCTACATCGGGTCACTTGGCAGATATGGATTGACACCTGTCCTAAGGTTCCCTGATACACACTGACACAGAGCAGAATAGGGACTGGTCCCCCTACATCGGGTCACTTGGCAGATATGGATTGACACCTTGATACAAACTGCTATTTGTAACGGGCCCTTTAAATGGCAAATTGCCCTGCTTCCCTGGGTTGTGGAGAAGCCTATTTGCCAGCCTCCTCCCGCATGACTATGGCCCCTGGGAGATTGTGAAAATGTATACACTTTTATTTGGTGTGTATGGCCCTTTAAGACTGTCGGTGGGCATATTGGGGCTTATGGACTCTTTATGTGACTGGTGCTGGCCCTTTAAACACCTTTTTTTGGGACATCAGGAAGATTGGGACACTGCCCCTTTAAGGCCGTGTCCCCAGACTTGTTGGGGACACTGCCCCTTTAAGACGGTGTCCCCTGTGTCCACAGACCTGGTGCAAACCCTTTGTGCCTGCCTGGCTAATTCCCACTTGGTTCAGTAAATGGGGCTTACTGAACCAAGTACCACACAGGCAGACCACCCAGAAGTGGAAGTGTGCAGGCAATTTACCTCCCAGAAGCTGCGGCTAACCGCAGCTTAATTGACAATGCTGGGAGGTCTTTGTTCGTTTGCTGAACACGTGGTGGTGGCCATCTTTGATCATTCGACGAGGTCAGCGGTATGTGTAGCCAAAATAATGGAACTAAAATCGGCTACACATTTCCGTGAACACCGCTGAGCTCTACCTTCTCCCCTACTGGTTTTACAGCTGCAGAGACTAAGTCCCATTCGGCGATGGGACTTTTTTTCAGCCGTTTTTTTCAGCCTTATTTCAGCTGCAGAGACTAAGTCCCATTCGCGATGGGACTTAGTCGTTTTTTCAGCCTGAAATAGACCGACCTCACAGCCCAAGTCTATGGAACTGTTTTGGGCAGGAAAATGTGCTTGCGGTCGGTCATAAAGGGACCTCCAGCTAACTTTTTAACCCCTGGATGTATTTGGCTGATTTTTGGTTATGTTTATGTTTTAAGTGTGCTGATTCCAAATATGTAATTATGAAGATGGGATGTGTAGTTTTAAAGTTACAGGGTATGGCTAAAAACTGTATTTTTACTGCTTGTGTTTAATTATGTTAATCTCTTCCCAAACGTCATTTCGTTCAAAGTGGAGAGAATGTTAAAAATATATATTTTTGTTTGGAGTGTGAGAAATGCTTTTCAGCCGCTTCTAATCTTAAGCATCATTTGAGGAGCCATACAGGAGAGAAACCTTATTTGTGGTGTGTTTAGTATTGTTCTGATCAGTTTAATACCTTCCGCGTCTCCTATCAGTGGACGTGTATATGGCAACCATTTTAGGAACCGTACACCTGGGACCCGAGCAAGGTCACCTCGTTCAACAGGCTTGCAGCGTATCCTCCAGGAAGAAGAGCCTGAACCCTTACCGGCTGCACGTGTCTTACCTGTACATGGAAAGCTGCTCTGGTTCCTTGATGAGCCAGCTGCCCGTGAGTTAACATGTCCCGTGGAGAAGCACTCTGTCCTGTAAAGCCTCACCAAAAAAAAGGAGTGCTGTGTTTAGTATTGTTCTGATCAGTGGACGTGTATATGGCAGCCATTTTGTCAGATTCAAGTTCTTGTGCCCCACAGTTCAAAATAACATTCAAATGACAATTCATGACAGATCACACAAGTGAATAGCCCTGCCAACGTCTTCTCAGAATTTTTTCATTTTCTATGAAGAAATAGAAATGCAAGAGCAGAATAGAGACTGTTCAGTTTAATACCTTCCGCGTCTCCTATCAGTGGACGTGTACACGGCATTGATTTTTGTAACAGGGAAATGGAAGAAGAGGCTTGGTTGGTCCTCTTACTGCAAATTTGGGGCACTGCGCGGTCAAGCTAATGTGACACCAGATAGGAGTGGTGTGTTTAGTACTATTGTTATCAGTTTAATCACTGTTATGTCCCCTATCCGTTGATGTGGAGCAAGACGCAGCAGCAGAAGAGAACTCAGCCAAGGAGGTTATGGAAGAGGATGGAGTAGGAGGAGTAGAGGAGGTGGCAGCGTACTGGCAGAGTATACGCTGTAGGGCTGACACACCTGCTTGAAGATAACTAACTGCTATTCAATCTATAACAGTGAAAAAAGTGGTTTTTTTTAAATCCAAGCTATTGTGACACCAGTGAGTGAGTGGTGGCACTGGGCACAGTATCCACTGTGAGCCTGACACACCTGCTTTGAGACAACTAACTGCTATTCAATCTATAATTGATGTTTGTTTCACAGGCAGAAAGTGCCCTAAAACATGGCGGCTTGAACCCTAGTTGGTGGCGGATAAGGCACGCAAGTCAACCGGCATTGAGAGCTAAAATACAGCAGCGTGTGGACCATTTTTAGCCCAAAGCAGCTCATCTCATCAGGCCTTTTTTACATATTGTCACTTGGCAGATATGGATTGACACCTGTCCTAGGGATCCCTGATACACACTGACACAGATCAGAATAGGGACTGTTCCTCCTGCATCGGGTCACTTGGCAGATATGGATTGACACCTGTCCTAAGGATCCCTGATACACACTGATACACACCTACTTGGATGGTATAGGCATTTTTAGCTGCTCCTGGCCCGAACACCTGACCCACATAGGAGCCGTAATAGACCAGATTAGGGAGTCCGGACTGACCCTAAAGCCCAGTAAGTGCCATATAGGAACGTATAAAAACCTCCCCAAGATAGTAGTATGGGCCCCAGAGTGTGAACAGGCCTTCCAACAGCTCAAGACGGCGCTCATTAAATCACCTGTACTT
>OW240912.1:114161330-114186576 GCA_933207985.1 Pelobates cultripes
CCGAAGAAATATTTCTTATTAGACTTCCCTTTGGGATTCATTAAGTTAGCAACTGTTGATGGACATGTACTGACATTCTGGCAAATGTTATTTTTATCTCAAAGCAGCTTAAAATAGTGTATTCCCTATGTGATTATGCACTACAGTGGCTGTAAATCCAAAAGACTATATAAAATTTATCAGTATCAGATTTAACGAACCATTTATTTTTTTGCAAGTTTGAGATTTAAACTAATTTAGCCATTTTGACTACGTGGGCATCTGGCTTGCAAATCGAGTAACATGTTTGAGGACATGCAAACCTATAGAATAAAGAGAAACAAAGTTAATTGAAACAATGGAAAAATTGTGATGGTATTTAGAAAGTAAAGTTTCTTTATTTATTTTTTTACTATGGTATTAGAAATATCACTTTACTAAACAAAGACGTATGTGTGTTTAACATGTATGGTTACAAATATCAAGCATGAGATCTTGAACCTATTCTTTACTTAAAAGTCCCAGTTTAAAATTGTATTTCTTTATACCTTTTCCATATTTTTTTATAAATGGACATCTAGGATTATACTCATATAGAAATAGTAAAAGGGAGTTTAATTGTTGTTTTATGTTAAATCTGTTTTTTTAACAAATGTTAACAAAGGAAAAGAGGTAATAATAATTATAGCAATAATTAGTAATACTAGATTATAAAATGGTAGCTAAAATTGTATTTTCTTTCCTAGCAAAAATAGCAAATTAATATCATTATACACAATGATAGAGGACATGCTCTTGGATATTTGTCAACTCATTCATAAAGAAACAATTTTTTTATTATTTTTTTAAAGAAAATAACATGTGAACCAAAACAAAAAGCCTTTAATTTCCAACCATTTCTAACCATGCTTAGTGCTGATGTCTGTTTTTGCAGTCAAGAATCCCACATAGGACCATTACTAATTTGCAACCTAAAGTAACAAATACAATTTCAAGTATAAACAATATACATATATTAAATAACAATTATAAAATATAATAGTAAAGAAACATGTTTGATTAAATGGCAACTTGTGATTAGTATGACCATAACTATATTAATTGTGAGTGGGATTTCCCATCAATCACAAACACTGTAATCAGTAACATTGCAATGTTCATGATAATCTTAATGACAACCATGACTGTGTTTACTAGACAGGCAACGATAGTCATTGGAATGTCCAGATGCTCAGCAGAAGTGGTCCAGAGATATATATTTTTTTCAAATATTTTTATTGAGTTTTTCAAATATATACATATAATGTAATAACAATAAACATATCGACAATACACATTCATAATACATAATACAGTTTTAACAACAATGAGTCTAAACAGTTACCAAATATACCATGAAAATAAAAAATAAAAATAAAATAAATTTTCAATTTTAAAATAAATAAAATTAAATTAAAATAATTAAAATTGATGGGAAAATAATGAAAAGAAACTAAACAATAAAATAATTTTGTAAAAAATATGTAAAATCATCCTTAAAAGTTATTTTTTTTATTTATTTTATATATTCTATTTACAAAATGACAGAAAGTCTTTGCAATATTAACAGTATATATTTACATAGTTTGGTTAAATGGGTATCATATTACAAAACAGATAATTTAATTGCAAGTAATCAATTTTACTGGTAGAAACATGTTGTCATGGTAGGTATTTTTAAACCTAAGCAGAAGAAAAGACCCACAATTAGATACTCTACTCCACCCTGTAAACCATGAGACATAATTTCCTGCTAAACTGGAACCGAGGACCTCCAAAAATTTCCTCTATATCCATCTTTTGAGGATTGTAACAGAAACAAAAATAAGTTTTCTGACCTATGGAAACCACAAAAATCGGACTAAAAACTAAGCATGACCTCTACCTTGTTACATTCATAAAAGTCCAATATGTCAGACAAAAACACTGACTACAGATGCAACTGGTGATATGATGCTTTAAGATCGAAACAATTTAAAAAATTACAGCCCACAAGGAATCCAAGCACTTAAATCTAATCATTACTGTATCTTGTGCAAACAAATAGAATACACGCTATTAAAAATCTACTGTAGTTTTTTTTATTTACCTCCCTTTTCATTTCTAGCCTTACTGTTTCTGTAAAAGACACAAACTACTGGGGGGCGGGGCTTGACTGCCATGATAAGCAGTCGCATGTAACACGGGCTCCTCAACCAATAACCAAATAAATCATGCTAAAGTATCGTTCCGGCTGTGCCATCTACTCCTAAATCTATCTGACTGTGTCTGGGACATCCGGGCACCGGTGGGTGCGATTTTGCGACTTACCTACAGTGGAGCTCCAATACTGCAACATCGAGGCCTAGCACGGTCTTGTCTGGGAATATAGGCCTCACTCCACAGAGGACCTACACGGGCTGACTGGTGGCTGAGTTCTGCTCCCCCACACCTCACCCAGACACACTCTACCCCAAGCAGCAGTGTGCTAAGCATACCACCTCAAGATGGCGGCGGCCATGGCATTTCCACTGGCGGGCTCCTCAGATGAGGTTGCCGGCGATGCTCTATTCAGGCTAGACACCCTCTTCCGATGCTTCTGGGAAAAGCTACAACATAGGCTTCCCACGTATGCCCCACAAACCCTTCCAGTATGTTTACCCACGAAGCCAACCCTCCACCCTCGAGCCCAAAAGTTGGTCTTGGGACCCCCAATAGTTCATCCACAGTGTCAGACCATGACATCTCCACTCAAGGAGGGCAGCTAACAAGCCCACTCTGAAGCCGAAGAGCCCTGGGTTTACACAGTGGGCAGAAATGAGGAGAGGCCCGGGTAAGAGGATCCACTGCAACTACCACCATCATACCACCAACCACCATCTAGAGCCATCAGCACTAACTGGGGTGAAGCCCCCACTATGGGGACTAGGCAAGTGGTGAGGTCCAGGGACAGGCAAACTGACACAGAGGCAGGTGCCGACACTGACCACAAATGGATCCCCTGTGGAGTTGGATATGGTGCGGGGGGTGATGTCCCTGACTATCACTTGGCATATACCCTGTTCCAAATTATTATGCAAATTCTATTTAAGTGTCACAAAGATTAAATATTTTGTTTTTCAGTTTAACTCATTGATGGCATTGTGTCTCAGGGCTCTTTTGATTACTGAAAACAATCTCGGACACCTGTGATAATTAGATTGCCAGGAGAGCCCAATTTAAGGAAAAACTATTAAAGAAGGGTGTTCCACATTATTAAGCAGAGCACCATTTTCATGCAATATGGGGAAGAAAAAGGATCTCTCTGCTGCCGAAAAGAGTGAAATAGTTCAATGCCTTGGACGAGGTATGAAAACATTAGATATTTCACAAAAACGTAAGCGTGATCATCGCACTATTAAGAGATTTGTAAAATAGAAAGGTGAACAGCGCTAAAAATCTGAAAATGTACATACGTTTTGTAGAAATACTGGCCAGCAGAGTAACTTAAAAAAAGAGAGAAACAAAAATACAAATAATGGTACAGTATGTATGAACGATATAATTCCAGAAGAACAAAGGTGTTATATTCACACTCACACTTTGAGGAGCTATATCAGCTCGGTGTTAAGAGCCTGGACGGAATAATCCCCGTCTATGGATTTCTTGAGGTTCAAGACCGTTGGTGAATTTATAGGTGTAAATATTCGTTACATGAAAAACAAGAGTAAAATACACCACATGGTATAGTACGTAAATATAAAATATTGTGAAAAAAAAAAGTGGATGATCCTACTTACATATACTAGAGCAACGACCTGCTCTAGTTTGGAGAATTTCAGGTGGAATAATCCCCACCTTGGGATATAGTGGACCCAGGTATAGCAGCAAAGCAGTATTGGATAGGAAGGAGGACAAAAGGAATGACTGGATAGTTTAAAAAATATATATACTTTAATACAATAAGTGAAAAGTGAATAATAAACTATAAAACCAGTCCTGTATAAAAGTCCAAAATTCTTCCTCACTTGACGCGTTTCGCCGAAGCTTTCTCAAAAGTGAGAAACTTTTGAGAAAGCTTCGGCGAAACGCGTCAAGTGAGGAAGAATTTTGGACTTTTATACAGGACTGGTTTTATAGTTTATTATTCACTTTTCACTTATTGTATTAAAGTATATATATTTTTTAAACTATCCAGTCATTTCTTTTGTCCTCCTTCCTATCCAATACTGCTTTGCTGCTATACCTGGGTCCACTATATCCCAAGGTGGGGATTATTCCACCTGAAATTCTCCAAACTAGAGCAGGTCGTTGCTCTAGTATATGTAAGTAGGATCATCCACTTTTTTTCACAATATTTTATATTTACGTACTATACCATGTGGTGTATTTTACTCTTGTTTTTCATGTAACGAATATTTACACCTATAAATTCACCAACGGTCTTGAACCTCAAGAAATCCATAGACGGGGATTATTCCGTCCAGGCTCTTAACACTGAGCTGATATAGCTCCTCAAAGTGTGAGTGTGAATATAACACCTTTGTTCTTGTGGAATTATATCGTTCATACATACTGTACCATTATTTGTATTTTTGTTTCTCTTTTTTTTAAGCTACTCTGCTGGCCAGTATTTCTACAAAACGTATGTACATTTTCTGATTTTTAGCGCTGTTCACCTTTCTATTTTATCTGTCCATTTATCACAAGGTAGAGGAACACCTTGTTGGTGAACTGCAGCTCACCCCTGAGAAGAGAGCGCTTATTATTCTTTTGCATTAAGAGATTTGTGGCTGATTCCGAGCACAGACGGGTTCGTGCAGATAAAGGCACGTTGAGGAAGATTTCTGCCAGATCCATGCATTGGATCAAGAGAGCAGCTGCTAAAATACCATTACATAGCAGCAAACAGATATTTGAAGCTGCTGGTGCCTCTGGAGTCCCACGGACATCAAGGTGTAGAGTCCTCCAGAGTCTTGCAACTGTGCATAAACCTTCTATTCAGCCACCACTAACCAATGCTCACAAGCAGAAACGGCTGCATTGGGCAGAAAAATACATGAAGATTAATTTTCAAACAGTCCTGTTCACTGATGAGTGACGTGCAACCCTAGATGGCCCAGATGGATGGCGTAGTGGATGGTTGGTGGACGGCCACCCTGTTCCAACAAGGCTGCGACGTCAGCAAGGCAGTGGTGGAGTCATGTTTTAGGCCGGAATCATAGGAAGAGAGCTGGTCGGCCCCTTCAGGGTCCCCGAAGGTGTAAAGATGACCTCTGCAAAGTATGTGGAGTTTCTGACTGACCACTTTCTTCCCCGGTACATAAGGAAGAACTATGCTTTCCATAATAAAATCATCTTCATGCATGACAATGCACCATCTCATGCTGCAAAGAATACCTCTGCATCAATGGCTGCAATGGGAATAAAAAGGAGAGAAAGTCATGGTGTGGCCTTCATCTTCCCCTGACCTCAATCCTATTGAGAACCTTTTGAGCATCCTCAAGCAAAAGATCTATGAGGGTGGGATGCAGTTTACATCCAAACAGCAGCTCTGTGAGGCTATTCTAACATCTTGCAAACAAATTCAAGCAGAAACTGTCCAAAAACTCACAAGTTCAATGGATGCAAGAAGCTGCTATCAAATAAGGGGTCCTATGTTAAAATGTAACGTGACCTGTTAAAATGTTTAAAAAGTTAAAATGTTGTTATAAGTTTGATTGAAATAGCTTTTGATTTCAGTAAATATGCTGCAAACACAACAAATGACAATTTTCAGTTCTTTACAACCTATAAAGTGTTTTGAAACTTACTGTGCGTAATAATTTGGAACAGTGCATTGTAAGTTTTTTATGTTTTTAAAAAATACTGTTATCATTAGGAGGTTCATTCAATAAAATTTGAATTGTACTCTTAATAGTTGATAACATGAGAATAATGCTGACTGTTATTTACATAAATTATTTAGGTAAATGCGAAAAATATAATTTGCTTAATAATTTGCTTTAAATAGTGGGGTGGTTCACATCTACATATGTCTGCTTAAGATATGGCTACCTATTACTTACCCAGCTTGTTTTCTCTTAGCATGTCCACATGTACAACCTATGTATTCACACATGGTATACTCATTAATCGATATGCCTACTACGATTAGTATTTAGCCTGTAACTCTCTTTTTATGCAACACCTCATGACTACTCATAACTATGGCTTATTACTTTATTATGTGTTATATGTCATATTGGCAACTTGTCTTTGAACCTGCACTGCAACAAAAAAAAAGAATAATAAAAAAAAGAAATACACAAACTGCTAACCATGAAAAACAGATAAATAATTTAAGAATAATTCAAAGCACAACCTCTACAGTTTGATTACCAAATTGGGAAACCTCGTAAGGAGTACTAGATTAGACAGCAAATTGTGCCAACTTGTAATTCCTAAAATGTAATTAAACTGATTTACTTCACGACATTATAAAAGGGTGATTACCTAACTATGAAAGACGGATTAAGATCCCACAGTGCCCTAGGCAAGTTAGTTTGTGACCCCCATTTATTCTTCATATAGAAAAGTGTTTAATTGAGCCAAGCATATTCATGTATCTGTCTAGACTTGTCTTATGGGTGATCCTGCTCTACTAACTATAACAAATGTAGTCACTTTTAGTTCTCAAAATGAGGAGGTGACAGGAATTGCAAATGTTCCAGTATGTATATAGGGAACATTTGGAGCCAAGGCCTTCTATCTTGATCCTCAGCGGCACACTCACATAATTTATATTTCTGAGTATATACTACCACTTAAGCCTTTTTAAGATATTGCTTATTTTCCTTCTATGATGTAAATAGCTTGAAACTCACATATTCTGACCTTTAAAGCATGCTTTTATAGTATTGTTTATTGTTATTTTTTGCTATTTATATCTTTATAACCTTTTAATAATGACTATTGATAGACAAAAAACATAAGTGACTGTTATATGTCATCAGGATTATTTGTCAGAGTCCTCTATCTTGATTTTTGTTTCCTGAAAGACATGATGATGATTTAAGTAGAAGGTCATAGTAGGAGGGTCTACTATGGTCTCAGAAAAATTCCCCATAGATTTGAACAGGAGAAGGGTTTTGCAATATATTTATAGGATATTCTTCAATGTTTTGCAAATTCCATTGAGACAAATGATTGTCACAAGCAATTTCTGTGCCCCATTTTATGCAGAAAACATACAGTAGATGTTGGTTCCTCAGTGTTTTCTTGCTTTAGGCAATATACCAATCACTGACAAATCTTCAAAGAGAATTGCCAAGATGTTGAGTGATCAATCACCATATCATAATACTGAGTGCAAACACTTAAATGCATTCAGTGTGTGGGTTTATGGATGTGTTTCATTTTTCAGTAGTCTTGATTTACAAAGATTTGCATATGTGTTTTGAGTCAAGATTAAGCTTCCGACAGTTAACTATTCAAATATGAAGAGTGAAGATTTCACGTACAGCAAAGTACAGGGTTCTTTACAATTAGAACATTGAAGATGCAGAATACTCTCTACAGATTTCAGACAACTTCTGAGTGCTTACAAAATTCATGGATATAATAGTTTATATGTCAGTTAAAAGATTGTGTATCCAAGAAGACCTGAGATTTGCATTTTGGAGTCAAGAAACATTTTTATTTTAAATTGTTTAACCCCTTAATGATAAAGTTTCAGAAATAAAAGGGAATCATGATGTAATATTTCCGTCATGTGTCCTTAAGGGGTTAAAATTGGGGGGGGGGGAACACTTCAAATTGTTTTATTTAGATTTTTTTGCCTGCAGTAAGAGAGATTTGTAACTTTGAAGGTCTTCAGTTTTGTCACCCATCATTACTATTATTTACTAAAGGGAGAATTGTCAGGAATTCAAAGTTAATTTAAGGCCAAAGTAGTCAAACTACTAGAAATATTTTTTTCAGATATAGCATATATAAAGTTATATTTTCAGAAAATAAAATATAGAATCATGCACTCTAGCTAAAGCACATCATGAAGATATGTTATATGTGATGGTGTGTTAATGCATAACACAAGCACCAGCTGGTCAAAGAAAGTATAAATGTAAAATACTGCAACATTGTAAATTCTGAATTAAAAGGAATGTCAAATAAAATATATGTTTTTGATTAGTTGCTAGTCAATATAGGCATATATATAGGAAGATACAACCAACATAGGAATGTAAGTTCTGTAGTTTTGCATAAGAACACAGTGATACATTGTAGTTCATAGTGTAGTCAGGGGTAGGCAACCTTCGGCACTCCCCCATAATGCTCTTACACCCATAATGCTTGCAAAACATCATGGGAGATGTAATCCAAAACATCTGGAGTGCCGAAGGTTGCCTATGCATATGTATGAGTTTACATCATCAAGCAAAGATTTCACCCAAGATATTAAACATTGTTTAGTCCCTTAAAATTCAATGCTTTAACAAGTTTATCATTTCCATGGGTAATTTTCATTCCTTCAGCATGTCTACTCTGATTCTCCTACTAATGGCACCACAGTTAATTTCATTCTCCCACCTTCTAACTATATAGCTCTCCTACACCCTGTTTCTCTGTCGTTTAGTTTAGCTTGGTAATGGCTTCAAACATGACAATCCTTGTGTTCTTCCATTTCACTTTCTGTATGTCTACTTCAACCTTTTGTTCTTGTTAACATTAGTACTAATTTGTCTCCTATTTATTGTCATATCCTTTTTGTAAAACTATGACGCAGTGAAGAACAAGTTTGCATTATGCTAATAATAATAAATAATAATGATTGCAAGAAGTATTCTGTTTACACATACTACCTTAAAACTTTATTTATGGCAGTTTAAATACATGTTATTCTGAATTCTATTGTTGTAGAGCTCTATGGTATATTCATTATGATATTTTTGCTTAATTTCTACAGCGCAATCATATTCAGCAACATAGTACTTATGGCTATCAAATACAACAAACCTAGAAAAGAGAAAAAAAACTAAAATATGAACAGGAGTCATTGAGTACCTAGAAAGGACCGTTGTATTAAAATATACATGCTTGGAAGGTACTGTTGAACACTTGATATTAATGAATATTTAAGCTGTAAATTGATAAGTGTGGACTGTCCTTATTCTGACTCTATAACCGTTATCATGTAATTGTCTCCTCTATAACCGTTATCATGTTATTGTCGTGTTTGCAGTTCAGAAGACAATATTCTAATTATAATAAGACCACCGTGTGGAGACAAGAATGTTAAATTGCACACTATCAATAATTCTAGCATAATCAGCTTGTTTCCTGAGGGTATTACAACTACTATGCAAAGCAATGAGACAAACGCTTTAAGGTACAAGTGCTAATGGAACTTGGCTAAGCTGCAATTCTTGAAGTCTAACATTGACCTCCACTGTATTGAACATGAAGAAAAGAGAACACATTTTTCACCAGGCTGTCTGCATTTTTATGAGAGAGTTACAACAGACACATAATTAGCAGGAGTTGAAAGATGAGCAGAGCTGTGGAGAACGGCACGGTGGTTGTATAAAACACAAGCAAACTTTTATGTGTTGGCTGCAAATGAACATAAAGAGCATTGTTTTATTCATAGGAAAGGTTCAGTCAAACATCAGTGATTCAAATCAAGTAGCAAATATATGATTTGTTATTTTTATACGTGCTTACTGAGATGATGAAAAAATGTAACTCCTTCACTTCCAAAAACCATTACAGCTGCTTGCTCTTGTTTTGCATTGTAAAATCATTGATAAATTACACGTTAGCCGCAACACACCTGTGGCAAACCTAGCCACTTGGACAATATACAGAGACTATGGCTTTAAGGGTTGCCTGTATGGTTTTGGTGATGTGTATGTTCCTGGGTGTAATGTACTGTGTTTGTAATATATTGTATTGCCTGCATTGGCTATCTGCCGAAAGCAGATAGCTGTATTTCATTTCGTTTCACGAACGGCACCTTTGCGGGCCGTTCGTGAACCGAATAAACCAACCTGTAACAGCCCACACATTAAGAGACGTGTGGCGCTTGTTAACCGATTGCAACAATGTTGCAATCGGTAATTAGAGGCTCTCCTAGGTGGCCGTCGTTCGACTACCGACCACGCGGTGGTCGGCCATCTTGGATCCTTTGTTCCTCCAGCGTTGTTTGGTCGTCGAGCGCGTGGTATTAAAAACGGCTACTCGGCGGCGCGAACACCGCTGGACTTCCAGGCCGTTCAGGAGTTCAGGGCCGTTCGGTATTTTATTCCCCGTATGCCAATCAGTATTTTGAATGCATGTTTTGATGAATATGTTTTTCGTGCGGCGTTCGGTTGTTTTAGCTGGGATCTGAGCAGTAATCTCACAAATTATGCGCTCAGACACCAGCTATCTACCGAACGTCCATTTGTGCAAATCAACCCAATATTCGAAAAGTTATGCATTTTAATATAAATTGCCGGTGCTGCACGGAGGGATAATCCACTTAACAGTACATTCCAGTGGGAGTATCCCTCTCATGCAGCAGTGCCTGATGGGAGAATTGCTCTGTACATTGAGTTTCCCATGTAGTCCACTCCTGTAATGCCCCTGGGATGTGACTCAGGAAACCCCTTGCATGGGGAATTCTATAAATTGTGGAGCCTGTGAATAAAGCCTCAGTTGACTCTCAGAACTGTGTTTCGTCCGGTTACTGGGAGATTTGGGATATTGCCTTACTTTTCAGCGCTTGACTGTGGATTACCTTCTTAACCAGCGGAGATCGTGGGATTTAATATTGCCGCTCCGCTACAACACCTACAACTTTGTCCTGTGTTTAACAGAAGGACTCAATGATGTTCCCTTGCATGTTTGCAGAGGAAACGTTAAAGAATCTTGAGTAATTCCACTTCCCCCACACCCTGCTGCAAATGTTTTAGGGTTCTAACTTAATGGCACATTCCTACAAACAAATGGGGCGTAAGGGCAACAGAGCACACGACAATGGTATGACAGATAATACAAGCCAACACACAAATAATTTACACAAACACAGGAGTGGTTAGAAGGTCACAGTGTTTATGTATTAGAAAAATGCTGCAGCATATAACTAACATCTTAAAATAGAAACATCTAGTCTGACCAATTTTCTAAATAGGATAGCCTTATGCCTATCCCACGCGTGCTTAAACTCCCTCACTGTGTTAATCTCTACCAGTTCAGTTGGAAGGCTATTCCATGCATCCACTACCTTCTCAGTAAAGTAATACTTCCTGATATTATTTTTAAACCTTTGCCCCTCTAATTTAAGACTATGTCCTCCTGTTGTGGTGTTTTTTCTTCTTTTAAATATAGTCTCCTCCTTTACTTTGTTTATTCCCTTTATGTATTTAAATGTTTCTATCATATCCCCCCTATCTCGTCTTTCCTCCAATACATGTTAAGATCCTTTAACCTTTCCTTGTAAGTTTTATCATGCAATCCATGAACCTGTTTTGTAGCCCTTTTCTGAACTCTCCCCAAATTCTGTAGCTGTGTACTGTACTGTGTACAATACTCCAGATGAGGTCTCACCAGTGGTCTGTACAATGGCATCAGCACTTCCCTTTTTCTACAGCTAATACCTCTCCCTATACAACCAAACATTCTCCTACAGTAATTAATAGCTGTAAACATGATCACGTGATAATTTACCATGGGGATCCTGTGTAGATGGCTCTTACAGTTACTGACACCTGCACATAAGACAGAAAACACAAAAAGAGGAAATTTATGAAAAATCTTCAATTAGGAAGTGTGTGCTTTATGCATAACAATATATAGCTCAGTCCCTTATTGAGATACTGGCCAGCCCTCAGTGGGTACAGAAAATGATTGACAAGGTGTGTTGTAATGACAACACCTGTCATGATGGCCTCATATATTATTTTTTCCAGGCCAACACTCTATGGAGATTACAGGGATTATCTGACAGTTGTAAATAGTACAGATACAGATTTGTGCATTCTGGTGACATGTTTTGAAGCTACATTCCCACACATACAGTGAGATTGGTAATAAATATTAATTTGACAATTTGTAATAATCTTTCACATCTATGGCAAAAAATAATTTCATGCAATTAGATTATTAGTATTTCAGATCCCATAATAAATATTGCACCGTGAAAGGTAAATAAAGTAATTTTAAGTTTAACCCTTTAAGGTCTGAGCCAGTTATACACGTTGTATAACAAAAACTGGAATTTGCGCTATATCTCTGTTCAACCGTAATTCACCTTTTTTATATTAAGTGTACCCACACTTATTATATATCATTTTGTTCACATGAACTATTCATATACGAAACAAAATTCATTATGAATAAAATCTAAAAAAGCGTGAAAAATTTATATTTTTTAAAATAATTTTTTAGTTCTGCGTGGCATTTTAACTGTAAATCTCTATATAATACAGAATGCACACTATAACACTCACTGATATTTAGTATAAACAGGGCCGTCTTTAACACAGGGCAAACGGGGCAGCTGCCCTGGGCCCAGTTACTCCTGGGGGGCCCAAAGCAGCTGCCCTGTGGGCCCACAACAATTTGGTGGGGCCTATCAGGTGGCCCATGCATTTAGGGCCACCCGATGGGTGTCTCTGAACAGGCACCCGGTGGGGTGCCATGGCCCTTTAAGAGCAGACCGGGCCCCTGTAGTATTAGCTGGATGGGAGGAAGTGACAGCCGATCACTTCCTTCCAGCTTCAGAAGAGAGCACCGCGGGAGGAAGGAGGCAGCAGCAGGTAGCAGCATGGGGGGGTGGGGAGAGGCAAGAATGAGCTTCTGCTCATTCCCACTCCCATCAGCCTCAGCCAGCTCTAAGCTGAGTTGAAGGTAAGTGTATCCAGTCCCTGATCCTTTCCTTCTGCGTGAATGGCTGCAGCTAGGATAGTTTTTAGAAAAACCACCCCACTCAATGCCCCTGCCCTGCTTTCCCCCACTTACTGCTTATCTTCTCTGTGCCCCCACTTACTGCTTATCTTCTCTGTGCCCCCACTCTCTGCCCCTGCCCTGCCTTCCCCCACTCACTTCTTCTCTTCTCTGTGCCCCCAATCTCTGGCCCTGCCCTGCCTTCCCCCACTCACTTCTTCTCTTCTCTGTGCCCCCACTCTCTGGCCCTGCCCTGCCTTCCCCACTTCTTATCTTCTCTGTGCCCCCACTCTCTGCCCCTGCCCTGCCTTCCTCTACTCACTCCTTCTCTTCTCTATGCCCCCACTCTCTGCCCCTGCCCTGCCTTCCCCCACTTACTTCTTCTCTTCTCTGTGCCCCCACTCTCTGCCCCTGCCCTGCCTTCCCCCACTTACTTCTTCTCTTCTCTGTGCCCCCACTCTCTGCCCCTGCCCTGCCTTCCCCCACTCACTGCTCCTGCCTTCCTCCCTCACTGCTTTTTTTACCCTGTGCCCCCACTCACTGCCTTTCTACTATGTGCCCCCACTCACTGCTTTTTTTCTGTTTAGATTAGTTTAATTATTGCTGCAGTTGCATTTAAGCACAGGTGATGAGAGGATGATAAACATAATTGGTGTGTATTTTTTTTTTGTATTTTATATTTAAATTCTTTTTTGTTGTTGTGCATTACATATAACAGTACCAGCTTGCCTTGCCACAGCAGCATCAGCATTTACAAGCTTTGTGCCTCCTCCAACTCTCTGCTCCTGCCCTGCTGCAAACATAAAAATTATCACATGTATGTCAGAGTGTGTGTATCTGTGTGTATGTGTGTGTAACTGTGTCGGTGTGTATCTGAGTGTTTATGTGCCAGTGTGCATATCAGAATTTGTGTGCATGTGCCAGTGTGTGTATCTGTGTGTCAAGGTATGTGCATGGGTCAGTATGTTTATATGTGTGTTGATGTGTATGTAACTTTGTTTGTGTATACATCCCAGCAATCAAAAACAACATGCAAACACATCCCTGATAACACAAACATTACAGACAAACACACCCCTGATTTCAAACTCAAAATTATATATAAAACACACCCTTTACCCAAACACCAATACTATACACAAATGTTTAGAAGACAACACTACATTCTATAACAACCCTGAAGGCAAATATTACATACAAACAAAACCCAGTATTAAAATGCCAAAATGATATGCATACACCAACTCACAGTTGCACACCTGCATTTAAAAGTCAACCATACATACAAACACACACCACTGCATTCAAACGCAAACACTACACACAAGTACACCTTTGCATTCCAATTGTAATAGTACATACAAATACACCTCTACATGAACACATATACTCTATACAAAAACAGGCTTACATTCAATTGCACAAACACTGCACACAAATACAACCCTACAAGGATGGGCAAAGTATAGATCCCCAGCTGGCATAGCATTGTGGGAGTTGTATGACAGATGGGGATGTATCTTTTCGCCACTCTTGTGCTAGAGGGGGAGGCCCAAACAACTTTCTTGTACCAGGGCTTCTCTGCATTAGTTCCGCCACTGGGTTGGAGTGTAAGGCATGATTGCATGCTAGGGAGTGGGAGGGCAGCAGGGTCCAGGGGGCCAAAGCAAATGCTTGCCCAGGGTCCAATCACTATTAAAGACGGCCCTGAGTATAAATCTTTAATAAGTATGCAAATAACAAAAAAATATTTGCAGGATTATATGTGGGATACCAGTGATTTAGATAACGATGTGTGACTACACACCATACAGTGCGCATGCGTGGGGATTATGCTTACGGACGAAGTAATATATTTTACATGCATGCGTATTACAAGGTATATGAAATTGTATTGTTACTTTATTATGTATATATGTTATGTATAGTGTTCTGTATTTAGTGAATTATACCAATACCTGAGGTGATGATGTCACTTCCGGGGTTGGTTGCAATGATGGCCATCAGCTGTATGGGGCTTTATAAGCAGACACATGAGGACATAGATATAGGTACCCTTGATAAAAGCAACCAGTAGGTGCCGAAATGTTGTGGTAGTTGGTGACTTGTGTTTCTGCCTTAAGGCTTGTAAGGTTTGGATATATTATTTTTGGTTGCTATTTGCCTTGTGCTGTTACTCTGTTCCTTTTTGTACAAAATATTTTTTTGTTTTTTGTATACTTATTAAAGATTTATAATAAATATCAGTGAGTGTTAAAGTGTGCATTCTGTATGATATAGAAATTATTGTGTTTAAGTAGTTGAGGGAATGCTTACAGGTGATACTCGAAAAAGTAAAATATCGTGCAAAAGTTCATTTATTTCAGTAATGCAACGTAAAAGGGGAAACTAATATATGAGATAGACGCATTACATGCAAAGCAAGATAGTTCAAGCTGTGATTTGTCATAAGTGCAATGATTATGGCTTACAGTTAATGAAAACCCCAAATCCACAATCTCAGTAAATTAGAATATTGTGAAAAGGTACGATATTCTAGGCTCACAGTGTCCCACTCTAATCAGCTAAGTAAGCCATAACACCTGCAGGGGGTTTCTGAGCCTTTAAATGGTCTCTCAGTCTGGTTCAGTAGGAATTACAATCATGGGGAAGACTGCTGACCTGACAGTTGTGCAGAAAACCATCACTGACAACCTCCATAAGGAGGGAAAGCCTCAAAAGGTAATTGCGAAGGAAGTTGGATGTTTCCAAAGTGCTGTATCAAAGCACATTAATAGAAAGTTATGTGGAAGGGAAAAGTGTGGAAGAAAAAGGTTCACAAGCAGCAGGGATGACCGCAGCCTGGAGAGGAATGTCAGAAAAAGGCCATTCAAAAGTGTTGGGGACTTTCACAAGGAGTGGACTGAGGCTGTAGTCAGTGCATCAAGAGCCTCCACACAAAGATGGATCCTGGACATGGGCTTCAGATGTCGTATTCCTCTTGTCAACTGCTCCTGAGCAACAAACAATGTCAGAAGCGTCTTACCTGGACTAAAGAAAAACAGACCTGGTCTGTTGCTCAGTGGTCCAAAGTCCTCTTTTCTGATGAGAGCAACTTTTGCATCTCATTTGGAAACCAAAGACCCAGAGTCTGGAGGAAGAAGGGAGAGGCACACACTACAATATGCTTGAAGTCCAGTGTGAAGTTTCCACAGTCTGTGTTGATTTGGGGATCCATGTCATCTGCTGGTGTTGGTCCACTGTGCTTCATTAAGTCCAGGGTCAACACAACCATCTACCAGGAGATTTTGGAGCACTTCATGCTTCCTTCCGTAGATGAGCTTTATGGGGATGGTGACTTCATTTTCCAGCACCTGCCCACACTGCCAAAAGCACCAAAGCCTGGTTCAATGACCGTGGGAATACTGTGCTTGATTGGCCAGCAAACTCGCCTGACCTGAACCCCATAGAGAATCTATGGGGCATTGCCAAGAGAAAGATGAGAGACATGAGACTGAACAATGCAGAAGAGCTAAAGGCCACTATTGAAGCATCCTGGTCTTCCATAACACCTCAGCAGTGCCACAGTCTGATAGCTTCCATGCCACGCCGCATTGAAGCAGTAATTGCTGCAAAAGGGGCCCAAGTACTGAGTCCATATGCATGTTTATTCTTTTCAGAGGTCCGTTATTGTTCTATGTACACTCCTTGTTTTATTGATTGCATGTAATATTCTAATTTACTGAGATTGTGGATTTGGGGTTTTCATGAGCTGTAAGCCATAATCATCGCACTCATGACATATCACGGCTTGAACTATCTTGCTTTGCATGTAATGCGTCTATCTCATATAATAGTTTCCCTATTTACTTTGCATTACTGAAATAAATTAACTTTTGCACGATATTCTAATTTTTCGAGTATCACCTGTATATGATTTGCATCTAGCTAATAGTGATTGTTTAATTTTGTCTGTCCATGTGGTTTTTGCTTATATATTTTAACTGTGAATGTCATAATACTGTTAGCTTGTACTGCAATAAAATGCACAGGTTTGTATTCAGCAAAGTCTCACGAGTACAACAGTACCTGTGAGAACAGGTTTTATTGTGTTTTGGAAAGTTACAGGGTCAATTATAGCATGTTTCATTTTTCAGTTTATACACATTAAAATTTGCCAGCTTGGTTATGTTGCCTTTGAGACTATATCTTAGCCCAGGAATGAGAATAACCCCCATGATGGCATACCATTTGCAAAAGTAGACAACACAGGGTATTCAATATGGGGTATGTCCAGTCTTTTTGTAGTAGCCACTTAATCACAAACACTGGCCAAAGTTAGCATTTATTTGTTTGTGTGAAAAATGCAAAAAATGATGCTAACTTTGGGCAGTGTTTCGAAAATCTGTACATGGGGGGTACTGTTACACTTGGTAGACTTCGCTGAACACAAATATTAGTGTTTCAAAACAATAAAACATATCACAACAATTATATCATCAGTAAAAGTGCTGTTTGTGTGTGAAAAATGCAAAAAAGTTCACTTTCACTGACAATATCATCACTTTGATATGTTTTACTGTTTTAAAACACCAATATTTGTGTTCAGCAAAGTCTCCCGAGTAAAACAGTGCCCACCATGTAGAGGTTTTAGGGTGCCTTGGAAAGTTACAGGGTTAAATATAGTGCTAGCAAATTAAATTCTCTGGACTTTCGGCCTGGGTTATCAGGCAGATCCCTCAAATTGTAATCAATAAAATTACTTAGTTATGTAAAAATATGACATATATATGCATGTAGAATTTAAATATATATACATATTTTTGTACTTAACGTCTACGTTTATATTTCTGAAATTAATTTCACGCTACGCTAGCGGATTTAGGCGCCAGGGAAAAGACCGATGGAGGGAGAACGCCCCAGCTTCTAAAAAGACTGCTATAGGAGGAGCGATAATCTTTTGGGTATTAGGCTGAAAGGACCCGGGCAGAGCAATATGCGGTTTACTTGTGCAACAAATTACTGGAAAAGTATATCTGACTGGAGCAGCACAATAATGCAGTGAGGAAACCCTGAGAGGAGACCGTGAAACACTTGCGGTAAAGTGTGTGAGACGGCAGACCAGCCTCAATCGGAGCAACATGTGTCAGCAGACGCCAACAGGATACAGAGGTGGTCTGCGTGTTATCCACTGCTTTCATTGGCATAAAATCAAAAGATAGTAGAGGATGTTGAACCCGGTGAAGGGAAGAAAGGAAAACTGTCCGGCAATTAGAATTGAACTCGAGAAGGGGGTCCTTCTACCTTATTGCATCACTCCAAGGACACGTGAGTGGGCTCCAAGCTCCCTAATGAGAATAATAAGCAAATAAGTAAATAAGCAGAATCCTGCTGTCAAATCCCTATTGCTTTTTATTTATTTTTGCACCGTGTCTTCTGCAACATAAATGTATAACTTTTTATGTAAAGAGACAGAAGCAGAGAGATTGAAAGAACCTCTAGCTCTTATAGTATTTACAGCTTATTGATTTAGCCCTGAAAAGGGGGTCTCCCCATTTCTTTTAAAGCTATGAATGTGCATAGACAATTATTAATATCACGTGGTTTCTGAAATTTATATACAAGTAAAGAAATATAGTTGAAATAGAAGGGAACGAAGGACGGCAATTAAAGCAAACCTTATGTATAAATTGCCTGAATATTTTTCTGCATTTTTTGTTGATTACACTGGATGCCTCGTTTAAATTCTTATGCCTGAATTTATGGTTTGTCCGCCAGTAGGGGATTACTATTAGGAGAGAAAAGAAGAAAGACTAAAGATTTATTCAGTATGCATAGAGTTCTAAAGCCATTAAACTTGGAAAACTGGCTGGAGATAACATAGAAACATAAATACAAATTGTACATGTTTTGTTTTTTCTTTTTTCTTTGTTTTTTTCTCTTTGGGTTTCTTCTTCTTTCCAATTAACGTTACAACATGGTGGCCAGAAAAACTCAAGAAACTAAAAATACCAAAAATAAATCTGAGAATAAAAATGAGCCACTAGAGAAACGCTTATCCATTTTTTCACCCCAATCCACGAAAATAGGGGAACAAAATAACCTTCTAGATGAAACATCTAAGAGTGTGGATCAAGAGAGAGCAGAAAAGGCTGCTGTAGCAACTGAACTCCAACAGGTGACGGTAGATCTACTTAACAGCGCTCTAGAAACACAATTTATAAAGATCAAAAATGAAATTCAACGCTTCACAGAAGAGTTTAAAAATGATCTAAATAACATCAATGGAAAAGTGAATGAAAATTCTGAAAAAATGAAAAAAATGGAACTTGGTTCAACACAGATGCAAAATGATATTAATATACTAAAAACCAAGATTGTACAAATGGAACAGAAACATGCAGATTTAGAATAAAGATGATGTCATAATACTCTAAAAGGAAGGAACATACCAGAAGAAACACCTTGGGAAAATTAGAAGAATTTTTAAACAATATTTTCGCTAGCTTGAATGTTAAAAACTAGATATATGGTCCTCTAATAGAACGATTACATAGGATACCCAAACCTAAACATCTGTATGCAAACATCCCCAGAGACGTCTTGATTTGCTGCTCGTCCTTCTGAATCAAATTAGCCATAACAAATTCAATAAGAGAAGGAAAAATTCATGCTCCTTATGAAAAAAATTATAGTTTACTTAGATCTATCGATATACACAAGAGCTAAAAGAAGATCCTATGCAAATTACACAGAAATACTAAGAGCCAACAACATTCAGTATAGATGGGGATTTTACTGCAAGGCTATGGATCTATAAAGATTCAAGAACATATGCAATTGACGCCCCAGAAACGCTGAAAGATTGGCTACAAGAAAGACATCTGAACCCTGAAGCCGATGGCCATTAATCAAGAGATGGAAATGAAAGGAATGAAATGTGAATGGTCATTAAGAGATATGGAATATAACTTTATATATATAAACCAAAAAGAAAATGATGAAGATAAAGGAGGGGCAGAAGAAGAAAGAGGAGGAAGATATAGAGATAAAGAAGAAGGATAGGAGAAAAAAGAAAAGAGAAAAACTTTAAAAAACATTTTTTTCTATCTGGTACAGGAAGAAGCAAAGAGGGAATAGGGGGAAGGAAAGGATGGGTTAGTAAAAGTTTATATATATATAATATGTAGTTGAAGGTTATCGGAAATTGTTTATTGGGTTTTTGTGAGCACGGCATACATAAAGATACATATGAAACATTAGAGGAAGTTGAAGGTGCAAGGAAAAAAGAAAATGGAAGAGAAAAATATATGAATAAAGAGAAAATAAAAGAGCTTAGCTCTAAAAGCAATACAAAACTATGCACAAATACAGAAAGGAATAGTATGTAGGAACACTATGAAGTAAAGGAGTTTAGTACACAATTATTAAGCTAGATAAAGGGAAGGTAAGAAAAGGGAGAGAATGTAAAAAAAATTGTATACATTATGATTAAGAATTATAAATAGAAAATTAAATTTGTGACAAAGAAGTAGTAGCAAGGTAAACCTAAGCGGATGCACTTTTAATAAGGAATACTTCATGTTACCGGATTTTAATTTCCTATATAAAAATATGGTTTTTTTTATATGGAACTACTATCATGATCCTCCTGTCTGCCTTCCATTGTTTTTTTGTACCTTTGGCTCCATAGTCTGATTTTTGGAATTACCACAGGTGATGATATAATAGTGAAATATCTTCCAGGGATACACAACTCCAAGAGATGTATGAACGTTTTCTTGCACGTGGCTACCACCCTCGGATATTGGACAAAGCCAAGAATCAAGCGATTAAACATTTAAGGATGAGAGCAACAGTACAACAGCTAGGACCACGCCACAACCCCATAATAATATTTTTCTATAACCTTTCATACGGGTACATTGAAAATTAGAGATTCCATAAAAAAACATTGGGACATCCTTCAAGCTGATGTGAATCTCCCTTACATATTTCAACAAAAAACGATTATCAGCTATAAAAGGAATAAAAATCTCTGTGACTTATTGGTGAAAAGTGACCCTGTTCAATGCTATAAAAAAATCTCCTGTTGTTAAAAAGAAAGGATGTTATAAATGTTCAGGCTGTGTAACATGTGGCCACATGATCAGTGGTACAACATTCAGCCACCCTCATAGTGGCAAACGTATACCCATATCCCATTATATAACGTGTACCACTGATCATGTTATCTACATGATTACCTGCCCATGTGGCCTTTCCTATATAGGCAAGACGGACTTGACATTACGGGATCGTATACGTGGTCATCGCTCAGGAATCATGACTGCATTTCGAGACAATAAAACAGAAAAACCTGTTGCCAAACATTTTTTGGCAGCACAACACCATTTGCCTACATTAAGATTTATAGCGATTGATCATGTCCCCCCTCTTCCCTGTGGAGGTGACAGATCTAAAGCTTTATTACAGCGGGAAGCAGTTTGGATCTATAAATTGGATAAAATGAGGGATTAAATGAGAATATAGTATATTCTGTTTTTTTATAAGGATACACCTTTGGCCTTATTCTAGCTTGTAAAATATGGCTTTTTCAATCTAGCTCTTCTAATATAGATCTTCTGCTGTTTCTTTGTGGTATGCTAATAATTAGGATATTTATTATTAAGATTGGGTATATGATAGATACGTATAAGGATAATACCACATTTATATGCATACTACACAAGATACAATTATATATGCATGCTGTATTAGATGTAATTATTTGCAGTTGTAGTAGACGTTGCATATACATATGTTTTGTATGTGGGGTTTATTATATTTACTATTTATATGGTTCATAGGTTTGATATGTAGTTACCACTACCTTCCATCCTATCTCACATACGTGTTCACTGGTGTTCACCTCACCTATACACATTCTTCACCTGTATGGAGGGCTTGTCTGGGTGTTATCTATATACATACTTATATACATTACTATATTACTAAATACATGGGTTGTTTATACATTTTATTTTCATTTATATTTTTATTTTTATTTTATGCTCGATTCCTACTTTATGTTCATTTTATTTTTATTTATTTTTTATTTTTTATTTTTTTTATTTATTTTTTATTTTTTTATTATTTCATTATATTATTAATACAGTTGATCGCTGGATCTCTATTTTTCTAATTATATGTATATGTTAATTATATGTATATGCTGATTTTCTTCTTCCAAATTAGATGCATAGTCTGGCTTCCTCCATCTAGACACTTATGTGTCCATTCTTGTAAAAATCCCATTCTCGGGATGCTGTCTTTTCACTTTTTTTCACTTTTGGCACGGCGTCGTCAGGGCCTAGTAACCATGTTTCTCTTCCGCGATACGTCACCACGTGATGACGTCAGCGCGGCGTACAGCACTTCCGGGTTTCCGGTTTCGCGGGTTAATGGGTCCACAATCATTCTCCTCACATGTTTGGTAAGTTATTTGATTAATTAATACATGTATATATTGTCACTATTTTGTGTGAGCCGTGATCTTGAGAAAGACCCTTAGGGGTCGAAACGTCGATTTGTTCACGGATATAATGAAGATTTTTTCACCCTAATAATTTGATTGTCGTTCTTGTTTAAGACCTGTGAGTGCACCCCTGTCTGCATACGTATATTTATAACGCGGGTTGCACCTAGGCAATTTTGCTGGTTTTTCATTCATCTTTTAGTAAGGAGAGTGCCAAGCAGTTGTGGATTTTTGCTATATATATATATATATATACACACATTTTTTAAAAACTATTTAAATTTGAGTTACCTTTAAATTAGGACGTTTCATGTCAATTTTCTATTTTAACAGTTCACGTTTTCTTATTATACAAATTCAATTATTTCACTGGAAATATATAAAAACCTTAGGACAATTTTATTTCACCAAGCACCTAGGCATCTATGATACCTGCATCAGTTAATTTGCACTCTCCTTTTTAAAATATGATTAATATACTACACAAATAATATAATCAGTTGCATTTAGTAAAACTATATCATACCAGTGAAAAATATTCTAAATGTAGCTAAAAGCAAGGCCTCTATTTTATAGTTCTTACAGCATCTAATGGCATTTATTCGCAATTATAGATCAGATTTAGCTGCCTTGGGTCACTGGCAGCATGAATTAAACATAGCAGATACAGTGCTACAGGGCATTTTTATTTAACCCCTCGTGTATAGGAGCAGCTGATGCTATTTTTAGTCTGCAGCAATAGTTTTGAGTTTAAAATATTTCTGGTTACTTCTTGGATTCACTGCTCACAAAAGACTCAAAAAAAAAAAAAAGTATAGATTATACTGCACTGTGAACGGACTGATTTAAGTGTATTTTATCAACAACTTGTGAACTCTATGAAGCCAAGATGCGTCATACAAATTTCTATGCAAATATTTCCCAGCCTGATTTATTTTATTGCAGTTTTCTACTGAGTGAAGCATTTTGCTTTTCTAAAATGCATTGCATCCATCTGTACTTTTGGAGTTCTTCCGGAATTGGACAAGATACATTGTTTAATATGCTTGCGGATCTTGCTGTTTGAAATGTAATTATAATGCAAAATACAGATAAATAAATGTGCTACCTTCCTGTTATGGTTATCACCTGGATGAGAAATTGATTTCTCAGATGAATCAGATTCCTCTTCATGTTGCATACAGAAGCGCTGTAAATCTGTACAGTGTGTCTCAGGAAGAAGTCAAAGGAACACTATAGTGTCAGGACTGCAAGCTTGTATTCCAGACACTATAGTTCAACTGGCGCCATTTAGGTGGCCGACCCCCCTGTCAGCAAGGTAAAAAGTAATTTTACTCGCCTTTTTGGGGCGGGTTTACTTGCGGCTTGCACCGCCTCCAATCAGCCCCCTCAGGTGAAAACATCAAACTTGATGATCTTAACAAATACGATAGAAGTGGTCTCTAAATGTGCACTGTTTATATTAATAAACCTGCATGGACAGGGTGTAAACTCCAGAATAACGACATTAAGCTGTAGTTGTTCTGGTGACTGTAGAGCTCCTTTAAGAAGGGCAAAGAGCATATATCAAAGACAGTTATGAGGATAAAATAGCAGCCGGAAGTATCATTACATACAGATGCTTTGTTTTCTGTATGGTTCATATTGTACCAGTGTCAATGCTTACTATGCTTACTAAATACTATTTATTCTGTTGAAGTCTATGGAAAACTTGCAGTTTTGTAAGCATAGTAAACCCTTACTTTGCTAAGATTATCCAGCTCCATTTTTACACTCTAATTGGAGTCTAAATTTCTAAATTTCCAAAAGTACCAGAACACTCCATACAAGTATAAAACTTTGTCCATCGACACTAAATATTATGAACCTCTATAACATTTTGCATTACAATACACACTACTTAATCTCACTAGTTTTGCTTTAATCCATCCAGAATGACAATATCCTCCAACAGATGGACACATAACTGAGAAGGAAAACTGGATGTGTATATTATAGTATTTTTTAGGTGTCCATGAATAGCGCTGTATACATAAAATGATTACTTTGTCAACGTTCACATGTCCTCTGTACATCTCATATTTTACATTAAATGTTTTACCAGGAATGTAGCAGTTATATTATGGGGTTATACCAAAATGTCTAATTTTAAGATGTCCGTTTCAAGAATGCAGAAGTTAGAAAAGAATATTTCAGTGAAAAACTAAAAATAACGAATGAAGATGCCTTTATTTAATGGCCAGTCTAGAAATACAAAGAAATAGACAGCATCTAAAAGCAAGGGCGCCAGTCTATTAGTAGTGATGAGACAGATACATTATCAGATAAATTATCAGATGTTTTTAGTCTATTGCCTTCACTAAATGGCTCTTTCAAAGCAGTTGAATATTTATCGCACACAATTTATTTTTCTTATAGAAACGTATGGCACCAGTGCTAAAATTAACACTTCTTTTATGGGTGACAAGGATTCATACACACACAAAATAAAAAAATACATTTACAACATTCTCTTCTATGGACTTAAAAGAACATTTTAAACTATCATAAAAATATTTCCAGAATAATCTGAATACATTGTACTGCACAAGTACCTATGTAAAAAAAAAATTATATTTTATTATTTTGAAATGGAAAATGTAAAACATTTGTGAAAAAAAAGTATCATTTTACGAAGGTGCATGTTAGAAAAGGTGCGAACTAATCAAACTTCACCTATACGAAAAGAGCGCTTATCTGTGTCCTATGATCTTCCCAAATCTAGTACCACAGGAAGAGAACTTTGAGGCATTTTGTGAGACTATGTGAGTGTGTGTAGTGCACACACAGACAAAAGGGTTTCATATCGCAGGGACGTTTAGTGCA
>OW240912.1:114186676-114198221 GCA_933207985.1 Pelobates cultripes
AGGACAGGTGTCAATCCATATCTGCCAAGTGACCCTATGTAGGAGGAACAGTCCCTATTCTGCTCTGTGTCAATGTGTATCAGGGATCCCTAGGACAGGTGTCAATCCATATCTGCCAAGTGACCCTATGTAAAAAAGGCCTGATGAGATGAGCTGCCTTGGGCTAAAAATGGTCCACAAGCTGCTGTATTTTAGCTCTGAATGCCGGTTGACTTGCGTGACTTATCCGCCACCAACTAGGGTTCAAGCCGCCAGTGTGTACTTTATAAATGGCTTTATAAAGCAGTGTGTACTTTATAAATGGCTCCACCTGCCACCCGTACAACAACACAGTCTCCAGTTAGGAGGACCAACCAAGCATCTTCTTCCATCTGCCTGTTACAGAAATTACTGCCGTGTACACGACCACTGATAGGAGACGCGGAAGGTATTAAACTGATAAAAATAGTACTAAAGCACACCACTCCCTCTGCAATTGTCACATTAGCTTGACCGCGCAGTGCCCCCAAATTTGCAGTAAGAAGGGACCGGCCAAGCGCCTCTTCTTCCATCTCCCTGTTACAAAATCAAAACCCGTGTACCGTCCACTGATAGGAGGCGGAAGGTATTAAACTGATAAAAATAGTACTAAACACACCACTCCTATCTGGTGTCACATTAGCTTGACCGCGCAGTGCACCAAATTTGCAGTAAGAGGACCGACCAAGCCTCTTCTTCCATCTCCCTGTTACAAAAATCAATGCCGTGTACACGTCCACTGATAGGAGACGCGGAAGGTATTAAACTGATCAGAACAATACTAAACACACCACTCCTTTTTTTTTTGGTGAGGCTTTACAGGACAGAGTGCTTCTCCACGGGACATGTTAACTCACGGGCAGCTGGCTCATCAAGGAACCACAGCAGCTTTCCATGTACAGGTAAGACACGTGCAGCCGGTAAGGGTTCAGGCTTTTCTTCCTGGAGGATACGCTGCAAGCCTGTTGAACGAGGTGACCTTGCTCGGGTCCCAGGTGTACGGTTCCTAAAATGGCTGCCATATACACGTCCACTGATAGGAGACGTGGAAGGTATTTAACTGATCAGAACAATACTAAACACACCACAAATAAGGTTTCTCTCCTGTATGGCTCCTCAAATGATGCTTAAGATTAGAAGCGGCTGAAAAGCATTTCTCACACTCCGAACAAAAATATATTTCATCATTTCAACATTCTTTCCACTTTGAACGAAATGACGTTTGGGAAGAGATTAACATAATTAAACACAGGCAGTAAAAATACAGTTTTTAGCCATACCCTGTAACTTTAAAACTACACATCCCATCTTCATAATTACATATTTGGAATCAGCACACTTAAAACATAAACATAACCAAAAATCAGCCAAATCCATCCAGGGGTTAAAAAGTTAGCTGGAGGTCCCTTTATGACCGACCGCAAGCACATTTTCCTGCCCAAAACAGTTCCATAGATTTGGGCTGTGAGGTCGGTCTATTTCAGGCTGAAAAAACGACTAAGTCCCATCGCTGAATGGGACTTAGTCTCTGCAGCTGAAATAATTTCCCATTTACTGAACCAAGTGGGAAATAGCCAGGCAGGCACAAAGGGTTTGCACCAGGTCTGGGGACACAGGGGACACCGTCTTAAAGGGGCCGTGTCCCCAACAAGTCTGGGGACACGGCCTTAAAGGGGCAGTGTCCCAATCTTCCTGATGTCCCAAAAAAGGTGTTTAAAGGGCCAGCACCAGTCACATAAAGATTCCATAAGCCCCAATATGCCCACCGACAGTCTTAAAGGGCCATACACACCAAATAAAAGTGCATACATTTTCACAATCTCCCAGGGGCCATAGTCATGCGGGAGGAGGCTGGCAAATAGGCTTCTCCACAACCCAGGGAAGCAGGGCAATTTGCCATTTAAAGGGCCCGTTACAAATAGCAGTTTGTAACAAGGTGTCAATCCATATCTGCCAAGTGACCCGATGTAGGGGGACCAGTCCCTATTCTGCTCTGTGTCAGTGTGTATCAGGGAACCTTAGGACAGGTGTCAATCCATATCTGCCAAGTGACCCGATGTATGGGGAACAGTCCCTATTCTGCTCTGTGTCAGTGTGTATCAGGGATCCTTAGGACAGATGTCAATCCATATCTGCCAAGTGACCCTATGTAGGGGGACCAGTCTCTATTCTGCTCTGTGTCCGTGTGCATCAGGGGCTCTGAGGGCAGGTGTCAATCCATATGTCAAGGTGTCAATATGTCATATGCCAGGTGTCAATCCATATTGATTGTGATTTAGGAATGTTAGGTGATTTCTGCCCTTTATGGATTAAAACCAGACTCTGTATCAACTGTGTAATTTTCCATGGGAGTTTTGCCATGGATCCCCCTCCGGCATGCCACAGTCCAGGTGTTAGTCCCCTTGAAACAACTTTTCCATCCCTATTGTGGCCAGAAAGAGTCCCTGTGTGTTTTAAAATTCGCCTCCCCATTGAAGTCAATGGCGTTTCGGGCGGTTCGCCGGTTCGCGAACACTTGCGGAAGTTCGCGTTCGCCGTTCGCGAACCGAAAATTTCGGGTTCGCGACATCACTACTTAACACAATATCGCTATATGGTGGCACTGAATTGCTATATTTGTTTGCTAAAATAGTGATTTTTCGTAGACTTATAAAATGTAAAAATTTATTTTTATGTGTGCGCTGTTCCTTAATCTGTATTATACAAAAATATAAAATGGGGCTAGATAAACATGTATTATGGTAGCTGAGAGCAATGCTACTCCAGACTTAGTATAGACATTGTTATCTGTGTGTGATGGCAGTTTTGTAGCTTGTGGGATAAATATCCATTCTGAGAAGCATTTAAAAGAGACCTTGTACTTGTAATGCTGGATAAAATCTCCAAACTTTAAAATGTAAAAATCATTTTGTATATATCATTAAACTGCATTGTTTGTCTAGCCTTATTTTATAAGGGTCAATAAAAATGTTCTCACTGAATTTTATTGGGTTATTAATCTTAAAGCAAGAGAATAACTAAAACAGTTTTTCAAGAGTAGAACCCAAATGTTGAAAACACCTCAGATATAAACTCTCAAAAACACATGAGGTTACCCACATAAAGAGTTAAAAACTCAGTATAAATGGTAACATTACAAGTACTTAAATCGTTATTAGGTAAATTGTGTTAGATGAATAACCACACAAAACGTGAAACAAACAAATAGTGATAAGAAAAAAAGTGTAAGTGCCAACAGAGAAAGTGTTAAAAAAGGAGAAATGTATGAAGCCTGCCAGATCTGTCCCATGTATAACTAACTTGGATCCATCCAGGTATAAGGCAAACGCTCCAGTAGCTATTTGAGATAACAATTTTATAAATTGAGAACATTTGAGATAGATATAAAAGTGTAGCCAGTGGAGCAATTCTGCAACAAAAGAAAACAAGTCAGTGTGTTCACATGATAATCAGATATGCAGCATAAGGGTATAGCTTCAATGGGTATAAGAAAGGGAGACAGGTGTCAGTATTGAGAAAGAATGGGGCTATTTGAAATAAATTACTCAGTATTACTCGGGATCTTATATCATACTATACTGTACTTTACACTATAACATTATGATGTTGTCCTAATAAAGCTTTTTGAGCTTCCTCTCTGTATTTAATGTAAAGCATGCACATCCATGGATGGTTCTAAGCCTTAAGGGGTTAACATGGTCTTATAAGACAGGCTGTTTCAGTGCCTGCCGTTCCAACTCCCTCCCCTGTGGGCTTTCTCCACCCACCCTGATGTCGCAGCATTAGATTGGGTGCAATACATCACTGTTCTTCAGCTATCTCTGGATTTATACCATTTAAATGTCTGGCGGGCTCTCACAGTCAAAATGCTCTTGATAAAGGTGCAATATTGCGCATCGAGCAAGATGCTGCCGTTAGGCTATCTGTTTTTAGAGGGTCTTCTATGTAGCCAGCTTTTTTGTATCTTAGAGCTGCCTTGAAGCAGCTAGCTATTTGTAGGTTAAGCATAGGGAGTCTGTGCTGTTTTGTCTCACTTTATAGTGTTAGACTTAGAGACTGGGGCCGACTGGGAACTTTGATATCCCTTCAGTTTGTGGGGATATTTATGGGGTGATAAATATTAAAATAATATTTTCATAAAAATTATCAAAAATTAATTGAATAATTTTTATTATATCACAAATTTATATAATGGCTCTGTTCCCTGAAAGTAATAATATAATAAAGCTGAGAATTTCCCACTATATTTAATTCTCTTAGATCCTAGAGAACATTCATTATAAGGATTTTTACTTCACACAATAATCACAATTCTTTATAAAAATATAATTTATTGTGACAATAATAATAAAATAATAATAATATGTAACATGCGTGATAATAATCAGTGAATATTTAGTATAGCATAGGTATACAACAGAATGGCAATGTTTAAACAAATTCAGCGTCTACAGCATCAACTGTCAAGAACTTAGCAAGATTTATGACAGCTTAGCAACCAACTTTACACAGAACACAGAATTCCACAGAATACAACAGTGCAGCGAGAAGCCATAAAAACTTCGGCTGACCGTTAGAGCACATTGATTAACTCTTCCAATGATGGCTGCAATCCTCATAGGCAATATAGTATCCTATTCTATTGCAATTTTTAAATAAACAATGTTCATCTCAGATCAACCATTCCTGGAACCATCCAATAAGAAAAATCTACCTGATTTTACATTTAGCCAAATTTTAATTTCCTTATATAAGATGCACTATCTCATTCCAGAGCAAATCAATACATCTGGATATATGTGGCATGCTAATCTATTGGTAAATATTACCATTAATATATCACTATCGTTTACTCCACTTGCAGTAATGGAATTTTGACAGCCATATATTCTTTAGTTAACTAAAATTGTTGGTTAGAAGCAGGGCCGCCATCAGGGGGTGACAACCATAACGGTTGTCACGGGCCCGGCGGCCCTGGGGGGCCCGGCCGACCGGGCCCCACATGTGGGGTCCATCGGGTGGCCCACACACTTAGGGCCACCCGATGGGCCCTATATCTTCAGTGGCCCGGTCAGCGCTGTGGCCTCGACCGGGCCCATTTAAAAAAAAAAAAAAAAAGCCGCAAGTGCTGCTGGGAGGAAGTGGTCTCTTCCTCCCAGCACACTCCGCGCGGGAGGAGCGCGCGCGCCGGTGAAGACGGAGAGCCAGGCAGTGAAGAGGGAGCCGCGCCGATTCCCATCATCCCCAGCCACCCTCCTGCAAAGAAAAGGTAAGAGACAGGAGGGTGGCTGGAAAATGAGCTGTGTGTGTCTGTATGCATGTCTGTCTATCTGCATGTATGTCTGTCTCTGTCTGTCTGTCTGTCTGTATGTTTATGTATGTATGTCTGTGAGTGTCTGTGTTTGTCTGACTGTATGCATGTATGCATGTCTGTCTGTTTGTATGCATGTCTGTCTGTCTGCATGTATGTCTATGTCTGTCTGCATGTATGTCTGTCTGTAGGCATGCATGTATGTCTATGTATGTCTGTCTGTGTGTGTATGTATGTATGCATGTATGTCTGTCTGCATGTATGTCTATGTCTGTCTGTCTGTCTGTCTGCATGTATGTCTGTCTGTAGGCATGCATGTATGTCTATGTATGTCTGTCTGTGTGTGTATGTATTCATGTATGTCTGTCTGCATGTATGTCTATGTCTGTCTGTCTGTCTGTCTGCATGTATGTCTGTCTGTAGGCATGCATGTATGTCTATGTATGTCTGTCTGTGTGTGTATGTATGTATGCATGTCTGTCTGTCTGCATGTATGTCTATGTCTGTCTGTCTGTCTGTCTGCATGTATGTCTGTCTGTAGGCATGCATGTATGTCTATGTATGTCTGTCTGTGTCTGTATGTGTATGCATGTATGTCTGTCTGTCTGTATGTCTGTCTATGTATAAATATATATGTCTGTATGTCAGTATGAATGTATGCCTGCATATCATTATGAACGTGTGTATGTGTGTATGGATGTCTGTATGCATGTATGTCTGTCAGTATGTCTGTATATATGCATGTATGTCAGTCTGAATGTATGTATGTATGTCTGTATGCCATTATGAATGTATGTCTGTTTATGTCTGTATGCCATTATGAATGTATGTGTGTATGGATGATGTGTGTATGGATGACAGTGTCTGTATGTCTGTCAGTATGTCTGTGTGTGTGTATGTATGTCTGTCTGTGTCTGTATGTATGTATGTATGTATGTGTATGTCTGTATGTCTGTCGGCATGCATGTATGTCTATGTATGTCTGTCTGTGTATGTATATCTGTCTCTGTATGTATGTCTGTCTGTATGCATGTATGTCTATGTATGTCTGTCTGCATGCATGTCTGTGTGTGTGTCTGTATGTATGTGTATGTCTGTATGTCTGTCGGCATGCATGTCTGTCTGTGTATGTATGTCTGTATGTGTATGTATGTCTGTCTGTGTATGTATGTCTGTCTGTATGTATGTCTAAGTATGTATGTCTGTATGTATGTCTGACTATATGCATGCATGTATGTATGTATGTGTATGTCTGTGTGCATGCATGTATGTCTATGGAAGTATGTATGCATGTATGTCTGTCTGTCTGTATGTCTGTCTATGTATATATATATATGTCTGTATGTCATTATATATGTATGTCTGTATGTCAGTATGAATGTATGCCTGCATATCATTATGAACGTGTGTATGTGTGTATGGATGTCTGTATGCATGTATGTCTGTCAGTATGTCTGTATATATGCATGTATGTCAGTCTGAATGTATGTATGTCTGTATGCCATTATGAATGTATGTCTGTATGCCATTATGAATATATGTGTGTATGGATGACAGTGTCTGTATGTCTGTCAGTATGTCTGTGTGTGTGTATGTATGTATGTCGGTGTCTGTATGTATGTATGTGTCTTTATGTCCTCATGCATGTGTGTCTGTATGTATGTTAGTATGTGTCTGCCTGTCACTATGTATGCCTGTGTGTATGTCTCAGTATGTATGCCTGTATGCGTGTAAGTCTGTTTCAGTATGTGTGTCTTTTAGTATGTATCTCTGTCTTTTTGTATCGGTGTGTGTGTTTGTGTCTGTGTGTGTATTCCTGTGGGTGGTATTTGGAGGCAGACCCAGTGGGCGGTATTTGGAGGCGGGCCCCAGGGGGCCCAGTCCCTGAGCTGAGTTAGGGGCCCCAAAATTTCTGGTGGCGGCCCTGGTTAGAAGTAATAGTAAAATTTTAAGTGTCCAGGAAATGTTTCTTGAGTTGTGTCCAAGAGAGTTTGAGAGTTGAGTGTTAGTCCCAGAGTGTGTCCTGAATCTCTCTCCTGAATCTCTGTCCTCAATTCTCCTTTGTCCTTACTTTTTAAAGGGCCAAACTTTCTGTAAGTCATTAGTTGATCTGACGAATAGAAACTGTAGGTGTGTCTAGTTTATCTAGTATCATCTCGTTTTTGCCATTACATCACCAAAATTTCTTGTCCTGGAAAGGGTTAACTCATTTTGATGATGATTCTTACGTCATTTTGGCTTATCTATAATGACTATATAACTCAAATTTGCTGTCAGCTTAAAAGGATTTCCCTAGTCTTCGTGGTGGCGATTTCGTAATTTAAAATTGACACCTCCTAACCTTAATTTCACCCTATTTCTTACAAAGGGACCTTGTAAGATTTAGAAAGTAAAATGAATTACTACGTGTTATCTATCACTGGTGTCTGACTCTTGTGTGAAGCTGTGTGTAAGATTATTTCTATTCCACTAACATTTATTAAATAATATGATATTTCTTCATGAATATTTATCCATGAATAGTCTATATTATTAACATAATACTGATTATATGTAATTAATACAATAGTAAAATAAGTGTATAGTGGTTAGATGTGTTGTATTCTACCCCCATCCTTGCTGTGTTTACATAACGCATTCCTTAGCACAGGCTGGAGTTACAGAAGGCAAGAAATTATGTGTCTTACTTAGCCTGTAAATCCAAAATAGAGTTAGCTTTGTTCTGAGTGTGATTGGAAATATACACTTTTAATTTCTATCTTAGCACAAAATGTCTGCTGATATAAATATACTGACAAGTGTGGGGAGGATAGTTCTAAATATAGTGTTGTGGTATCTTAATAGGGAGAAAGGCATGCTTTGGTCCTAGTTGGGGTATTACTCTAATATGACACCAACTTAGGTTCTATACTGTCTATATTTATCCCAGATGCTTTCTTTACACTTAAGTAACACTTGGGGGACATTTTTTACCCTCACCTCTCACATGTGTTTACTCTGATTGATAAAGTAGGGGTGGGGTGTCTATTATTGTTCCCAACCTTTTTATTCCCTTTTAATCAGATTATAGAATTCACTATATACGGTTTGAATTTATTTCAAATAGCCCCATTCTTGTCTCAATACTGACACCTGTCTCCCTTTCTCATACCCATTGAAGTTATACCCTTATACTGGATATCTGATTATCACTGACCTCAAATATTCTCAATTTTTAAAATTGTTATCTCAAATAGCTACTGGAGCATTTGCCTTATACCTGGAGCGATCCAAGTTAGTTATATATGGGACAGATCTGGCAGGCTTCATACATTTCTCCTTTTTTGACACTTTCTCTGTTGGCACTTACACTTTTTTCTTATCACTATTTGTTTGCTTCACATTTAATGTGTGGTTATTTGTCTAACATGATTTACCTAATAAAGATTTAAGTAATTTTACCATTTATACCGAGTCATTAATTCTTCATGTTAGTAACCTCATGTGTTTTTGAGCGTTGCTATTCAAGGTGTTTTTAACATTTGGGTTCTACTCTTGAAAAACTGTTTTAGTTATTCTCTTGACTGATTTGTTTGGGTTACACACATATTACATACTTAGTCCCTTTTGACTTCTAGATCAGGCTTGCCCTGTCCCTGTTTTCTTAATATTCCTGTTACCTTAAATCAAGTCTATTACTTATGTACTTGTGAAAAAAAAAAATATAAAGGCTGGATACACTTTGTGCTAGTATTTGTTTTTTAAAAAAATCAATCAATAAAACTAATTAGACACTGTTTAAGACAAAGGAAAACATAATTACTGAGAAACTGTTGCATTTATTTCTGCTGTCAACAGCAGTCACTGTAAGTATCTTCTTTTACAATTCCTAGATGTCTATAGGCACCCTATGTGCATGCACAAGGTGGTATGGAGAAGATCCACTAATGTCATGTAAAAAACACAAGAGTACATCCATGAAGCAGTAAGTGACTCCACTCCTGGAAATCAAGGCATGTTATGAATCAGCTCCATGTAAGGTGTAATGTTAGTGTAATGCATTTGATTGGTATTGCTTTTCACCCAAAAGCACCACAACCACTACATTTTAATCTGTCTCTGCAGTCTCTGCAGTATAAACACTGCTTTTTCTGAGAAAAGGACATGTTTACATTGCTGCGTAATGCTGTAGTGACAGTCACTCCTACACACACTTGAGGGACTTCTTGGGTTCATCCTAGGTTTGGTTAAATTTTTGCAAGACCGACGTTCTCCTTTCCATGGAGATGCAGAGTGATTCCTATGGAGATGCATTCAATGAATGTGTCTCTATAAGGAGTTTCTGATTGGCACAGCATGGCGATTGTGCACTATGGTGAAAAATTGTATTGGCTGAGATTATCAGTAATAAGGATTTCAACCAAGGGAGGAGAGTCACCCTTAGCAAGACTGGTGCACCTTTGGATAGAAAGTGAGTAATAAGCTTCACTTTATTATTTTGGGTGCCCACAAATCTAAATAGCCCATAGATCACTGTAAAATTAGGAATGCATGTCAGTATTCCTAATGCTAGAGTGTTCCTTTGACTTTGCACATGCATTTGGCAAACAATGCTAAGGGTTCCATCCAACCATCTTGCAAACCAGCATGGTACTAGTTAGCTAATTGCTTATTGTGGACATTTAGCTCGTTTAACATGACAAAGAGGAGACTGTCCAATATCCTGCCAAATTATCCAGCCAAATTCGACAGGGATATTTAATTTTTTTTTTTTTTTTAAATAATCCTTCATGTATATGCTTGTAAAAACCTAGATATGGATGTGTGTATGTATGCATATTTTATTTACATAGGCATTGCTGGTATAATTGGCACTTTACAGAAGAAGAGCGATACAGTAGTTATAAAGTTATTATATTAGGAGGCACAATATGTATCAATTACTTAGAATTATGTTTTTGGTTTTTTTCAAAGCCATTCTCTGCCCTACAGAGCTTGCAGCTTGAGTTTTTTTAGTAGTAGACATTCCTAAAAGCATTGAAAGATCAGGCATGGAGGTAAGGATATTTTTAATTTGTAAAATTACTTTCTTTTCCTGATTGCCTACCTCACTACGGAGCTCTCATGTATGTATTGAGGTCAGAGGTATAGGCTCTTGACAAGCGTATCGTGTGAGTGTACTGTAATTGTTGCTCTGTGTATGAATGCTACTTTAACTAGATGAGTTAATCATGTCAGGGGAGCCAAGCAGAGCAAATATTGTGCAAGCATCAATTTGTAATTCTTCCCCTAATTGTGTTCTTTCTCAGTTACATCTGACGACCTCTAAGGTTAAATCCCAATGCACTTTACACCTACCTGAATATTTTAATACAAATAAAGGCTCGTTGAGGTCTATAAAATATGCGACAATTCAGAAATTAGAAACTAATAAAACTATAATAGTTTTTTTTTCTGTAAATAATGTTTTATATGCCAGCTAGACACATGCTTTAAAATGTTTTACTATTGCACACCCAGGTATAATTATGTCTATAAAACATTACTTAAATGGACACTATAGCCAATAATACAACTTTAGCTTAATGAAGCATTTTTTGTGTATAGATCATGCTTCTGAAGTTTCACTGCTAAATTCTCTGCCATTTAGGAGTTAAATATATTTTGTTTTGGTTTATACAGCCCTAGCAACACCTCCCCTAGCTTTGACTGGCACACCTTCATGAAAACAAAATGGTTTCATTTAAAATCAGATGTAACAAAAGTTTGTACCGCCTGCTCTGTAGCTTGTACAGTAATTACATTTGGAGGCTCATGCAGGCTCTAGCAAGCTATTAACAGAGCAACGCATTTCTACATTAAATGGAATTTTGTAAACATTAGATGACTCTTTACAGGAAATGTTTAGGAAGGCTGGTCTGATGCAAAGAGGTGTGACTAGGGCTATATAAACAAAGTGATTTATCTCCAAAATGGCAGAGACTTCTTCAGTGAGACTGCAGGGGCATGACCTATATACCCAAACTGCTTCATTAAGCTAATGTTGTTTTTGTGACTATAGTGTACCTTTAACTCTGTGATGAGATAAGAACATAAAAAAGTATTTAATGTTTTTTGTTTTTATAAATTGTGTCTGCATTCAATAAAAATGGGTTAATGTCATGACATGTTTCCATTATTTTACTAATGAAAATGAGGGCAGATAAATTCTGATTACAATTTATATTTGTTTGCAGT
>OW240912.1:114220600-114236237 GCA_933207985.1 Pelobates cultripes
TGCAATTACCAAATTGCAATGGTTCTCATATTTGGATTTTAGTTTCATTAATAACAATATATCTTAAATATACTTTTGCTTGCAGTAAGCAGTATAGCATACTCAGAGAATCTTAAAGAGTTTCATCCAAAAATTATAAAAAAAAAAAAAATCTTATATCTACTTAAATATAAGGTCATTATTTCAATAATCGTGTTTTATATTCTTTTATACATTCGCTTCATCCTTATTAAAGTGCCTTGTGAATATACTTCTAATTTATTTCTAAGTGCCAATATTAGGCTTAATATATAATACCTAACGTTCCATGGTTACCAAAATAACGGTGATTCTCATATATAAATTTTAACTTCATTAATGAAGATATCTCTCAAATATACTTCTGAGTCGGTGAGAAATATAACATACCCAAATAGCATTAGGAAATTTCAACAGGAAAATCAAAACCTCAACAAAGAAAATCTTTTGACTACTCAAATATACAGTCATTTTTAAATAATCATGAATTATATTCTTTAGTGCATTCATTTCATCATTATTAAAGTGCCATGTGAATATACTTTTAATTTTCTTATAAATGCTAATATTGGACTTAATATATAATACCTAATCATCCCATAAAGAATGAGAAGAAAAAAAAATAAATAATCCATTCCCTATTACTCTAGACTGCTGAACACTATAAGTTATTGTCTTTCAACCAGACAAAGGCTTGCTCTAATGTTGAGAAGGTCTTCCAAATGTCCTTATATTAAATTTGTAGAGCTGATTGTTGGTTCCATTTAAATTTAATATTATATTTCTTTAAGGAAGGAAACACTGGCGAAAATACATTTCTTTGTTGTCTTGTAAGAAATGAGACATCCGTTAATACTTTTATTGCCTTGAATTTTTCTTGTTTAATGTCTGTGTTTCTTGCCTTCTGGTACACCTTGCGTTTAAAGTCCAATTAGACAAAAGCTACAATGACATCTCTCGGGAATTTTTGATCCTGTTTCTTTTGAAAGAGGCGGTGAAACCGAGACAAATTATTATCATATTGTTCAGAGGATAATCCCAAACAGTCAAAGAACTCCTTTAAATAATCCAGGAGTTTTTCATCTGTAATGTCCTCTGGTATATTTCTAAATCTTAAATGTAAGCGTCTAGATCAATCTTCGAGAACATGTAGTTTGTCTTCAATTATGTTGTATTTTTCTGTCAACTTAACCTGTGCATCTTTCAAGTCTTGTAGCTGTTGGTCAACATTTTCCTGTCTATCCTCTATTCTCTGTAATCTCCCCGCCAAAGAGGATAAGTCCATCTTGATAGGGTCGGTTGGGAGTTCCTTTGGTCCACTCTGGAACAATTTGGATTGAATGGTTGGTTTCTTGATGCGTTGGGTGCAATTTACTCTAATCCTACGGCCAGAATAGTGGGCCGGGACTTATGCTCTGGATGGTTTACTATCTCCAATGGAACCCGACAGGGATGTCCCCTCTCACCACTATTATATGTTTTATCAGTTGAACCATTAGCCAATAATATTAGAAACAATAAGGCGATTAAAGGAATGGGGACACAAGAGAATGATGGGAAAATTTGTTGATATGTGGACGACATATTAATTTCTATCACTGAACCGCATATCTCCTTACCCATTTTAATGCAGGAATTTGAAAACTACAGTTTAGTTTCTAACTATAAACTGAACATGAGCAAAACTACTGCTATGGTGCTAAATATTCAAAGTAATATTTTATCTTCTTTGAAAAAAGAATATGATTTTCTTTGGACTAATAAGGAACTTTCCTATTTAGGTCTGATAATTACAACAGATCCATCACGCACTATGGAGACCAATTTTCAAAATTTATTTTTTTAATCAACAGCAAGTGTAACTGACAATATGGAAATTATCACAGTTTTATAAAACTTTTTTATATATAGTGGATATTACAATCCAGAAGGCAGTAATGCAATAATTAAAAATAATGTCTGTCTGTTGCATCTGTGGCATGAATGTTTTCATTAAGCCATAATGCAATTTTCTTTGCATTCTTGGAATTTGACTTCGAAATCTATTAGTAATATAATAACAAGTGTTGCTTTAATTGCTTTGTCTTATCACTTTTCTCTTGACAACATCTTGCATTAATCTTTTTTTCTGTGCATGCAAACTTATGCAGCTAAAGAGAGAACATGGCTGTCCCCTGCCAACAACCAACTGTCCTGGAACTAATGGACCATGTTGTGCTGGTCTATTAGGCATAATAGGGAGTTTACTAAATATGTATATATGTTCTCTTATGATATTAATTAAGATCCACAGTTTCAACATTGTATGCTAATTGTAGATTATGCTAGCTTTAGTGTACCTATAATCTTAATTTTATTAATGACAGGAGGCGAGTATTTGCTTTAGTCTCTCTTTACTAGAACTCCACAGCAGCACAGAAAAACAACCAATCAGAAAAAAGTTAGGTACTATAAAACCCCCTTCCCATTGCATCATTTCCTCTTTCAAGCTGCGACAAAACAGAACAAAGGCAGAAAAATAATGGGAAGCAACGAAGTCCAGATACGATGAATACAGCAATGTCCAACGTCTGAGAAGAACTGTCAACCGGATAGTGTTGATGGACTGAAAATAAGTCAATGCCCACCATCAACGAAGAAGTGCCACGCCAGATAGTGTTGAAGGACTGGAAACTGAAATGAGAGAAAAACAGAATCGAACAGGTTGATTATCCAATGAAATGTATTTTGAATAAACTTGTAGATAACCAATGTAGCAAACAAAATTACCTAATATGTAGATATCCCAACCTTACTTATAAAAAACAGACATAAGGACAGGTGACAGGTAGCAGAAACAACAAGCAGAGTTGTATACGTACCTGATAAATCCAAACTATAAAAATAAACAAGGGAGGGATAAGAATGGGTGGGAAATACTCGCCTCCTGTCATTAATAAAATTAAGATTATAGGTACACTAAAGCTAGCATAATCTACAATTTTATAACATGACAGGAGGCTTCGTATTTGCTGTTTTAACGCTCAGCCAACAAATCCAACGCTGCATGTTTTGCTGGTACCCATTCCGAGAATATTAGAGCAATCCTAAATGGACCTTCCAACTGCGAGAAGTGACCTCCATTGATAGATCCATTGTACGTGGGGTTACAACCTGTTCCCTAGCAGTCGGTCCATGGGCTGCCAAGTTGACCTATTAGCCATATTCCTGTAGGTGTAAAGTGCCGAGGAGTCGCGAGAAGAGACTTCCACCGTATCTCGACTCTTGATGTGGGAGGTGATTCCTCCGATCGTGTCAGGTTCACCAGGCGATGTGGCCTTGCAGACAAACTCCAACCTCAGGCCTGCGCCTAAGTCCACCGTCCACCGAATAGAGCCGAATAGTGTCTATTCGTTCCTATATGACCTACCTGGTGAATTGTCTCCTCCGAAATAAAGTTATATACAGATAACAGTGTGAACAATACTAGCCGTATCCTAAGAGACTACAGTCTACCAAGTGGACTGCGTAATCCACGGCTGCGGTCTAGAAAAGACATCCAAAGGGCGTCCAATCAAGGTCTCAAACTGAACTCGTGTTGTAAACGGTGGTCAACTATTCTGAGAATTGTGGATCCTGGAAAGCTCAAAAGGATGGGACCGGAAACTGGGGTTGAGATTTCCATCCAAATACATCATCCTCTAAGAGTGCTAAGATGTCCGGATCCAATAGAGTTTAGGACCCGTATAACACAGAAGAGCCCTTGCGTGTTGCAGTGAGAGTTTGAGATACTCTGATTACCATTTGTACAATCCTGTTCCATGCCCGACCTGTCAATATTCTTGTAGGGGTTCCTGGCCTGCACGCCACCTACAAGATAGGGAATAATCTAGTGAGACCCCTAGGTTCCTGTCTCATAGACTGTCCAAGCATGTAGCTCCCAGTGTATGTTTCCTTGATGGTAGTTGAATAGGAAGGCTAGGGAGAACCCAAACCAAGATGGTTCCCGTGATGGATATAGAATCCGAACACTGTTCTCAAGGTGTGTTCAGAGTTGTAGGAGTAGTTCTGCCAACTTTATCTCAAGATTGTAAGGACCAGGGAGCCAAGTCCTGAGGATTTCGGTTTCTCCATGCGATCCATGCATACGGTGCACCTGAAGACAGTTTATGTGAATTTTCCAGTCTTGTTACTCGAGCAAGGCAGTGCCCGTTTGCCCTATGCAGGTCTCAGGGCATCATGTCACCCTGACACGGGAGAATAGTCTGCACAGTTTGTACACAATGAATATCTGAAACAGAGTGCAATGTCTGTTTGATATAGCACAGGTTACACCAAAACCTGTACTCTTGTAAGAACTGAGGCTCCTCCTTAGTCGTACTCTCTTCTGGAATGTGTGTACATAAGTGGGAAACCTCTGAGGGCATTTCTCATGTGGATACAAGATGGATCCAGTCAAACTATGTATACCTTGCCCGATCAGGTAGCCCTCTAGAACGAAATCAGTAGCGTGGTCATCATATTTAAATTGGATGTAGGAGGGACGCCCCTCTATGCGGTCATAGTTGACCTGTACAGGTACAAGCCTGTGTGAGGAACAAATGGACGGCACCATAGTGCGTTGAGTGTATGAGAGAGTTGCACTCTGTAAAATGTGATCGCACTCTGAGTCCGCGCACGGTTGGTGGTATGAGCGGACCGCACCCTTTAGAAGTCAAACTTAGAGTCTACCTCTGAGTCCCGTTCCTTCTATGAGAATGAGTCACTCGGAGCATATCCTCTATATCCAGCTCAGTATCGGGCCGAGGTTGAGGGAGGGCCGCGCCCTCTACTCTTGAAAATAAAAATATCAGTCTCGCACCCACTGTAATCCAAACCAGAGTCCAGTAGAGACTCAGGGTGACCAAACGTGGGGTTACACCCTTATTTAATATAAGCAAAGTATACAACCTCGGGCCGTGTCCGACCTTAAGAGAAAAGGGTGATGAGAAAAATAAGTTTCGGAGCTGAGGATGGTAACTATCAACGGACCGCCCGGATCCCGTGCGTGCGCGCGGGCTCCAGGATGACCGTCGGTAGTCTGAGGAAAGCTGGAGACGTTCTCCGCAATCCACAAGTGCCCGGGAGGTCGGAGGAGGTCAAGTCAGGCCTCCCGACGACCCGAGCGATAGGACAATAGAAGGCACGAAAAACAAAGAAACGACCAATGAAGTAGAAAATGGAAAATACGTACCTCAGAAAGCAGGTCGGATAGCAGACTGGAAAAAAACGAATCAAGTGAATCCAGTTGAAAAGGTCAAGAGCTAAACATGACATAGAAAAACACTACCAATACCTAATATGGCGTCTGAGCACTGTTCCCTGCTTGCGCGAAATTCCCTTTGGAGATGTGTCGTCGTTGGGTATAACCGTAATTGCGTGCCCGGGAATTCTCATAAAACTTTGCCCTTCGGGGCATGAGGTGTAGGGTCTTCACCCTTCCAATCACAGTTAGATGTCCATATCCTGGTGTCCTCTTGGATAATCTGGCAGCAGTGCCTGTCCGGACACCTACCTAGAGGGTACTGAGCTTACTTCAGTGATATTCCCCCAAGTTGTGGTCCAAAGGGGGGTTCGGGCACAGGTAGAGCAGGCCAATCTTATGGGCACAGCCAAAGCAGGCCAATCTTATGGGCACAGCCAAAGCAGGCCAATCTTATGGGCACAGGCTTAGCAGGCCAATCTCATGGGCACAGGCGTAGCAGGCCAATCTCATGGGCACAGACATAGCAGGCCAATCTTATGGGCACAGACATAGCAGGCCAATCTTATGGGCACAGACGTAGCAGGCCAATCTTATGGGCACAGACGTAGCAGGCCAATTTTATGGGCACAGACGTAGCAGGCCAATCTTATGGGCACAGACATAGCAGGCCGATCTTATGGGCACAGACATAGCAGGCCAATCTTATGGGCACAGACGTAGCAGGCCAATCTTATGGGCACAGACGTAGCAGGCCAATCTTATGGGCACAGACATAGCAGGCCAATCTTATGGGCACAGACATAGCAGGCCAATCTTATGTTTCATATTAAATGAGTAATGGGGACCTCTGAGTTTGGCAGAGTCCCCTAAATATCTGTAAATCCTCCAGGCATCCTATGACCTAGTACCCTTAGACACTAAACTTAGACAGCGTACTACTGAGTGAATAAACCGTAACCGGGACTGGCGGTCCCTAAGTGCCCAGCAGGCAACATAGAGGTAAAACCAGTTGTATTGGGTTTGAGCTGGACATGTTCCAGTGAGTGTCCATAAAATCAAGCTCAGCTGAGCAATACCTTCTTTTAAGTGCAAATTGTAATGCACCTGTATGTACAGATCCGTATGAGATATCTTATCTTTATTGTAGGTCATCATCGTACCGCCTGAAGGGTATTGTACTCATGGTCTCTTCAGGAGTAGGGCAAGAACAATTGCCAACGCAATGAATCTTCCCAAGAAGCCTGATAAGATAGAATAGTATCGGCATAGACAGGACTGACATCTACCGTCAGTGAAACTCACAGCAATCCGTGATATCTATAGCACTAAGACTCACAGCAAGCCGTGCCATATACACTGACATAGAACTCACAGAAATCTGTGATTTATGTATACACTGTCCTATAACTCACAGAATCCGTGATATAAGTATATACTGCCCAAGGACTCACAGAAATCCGCGATATATATATATATATATATATATATATATATATACACATACACACACACACACACACACACACACACAGGAACTCACAGTAATCCGAGAAATCTGTGATATTTAGACCTGGAAATTCACAGCAATCTGTGATATATTGATACCGGAGAAACTGACGGAAGCAAAGCACAGAGGGATGGACACAGGTTTCTTCAGGAAGGAAGAGATTCTTTATTGGATCACCGATCGGGACTCAGAGGGACTAATGTCACCAAAAATACAGCAAGTTCTGAGCCCTGAACAATAGTGCAGGCTCCCTATATAGGCACATAACTCCTCCCATATTAAGCTCCACCCGCACATTCTCTTGACCAATCATTACAAATAAGAATTAACTTCCTGCTTGACCGCATGGCTTGTCCAGCACAATGGAGGAGGGGAATACTACATCCTGTATTCTTGCACATGCTCCGTACACTACTGATCGTATCTTGCCTCGTGCAACCAACTGATCGATACGTCAGCATATGCACGTACACATGCCACGTGGTAATCTCGGCCTACTAAATTTATTTTTACCGAGATTCCACCACATTCCCCCCTTTGATGCCTCTTGATATTTTACAATTACTTGAGGCATCACTTAACCTTGGTTTGCATACACCACAAGTTACCTTTGAACCAGACCAGACTTATCCTACGATGTGAATCTTCAACACTCGTCTTCCTGCATTGGTTCTCCCTGATCTAGAGCCTTATATTTATAAATTGCCATTATCTGTGCAGCAGCCTTCCTCTCTGCTATATTTTCTATCAGGCTTTGCACAGACCTAACTACTAAGGGTATAAGACACGGCAGGAGTAGACACAACATTAAAATCAGTAGGACTCCACCTACCACTGCCTTAAGCCCTCCAAACCACTCATACCAGCTACCAAACCAACTACTTGGATTGTACCCTTTCCATACCTGAGTAGGCACATGCGCTAGTTTAACCATATGGCTAGTAAGCTCAGCTATTGCTTGCCCTTCGTCATCTATTTGAAGACAGCAATTGCTCAGGTTAAACTTCCCACATACACCTCCCTCTACTGCCAAAAGATAATCCAAGGCTAATCTATTTTGGTAAACTGCTGTCCTCATCCTGGTATTATGCTTCGCTAGAAGATTGAGCGCTTGTGATGTCTCGTTAGTAATGATCTCAACCACCGCCTGTAACCTTATAATGCGGTTGAGCATATAAATAGGGGTTCTATAACCAAAGGTACCATCCTCTGCCCACGTGGCTGGCCCATAATAATCTATAATACGCTGGGGAGGCCATTCATTATCTTCCCAGGCACCTATCTCTATGGGTCCCCTTTTCTTCCTATGATTCACATCATACACTTTAACACCTAAAGTCTCACCTGTTTCAATAGGCAACAAGAAGAAGGATGGTTTTAACATACCCAACACACATGCCCCTTCCCAGTCCTGTGGTAACTCCGAATAGGCCTTCTTACCACAGATCCAGTACAAATTCGCTGGGGCTCTCCAGTTAGATGTGATGGATAGATCAAACCATACGTCCTTTAAATTGGCATATCTTGCAAACGGGTTAGATGGTTCTGAGACATTTGAAGCCGACCACCAAGTTGTATTCTTTGTATCATCATCATAAGCTTTTTGCCCTAGACAAGTTAATTCTCCTACAGAAGTATTATACATCATTCCTTTCCTCGCTATGCAAACATAACCTATGATGGAGGTCTTCAATCTCCACTCAGATTTACCTCTAACACTCATATGATAGTCGGCTTGTGTAGATATTAATTGGTCAACTGCCTCAGAACCGGACATTACCTCCTTTGCTTCCCAAGGCCATTGGTCTCCCATGTTAGTACCTCCACACACATAGCAGTTGGTAACATTAAGACTACCGGCAATACTCTCGGCTAAATCAATGAACAAGTTTTTAGCATTATGGGGGATCTTATTATCTATGCTCATCTCTTCATAAAAGGAATGGTATACTTGATGAGTTTGGGAGGTTACCGTATCAGTCTCTATCCCTATAAACAATATTGTCCCAGGGTCTAAACCCGTCCCATATATTTGAAACCCAAATAAATTACCATATTTATCTAAGAACTTGTCAGGGTTATTTATAAGTATATGGATTGGATTGCATTCCATAGACTTACAATATGGATTAGTAGGCAACTTAGTCACAATCATGTCCTTGTCTGCTGTCTGTCCCCAAGTCGCCCACCCCACACAAGACCAATATGGGCAGAAGTTATAATCTCTATTTGGGCATCTTGGACTTACATATTTATTTTTACTACTGGGACAAATATATTTATCGTTAGACCCATACGTCCTCTCCCATCTAAGATCCCCACATACATTCCACGGCTTTCTACCACTTGATATTGCTTTACACGCATCAAATAGCAGAGCACCTGAAGAATATACGGATTTTAATACCGTCTTATTAATTAGGGTCCCCTGAGAATCTCCATTTCTGAGAGTCAACCAAATTGTACGGGGTTGATACTCAGGACTGAAGCACTTAGGTTCTCCTACTCCTAAATGACACACACTATATTCTATATTTAAGTATCTACATCTTGATACATCTGGGATATATGGTCTGGGATATATGGTTACCTGTTCTTGTAGTCTTAATGCATACCTCACAGCTAGGAGTGTTGGTACCTCTACCTTCCTGAATATAAAAATACACATAAATAAACATTATTAAAAATACATCTTTCGTCGTCATCCTCAGTCTTCGTCCGTGTGAAGGCACCTCAGCTTCCAGGATGTAAGGACTGCAGGGAATGGAGTTCTGCTCGTCTTCACAGGGGTCCCCTCAAGACTTTCCCTGACTTATACACTCGTTGGTGAGTGGACAGGCTTTATTATGGCCTTCTCACTCACTTACCAAGTCTCTGAAACAATAAAATTTGTAATCTACAAGGTTCCTCGTCACTCCGACTGAGTCGTGCGTTTTAACCGGATCTTGCAGGGATTCTCTGGATTTGCTGTAACTTGCCAGGAATCGGCTGCTGCTGGTTTAACCCTGGAGTGATGTATCCACGGAGCCACTTCGGCTACTTTTATCGCTGTAGGGGTAGACAGAAGAACAACATAAGGACCTCTCCACTTGGGCCCTAACGGCACATTATTCCACTCTTTAATCCACACTTGGTCGCCTGGGTGGTAACTATGAATTGGGGGATAAATATTCACAGGTAATCTATCTTGTACCCATTTCTGTACCTCCTCCATAGTCTTACCCAACTCTACAACCTGCTGCCGGGTAATTCCTTCTCCCAACTGACTCAAATCCCCCCTTAAGTTACCAAGCACGGGAGGTGGTCGCCCGTACATGATTTCAAAAGGAGAGAGGCCCATCCTTCTGGTAGGTGTACTACGGATTCGCAATAGAGCTATGGGCAAGAGAACGTTCCACTTAAGTTGGGTTTCCTGACACATTTTAGCCAACTGATTCTTAATAGTTCTATTCATTCTCTCTACCTTACCAGAACTCTGGGGTCTATATGCCGTATGAAGCCTCCACTTTATACCAAGCATATGAGTCAATTGTTGTAGGCACTGATGAACAAAAGCTGGACCATTGTCCGATCCTATAGAGCAGGGTAGTCCATATCGGGGTATTATTTCTCGTAGCAGGAATCTCACGACTTCTCCTGCTTTCTCTGTACGAGTAGGACATGCTTCTACCCAGCCTGAATAGGTGCACACCACTACCAGCAGGTAGCGATGTCCACCCGATTTAGGCATCACTGTATAGTCAATTTGTAAATCGGACATGGGAAGTCCCCCCATAAACTGGACTCCTGGTGGCTTTACTGGTCCTTGTCTTGCATTATTTTTAGCACACGTTACACATCTACGTACAATGGCCTGAGTCAAGTTGGACAATCTTGGTATGTAGAAATGTTTTCTGAGAGATTCTTCTGTACTGTCTCTCCCAGAATGTGTCCCGTTATGATAGTTTTGGACAATTTCTACCGCTAGTGATGCTGGAATAACTATTCTTCCATCTTCTAACTGATACCATTTGTTCTCCAAATACTTTCCAGGTTCAGTCCTTAACCACTCCTCTTCTTGAGCTGTATAAATTGGAGTCCATTGAGACAGTGGAGTTGGTATAAGAGCAGCTATATGCCCACATATTCCTGTCTTCCTGATTCAGCAGCACGCTTAGCTGCACTATCTGCCATCCGATTCCCTTTGGTTACATCACCATCTCCTCTCAGATGCGCCCGACAATGTATAATACCGACTTCTTTCGGCTCCCACACTGCTTCCAATAGTTGTAGGATCTCAGCTGCGTATTTGATTTCTTTGCCTTCTGAATTCAATAGTCCTCTTTCTTTATACAAAGCTCCGTGGGCATGAGTGGTTAAAAACGCATACTTGGAGTCCGTGTAGATGTTCACTCTTAAACCTTCAGCCAATTGTAACGCTCGTGTCAGTGCTATCAATTCTGCCTTTTGTGCTGATGTTCCTTTTGCCAGTGGCCGAGCTTCTATCACCTTGTCTATCGTTGTTACTGCATATCCTGCATAGCGGATCCCTTCTTTTACATAACTACTGCCGTCGGTGTAATATTGAACATCAGGGTTCTGGATGGGAAAATCACGAAGATCTGGTCTACTTGAAAATACTTCATCCATTACTTCCAAACAATCATGTTGACTTTCAGTAGGTTGTGGCAAAAGGGTAGCTGGATTTAAGGTATTTACAGTCTCTAAATGCACTCTTGGGTTTTCACACAACATTGCTTGATACTTGGTCATTCGGCTGTTACTAAACCAATGATTTCCTTTGTAATCCAACAACGTCTGTACTGCATGTGGAACTCGTACATAAAGTTCTTGACCCAGAGTGAGTTTATCGGCTTCAGCTACTAGCAGGGCGGCTGCAGCTACAGCTCTTAGACAAGGTGGAAGTCCGCTGGCCACTGCATCCAGTTGCTTAGACATGTAGGCAACAGGTCTTTGCCATGATCCCAAGTACTGTGTCAATACTCCCACAGCCATTCTTCTTTGCTCATGTACATACAGGTAGAATGGCCGTGTGTGGTCAGGTAGACCTAATGCTGGGGCACTCATCAAAGCCCTCTTCACATCTTCGAATGCCGTTTGCTGTTCTTGAGTCCATAAGAAGGGGTCGTGCTCTGTACCTTTGATAGCTGCATACAGAGGTTTTGCCAGTATCGCGTAGCTGGGAATCCATATCCTACAGAAGCCTGCTGCCCCCAAGAATTCTCGCACTTGTCTTCTATTCCTGGGTATCGGTATTTGGCACACAGCTTCTTTTCTCTCTGGCCCCATAATTCTTTGACCTTCAGAGATATGGAATCCCAGATATTTGACAGTTGGCAAACACAACTGAGCCTTCCTTCTTGACACCTTGTATCCTGCCTTCCAGAGAATGTGTAGTAGATCGTGCGTTGCTTGCTGACATACTTCCTTTGTAACTGCTGCTATCAACAAGTCATCTACATATTGTAATAATACACACTCTCCTGGGATAGACTAGAAATCTAATAGATCTTGACTTAGAGCTGAACCAAATAGGGTAGGTGAATTTTTAAACCCCTGGGGCAATCTTGTCCAGGTCATTTGGCGTTTCGAGCCCGTTACAGCATTTTCCCATTGGAAAGCGAAGATACATTGGCTTTCTGCGGCAATTCGGAGGCAAAAGAAGGCATCTTTGAGATCTAAGACTGTAAAGTAAGTAGCCCCGCCCGGAATTAAAGCAAGCAGGTTATATGGATTGGGCACGACTGGATGTATACTAACAACCGCATCATTGACTGCTCTCAAGTCCTGCACAGGTCGATACTCATCTGTACCGGGCTTTTGAACAGGCAGCAATGGGGTGTTCCAGGGGGAAGTACAGAATTTTAGGATACCATACCGTATGAACTTATCCAGATAAGATTGGATGTTCTTCTTAGCCTTCTGCGGAATATGATATTGTCTCAGGCTTACTGGATAAACCCCAAGTTTTAGTTCGATTTTAATAGGTGGAATATTGCGGGCCAGTCCTGGTGGGTTGTTCTCTGCCCAAACTCCTGGTATGTTAAATAAGGATTCATCACTCCTCGGGTTTTGGCTAGTCAACACTGTATAAAGTCGCCACTCTTCTTCCTTTGGTGCGGACAATGTCATAATACCTGAGGGTCCATTAAACTTTAAGGATGTTGTTCCATTTGGTAGGAACGTAATCTGCGCTTGTAATTTGGATAGCATATCACGTCCCAGCAATTGGACTGGACACTCAGGCATATAAAGGAATTGATGTTTTACTACGTGGCCTCCCAATGTACAGAGTCGACTTTTAAGAACCGGTTTTTCAGCACTTCTTCCAGTTGCTCCTATTACAGTAATAGTTCTTCCAGATGGAGGAGCAACTTGATTAGTCACCACCGAATGTTCAGCACCAGTGTCGATCATAAACGCACTCCTTTTTCCCCCTATTGATACATCGACCATAGGCTCCGCTCGACCAAGGGGGATGGAGCCGGTCGGTATCAATAGTCCTCCATGACCGTGTCAGCCAATCCCACAAAGTCCCTACCTTCTCTATCGCGGGACCTTTGCGCTGCTGGATAGTACCTATCTTCCCTTACACTTCCTCTGTTCCCATTACTCCCTCTATTACCATTACTCCCTCCGGGGCCTCCTCTACCTCTCGCTCTGCCTCTAAAGTTTCCGTAACCTGCCCTGGGTAAGTCTCTCTCATACTGCTCTCTTTGCGGACACTCGTTCCTCCAATGCCCTTCTTCCTTACAGTACGCGCACTGATTCCTACTCAAAGGCTCCCTATTCCATCTACCATCGCCTCTATCTGGGCCCGTCTATCTACGCCTGCGATCGCTACCGCTAGCATATCTGCCTTTCTACGCATCTTGCGCTCTTCCTCTTTCTTACTTTCTGTTTCCCTATTCATATATACTTTGTTCGCTACCTCCATTAGTTGGGTGATAGACATGCCTGCAAACCCTTCTAATTTCTGTAGCTTGCGCTTAATATCTCCGTAAGCTTGGCTGACAAAGGCGGAGTTTACCATTCGGGAATTATCAGCGTCTTCCGGATTAAAGGGGGTATACAAGCGGTATGCCTCCAATAATCGGTCATAAAAGACACTGGGCGCTTCATCACTTTTCTGAATCACCTCAACTGTCTTCGACATGTTAATAGCTTTCTTCCCTCCGGCTTTCATGCCAGCAATTATAGCATCTCTATAGGCTTTAAGTTGAGCCATATCTGCGCCATTTACATTCCAGTCAGGATCGGTGTTAGGGTAATGTGTTGCGGCCCATGCTGCCGGATTGGCTTGATTTAAAACACGGGCTCTCTCCTCTAGCGCCTTAATGGCCGCTTGGTTAATCCTTGTCCTTTCCTCATTATTGAACAATGTCATTAATAACTGCTGGCAATCAGCCCATGTCGGGTTATGTGTCTGAACTATCGAGGTGAACAGATCGGTCATAGCTTGTGGTTTCTCAGTGTACGAGGAATTGTGGGTCTTCCAATTCAAGAGATCGGTAGTCGTGAACGGGACATATACGAAGACTGGGTCAGCATGTGCCATTTGACCTGCGGCATCGATATAGGCTGACCCAGGATTCAGACGAAGAGGCATCTGATAATGTTTTAATTGTTGGGTACCGGTCAGTTGTCGGGTTAGTATGGGGCTACGTGGAGGGGCGTCAGTTAAAGGTTCCGGTCGAGAGGTAATAGGGCATGAGGATGTGGGAACTTGATTTTGGGGAAAGTTAGTGAATAGTATACTCCGAGCCGAGCTAGAAGAAGCTTGACCGGAAGTTTGAAGTGGCGCCAAATCAGGATATTCAAATCTAATGGGGGTTGGTCCTGGTTCCGGAAGGGGAGTTTTAATACGAGGGGGGGTGGATTCTGTACTGGAGTAGGAAGCGGAAGTGGATGGGGGCAATAGGGAAGGGGTGCAGAGCTTCCTGCATTCGCGTCACTTCCTCTTAAAGGAAAGTAAGGAGGCGGCAAAGGGATCTCGGACTCAGGGGGCGTGTCCAAAATGGGCCTAACACCAGTCCTAGTGGACAAACAAGTCCTGGCCACCATGAAGCGACATTGCTCCTCGTGGCATATCCGAATCCATTTTGGCGAGTCGTTTACGGCCTGCCCCCAACAATCAATGTATGGAAACTGTCCGTAAAGTTCAGGCCTACCTGACACAGCCACGTGTACACGCTGTACCAGGGTTGGATCCAAACTGCCACGCGGCGGCCATGCCGCAACCAAAATAGGCCACTCCCTAGTGCACAAAGTGACCAAACGTACAGAAGACATTTTAACCCCAAAATCACATGTTTTGAATCCCTTTTTAAAATTCTTTACCATACAACCTAAGGGATCCGAAATCGTTGACTCTGACGCGCCCATACTTATCAATGGAGCGTCGTTGACAACGAATACTATGCACGCGTTCTTATTCAACAGTCACACCCGTTTCCTCTGGCAACAGCACCACGTGGTACAGTTACCAAGTGAAACGTAGACAATAACACAATAATCACTCAGGGAATTCCCGTACACACACAGCTGTTACACCAGTCGCTAAATAATCAATATTATGCCCTTTGGCGAAACTATACAGTCACCCACGCTATAATTCTCTATATATGAATTAACCGTCTATAACACACCCCAGTAACATCGTCTTTTACTAGTATCGGTTACAGTACGGTTAGCATAGGTCAAAGCACAATTTAAGGTCACAATACAATTATTAGTGATTACGGTGTTAAACATGCAATAGACGACAATGATTAGTGCTTATATACAGTGTCAGTAAATATACAGGGTTATGGTACCGTGCACTATGATACAGCAACACACTATTAACACTCTCGCTAGACGGCTGAGCTCGCGCTATCTAACAAGAT
>OW240912.1:114236337-114247232 GCA_933207985.1 Pelobates cultripes
CCGTTGCCCCCCCCGGATCCACCACTGGGTGGTAGGTAGAGGGGACCTGCAGTGCCAGGAAAACTGATTGTTTTCCTGGCACTGGAGTGTCCCTTTAACCTATTTGTATCTGATTTAGCATATCACAACATCCACAACACCTCACATTTGTTAAGTATCTTTACAAGAGGCTTATTGGATCTTAAAATTAAAACAGAGATGCTTTGATGGCATCAAGTTGTAGTGATATCCAATAATATATTTCTATGTGGATTTTTGACCCACTAATAACATGTAATACTTTATTTGTGGTTATAAAAACACAAATCAGTGTACTGGTTTTGCCATATTTTGGGAGACTTCTGAGTAATATTTCTTTTTATATCAGTTGCTATTATTGAAGGAATTTGTGATTAAATTGATATATAATAGCTGATCACTTCCAGCAGCTACCATTTACAGTTACGAAACTTTCACCTTTTTTTAGTCTTGTAATACGTTTTTTATACAGTTAAAGGCTGCAGTGGCATCTCCAGGATTCATACTTAGAGTGGGTCACATAAGGGGCCAGGGATGAAAGTAGGGGGGCAGTAATAAAACGTGTGTATACATATATATATATATATATATATATACATATTTATATATATGTATACACACGTTTTATAACTGTGATATATACACACACACACATACATACACAGGGCTCGACAAATTCCAGGTGCCAGGTCGCCATGGCGACTTGACATTTCACCCAGGTGCCTGGCATTTGTCAGCCCTTTGCTAAGCCATGCAGGAAACATTAAAGTCGGCCGCTGCGGGAAGCGTGTGAGGGATCAGTAACCTTCCTGCAGTTCCTCTCTTCTCCCTTGCGCGCTGTTTAGTGACATGATGTCACTCCGGCCCCAGCATCGCTACAGAGACCGCGCAGAGGAGTAGAGAGAAACTGCAGGAAGACTGAGAGGAGACACACTGGATGCCAGGGAAAGATCCACTCAGCTCTCCCAAAGTATTTAAATTAAAATAAAATTAGCAATTTGTGAGTGTGAGAGAAAATGTGTGTGTGTGTGTGTGTGCTGAAAAGGCCTGTGAAGTGTGTGAGTGTGCATCTAGGGGCTGCATTGTGAGTGTATGTATATTGGGGTTGCATTGTGTACTTATCAAGGAGCTGTAGTTATTTTATATATATATATATATATAGAGAGAGAGAGAGAGAGAGAGAGATTTGGTGTGTAATGGGGTGGAGCATGCATGTATGTATGTTGGGGGGGGTGATGGTATGTGGGGAAGAAGTGTGTATGTGAGTGAAGAGATGATGTGTGTGAGGGGTGCACAATGTGTGTATGCAAAGGTGTACTCTGTGTTAGTGGGAGTGTACTGTATGTGGGGGATTCACTGTCTGTGAGGGTGTAGAGCAAGCAAGTCAAACTAGCGGACTGAGGGTCGCATGCGGCCCACAATGGACATCTTTGCAGCCTAGCGGGCCGCAAGTACCTGCTTAGTGTAAAAGCAGATTAGGCACCTGCTCTCCCTACATTGCAGGTGCCTAGTCTGCTAAAATTTATCCGGCCCGGGACTCAGAGTTCGCTGGAGTAGCTCAGTCTGCTCCTCACTGTTACCACTCGCGCGCCATCTGTAGTGATGCCGGGTGCCTAGGGCTGCACTGGCCAACCAGGATACTGGGAAATTTCCCAGTGGGCCGCAGCACCTAGGGGCTGCGCATGTAGGTGACACCGGATGCTGGTCCAGTGGCACACTCTGAGGGGTCCGGCCGCATTCCACGCTGGTGCCATGTGGCCACCTAGCCAGTCCGGCGGCACACTCACTAATGCGGATAGAAGTGAGCTGTCAGCATAGGAGGACTGAAAGAGGGAGCATGTCTATCTATCATGCTCCCTCGCGGTTCCCACAATTTTCAGCACAGCCACATCATACTGTGCTGGGAATTGTGGGAACCGCGAAGGAATCCCAGCACAGGATATTATGCCTATAATATTTACACATATATTAATGTACATTTATATATGTATAATACACAGATAAATGTCATTAATATGTAACATATATAATGAGCAGATATTGGACTGAACCCCCCCACCCCCACACACAGACTGATCTCCACACACACAGACTGATCTCCACACACACAGACTGACCCACACACACACACACCCATACACACACAGACTAACCCATACACCCACAGACTGATCCTCCCCAAACAGACTTATCCTCCCCAAACAGACTGACCCATACACACAGACTGACCCCACACACACAGACTGACCCATACACACATATTGACCCCCACACACACAGACTGAACCCCCACTCACAGACTGACCCATACACAGATACACAGACCCATACACATTCACATACTGACCCTCCCCCTCCACACACACAAACTGAGACTGAACCACACACACTGACTCACACTTAGCAGCTGCTGTCTGGATGTCTCTCCCCTGCGCTGCTCTCTGTAACCCAGGAGGAAGTCCTCCCAGCACAGTACCCCCTCTAGCCGCACGTGGGAAAAGGGTGGAACATAGTTCAACAGTGACAGTGCTGCTGCAGCTTGTGCAGGGAGATGCACTGCTCCTGACTTCAATTTCAATTAGAGGGGATTACAAGAGGGGGCAAAGCATGATGTGGGCAGGGGGCCATGGACCCCCCCCCCCCCCCCCCATTGACGCCACTGAAAGGCTGTACTATAATAAAAAGAAGATGAAGTCTGTAAAATGAAAGAATCAGTAGAAAAATTTAAAATAACTGCGAATAAAAAACTATTTTTAAATTGAAGTCTTAAGGTTTTAATGTGTCCTGTTTAAATTGTACTATACAGAGGGTTTGAGGTGTTTCTTTGTACTTGGCCTTTATAAACACAGTATGTCAGGGTGATGGATATCTAACTGTTGAGAAAGCATCTTCTTGGACACAAAATATGTCCAATATTTTCCCCATGGTTTGTTTACTCTTCTCCCACACCCATTTTCTTTGCTGGTTAAAGTGCTACATATTTTTTTTTAACAATTCCTCTGATATATATTTGACATGCATTGAATTAAAAAAAGCTAATTTATATGCATACGGATTTTGGAATGACTGCAGAATAATCCTCAAAAGATTTTGACATTATTTTCCTTGGACTAATGAAATAAACGAGAGCACACTGTGAGATCCCAGTTGCCCACAATTGGCAGTTTAATCTTTTCATCCTCTTATATTTTAGACTTTTGACTTATGTAACTTTCATTAACAGTGGTATCACTATGGTAATGTAATTCCTAATCAGTTCTTGGTCTGAGAACTCTTGTTTTGGATAAAGTTGTTACATGGGAATGTCCTCTTTAAGGATGGATTTTAGGTAGGAGAAACTATTAATCTTGAACAAACTGTCCGACAGTGTGCTGTGTCTATCCTGGAAGTCATATATTTTGTGATGGATCCAATCTTAGTTTCCTGGATTTATACAACCACAGCAGCTAAAGAAGTCATGCACAGAAACTCATTGCAGAAATGTTTTATTTAAATGTAATAATGCCTTAAGCACAACAAAAACCATAAGTCAGATAGATTTCAAAGCAGATGAGAAAATAGGCAGGGTGGGAAGTCCAAGTGGTGCTTATCGTACGTCAATTTCTGCTTCTGTGCTTCTTCAAACTATTATATATAGTATCTGTGGAGTGAGCATGAGTAATATACCATAGATGGAACAGAACCTTTTCTTGGAAAAGGTGAAGACAGTGTTTTATCCCAAGGACTGTACAAAGCATATAGGTCATTCTTTTATATTAGATAAAAGAGTTTTCACCCGCATTGAAAAAAGGGATGCTTTTAGCAAAAGAAGCAAGCAAGAGGACTTGCTTTAAAAAAGACATTTTGATTATCAGATGCAGCAAATAATATCTTTAAGAATATGAAAAGGAGATGTGTCGTATTAAAAGAAAAGCCATATTTTTCAATGCAGAAATAGAATATAGAAGAACGCAGATCTATGAGAAGTCTTAACGCAAGCATTGTTCGAATCGTGCTTTTATATTTATATATCGGATCTTTCATACATTTGCTTGTGGTAAGTTTGTATTACTTTATGTGTAGAATGAGAATAAAATATACAATTACAAATTATTATGATTTTTATTAATTTTAATCTCAGCCGGGCAAAAATATATAGATTAACAAGAGGAGAAGGAGCAGAGTTAGAGACAGAACCATAGAATCTGAAGATAATTTTTATCTCTGTAAAAATTTGGAAATATATCCATGATTTGACATTTGAACCATGAAAGTCTAACTCAACCCTGTCATAATCAAAACAAATATGAGAAATGCTGAAGTTAGTGTACATTTGGTGTATATACTTTCAGAAATAAGATACATTTTTACGTAATAGGCATCAGGCATGTAACAGACCCATAAACTGTAGAGCGGAAACAAAAGCTGGAATAGAGGCAAAGAGGTGACTGAATAACTGAAGAATGGTATAAAAACAGAATAGGATGATTAACTCAGGAAATAATTACATTACCTAGATAACGCAATTGGAGAACTTGGAAGTCATTATGCAACATGTGGAATGCTTGCATTATTTCAGTTCAATTGTATGCAGAATGTTGCACTGATGATGGTGTGGATGCGACACACCAAGAGCTCATGGTGATGGCCGGAGTAAGCCCCTATAACAATTTCACAATGAATGTACTTCTATTCAATATACAGAAATATACACAGGAAAAGCAAAAGCAAAAAAAAAAAACAAAATGTAATGAAAAGAGGAGTGTACCTAGGTGTGGAAGTCTAAAAGTGAAAATAAAAGTTAACCTTTATTAAAATTAAACTAATACAAGGTTTCTATCGTAATTAGAAAAAGTACAAAGTATAAAAACAAGAGATGTTCTTACAATGCAAAAAGTAAATGCAGAGTTTTATTTTTACTTTAGGACTCCCACACCTAGGTACACTCCTCTTTTCATTTTTTTTTTGCTTTTTCTTTTCCTATGTACTTTTAACTATTTAGGGATTATCCCTCTTTTTTCTCCTATGAGTGCCTCTTTGTTTATCATTGGCTCACCTCTAACTAGAGGTAGGCACACAGGGACTGATCTGAACCAGACAAAAAAAAAAAATATATAGACTAAATTGTCCTAGCATTATCAAACATCTTATAATTAAAGCCAATTTAGATTTCATTTTTTTTTCATAGACAAGTTGGTGGCCACCACACTTGCATGAATCACTAGACATGTGCAATTCGTTTCGGTCCGAATGTGAATTCGGACGAATTTCAGGCAATTCGGACATTCGGGTACTTCCGAATGTCCGAATAGATGAACTGCCGAATTGTCGAATGGTTGAAATCCCGAATTTCCAAAATTACAGAATTTCCGAAGTGTCGAATTGCCGAAGTTGCCGAAGTTCCGAAGTACAGAAGCACAGTTTTGCCTAAGAACTAATATACTTACCGAGTGGAAGAATGAAGAATGTTATACTGTATACAATTTTAAATAAAAAGTATACAAACATAGCCAGGATTCAGCTGTAAGCATTTGCAACACTTACAACAATCAAGTAACATACATTCATATAAAATGTAAGTTACTTAGCTAGTCAATGTAATGACAGGAATGAATAAGTAGATAACTCCCTAATTCCCACGGTATTAGGGAACTATCTACTAAAAGGCTGAAAGACCTAAATTGGTCTTTCAGCCAAATTTACTAATACTAAATAAAGATTACTTAGTATTAGTGTAACCGTGGCTGGTTCCCTTATTTACCACTATAATGTCTTAAAGCATAGAACTTAGTAGGGCTAACCATAAAGATATCTTAGCCATAATTTTTAGATAGTTAGTGTGAGAGATCCTCTATTTAAAATATATAAATAATTGAGAATATAATATAAAATAAGGATTGTCTTGGAAGCAATAGTTTTGTCTTTTAGATATTTATCATATAAAAATATAAATATAGACATATAAAATCCATATAGCAGAGTTTATAAGATTAAATTAAATGCTTGCAAATATCATTAATAGGTTAACATACCCTTCTGAACATGTCATCATGTCAGCCTGTCTGTCATTTTAAGATGGAGCAGCGTCTGTCTCCAAGTCTCTCCTCTGTGTCCTAACATTTTAAAAGTACACCTATTTATACCTTAGGTGTCTTCATTTTAGGGTTACAGTAGTTCATATATGAAAAAGTAACACTTCTTTTACTTTATTCATTTTAGAACCTAAGATTGTTTTCAACGGAAATATAGTACTATATATGGAAACTTTCGGTGTTCTAATTTACACAGTGCCTATATTACAATATATTGCCAGTTTATCCATGTTTTTAGCAGTCATATTGATGTTTTTTCTCCATTTTTTTTTCTTTCTTGTTTGTTTAATTATTGTTGTGTTTTTGTCTGGTTGTCTTGTTGCATTGGAGGATTGCCTTTGGGGTACCTCACATGCAAATGTTAAAACTTTTATATAACAAAAATAAAGAAATATAAAAAAAAAAAAAAAATAGGTTAACATACCCTTCTGAACATGTCATCATGTCAGCCTGTCTGTCATTTTAAGATAGAGCAGCGTCTGTCTCCAAGTCTCTCCTCTGTGTCTTAACATTTTAAAAGTACACCTATTGGTGTCTCCATTTTAGGGTTACCGTAGTTCATATATGAAAAAGTAACACTTCTTTTACTTTATTCATTTTAGGACCTCCCTTAATTTGGCAAACATACAAGGCCATTGCTTAAGGGTGCATACGTCATGGAAATTTTCCTGACTTAGTTAAAGATGGCATCTTAAAGTCTGAACATCCTTATCTACTAAGGTTGCCACAGTATATTATGTACTGAAAGAGTCATAGGATAGCCTTGAAGCTTGTTTATGCATTATTGTTATTGTAATTCGTCTGGGACAAAATGGCACAAACATATTATGCACTGAGGTTATTGCTTAAAGAAACATCTATGAAAAACAATATGTTCCATTTCTAACACCTTGTCAGTTTGCAATATCTCTTAAAGACAAAGTACACAGTTTAAGAAATACAACATTTCATTCTAACACTTGTAATATTTGCATTTGCCCATAACACCCTCTCCATTAAACTGTGGGCATTGTAGAGCATTTCCTCTTTAAATTAGTAAACCAAAGTTCTCCAACAGTCTTTCGTTTTTTTGTGCTTCCAGCATCTTTGATCATTGTTGTAACAGTAAAATATCCGTAGTGTGATCTTTGCCTGTAAAGGTGGTTGATTAAAATGAGCAAAGCTTTGTCTAGGAAAGAATTGAAAAGAACACGAGGTTCCAGAGTAAGATATTCTTGGATAGATCCGGATACGAATTGTAATCCAAAATTAAAAGCTGTAATTTTATTTGTAATCCAGTCTTTAAAGGCCTGTATAAGTTTACATTCCTTAGATACGTTGCTGGAGGTTGTGTTTGTAGAATACCCGGGTATTTGTTGTAGAGTATAGGTTGTAGAGTCCATCTTTCCAAATATTTGGCTAGAATTGGGATAATAATTGAGAATACAATAAAAAATAAGGATTGTCTTGGAAGCAATAGTTTTGTCTTTTAGATATTTATTATATAAAAATATAAATATAGACATATAAAATCCATATTGCAGAGTTTATAAGATTAAATTAAATGCTTGCAAATATCATTAATAGGTTAACATACCCTTCTGAACATGTCATCATGTCAGCCTGTCTGTCATTTTAAGATGGAGCAGCGTCTGTCTCCAAGTCTCTCCTCTGTGTCTTAACATTTTAAAAGTACACCTATTTATACCTTAGGTGTCTTCATTTTAGGGTTACAGTAGTTCATATATGAAAAAATAACACTTCTTTTACTTTAATCATTTTAGAACCTACCTTAATTTGGCAAACATACAAGGCCATTAGTAAAGGGTGCATACGTCATGGAAATTTTCCTGACTTAGTTAAAGATGGCATCTTAAAGTCTGAACATCCTTATCTACTAAGTTTACCACAGTATAGGGTGTACTGAAAGAGTCATAGGATAGCCTTGAAGCTTGTTAATGCATTATTGTTATTGTAATTCGTCTGGGACAAAATGGCGCAAACATATTATGCACTGAGGTTATTGCTTAAAGAAACATCTATGAAAAACAATATGTTCCATTTCTAACACCTTGTCAGTTTGCAATATCTCTTAAAGACAAAGTACACACTTTAGGAAATACAACATTTCATTCTAAAACTTGTAATATTTGCATTTGCCCATAACTCACTATACTGCGAGTAGGGGCATGTTTATTAAACAGTGAGCAGCCTATGCCTATGGCTGCTCACTTTAAAAAAAAAAAAGGTCCCCCCTCCCAAGCCCCCACCCGTGCTGTGCGAGTGGGGGCTTCAAACCTGAAGGGGGAACCTATTGCCCCCCTACAGTAAAATAAGGGGGGGGAACTAATGTCCTCCCCCCTGGCCCCCACCCCTGAGCAGTGGGTGGGGGCCCTAAATACTAATAAGGGGTGGACCTAATGTCCTCCCCCCTTGCCCCCACAACTGTCACAGCACTCTGATTGGTTGGCTTGAAGTGTTGAAGTGCCAAAGTGCCGAAGTTCCGAAGTGCTGAAGTGCCGAAGTGTTGAAGTGCCGAATTGCCGAAGTCCCGAAAATTTTCGCAATGCACATGCCTATGAATCACTCATTGATTCTACTTGCTTTGTACATTAGTAAAGACTTATATTGACAAATGACATGTAGGTTACATTAAAAACCACAGCCTAAATTTGGCTTGAGGTGAGATTGTGAAGGCTTATCCAGCCGTAGATGAAAAGCAGTATCTTCATTATGCATGAAAAAGGAATTTAAAGCTGAATATGGTGAACACGTCTCCAGGAAATGCTCAACCTTGACTAGCATCCTCCATTCCTTTCCTATTAAGGGGTGCCACATCTCCACATTTCCCTTAAATTATTGACCTATGATACAAAATAGCAAAAAAAATTCAATCAATACAAAAGTACAAAAGAAAAAACAATCAAATTAATGAGCTCAGCATTGAAAAAAAGCCAAGAAATTTGCTTTTGGCAATCATAATTGGTATAATCCAAATTAACAATTCACTGCTACCAGGCAAAGATGAATAGATCAGAAAAAACAAGGGAGTTAAATAACATGTTCCACTCGTAAACCTAAATATATTAATATCAGCTGAAGAATGTGGACAAATCATAAAGGAAATATGTACCAGAATTGGCTGAATTGTATGTAAGCATAGCCAGGAACAGGCAAGCTAAGGCAAGACTGGGGATGTGTAGACAAGACCCCAAAAGGTATAGAGCAGCACTAACAAGAATAGGCAGACATAAGACCTAGGTATTCAAAGAGACACCAACAAGTACAGGTGAGTAAAGGCAGTGCTGACAAAGATAAGAGAGATAATAAAATTAAAATAGCCAAGTAAATGAAAAAACACTAAATGCAGAGATGTTATTGAGGCAACAAACAATAAGAGTGTTTCACCAACAGAGATATCTCGTTTAGTACTAGTGCATTTATTTTAATTTCTGTTAGATTATATTAGATTGCACATGTGTAAAAATATATATGTAGACTGCCCAGTTATCACCCACATTCACAGTTGAAAACCATGAGTTCTTTTTTTTTTTTAATGAAGCAAAGATTTTATATTTGGAAAAAAAATGAAAATAAACATAAATACGTTATACCTCTCTAAAAACAAAACAAAAAAAAGTTTTTTCTTGATACCATACCCATATTTCTTGTGCAAATGTATTTTCCAATGGTGGCCATGTATCTTCCTAAATGTGTCAGAAATAAAGAATTCAGTCATCCTAGTAACTGGAAGATATAGCAAGTTCCCATTATGTAACACAATCTAATATTACTTAGAATATGTTCAATGTCATGAGTGGATGGCCAATGTTAAGGGATATATTTTAAAAAATAATACACGTCCCTTATTCAGGCCAGTAACATTGCTAAGCTATAAAACAGTCAATTCTCTCTTTAGAACTACACGTGTAGTACAAGATCTGTAACCAAACATTTAAGCTCGGAAAGGATAAATGTAAAGAGGAGACTACATTATTTATTCATTAAATATTTATTTATTTATTAAATATTTTACCAGGAAAGATACATTGAGATTTCTCTCATTTCAAGTATGTCCTGGGTATAGTCCTGGGTATAGTATTGGCACACAGAGTACTCATGAAATATTTTGTGGTTCACAGCAGGACTAGGTATAAGTTTTTATTTTGATTCTTACCCAATAGAAATATATAACGTACAATGTGTATAAATTAATAATTATGTGTAATGCTGCCATGTAATAGAATAGAATTGCATAACCTAATAATATTGTAATAATCTGATTAGTGGATCCTGACTGTTACCGTGTACATTAATAAAACAATTCACACTATTCTTACATAAAATAATAATTCTTCAGTGAAAGAGGAATCCATCATGTAAAAAGAAACTGGTGAGAATCATTGTTTCTTCCATGTATTTTGCACATTAAAAACAATGGTTCATATTACTCATGTGGGGTTCAAATATGCCATCCTGCACAGGTTATTATAAGATATTCACTGAAATATGTGTTTTGGAAAATGGAACTCTCATATTTGAGATATTTTTTGTGTGATCCAGACTAATATAGTTGTTTCTCAAGTCCCTTAGCTTTGCAAATGAAAGATGTTCTGTGTATATAATAGACAACAATTGAATCTGATACCTAATCTGATGGATAAAAGATGTACCCATTAGACTTCGAGATTTATTTCGGTCCGAACGTCAATTCTTCCAAATTTTGGCCAATGAGGAGATCGAGGTGAAACACACAATGGCTGAGCATGTTCATTTTGATTCATAATTCTGAGTTTCGCCCATGGTGTGGTTATTTTGATTGATGTT
>OW240912.1:114267329-114282882 GCA_933207985.1 Pelobates cultripes
GATCAAGTGAGAAAAAGTAACTAATAGAGGGAAATAGTGGAGAAGAAAAAAATATAAATATATATATATATATATATTTTTTTTTTTTATTTATTTTTTTTTTTTTTCCCTCTATTGGTCACTTCTCACTTGATCAACATCAATCAAAATAACCACACCATGGGCGAAACTCAGAATTATGAATCAAAATGAACATGCTCAGCCATTGTGTGTTTCACCTCGATCTCCTCATTGGCCAAAATTTGGAAGAATTGACGTTCGGACCGAAATAAATCTCGAAGTCTAATGGGTACATCTTTTATCCATCAGATTAGGTATCAGATTCAATTGTTGTCTATTATATACACAGAACATCTTTCATTTGCAAAGCTAAGGGACTTGAGAAACAACTATATTAGTCTGGATCACACAAAAAATATCTCAAATATGAGAGTTCCATTTTCCAAAACACATATTTCAGTGAATATCTTATAATAACCTGTGCAGGATGGCATATTTGAACCCCACATGAGTAATATGAACCATTGTTTTTAATGTGCAAAATACATGGAAGAAACAATGATTCTCACCAGTTTCTTTTTACATGATGGATTCCTCTTTCACTGAAGAATTATTATTTTATGTAAGAATAGTGTGAATTGTTTTATTAATGTACACGGTAACAGTCGGGTACCACTAATCAGACTATTACAATATTATTAGGTTATGCAATTCTATTCTATTACATGGCAGCATTACACATAATTATTAATTTATACACATTGTACGTTATATATTTCTATTGGGTAAGAATCAAAATAAAAACTTATACCTAGTCCTGCTGTGAACCACAAAATATTTCATGAGTACTCTGTGTGCCAATACTATACCCAGGACTATACCCAGGACATACTTGAAATGAGAGAAATCTCAATGTATCTTTCCTGGTAAAATATTTAATAAATAAATACATATTTAATAAATAAATAATGTAGTCTCCTCTTTACATTTATCCTTTCCGAGCTTAAATGTTTGGTTGCAGATCTTGTACTACACGTGTAGTTCTAAAGAGAGAATTGACTGTTTTATAGCTTAGCAATGTTACTGGCCTGAATAAGGGACGTGTATTATTTTTTAAGATATCCCTTAACATTGGCCATCCACTCATGACATTGAACATATTCTAAGTAATATTAGATTGTGTTACATAATGGGAACTTGCTATATCTTCCAATTATTGAGTTACTAGGATGACTGAATTCTTTATTTCTGACACATTTAGGAAGATACATGGCCACCATTGGAAAATACATTTGCACAAGAAATATGGGTATGGTATCAAGAAAAAACTTTTTTTTGTTTTGTTTTTAGAGAGGTATAACGTATTTATGTTTATTTTCATTTTTTTTCCAAATATAAAATCTTTGCTTCATTAAAAAAAAAAGAAAAAAAAGAAGAACTCATGGTTTTCAACTGTGAATGTGGGTGATAACTGGGCAGTCTACATATATATTTTTACACATGTGCAATCTAATATAATCTAACAGAAATTAAAATAAATGCACTAGTACTAAACGAGATATCTCTGTTGGTGAAACACTCTTATTGTTTGTTGCCTCAATAACATCTCTGCATTTAGTGTTTTTTCATTTACTTGGCTATTTGAATTTTATTATCTCTCTTATCTTTGTCAGCACTGCCTTTACTCACCTGTACTTGTTGGTGTCTCTTTGAATACCTAGGTCTTATGTCTGCCTATTCTTGTTAGTGCTGCTCTATACCTTTTGTGTTCTTGTCTACACATCCCCAGTCTTGCCTTAGCTTGCCTGTTCCTGGCTATGCTTACATACAATTCAGCCAATTCTGGTACATATTTCCTTTATGATTTGTCCACATTCTTCAGCTGATATTAATATATTTAGGTTTCTGAGTGGAACATGTTATTTAACTCCCTTGTTTTTTCTGATCTATTCATCTTTGCCTGGTAGCAGTGAATTGTTAATTTGGATTATACCAATTATGATTGCCAAAAGCAAATTTCTTGGCTTTTTTTCAATGCTGAGCTCATTAATTTGATTGTTTTTTCTTTTGTACTTTTGTATTGATTGAATTTTTTTTGCTATTTTGTATCATAGGTCAATAATTTAAGGGAAATGTGGAGATGTGGCACCCCTTAATAGGAAAGGAATGGAGGATGCTAGTCAAGGTTGAGCATTTCCTGGAGACGTGTTCACCATATTCAGCTTTAAATTCCTTTTTCATGCATAATGAAGATACTGCTTTTCATCTACGGCTGGATAAGCCTTCACAATCTCACCTCAAGCCAAATTTAGGCTGTGGTTTTTAATGTAACCTACATGTCATTTGTCAATATAAGTCTTTACTAATGTACAAAGCAAGTAGAATCAATGAGTGATTCATAGGCATGTGCATTGCGAAAATTTTCGGGACTTCGGCAATTCGGCACTTCAACACTTCGGCACTTCAGCACTTCGGAACTTCAGCACTTTGGCACTTCAACACTTCAAGCCAACCAATCAGAGTGCTGTGACAGGTGTGGGGGCAAGGGGGGAGGACATTAGGTCCACCCCTTATTAGTATTTAGGGCCCCCACCCACTGCTCAGGGGTGGGGGCCAGGGGGGAGGACATTAGTTCCCCCCCCTTATTTTACTGTAGGGGGGCAATAGGTTCCCCCTTCAGGTTTGAAGCCCCCACTCGCACAGCACGGGTGGGGGCTTGGGAGGGGGGACCTTTTTTTTTTTTTAAAGTGAGCAGCCATAGGCTGCTCACTGTTTAATAAACATGCCCCTACTCGCAGTATAGTGAGTTATGGGCAAATGCAAATATTACAAGTTTTAGAATGAAATGTTGTATTTCCTAAACTGTGTACTTTGTCTTTAAGAGATATTGCAAACTGACAAGGTGTTAGAAATGGAACATATTGTTTTTCATAGATGTTTCTTTAAGCAATAACCTCAGTGCATAATATGTTTGCGCCATTTTGTCCCAGACGAATTACAATAACAATAATGCATTAACAAGCTTCAAGGCTATCCTATGACTCTTTCAGTACACCCTATACTGTGGTAAACTTAGTAGATAAGGATGTTCAGACTTTAAGATGCCATCTTTAACTAAGTCAGGAAAATTTCCATGACGTATGCACCCTTTACTAATGGCCTTGTATGTTTGCCAAATTAAGGTAGGTTCTAAAATGATTAAAGTAAAAGAAGTGTTATTTTTTCATATATGAACTACTGTAACCCTAAAATGAAGACACCTAAGGTATAAATAGGTGTACTTTTAAAATGTTAAGACACAGAGGAGAGACTTGGAGACAGACGCTGCTCCATCTTAAAATGACAGACAGGCTGACATGATGACATGTTCAGAAGGGTATGTTAACCTATTAATGATATTTGCAAGCATTTAATTTAATCTTATAAACTCTGCAATATGGATTTTATATGTCTATATTTATATTTTTATATAATAAATATCTAAAAGACAAAACTATTGCTTCCAAGACAATCCTTATTTTTTATTGTATTCTCAATTATTATCCCAATTCTAGCCAAATATTTGGAAAGATGGACTCTACAACCTATACTCTACAACAAATACCCGGGTATTCTACAAACACAACCTCCAGCAACGTATCTAAGGAATGTAAACTTATACAGGCCTTTAAAGACTGGATTACAAATAAAATTACAGCTTTTAATTTTGGATTACAATTCGTATCCGGATCTATCCAAGAATATCTTACTCTGGAACCTCGTGTTCTTTTCAATTCTTTCCTAGACAAAGCTTTGCTCATTTTAATCAACCACCTTTACAGGCAAAGATCACACTACAGATGTTTTACTTTTACAACAATGATCAAAGATGCTGGAAGCACAAAAAAACGAAAGACTGTTGGAGAACTTTGGTTTACTAATTTAAAGAGGAAATGCTCTACAATGCCCACAGTTTAATGGAGAGGGTGTTATGGGCAAATGCAAATATTACAAGTGTTAGAATGAAATGTTGTATTTCTTAAACTGTGTACTTTGTCTTTAAGAGATATTGCAAACTGACAAGGTGTTAGAAATGGAAAATATTGTTTTTCATAGATGTTTCTTTAAGCAATAACCTCAGTGCATAATATGTTTGCGCCATTTTGTCCCAGACGAATTACAATAACAATAATGCATAAACAAGCTTCAAGGCTATCCTATGACTCTTTCAGTACATAATATACTGTGGCAACCTTAGTAGATAAGGATGTTCAGACTTTAAGATGCCATCTTTAACTAAGTCAGGAAAATTTCCATGACGTATGCACCCTTAAGCAATGGCCTTGTATGTTTGCCAAATTAAGGGAGGTCCTAAAATGAATAAAGTAAAAGAAGTGTTACTTTTTCATATATGAACTACGGTAACCCTAAAATGGAGACACCAATAGGTGTACTTTTAAAATGTTAAGACACAGAGGAGAGACTTGGAGACAGACGCTGCTCCATCTTAAAATGACAGACAGGCTGACATGATGACATGTTCAGAAGGGTATGTTAACCTAATTTTTTTTATTTTTTATATTTCTTTATTTTTGTTATATAAAAGTTTTAACATTTGCATGTGAGGTACCCCAAAGGCAATCCTCCAACGCAACAAGACAACCAGACACAGAGACAAATGTCAAAAACACAACAATAATTAAACAAACAAGAAAGAAAAAAAAAAAGGAGAAAAAACATCAATATGACTGCTAAAAACATGGATAAGCTGGCAACATATTGTAATATAGGCACTGTGTAAATTAGAACACCGAAAGTTTCCATATATAGTACTATATTTCCGTTGAAAACCATCTTAGGTTCTAAAATGAATAAAGTAAAAGAAGTGTTATTTTTTCATATATGAACTACTGTAACCCTAAAATGAAGACACCTAAGGTATAAATAGGTGTACTTTTAAAATGTTAAGACACAGAGGAGAGACTTGGAGACAGACGCTGCTCCATCTTAAAATGACAGACAGGCTGACATGATGACATGTTCAGAAGGTATGTTAACCTATTAATGATATTTGCAAGCATTTAATTTAATCTTATAAACTCTGCTATATGGATTTTATATGTCTATATTTATATTTTTATATAATAAATATCTAAATGACAAAACTATTGCTTCCAAGACAATCCTTATTTTTTTATTGTATTCTCAATTATTTATATATTTTAAATAGAGGATCTCTTACACTAACTATCTGAAATTATGGCTAAGATATTTGTATGGTTAGCCCTACTAAGTTCTATGCTTTAAGACATTATAGTGGTAAATAAGGGAACCAGCCATGGTTACAATTGGCGACCACGAAGGGACTTGTACTTGGAAGCTTTAAATATAAAATAATAAATACCTAGGTAACCTCTGTTGGGGAAAATATTATCTGTTTAATATGTGCTTGATTAAGTCTGTGTGTATGGGAGGTCAGGAATTATCTTCAAATGGAGTTTCTGTTTAGATAGCTGGAAAGATACAGCACCTGAAAGGCACCAATCACATTTACATATCAACTGGTCTTCAAAGGAGTCCCGTTCTAGGAAAACACACCTTGGGTTAGAGGCAAAGGGATCAGGATAGACAACACTTCGGGCCTTGGGAAAGTAAATTACATTTACATATCAATTGAGCTGAGGAATTTGCTATTTACAACATGGGAACCAATTCCTTTAAAAATAGAAGATACTGACATCACATTAGATTAGGTTTGGTAAGACACATGCTGCACATAACATCGCACAGCACATACAGAATGTAGCCAATATTATTATACACAATGTAGCAGATAGTATTAGATAGATGGAATGTGTGAGTGTCATGAATGTATTTTAACTATAACTCTGTAACATTCTTCTTCTGTAATATTTAATTGGGCAGATTCTAAGTAACGATTTCTCTCTGGTAAGAACTATGGTGTTGGCTGTTTATTTGTAATATCGGGTAGAATACCTTAGTAGTTCTAGTCATATATTTATCTGGGCAAGGGGATAAAGATATATGTTAGTTCTTGGAAGAGGTTACACAGGGATATTACATTCACTATTAAAACACAACGCAGAGTGGATTTCTCTCAAAAGGATACCAATTGGAAGTATTGGTGGTGAGAGAAGGATTATACAACAACCTCTTATACGTAAGAGAAGACACAATACTTTGTCATCGCACAAGTCTTGTAGTCCAGACTCAGAGAGAGATCTTCATCATTAGAGATGATTTTAATGTGAACTTGTACAAAGCACTTTGAGTTCAGGTGCCAGGTACACCGTAATTAGCATACAATGCTGAAATTGTGGATCTTAATATCATAAGAGAACAAATATACATATTTGGTAAACTTCCTTATATGCCTAATACACCAGTATAGCATGGTCCATTAGTTCCAGGACAGTGGATTGCAGGCAGGGGGATATGTTCTCTTTGTAGCTGCTTAGTATGCATGCGCAGGAAAAAGATTAATGCAAGATATTGTCAAAAGAAAAGTGATACAGAAGCGACAGACAGACAGTCCACTATATAAAAAAAGTTTTATAAAACAGTGATAATTTCCATATTGTCAGTTACGCTAGCTGTTGATTGAAAATCAGGAATTATAACAGCATAATTATTTTTGGAGTCTGGAGTTTCCAGCCAAGGTTGTGGAGATACAGAGACATGTAAACATTCCAAGGAATTGAGAAGTCGTTTTATATTCCAAATTATGAACAACATTATTACATACAGCCACTAGAATCATAGCCACGTAACAGACTGAATCATGATTTGACATCTGAACCTAAAGTAAAAGAAGTGTTACTTTTTCATATATGAACTACGGTAACCCTAAAATGGAGACACCATAAACCCCCCACTTGTATAGCTGGAATAGGGCTAAATATCGAAGTATAAAGTATATAAGTCTAATGCCCGTCTGAACAGACGGCGATACTGTGGTCAATATGTATCGAAAGAGCCCTTTCCCCTTGACGGGCGCGTTTCGCCCACAGCTCATCAGAACCCCTTCTGAACCCCTTCTGATGAGCTGTGGGCGAAACGCGCGCGTCAAGGGGAAAGGGCTCTTTCGATACATATTGACCACAGTATCGCCGTCTTTTCAGATGGGCATTAGACTTATATACTTTATACTTCGATATTTAGCCCTATTCCAGCTATACAAGTGGGGGGTTTATAGAGCACATGTTCTTGTTATATTTTCGTATTAATCCCTACTCCCTTTGTATGAGTTGGCTATTTAGTGAGGAATACAATTTTTTCTTACACTAAATTTTATTTAGTGCAGGTTTTGGATCCAACAAGCACTATGTATGTAACAATTTCTATTTAATACTGTATGGACTGTGCATTTCCGCTGAGTTAACCTATTTGAGACACACACTTTTATGCATTTGAAAACCTATATGGTTTTCTGCATACTATTTGGAGACGTGTCCTGAAAACTTTTGAACAGGACCTCCTTGGTTTACTATCGTTAATTACGCTTTAAAAATAATTGATCCTACAGTATTTTATTTTATTATAAATATTGTCTTGATCTTTATGATCTATGTATTATATTTATCACTTTGGTCAATTCGTTTGACATACTATACAATTTGTTTTAATTTATTTTCATATTAAAAGCTATATTTTAATTTGAGGGCACTCACTTGTTCCCCTAAAATGAAGACACCTAAGGTATAAATAGGTGTACTTTTAAAATGTTAAGACACAGAGGAGAGACTTGGAGACAGACGCTGCTCCATCTTAAAATGACAGACAGGCTGACATGATGACATGTTCAGAAGGGTATGTTAACCTATTAATGATATTTGCAAGCATTTAATTTAATCTTATAAACTCTGCTATATGGATTTTATATGTCTATATTTATATTTTTATATGATAAATATCTAAAAGACAAAACTATTGCTTCCAAGACAATCCTTATTTTATATTATATTCTCAATTATTTATATATTTTAAATAGAGGATCTCTCACACTAACTATCTAAAAATTATGGCTAAGATATCTTTATGGTTAGCCCTACTAAGTTCTATGCTTTAAGACATTATAGTGGTAAATAAGGGAACCAGCCACGGTTACACTAATACTAAATAATCTTTACTTAGTATTAGTAAATTTGGCTGAAAGACCAATTTAGGTCTTTCAGCCTTTTAGTAGATAGTTCCCTAATACCGTGGGAATTAGGGAGTTATCTACTTATTCATTCCTGTCATTACATTGACTAGCTAAGTAACTTACATTTTATATGAATGTATGTTACTTGATTGTTGTAAGTGTTGCAAATGCTTACAGCTGAATCCTGGCTATGTTTGTATACTTTTTATTTAAAATTGTATACAGTATAACATTCTTCATTCTTCCACTCGGTAAGTATATTAGTTCTTAGGCAAAACTGTGCTTCTGTACTTCGGAACTTTGGCAACTTCGACAATTCGACACTTCGGAAATTCTGTAATTTTGGAAATTCGGGATTTCAACCATTCGACAATTCGGCAGTTCATCTATTCGGACATTCGGAAGTACCCGAATGTCCGAATTGCCTGAAATTCGTCCGAATTCACATTCGGACCGAAACGAATTGCACATGTCTAGTGATTCATGCAAGTGTGGTGGCCACCAACTTGTCTATGAAAAAAAAATGAAATCTAAATTGGCTTTAATTATAAGATGTTTGATAATGCTAGGACAATTTAGTCTATATATTTTTTTTTTTGTCTGGTTCAGATCAGTCCCTGTGTGCCTACCTCTACTCTATTCATCACATTTCTGTATATTGAATTGAGGAGTTAGAGGTGAGCCAATGATAAACAAAGAGGCACTCATAGGAGAAAAAAGAGGGATAATCCCTAAATAGTTAAATGTACATAGGAAAAGAAAAAGCAAAAAAAAATGAAAAGAGGAGTGTACCTAGGTGTGGAAGTCCTAAAGTAAAAATAAAACTCTGCATTTACTTTTTGCATTGTAAGAACATCTCTTGTTTTTATACTTTGTACTTTTTCTAATTACGATAGAAACCTTGTATTAGTTTAATTTTAATAAAGGTTAACTTTTATTTTCACTTTTAGACTTCCACACCTAGGTACACTCCTCTTTTCATTACATTTTTTTTTTTTTTTTTTTGCTTTTGCTTTTCCTGTGTATATTTCTGTATATTGAATAGAAGTACATTCATTGTGAAATTGTTATAGGGGCTTACTCCGGCCATCACCATGAGCTCTTGGTGTGTCGCATCCACACCATCATCAGTGCAACATTCTGCATACAATTGAACTGAAATAATGCAAGCATTCCACATGTTGCATAATGACTTCCAAGTTCTCCAATTGCGTTATCTAGGTAATGTAATTATTTCCTGAGTTAATCATCCTATTCTGTTTTTATACCATTCTTCAGTTATTCAGTCACCTCTTTGCCTCTATTCCAGCTTTTGTTTCCGCTCTACAGTTTATGGGTCTGTTACATGCCTGATGCCTATTACGTAAAAATGTATCTTATTTCTGAAAGTATATACACCAAATGTACACTAACTTCAGCATTTCTCATATTTGTTTTGATTATGACAGGGTTGAGTTAGACTTTCATGGTTCAAATGTCAAATCATGGATATATTTCCAAATTTTTACAGAGATAAAAATTATCTTCAGATTCTATGGTTCTGTCTCTAACTCTGCTCCTTCTCCTCTTGTTAATCTATATATTTTTGCCCGGCTGAGATTAAAATTAATAAAAATCATAATAATTTGTAATTGTATATTTTATTCTCATTCTACACATAAAGTAATACAAACTTACCACAAGCAAATGTATGAAAGATCCGATATATAAATATAAAAGCACGATTCGAACAATGCTTGCGTTAAGACTTCTCATAGATCTGCGTTCTTCTATATTCTATTTCTGCATTGAAAAATATGGCTTTTCTTTTAATACGACACATCTCCATTTCATATTCTTAAAGATATTATTTGCTGCATCTGATAATCAAAATGTCTTTTTTAAAGCAAGTCCTCTTGCTTGCTTCTTTTGCTAAAAGCATCCCTTTTTTCAATGCGGGTGAAAACTCTTTTATCTAATATAAAAGAATGACCTATATGCTTTGTACAGTCCTTGGGATAAAACATTGTCTTCACCTTTTCCAAGAAAAGGTTCTGTTCCATCTATGGTATATTACTCATGCTCACTCCACAGATACTATATATAATAGTTTGAAGAAGCACAGAAGCAGAAATTGACGTACGATAAGCACCACTTGGACTTCCCACCCTGCCTATTTTCTCATCTGCTTTGAAATCTATCTGACTTATGGTTTTTGTTGTGCTTAAGGCATTATTACATTTAAATGAAACATTTCTGCAATGAGTTTCTGTGCATGACTTCTTTAGCTGCTGTGGTTGTATAAATCCAGGAAACTAAGATTGGATCCATCACAAAATATATGACTTCCAGGATAGACAGAGCACACTGTCGTACAGTTTGTTCAAGATTAATAGTTTCTCCTACCTAAAATCCATCCTTAAAGAGGACATTCCCATGTAACAACTTTATCCAAAACAAGAGTTCTCAGACCAAGAACTGATTAGGAATTACATTACCATAGTGATACCACTGTTAATGAAAGTTACATAAGTCAAAAGTCTAAAATATAAGAAGAGGATGAAAAGATTAAACTGCCAATTGTGGGCAACTGGGATCTCACAGTGTGCTCTCGTTTATTTCATTAGTCCAAGGAAAATAATGTCAAAATCTTTTGAGGATTATTCTGCAGTCATTCCAAAATCCGTATGCATATAAATTAGCTTTTTTTAATTCAATGCATGTCAAATATATATCACAGGAATTGTTAAAAAAAAAATATGTAGCACTTTAACCAGCAAAGAAAATGGGTGTGGGAGAAGAGTAAACAAACCATGGGGAAAATATTGGACATATTTTGTGTCCAAGAAAATGCTTTCTCAACAGTTAGATATCCATCACCCTGACATACTGTGTTTATAAAGGCCAAGTACAAAGAAACACCTCAAACCCTCTGTATAGTACAATTTAAACAGGACACATTAAAACATTAAGACTTCAATTTAAAAATAGTTTTTTATTCGCAGTTATTTTAAATTTTTCTACTGATTCTTTCATTTTACAGACTTCATCTTCATTTTATTATAGTACAGCCTTTCAGTGGCGTCAATGGGGGGGGGGGCGGGGGTCCATGGCCCCCTGCCCACATCATGCAGTGCCCCCCCTTGTAATCCCCTCTAATTGAAATTGAAGTCAGGAGCAGTGCATCTCCCTGCACAAGCTGCAGCAGCACTGTCACTGTTGAACTATGTTCCACCCTTTTCCCACGTGCGGCTAGAGGGGGTACTGTGCTGGGAGGACTTCCTCCTGGGTTACAGAGAGCAGCGCAGGGGAGAGACATCCAGACAGCAGCTGCTAAGTGTGAGTCAGTGTGTGTGGTTCAGTCTCAGTTTGTGTGTGTGGAGGGGGAGGGTCAGTATGTGAATGTGTATGGGTCTGTGTATCTGTGTATAGGTCAGTCTGTGAGTGGGGGTTCAGTCTGTGTGTGTGGGGGTCAATATGTGTGTATGGGTCAGTCTGTGTGTGTGGGGTCAGTCTGTGTGTATGAGTCAGTCTGTTTGGGGAGGATAAGTCTGTTTGGGGAGGATCAGTCTGTGGGTGTATGGGTTAGTCTGTGTGTGTATGGGTGTGTGTGTGTGTGGGTCAGTCTGTGTGTGTGGAGATCAGTCTGTGTGTGTGGAGATCAGTCTGTGTGTGGGGGTGGGGGGGTTCAGTCCAATATCTGCTCATTATATATGTTACATATTAATGACATTTATCTGTGTATTATACATATATAAATGTACATTAATATATGTGTAAATATTATAGGCATAATATCCTGTGCTGGGATTCCTTCGTGGTTCCCACAATTCCCAGCACAGTATGATGTGGCTGTGCTGAAAATTGTGGGAACCGCGAGGGAGCATGATAGACAGACATGCTCCCTCTTTCAGTCCTCCTATGCTGACAGCTCACTTCTGTCCGCATTAGTGAGTGTGCCGCCGGACTGGCTAGGTGGCCACATGGCACCAGCGTGGAATGCGGCCGGACCCCTCAGAGTGTGCCACTGGACCAGCATCCGGTGTCACCTACATGCGCAGCCCCTAGGTGCTGCGGCCCACTGGGAAATTTCCCAGTATCCTGGTTGGCCAGTGCAGCCCTAGGCACCCGGCATCACTACAGATGGCGCGCGAGTGGTAACAGTGAGGAGCAGACTGAGCTACTCCAGCGAACTCTGAGTCCCGGGCCGGATAAATTTTAGCAGACTAGGCACCTGCAATGTAGGGAGAGCAGGTGCCTAATCTGCTTTAACACTAAGCAGGTACTTGCGGCCCGCTAGGCTGCAAAGATGTCCATTGTGGGCCGCATGCGACCCTCAGTCCGCTAGTTTGACTTGCTTGCTCTACACCCTCACAGACAGTGAATCCCCCACATACAGTACACTCCCACTAACACAGAGTACACCTTTGCATACACACATTGTGCACCCCTCACACACATCATCTCTTCACTCACATACACACTTCTTCCCCACATACCATCACCCCCCCCCACACATACATACATGCATGCTCCACCCCATTACACACCAAATCTCTCTCTATATATATATATATATATATATATATATAAAATAACTACAGCTCCTTGATAAGTACACAATGCAACCCCAATATACATACACTCACAATGCAGCCCCTAGATGCACACTCACACACTTCACAGGCCTTTTCAGCACACACACACACACACACACACACATTTTCTCTCACACTCACAAATTGCAAATTTTATTTTAATTTAAATACTTTGGGAGAGCTGAGTGGATCTTTCCCTGGCATCCAGTGTGTCTCCTCTCAGTCTTCCTGCAGTTTCTCTCTACTCCTCTGCGCGGTCTCTGTAGCGATGCTGGGGCCGGAGTGACATCATGTCACTAAACAGCGCGCAAGGGAGAAGAGAGGAACTGCAGGAAGGTTACTGATCCCTCACACGCTTCCCGCAGCGGCCGACTTTAATGTTTCCTGCATGGCTTAGCAAAGGGCTGACAAATGCCAGGCACCTGGGTGAAATGTCAAGTCGCCATGGCGACCTGGCACCTGGAATTTGTCGAGCCCTGTGTATGTATGTGTGTGTGTGTATATATCACAGTTATAAAACGTGTGTATACATATATATAAATATGTATATATATATATATATATATATGTATACACACGTTTTATTACTGCCCCCCTACTTTTATCCCTGGCCCCTTATGTGTCCCACTCTAAGTATGAATCCTGGAGATGCCACTGCAGCCTTTAACTGTATAAAAAACGTATTACAAGACTAAAAAAAGGTGAAAGTTTCGTAACTGTAAATGGTAGCTGCTGGAAGTGATCAGCTATTATATATCAATTTAATCACAAATTCCTTCAATAATAGCAACTGATATAAAAAGAAATATTACTCAGAAGTCTCCCAAAATATGGCAAAACCAGTACACTGATTTGTGTTTTTATAACCACAAATAAAGTATTACATGTTATTAGTGGGTCAAAAATCCACATAGAAATATATTATTGGATATCACTACAACTTGATGCCATCAAAGCATCTCTGTTTTAATTTTAAGACCCAATAAGCCTCTTGTAAAGATACTTAACAAATGTGAGGTGTTGTGGATGTTGTGATATGCTAAATCAGATACAAATAGGTTAAAGGGACACTCCAGTGCCAGGAAAACACTCAGTTTTCCTGGCACTGCAGGTCCCCTCTACCTACCACCCAGTGGTGGATCCGGGGGGGGCAACGCAACGGGCTAATGCAGGGCTGCCCTGCAATGTGCCTTCACGAACCGGAGGAGAGTTTAGAAATCTCCCTCCCCGGTAGTGATGTACCGAACGGTTCGCCGGCGAACGGTTCCTGGCGAACATAGCATGTTCGCGTTCGCCACAGCGTGCGAACATATGCGCGGTTCGACCCGCCCCCTATTCGTCATCATTGAGTAAACTTTGACCCTGTACCTCACAGTCAGCAGACACATTCCAGCCAATTAGCAGCACAGCCTCCCTAGCAGACCCTCCCACCTACTGGACAGCATCCATTTTAGATTCATTCTCAAGCTGCATGCTTAGTAAGAGGAGGGAAAGTGTAGCTGCTGTTCATAAGATAGGGAAAAGCATAGCTAGGTTAGGGATAAGGGTATGCTTTTTTTGGATTTTTTTTTTCTATCTAATGTAAATGCACTTAGTTGTCTGCCACTGCTGCCAGCTTCTGTGTCAGGCTCACAGTGCCATTTCCCCAGTCAGTGCCACCAATTACATCTGGTGTCACAATAGCTTGGATTTAAAAACAAAAAACTTTTTTCACTGTTATAGATTGAATAGCAGTCAGTTGTCTGCCACTGCTGCCAGCTTCTGTGTCAGGCTCACAGTGCATACTGTGCCCATTTCCTCAGTCAGTGCCACCAATTACATCTGGTGTCACAATAGCTTGGATTTAAAAACAAAAAACTTTTTTCACTGTTACAGATTGAATAGCAGTCAGTGTCCTTAAAGCGGGTGTGTTACGCTAACAGTGGATACGGTGACCAGTGCCACCACTTATATCTGGTGTCACAATAGCTTGGATTTAAAAACAAAAAACTTTTTTCACCGTTATAGATTGAATAGCAGTTAGTTATCTTCAAGCAGGTGTGTTACGCTAACAGTGGATACGGTGACCAGTGCCACCACTTAGATCTGGTGACACAAAGCTTTGATTTAAAAAACAAAACACTATTTTCACTGTTATAGATTGAATAGCAGTTAGTTATCTTCAAGCAGGTGTGTTACGCTAACAGTGGATACGGTGACCAGTGCCACCACTTAGATCTGGTGTCACAATAGCTTGGATTTAAAAACAAAAAACTTTTTTACTGTTATAGATTGAATAGCAGTTAGTTATCTTCAAGCAGGTGTGTTACGCTAACAGTGGATACGGTGACCAGTGCCACCACTTAGATCTGGTGACACAATAGCTTGGATTTAAAAACAAAAAACTTTTTTCACTGTTATAGATTGAATACCAGTCAGTGTCCTTAAAGCGGGTGTGTTACGCTAACAGTGGATACGGTGACCAGTGCCACCACTTATATCTGGTGTCACAATAGCTTGGATTTATAAACAAAAAACTTTTTTCACTGTTATAGATTGAATAGCAGTCAGTGTCCTTAAAGCTGGTGTGTTACGCTAACAGTGGATACTGTGACCAGTGCCACCACTTAGATCTGGTGTCACAATAGTTTGGATTTAAAAAAATAATCTTTTTTTCACTGTTATAGATTGAATAGGCGTCAGTGTCCTTAAAGCGGGTGGTGTTACGCTAACAGTGATAGCGCTGGACAAGTGCCACCACTAGATCTTGGTGACACAAAGCTTGATTTAAAAACAAACACTTTTTTCACTGTTATAGATTGAATAGCAGTCGCGTCCTTAAAGCTGGTGTGTT
>OW240912.1:114287983-114318559 GCA_933207985.1 Pelobates cultripes
TGTATGTGTATATGTGTATATATGTATATGTGTGTATATATATATATATATATATATATGTGTGTATGTATGTATGTATATATATATATATATATATATATACATACACACACATACATATACACATGGCGTGTTTGTGCTTTAGGGTGCACACCCTAATGCAATAGGCTGTGCACGCCTATGCTCACTTCCCTTATCTATAGGCTGCTGCCCCCCCAAAATCTATAGGCTGCTGCCCCCCCAAAAAAAATCTATAGGCTGCTGCCCCCTCCCCCCAAAAAAATCTATAGGCTGCTGCCCCCCCAAATCTATAGGCTATCTCAAACCCTCCCCCCACTTACCTGATCTGTAGGCTGTCTCTGGCTGCATGTGTTGCTCCCCTGCAGTTTCAATCAGCAGAGAAGCAGAGATAGGATGCAGCTTCCTATCCCTGTCTCTCTCATACACAGCGCCACCTACGGCGCCGGTATTGCAGTTCATTCTAAATCTCACACGAAAAAAGCAGAACAAGCTGAAGTGCCCCCCCTTGCCCTCCCCCTGCGGACGCCCATGGCTTCAGTAGTCTATTTTCAGCAAGGGACACACCATGTTCATTGATTAGATGTGACAGACATTCATAGAGAACGCTGTCATTGTCACTGCAATAGAGTAACTAAGCCCCTCTCAACATTGTCAATGGTGTCACCAGGTATTGAATTCTTTAAGGAGTTTTAGATAATTTTGGAATAATCACAGTCTAGAATTATCATTCGACTGGCTTTATGACTCCCCTTCATAGTATGCAGGAATTTGTTTTTTAATCCCTTGGCCTCTGTCTGGCGTCTGCTTTGATTGCTTTCCGACCGAACTGGATATTGCTTTGTATGCAACTTTCCTCATACTCTGGCACTGGACTTTGCATAGTGTGTGTCTTCTGTGATGAAATAATTCCCACTAATCTGATAGCTAGGCATGCTATTTCATAGCAACTTACCTTGAATTATCTCTTGCTGCTAATTACGTGGACTTTGCCAAGGTTCTATAAACCTCTGCCGTCAGTTATCGGTTTTATTTTGATCTTTTAAGCTTTTTATAATTGCATTATTTAATTTACTCATTTACTATTTAACTTCTAGTTTGAACTTAATATATTTTATAGCCTAGAGCATTGCTTCTTAAGCTTTTTTTCTCAATGGCTTAAATTGTGCTCATTGCATTAGCTTGATGGACCATTCTTAAATGAACACTTTAAGTACCATTACCGCTCGCCCCGATTGCCAATAGTCAAACTGTATTAGAATGGTTTGACTTCTTACCTGGGGCCTGCTGGGCACCCCTGCCTGTCTCCACTACTGACAATGGAGAATCAGAAACTCTCTGTCTTTATTGCAGGGCCTAGCTCATTGGTTGACAGCGAGCCCTGCATTACAGTTCTCTGCTGTCAGTAGTGGAGACAGGCAGAAGTGCCCATTGGATCCCAGGTAAGAAGCCAAAACTATTTCAAATAAGTTTTTCTATTTAAAACTGGGTGGGGGGCATCAAGGCACTTCTGACACCATGACCACTACAGCAAGCTCTAGTGGTTATTGTTCTTGAAGTGTTCCCTTAACGGTTGAAATTATCTCAGTAACCCATTCATCAATAACAATGTACATGAATAAAGTATGCATGATACTTTTTCCATTGTCATAGTTGGTCTCCAATGCAATAGGAAAAGCATTGTGGCTACAATAAATATTACATTGTGAGCGGTTGCCTGGGTTCTTATGAAGATGTACTCCCTCATTATGCTCACTGTTCTCAATTCTCCAGGGTCTTTATTCCTTAATCATTTCAAATCTTTTCCTGGTAGGAGCTTACTACACCTAGGCGCATTGTGGCCCAAAGTATTTGGCAATGATAGAATTATGAGGTGGTTGCCCTTCTTCCTAAATTTATCTTTGCAAAATATGATGTCGCTCTCAGGCACACATTCAGAAGAGGTACACCAGATTAAGTCTTTTTAATATTTTTTTTTAACGTCGAATGTACCTATTTCATTTATTTACCCTTTTTTCTGCAAGCACGCTGTGATTGTTCCAGAGCTAGTCAACCATCTCTGCAAAGGGATTTCATTTACTCCTTTGCTATATCAATTTGTCTGTCTTATCGCATGTAGCGTCTGAGTGCTATTGGCAAGGGTCTCTCTTTCCTACTCTGACAGTGGTGCACATGTGGGGACATTGGCTCTTAAGATGCATGTGACTGTGTATAAACTTATAGCAGCCTTGCTATGGAACCAGGAACACAAGATGCGGAATTAACCCCTTAACACTGTTACAGCGTTCTATGCCGTCGCGGCTTTAAAGGGCTTTAAAGTCGTTGCGGCGGCATAGAACGCCGTAACGGCTTAAGCCCTGGGGAGCTCCAATTTACTTACCTCCACCGCGATCCTCTTCGGGAGGGCTGCCTGACTGCCTAGGCAGCTCTCCCCTGGCGAATGAGGCCCCCAGAGCGATCACATGGCCCCCTATAGCTGGCTATGGATCTGCCAGCAAGGGGGACTGTCTGAAGTATCAGACAGTCCCCCTGCTGGTGGGAAATTAAAAAAATAAATAAATAAACATGTGTAAAATAAATTAAATATAAATATAAATATATATATATATATATATATATATATATATATATATATATATATATATATATATATATATATATATATATATATATTCATACGTTGTGTATTTTAATACTAATGTTAGTATATATATTATTTTAAAATACACTTAGAATGACATTACATATATATTATATGTATATATTATATATATAATAGATATATACACATATATTATATATACGTATAATTACAATAAATAAATAAAATAATATAAATAAAATATTTTAACAAAATTTAATATAAATTATATATTCATATGCAATTTCAGTCTAACTGTATTTTGTTATCAATATATATATATATATATATGTATGTATATGTGTGTGTGTATATATATATATATATGTAACAAAATACACTTAGAATGACATTCTATATATATCTATCTATATATAAAATACAAATAACCGCAAATATATATATATAGATAAATACATATAATTACATAAAAGATTACATTAGTATACACGTAGAATTTAAATACCTATAAATGCATATATACTAAAATTCTACATGTATATTTAAGTAACCTTTTAACATAATTTATGTGATTTGATTAATTAAAATTTGATTGACATGCCTGACAACACAGGGAGAAAGTGCAGAGAATTTAATTCGCAAGCACTATATTTGACCCTGTAACTCTCCAAGACACCATAAAACCTGTACATAGGGGGCACTGTTTTACTCGGGAGACTTTGCTGAACTCAAATATTAATGTTTAAAACTGGTAAATTGTATTACGATGATATTTTAAGTAAAAGTGAAGTTTTTTGCATTTTTTACAAACGAACAGCACTTTTATGGACTATATTATTGTTGTAATATGTTTTACTGTTTTAAAACACTAATATTTGTGTTTAGTGAAGTCTCCCGAGAATAACAGTACCCCCATGTACAGGTTTTATGGTGTTTTGGAAAGTTAGAGAGTCACATATAAGGCTTGCATTTCGTTTTTTTTACATTGAAATTTGCCAGATTGGTTATGTGGCCTTTGAGAGCGTATGGTAGCCCAGGAATGAGAATTACCCCCATGATGGCATACCATTTGCAAAAGGAGACAACCCAAGGTATTGCATGTGGGGTATGTCCAGTTTTTCTTAGTAGCCACTCAGTCACAAACACTGGCCAAATATTAGTTTTTTGCTTTTTTCACACAAAAACAAATATGGATGCTAACTTTGGCCAGTGTTTGTGACTAAGCGGCTACTAAAAAAGACTAAACATACCCCACTTTCAATACCTTGGGTGGTCTACTTTTACAAATGGTATGCCATTATGGGGGTAATTCTCATTCCTGGGCACCGTCTCAAAGGTAACATTACTAATCTGGCAAATTTCAATGTGAAAATGGAACGTTCTATATTTGACCCTGTAACTTTCCAAAACACCATAAAACCTGTTAATGGGGGGTTCTGTTGTACTCGTGAGACATCGCTGATTACAAATATGTGCATTTTTTTGCAGTAAAACCTAACAGTATTATGACATTAACAGCTAAAATGTCAGACGGAAATACAATTTTTTTTAAAAAATCTTAATTTTCTAATTTTTTTTTAAAAATTTTATTCATAATAAATTATGTTCCATATATGAATAGTTAATGATAAATTAAAGCCCTGTTTCTCCTGAACAAAATGATATATAATAAGTGTGAGTGCACTTAATGTGACAGCGGTGAATTAAGGTTGAACAGACATAGCGCAAATTCCAGTTTTTGTTTACATTTGTTTTGATCAGAACGTGAACTATTGACTCCGTCCTGAAGGGGTTAACAACTTATCCCAAAAAAATCTGTTGCACACATAAGACACCCTAGACCAGGATAAGAGACTGATGAAGAGAGGTTTACCTGAAGCAGCAATCAACAACTCTCAGCTGTACAGCTGAAGTTGAAGGAACACTATAGTCACCTAAATTACTTTAGCTAAATAAAGCAGTTTTAGTGTATAGATCAGGGGTAGGCAACCTACGGCACTAGTGCCATGCACGGCACTCGAGGTATCTTTGCACGGCACTCAAGGCTGCTAGAGCCAAACAGGCTCTGGCCTATCAGGAGTCCCAGTAAAACTTAAAATATCTGCTAATACAAAAAGGTGGTGAAGGACAATCCTCAACTTAACCATTGCAGCACATAGAGGAAATGATCTCAGATCACTTCCTCCAAGCACTTGTGAATGGGAATCCACACCGTAGTAGAGCAGCCTGCAGCTGCTGTTGCAGCTCCTGTCTTTGACCTGTACCAGGCCAGTCTGGTCCCCACTGGAACCCACCCACACTGCTAGATATACAAAGATATTGTGGATCAAACCAAGTGTTTATCTGAGTATCTGCTCCTTTCCAAATTGTTAAAATAAATGCGTGCACGCTCTGAAGTAAATCACACTGAGATACAGGTATCAGTTTAATGAAAAACTTTGGAATGTTTACTCAGGGGGCGGCAAACCCCTTATAAAGGCAAAAATACATCAAATGCAAAAATGTAGATAACAGAGAGAATACATCTTTAATTGGTTAGGTGTTAAGTGTCTTATCTAATGCACATCCTACGAGGCGATGTCACCATCATCCCGGGATTTTACTCCGGATGTAGGCGCCATATTGTTACACGAGGTAGTTAGTCGGTGGGAGGGGGTGCTCTAGCAGCCATTTTGAGTAGATATTGAATACAGGTATACACAGTAAATAGACATTTTACTATCACTAATTTACATTCATAACACAGAAATGAAGAATAACCCTCCCCTTATACAAATAATACGAACAGCCCACACACAAACATACACACAATCTGCACAAACGTAACCCGCTAATAATCCACATACATGTACAGAACCCCACATGCAGCCTCTCACATGCAATACCCCAAACAGCCCACACCCACTACCAAACACACAATGTGACATATCCATCCACACACAATTCCACAAGCAGCCCTCATACACAGCCCACATTCATATGTGTAACGGAGCTCCTTGTACTCCGACTGAGTACCCTCCGTTGACGGATGCTCCTAGCGCTTCCTGAGGACTCCAAGCGCTGCAGCAGACACCACAACCACCGCAGACTCCGCAACCGCCGTATCTTAACTGGAGTCTCGCCGTCTTCCTTCCACCCTGGATCAGCTTCTGTCCTCCAGGACTGTGTGGGAAAGAACTCTTCCTTCCACCCTGTACGAACCTCCAGCATCCAGGACTGTGTGGTGAAGACCCCTCCTCCAAGGAGAGCGTGTCAGGAAGAAGCTCTTAAAAGAGTTAAGTGACTCAAGCTCAGGGGAGCATGCAGAGCATAGCAATTCCCAGTGTGATTATAACAGCTCCCTCCAATAACGAGACAAGGCTACGTTTAGAGGGATCAAGAAGAACTGATGTTTAATGGCACACACTCTGCTTTTATGAGATTCTGCCCATGCAAGGGAGACACCCACATAATTAGCAGTATAACCAATCGGAACAATATACATTCGGGGAAATTCCCATCCCTCAGATAATCACATAACATAATTAAAACAGAACAGTAAAAATACAGTTTTTTATACATGTACTATAACTTCCAAACTACACATCCAATCTTCATAAAAATTACATATTTGGAATCAATCCATTAAGGGGAGCAACATATTAAAAAATGGTACAAATCAGACAAGGGGTTCAAAAGTTAGCAAAAGTGTCTTTTGGGGCCTGGCTGGCAGCATGGTTTTCTGGCCCAAACCGGTTTTACAGAGGCCTCTATCCTGGACAATGGGGAAAGTAATCCAATTATCCAGGGATAGAGGCAGACTCCATTAACCACATGTTAGCAAAAGACACAAAAAGACACAAAAATACATAGCTCCTATTGAACTGAACAGAACCCCCACATTCAACCTATCCCCAGATGGCTTGGATCTGAGCGCTCAATATATCCAAACAGCGCTCAGATCCCACAAATACAGTCAAATTGCCATACCCACTAGGTCCATAGTCATGGGGCAGAAGGCTGGCAATTAGGCTTCTCCATAACACAGGGAAGCAGGGCAGTTTGTCAAATAAAATAACAGTTACAAATGGCAGTTTGTAACAATATGTATCATACACAATACCATAAACTACTAATGAACTTATACAATATAATTAGCTTATATACCGGACAAATACAATGATGCAAAGCAACTGCAGTAAAAATAACACAAGCAGAATACGGCAGCATACACACCTCAATTTAAAAAAATAGGACCGGCATGCTATGGGACATCACAATCCTATATCGGCACAGTGCTGCTAAAAGGTTGCCTACCCCTGGTATAGATCATTCCCCTGCAATTTCACTGCTCAATTCACTGTCATTTAGGAGTTAAATCACTTTGTTTCTGTTTATGCAGCCCTAGCCCCACCTCCCCTGGCTATGATTGACAGAGCCTGCATGGAAAAAAAACTGGTTTCACTTTCAAACAGATGTAGTTTACCTTAAATAATTGTATCTCAGTCTCTAAATTTAACTTTAATCACATACAGGAGGCTCTTGCAGGGTCTAGCAGCTATTAGCATGGCAGGGGATAAGAAAATCTTAATTAAACAGAACTTGCAATAAAGAGAGCCTAAATAGGGCTCTCTTTACAGGAAGTGTTTATGGAAGGCTGTGCAAGTCACATGCAGGTAGGTGTGACTACGGTTCATAAACAAAGGGATTTAACTCCTAAATGGCAGAGGATTGAGCAGTGGGGCTGCAGGGGCATGTTCTATACACCAAAACTGCTTCATTAAGATAAAGTTGTTCAGGTGACTATAGTGTCCCTTTGAGTATTTTTATTTTTATATGTTACATATAATTAACCCCTTAAGACCGGAGGGCGTACTATTACGCCCTATTCTAAGCGGCTCTAAACGCCGCCGGGAGCCCCCCAAGGCACGTCCGTCCTCCTCGAAGCCCCCCGACCATGTGAGAGTGCCTGTAATGACAGGTGGTCCCCCTGCTGGCTGAAAATAAAATTAAAATAAATAAATAGTGTAAAAAAATAAATAATATATACTTAGATCATATATATATATTATATATATATGATCAAAGTATATATATACACATATACATACACACATGTACACCGTCTAGGTGTATTTTACTATTAATATATATATTAATATCAAATTACACGTAGACTGATACTGATTAAATATATATATAATTATTGTTATATATATATTTATATATAATATAAAAAATGTAAATACGTTAAAAAATAAAATTAAAAAATAATTAAAAATAAATAATTAAAAAATATATAGATGTGTGTTATTTCGTTCTAACTGTATTGTGAAATTAATATATATATATATATATATATATATATATATATATATATCTCAAAATACACGTAGAACGAAATAATATATATATCTATATACATAAATATATACATATATATCACTATATATATACCTATATATAAATACAAATATTTAAAAAAAATTATATAGATATATACATATATATACACATACGTAGAAAGAAAAGAACACTATACCTTGCACTCAAACTCCATGTATCCAAACCGGGTGCACTCCCAGGGCTCCAAATATCCAAATAGCTGAATCAAAGGTTGCACTCACAGATTCTTAAAACATAGCTTTTATTGTGTACTCCTAAAAAAAATCGACGTTTCAGTCCTGTTCAAGGACTTTCATCAGGATTATATATATATTTATGTAATATTTTTACATAATTAGGTATCTTAATTAATTACAAATAGCAGGACCTGCCTGACAACCCAATGCCGAAAGTAAAGGGAATTTAATTTGCTAGCACTATATTTAACCCTATAACTTTCCGAGACACCATAAAACCTGTACATGAGGGGTACTGTTCTACTCAGGAGACTTCGCTGAACACAAATATTAGTGTTTCAAAACAGTAAAATGTATTACAACGATGATATCGCCAGTAAAAGTGAAGTTTTTTGCATTTTTCACGCACAAACAGCATTACACGGACAATATTATTGCTGTGATACTTTTTACTGTTTTGAAACACAAATATTTGTGTTCAGCGAAGTCTCCCGAGTACAACAGTACCCCTCATGTACAGGTTTTATGGTGTTTTCAAAAGTTACAGCGTCAAATATAAGGCTTGCGTTTCATTTTTTTCACATTAAAATTCGCCAGATTGGTTACGTTGCCTTTGAGACCCTATGGTAGCCCAAGAATGAAAATTACCCCTATGATGGCATACCATTTGCAATAGTAGACAACCCAAGGTATTGCAAACAGGGTATGTCCAGTCTTTTTTAGTAGCCACTTAGTCACAAACACTGGCCAAAATTGGCGTTTTTTGCATTTTTCACACACAAACAAATACTAACTCTAACTTTGGCCAGTGTTTGTGACCAAATGGCTACTAAAAAAGACTGGACATACCCCATTTGCAATACCTTGGGTTGTCTACTATTGCAAATGGTATGCCATTATGGTTGTAAATTTCATTCCCGGGCTACTATACAGTCTCAAAGGCAACGTAACCAATCTGGCGAATTTCAATTTCAAATGTAACGTGCTATATTTGACCCTGTAACTTCCCAAAACGCCATAAAACCTGTACATAGGGGGTACTGTCTTACACGTGAGACTTTACTGAATACAAATATGTGTATTTTATTGCAGTAAAAGCAAACAGTATTATGACATTGACCGTTAAAATGTCATGTAGAACTAAAAAAATAAAAACAAATCGTATTTTCTCTCATTATTTTCATATTAAATTATGTTTCATAGCTAAATATTTGATATTAAATGAAAGCCCTGTTTCCCCTGAATAAAATGATAAATAATAAGGGTGGGTGCATTTACTATGAAAGAGGTGAATTACGGTTGGACAGACATGTAGCGCAAATGCCAGGTTTTGTTTACATTTTGTTTTGTTCACAACGTGTACATTTGGCTCCGTCCTTAAGGGGTTAATGCATGAAAGAATAAGTAGCATTTTTTGCCAGGTTTTCCCTTTAATGACCTGTGAATGTTGTGAAATTTTTTTTTTAAAGCCCTGATTTATTTCTGTGAAATATGAATGCAACAGAGTAGGGCAATACATAGATTACATTGTTGTTTTATTGTTCTTCTGTGTAACTTCATTAGATGTCAGATGTTAATAAGTTGTTATAAAAAAAAAATCTATATTTATTTCCTTAAGAAGAATATACTATAAAGTGCATACTTTTATTGTACTTTGAAAGACGCCAAATGGAGTGTATCTCAAAACAAATGACATTCTAAACTGCACTACATTGTGGCAAGTGAAGAATGGTGACTTCCTTGTATTCTTGTCATGTTATGGGCCGCAGTCTATGAGAAAGGTATAGACAATATATTCACACATCAAACATCGATTGTGGGCTATATAGCAGTCTAACTTGGCGTTACCACACTCTTTTACCTTCACACGTGAGAAATACCGTAGAAATGCAGTAGACAGGTGGACAAAGGATAAATCGCCAACTAGAAGTAAACTTCATCCCCTTGATTATCTGTCAGCTTGTGTAAAGTCAAAAAAATGAATAAAGGTCATGAGAAAGGTCAGGCCAACATAAGGTGAATATTTTGACAACCATCCTTATAGAAGAGCCATTTGTTTTAACATAGCCTTGAGCAACACTAACCCTGTGACTAAATCATGAGTTTAACAGGGACATAATAAATGAATAGTTTTGGGTACCACTCAATAAAATCAATCATATTCAACTAAATTGTGTAATTTTGTTGCATTTATCAATTATGTTTCAAATGTTACAAGACGCAAACATAGAAACACATTTGCAAAACCTATTATGCATCTTACAAAAATAGAAATATACTTAATAAAGAAACACTACTAGCACCATGAGGAACCTTCGCCAATCGCGCTCCCTAGTAGGTGCCGAGTACCATGAGCACCGCATCAGACACCATAAGCACTGTAGCCCCCCCCTTAGCCACCGCAGCTTGGCTGGGGTCTCGCAGTCCCCTTGCCTTTTCTCTGAAAACCGCAGTGTTACATGAAAATGCCTGAAGGGAGCTATTATACTCACCAGAACAACTACATTAAGCTGTAGTTGTTCTGGTTACTATAGTGTCTCTTTAATGCTGGGAGTAGTCTGCTTTATTAGAGGCCACACACGGCCTTTTATGCAAAAGCCCTTGCAAGGGGTTTCCAATCCAAAATTACAGGGAAATCCCTCCCAGGATCCTCTGTGCCTGGGAGATAATTACCTGAACAAACTTATAATTTAGTTATCTCTCTGGGGCAAGAAAAATAAAACAATTTATAAAACACCACAAAATACAGATAAAATACACAAAAACCCCACAAAAGTTACATCCCCTGATCACCTCATCCATGCGAACGAATCCCCTCCAGGTTGCATAGAAACTAACACAGGCAATGATGGAAGTCGAGCGGTGCTCGGGAGTTTCAGTGTCCGATTTTAGTTCCATGTACTCAACACCCAAACACCACTGCATGCGTTCACGGGAACAAGATGGCCACCACCTCGTGGTCGTTCGTACAAACTGTGGCCACCCAGATGAACAATTAGAACACTGAGGTGGAAATCGTTACCAGAGGTCAATTGGACTTAACAAGCACACAGAGGTTTTGCATCTTTTCCTAAGTTGTGTTTCAAGTTGTTGTATACAGCAAACACATACTAAAAGGAATCCATGTTTAAAATGGAATAAGGCAAAAATGTGATTCTTTGTTAAACTAATTTGCATATGCCCACCAAGAATCCTTTGCGGTAGTAACATCACTGCAGATTTGTGATTTCTGTGGGAAAAGCAAGTCTTATGGCTTGACTGGTGTGCGTATTTTTGTTTAACATTGTATTAACTATCCACAGACTTCAGGTGGAAGGGGTTTTCGATCACAATTTTCCCCCACCATAACCTTTTTGGAGATAGATAGTTAGATAGTTAATGCAATGTTAAATACAAATACACACACCAGGCAAGCCATAAGACTTGCTTTTCCCACAGAAATCTCACTTTAACAGTGCTCTCACTACTGAAAGGGATTCTGGGTAGGTGTATGCAAATTAGCTCAACAAAGAACAGATGCAGTCCCACCAGATGTGTAGTAGTGAGCTTGTGGCCCGTTTGCATCTCCAGCAACAATCAGTGACCGCGGGGTCTATAGTGTGTAGAAGTTGTGGTGTCCTATAACAATGAGCTAGCAACATATACACCGTTTCTTGCGTCCCACTGGATGGTCCACAGTGTAGGGTCAGGGTGCAGTTTTTGGACCATTGTGAGTGTGAGTGTGATGTCCATGGCGGTCTCCCATTTCCCCATATAGTTCCTAGTGCGTTGCATGAGGAATTGGTAGAGGAATGAGACTCCCCTTTCCATGGGCTTGTGATCTACACATATGGCCTCGAAGTCCATGCGTTCTTTCGAGACCATATGCATCTGCAGTATAGAGTTGATAAATTGTGTAAGCTGAAGTGGTGCATGAAAGTCAGTGTGGTGGGGTTTGGGAGATCTGTCAATGGCTTGATGGTGCCATTTCATGTCGTGTGTCGTAGTTGGGGAAGGCTGTGTCCTAGTAGCGTTTGAAGCACTAGTGCCTCTACTCCTGGGGGAAATGCTGTGTTGTGGACTATTGGGTATAGGGGGGATGGGAAGGAGGTAAGCTCAATTTTTTGGTCGCTAGTTGGTGCCATACATGTATTGTGGCTTTGATTAGTGGGTGTGGGGCTGCCAGTCTCGAGCAGTGGAGTGTGTCCAACCACGGTAGGATTTCTACCGGTCGTTCCACTAGCGCTGTTTCTACCGTCTTCCAGCGTTTCTAGACTCCTTGCCCATTCAGTTATTCTGTGGATGTGTGTCGCCATGTAATACTGTCTAAAGTCTGTCAGGGCTAGTCCGCCTTCCACTTTCGGGTGCTTGTCATGGCTAATCCTGGCTTTGGTTTTGTGCCAGATGAATCGTAGTACCAGTGTGATGGGTGATGGGTAGAGTCTGAAAGAGAGAGTAGTCGCAGTAGGAGTGTCATCTTTATGGTTCCTATCCTGCAGAACCAGGAGATGCCTGGTCTGGACCAGTCTTCTAAGTCCCTACGCACCCTGTTCAGTATGGGATGGAAGTTCACTTGGTATAGGTGTGCTAAGTCTTTCGTTATCCAGACCCCTAATTATTTTAGCGATGACTCCGCCCATGTGAAGGAGTGATTTTTGCGCAGCACTCTCTCTAATTTGCCGGGTACGGAGATGTTTAGTGTGGTGGATGTTGTGTAGTTTATTTTAAGGTTTGAGATGTTGCCGTATGTTTCAAATTCTGTCATGATCGTGGGCAATGACACTTCTGGTTTTGTCACAAAGAACAGTAGGTCGTTGGCGTATGCCACCACTGAATGTTTGTCCCTTCCCACTTGGGGCCCATGTATCTGTGGGTTGTGTTGTACTGCGTTCAGGAAGGGTTCGAGGGCAAGGACAAAGAGCAGGGGAGAGAGGGGGCATCCCTGTCTAGAATTAGAATTGGGAAGGGTTCCGTGTGTGTCCCATTGCCGCATATTTTAGCCATTGGGGTCGCCTTTATCCAGCCCTGCATGTAATGGCCCAACCCAAAAGGACCTCAAGACCGCAAACAAGTAATCCCAGTTGACCCTGTCAAAGGCCTTCTCTGCATCCGTGGAGAGCAGTAGAAGGCCCTCCGAATATTGTTGCACATAGCGGATAAGGAACAGTGCTCGAATCGTGTTGTCCCGTGCCTCAAGTTTACGGACAAACCCTGTCTGATCCCGGTGGACCAGGTAAGAAAGGAATCGTTGAAAGTGTGTAGACGGAATTTTGGTGAACAATTTGAGGTCACAATTTAATAAGGAGATTGGCCTGTAATTGGCACACTGCTCCGTGTCCTTGCCCTCGTTCAGGATCAAATGATGTTATAGGCCCTGAGGAGTTGGGGGAGAAGCAGGTCTGGAAATTGCTTATAGTAGCGTGTGGGAAGCCCATGTGGGCCCGGGATTTTGTCGCCTTAAGCAATCCCACTAATTCCTCTATGGTGAGGGGTTTGCCAAGTTCCTGCACTGCCTCTCTAGTGAGGCGTTTGTGAATGTGGCGTTCTAGGTAAGTTGTCAGGGTGCCCTCCCGTTCGGGCGTGTGCCAGGGGAGGGAGTATAGTTGTGAATAGTAGTCACGTATTGTCTTGGCTATGCCAGGTGGACGATATGTCAGCTTATTGTCGGCCCTCCGTATCTTAGGGATATAGGTGGCCACTCTCTTTTTGGCGATTATGCAAGCCAGTAGTGCCCTGCATTTGTTCGCGTTTGTGTGGAAGAATGCTTTCATTTGGAGGTATTTCCTCTGGTAGGAGGCGTTTAATATGGCGCTCTCGTCTCAAGGTTGTCAGTTTGGTCCAGTCTGCTGGTAGTTGTATTTGTTTGTGTTTCTCCTCTAGGGTCTGGATCTCCTGTAGTAAGATTGTGAAGTGTGCTGCTCTCTCCTTTTTCATTGTTGTCCCCCCTCATTATGAAGTATCCCCTGATGATGGGTTTGTGGGCCTCCCACAGTACCATGGGTGCAATTTCTGGTGTATCATTTTCCCGAAAGTAGTGGGTAAGGTGTTGGCGAAAGTCAGTTGTCACCAATGGGTCTGGCAGGAGTGCCTCATTGAGGCGCCACTGTTCATAGGTAGGTCTGTGTAGGGAAGAAGAGAGTGCCATGTGTAGTGGGGTGTGGTCTGACCACGTCGCTGCCCCAATGTGTGTTTTTTTTTAGGTCTGTGAGGAAGTAGTGGGGTAGGAAGAAATAGTAAAGTCTGGAGTACGTCTGGTTGGGTATAGAGAGGAAGGTGTAGTCTCGGTTGTCTGGGTATTGTGCCCTCCAGTTCAGGTCCCTTCCTAAGATGAGACAACCTTCTGTGAAGTCCCCTATGGTCCTTATGGCTGATTTCAGGAACCGACTTTGGTTCCTATTCGGCATGTAGAGATTCGCCAATGTGTATGTTCTGTCACCCACTTTGCCCTTCACACAGATGATCTTCCCGCATCATCCATGAGCTCTGCAATGAACTGTAGGGCTCTATGGATCAGTATAGCCACCCACTTTGATTTGCCCTTTGGGTTATTACTGAGATAGTAGTCTGGGGGCTTGATACGTTCTAAAATGTGTCTCTTGTATGTAGACTATGTGTGCCCGCTGACTGTGGAACTGTCTTAGGGCGTGTGATTGCCTTTCTTGTTTCTTAAGGCATTTTGCATTTATGGAGATTAGATTTATTTCCACTTGTCTGTAGGCATGAGTCATTGTGGGGGAAGGGGACAGGGCAGGAAGTGTGTCGGATGAGGGCAAGGTGAGGTGCGGGGAAGGGGAAAGGAGGTAGGTAAGGAGACCCCCCCTCTTATGCCCAGTTGGCGGATGTTTCCCGCCGCCGTACAGTAGATCCGGGAGTCGTCTTCCTGGAGCTGGGATGAAGTCGTCTGGGGGGGCGGGCCCAGGGGCAGCACCTGTCGGCCAGCTGTGTCCCCCCCCTTCGGTTTGGCGCCTCGTACCAAGTAGGAAGCCCAGTCGAGCACCCTAACAATAACAGTTTATCAACAATATACAGAGTACAGAGTTCCCCATATGCAGGGGTCAAGGTCTAGAGAGTGAGCCAGTCGCTGGGTCGCCGAGCCCTCCTGTGGTGGCAATCACTCTTACACCACTGCACAAGATGACTCCACATGTCCCACCGGCCCTGGCCCTACCACGAGTTCCCCCTCCCCCCCAGTGACAGCATGTGTGTGTGATGTGTGCAGGTGTTCAGGGTGTGATCTGTAATAGCCCCTTCTGTAATTTGTATATGTGGTTCCACAAGATAAGTCCTCCTTTGAGACTGTCCATCAGCGTGTCCTAGTCCTTAAGTGGGCTCCTGTTATCCGATGTCTGTCCGGGTGTTGATCAGTTCGCATGTTGTCAGTTGTGGCATGTCGGGTTGTCGGGAGTTGTCAGGGTGTCTCCAGCTCCTGGACTTTGCCTGTTGATTAATGAAGTGGCCTCGTGGACTCCATCCAGGTTCTGTTCTGCCGTTGTGGTGGAGCCTGCTCCGGCGATTCAGGTATCTGGCGGTATAAGTCCTGTGGGTCAGGCCATCGCATGTTGATGGGTGGCATCTGCAGGAGGTCCAAAATAGCCATCATATTGCAATGGTGGCATACCTGACGTGGTCCTTTTGGCATAGCAACTGCCGGGCTTGTTGGGAAGATCCAGCGGTATCAGATTTTCTGCGCAACTAATACGTGTGTAAGAGGCTTGAGGGCTCATCTAAATCCCAGTGTAGCCAGGCACAGGTCAGGGAAGATTTGTAGGCCACTGCCTTCATGTCTGATCTCGTGCACATTTCGGGCCATATGCATGTCCTCTTTGAGGGCGAAATGGGCAAGGCAGCAGATCCTGCCTCTCTAGGTCTCAGTGCCCTGTGTGCTTGTACAAAGTCTATAGAATTGAACCCCTTCCTCCCCCTTCAGCCCGGCGGGAGTGGGACCCTGAGGGTGAGGGGGACCCAAAGACCCTATAGTGCCAGGAAAATTAGTTTGTTTTCCTGGCACTATAGTGGTCCTTTAAATAAAGAAAACCTCATGCATGATGTAAATCGTGCTCAATTGGTTACTGCCAATATGATGTGTTTCCTCTCCCAAGTATCCCATCTATACTTTATATAATACTTTATATAATTAAAATGTTTAGACTTATATCACATTATATGCCAACTCTAAAGGAGTTATCTTCAGCTCCATCAAACAGATACACAGGACACGTCTCACAGAAGAATGGAATATCCAGTCTATATACAGATACTGGGAAATATAAGCATTGGGCCATTATCTAATGGGTTTTGCACAAAGGGGATTCTGTCATTGTGATCGAGTGACCTCTCCTTCCCCTTTTAGGTACATTACAGGCCTGTTTGTGTGAGTGCTTTTTATTTTATAAATGTATGCCATTTTTTACATACGTTTTTAATTTCCTGATTTTAGATTTGATCGTGCAAATATACCAATGATAGAGGTGACGCTCCATACCTCTATTTTATGTTACTGGATATCCATATAATATTATAGACAAAATGATCCACTGTTTTTCCCTCTTTCAGTATACAAAAAAAGAGGTAAAATATAAATATACAACAATGGGGAAAATATAACCTTAAACAAAAAACAAAAATGAATAAACTTAAACTAAGTAATCGTTACATGTATTTTAAATATATTCATGTATACTTCCTATTGATAAAACCTTATTCTTAAAAATGCTTACTGGGTCCAGACAATTGTATATCTGTGTGCCTGTGAAAGCATCATTATTATATATGCTATCACTCATAACTCCTAATATAAAGCTTGCTCAGTTAGAGTTTCCCAATATAAGGCAGCTTAATGTTAATGGGAACTAGGCTTAGTTCCCATTAACTTCAAGCTGCCTTATATTGTGCTTATTAAAGTATAAAATCTGGTGTAACCAACAGTATGCTGCAAAGTGTAAGTATATTTAGCTAGGACATCTACAGGTAGACAGTAAACTATCATCCCAGAAGTGACAGAGGAAATTCTCATTGCCAAAAATAAATGCAACCAGTGCTGGGTGTGGGCTTGATTCATTCATACTTAAAAGCACCCAGATTTAATCATAGTCACCTGACACTAAAGGACAGGAATATTGTGGCAATCAGATATAGAAAAACTAGTCATAAAACACAATTCACAAATTAAAGTAACCAGAAAGCTGTAACCGCGGCTGGTTCCCTTATTTACCACTATAACGTCTTAAAGCATAGGGCTAACCATACAGCTATCTTAGCTATAATTTTATATAGTTAGTAAGAGATCCTCTATTTAACATATATAAATAATTGAGAATACAATATAAAATAAGGATTGTCTTGGAAGCAATAAAGTTTTGTCTTTTAGATATTTATTATATAAAAATATAAATATAGACATATAAAATCCATTATAGCAGAGTTTCTAAGATTAAACTAAATGCTTGCAAATATCATTAATAGGTTAACCTACCCTTCTGAACATGTCATCATGTCAGCCTCTCTGTCATTTTAAGATGGAGCAGCGTCTGTCTCCAAGTCTCTCCTCTGTGTCTTAACCCCTTAAGGACACATGACATGTGTGACATGTCATGATTCTCTTTTATTCCAGAAATTTGGTCCTTAAGGGGTTAACATTTAAAAGTACACCTATTTATACCTTAGGTGTCTTCATTTTAGGGTTACCGTAGTTCATATATGAAAAAGTAACACTTCTTTTACTTTATTCATTTTAGGACCTCCCTTAACTTGGCAAAAATACAAGTCCATAACTGAAGGGTGTATACGTCATGGAAATTTTCCTGACTTTGTTCAAGATGGCATCTTAAAGTCTGAACATCCTTATCTACTTAGGGTTACCACAGTATATTGTGTACTGAAAGAGTTGTAGCATAGCCTTGAAGATTGTTTATGCATTATTGTTGTTGTAATTCGTCTGGGACAAAATGGCGCAAACATATTATGCACTGAAGGTAGGTAAGAGGTTATTGCTTAAAGAAACAGTTACGAAAAACAATATGTTCCATCACCTCGTCAGTTTGCAATATCTCTTAAAGACAAAGTGATACCGGAGAAACTGACGGAAGCAAAGCACAGAGGGATGGACACAGGTTTCTTCAGGAAGGAAGAGATTCTTTATTGGATCACCGATCGGGACTCAGAGGGACTAATGTCACCAAAAATACAGCAAGTTCTGAGCCCTGAACAATAGTGCAGGCTCCCTATATAGGCACATAACTCCTCCCATATTAAGCTCCACCCGCACATTCTCTTGACCAATCATTACAAATAAGAATTAACTTCCTGCTTGACCGCATGGCTTGTCCAGCACAATGGAGGAGGGGAATACTACATCCTGTATTCTTGCACATGCTCCGTACACTACTGATCGTATCTTGCCTCGTGCAACCAACTGATCGATACGTCAGCATATGCACGTACACATGCCACGTGGTAATCTCGGCCTACTAAATTTATTTTTACCGAGATTCCACCACATTCCCCCCTTTGATGCCTCTTGATATTTTACAATTACTTGAGGCATCACTTAACCTTGGTTTGCATACACCACAAGTTACCTTTGAACCAGACCAGACTTATCCTACGATGTGAATCTTCAACACTCGTCTTCCTGCATTGGTTCTCCCTGATCTAGAGCCTTATATTTATAAATTGCCATTATCTGTGCAGCAGCCTTCCTCTCTGCTATATTTTCTATCGGGCTTTGCACAGACCTAACTACTAAGGGTATAAGACACGGCAGGAGTAGACACAACATTAAAATCAGTAGGACTCCACCTACCACTGCCTTAAGCCCTCCAAACCACTCATACCAGCTACCAAACCAACTACTTGGATTGTACCCTTTCCATACCTGAGTAGGCACATGCGCTAGTTTAACCATATGGCTAGTAAGCTCAGCTATTGCTTGCCCTTCGTCATCTATTTGAAGACAGCAATTGCTCAGGTTAAACTTCCCACATACACCTCCCTCTACTGCCAAAAGATAATCCAAGGCTAATCTATTTTGGTAAACTGCTGTCCTCATCCTGGTATTATGCTTCGCTAGAAGATTGAGCGCTTGTGATGTCTCGTTAGTAATGATCTCAACCACCGCCTGTAACCTTATAATGCGGTTGAGCATATAAATAGGGGTTCTATAACCAAAGGTACCATCCTCTGCCCACGTGGCTGGCCCATAATAATCTATAATACGCTGGGGAGGCCATTCATTATCTTCCCAGGCACCTATCTCTATGGGTCCCCTTTTCTTCCTATGATTCACATCATACACTTTAACACCTAAAGTCTCACCTGTTTCAATAGGCAACAAGAAGAAGGATGGTTTTAACATACCCAACACACATGCCCCTTCCCAGTCCTGTGGTAACTCCGAATAGGCCTTCTTACCACAGATCCAGTACAAATTCGCTGGGGCTCTCCAGTTAGATGTGATGGATAGATCAAACCATACGTCCTTTAAATTGGCATATCTTGCAAACGGGTTAGATGGTTCTGAGACATTTGAAGCCGACCACCAAGTTGTATTCTTTGTATCATCATCATAAGCTTTTTGCCCTAGACAAGTTAATTCTCCTACAGAAGTATTATACATCATTCCTTTCCTCGCTATGCAAACATAACCTATGATGGAGGTCTTCAATCTCCACTCAGATTTACCTCTAACACTCATATGATAGTCGGCTTGTGTAGATATTAATTGGTCAACTGCCTCAGAACCGGACATTACCTCCTTTGCTTCCCAAGGCCATTGGTCTCCCATGTTAGTACCTCCACACACATAGCAGTTGGTAACATTAAGACTACCGGCAATACTCTCGGCTAAATCAATGAACAAGTTTTTAGCATTATGGGGGATCTTATTATCTATGCTCATCTCTTCATAAAAGGAATGGTATACTTGATGAGTTTGGGAGGTTACCGTATCAGTCTCTATCCCTATAAACAATATTGTCCCAGGGTCTAACCCGTCCCATATATTTGAAACCCAAATAAATTACCATATTTATCTAAGAACTTGTCAGGGTTATTTATAAGTATATGGATTGGATTGCATTCCATAGACTTACAATATGGATTAGTAGGCAACTTAGTCACAATCATGTCCTTGTCTGCTGTCTGTCCCCAAGTCGCCCACCCCACACAAGACCAATATGGGCAGAAGTTATAATCTCTATTTGGGCATCTTGGACTTACATATTTATTTTTACTACTGGGACAAATATATTTATCGTTAGACCCATACGTCCTCTCCCATCTAAGATCCCCACATACATTCCACGGCTTTCTACCACTTGATATTGCTTTACACGCATCAAATAGCAGAGCACCTGAAGAATATACGGATTTTAATACCGTCTTATTAATTAGGGTCCCCTGAGAATCTCCATTTCTGAGAGTCAACCAAATTGTACGGGGTTGATACTCAGGACTGAAGCACTTAGGTTCTCCTACTCCTAAATGACACACACTATATTCTATATTTAAGTATCTACATCTTGATACATCTCCTTTACACTCATATTGCGAATGCCAAATTAGGGTCTGGGATATATGGTTACCTGTTCTTGTAGTCTTAATGCATACCTCACAGCTAGGAGTGTTGGTACCTCTACCTTCCTGAATATAAAAATACACATAAATAAACATTATTAAAAATACATCTTTCGTCGTCATCCTCAGTCTTCGTCCGTGTGAAGGCACCTCAGCTTCCAGGATGTAAGGACTGCAGGGAATGGAGTTCTGCTCGCCTTCACAGGGGTCCCCTCAAGACTTTCCCTGACTTATACACTCGTTGGTGAGTGGACAGGCTTTATTATGGCCTTCTCACTCACTTACCAAGTCTCTGAAACAATAAAATTTGTAATCTACAAGGTTCCTCGTCACTCCGACTGAGTCGTGCGTTTTAACCGGATCTTGCAGGGATTCTCTGGATTTGCTGTAACTTGCCAGGAATCGGCTGCTGCTGGTTTAACCCTGGAGTGATGTATCCACGGAGCCACTTCGGCTACTTTTATCGCTGTAGGGGTAGACAGAAGAACAACATAAGGACCTCTCCACTTGGGCCCTAACGGCACATTATTCCACTCTTTAATCCACACTTGGTCGCCTGGGTGGTAACTATGAATTGGGGATAAATATTCACAGGTAATCTATCTTGTACCCATTTCTGTACCTCCTCCATAGTCTTACCCAACTCTACAACCTGCTGCCGGGTAATTCCTTCTCCCAACTGACTCAAATCCCCCCTTAAGTTACCAAGCACGGGAGGTGGTCGCCCGTACATGATTTCAAAAGGAGAGAGGCCCATCCTTCTGGTAGGTGTACTACGGATTCGCAATAGAGCTATGGGCAAGAGAACGTTCCACTTAAGTTGGGTTTCCTGACACATTTTAGCCAACTGATTCTTAATAGTTCTATTCATTCTCTCTACCTTACCAGAACTCTGGGGTCTATATGCCGTATGAAGCCTCCACTTTATACCAAGCATATGAGTCAATTGTTGTAGGCACTGATGAACAAAAGCTGGACCATTGTCCGATCCTATAGAGCAGGGTAGTCCATATCGGGGTATTATTTCTCGTAGCAGGAATCTCACGACTTCTCCTGCTTTCTCTGTACGAGTAGGACATGCTTCTACCCAGCCTGAATAGGTGCACACCACTACCAGCAGGTAGCGATGTCCACCCGATTTAGGCATCACTGTATAGTCAATTTGTAAATCGGACATGGGAAGTCCCCCCATAAACTGGACTCCTGGTGGCTTTACTGGTCCTTGTCTTGCATTATTTTTAGCACACGTTACACATCTACGTGCAATGGCCTGAGTCAAGTTGGACAATCTTGGTATGTAGAAATGTTTTCTGAGAGATTCTTCTGTACTGTCTCTCCCAGAATGTGTCCCGTTATGATAGTTTTGGACAATTTCTACCGCTAGTGATGCTGGAATAACTATTCTTCCATCTTCTAACTGATACCATTTGTTCTCCAAATACTTCCCAGGTTCAGTCCTTAACCACTCCTCTTCTTGAGCTGTATAAATTGGAGTCCATTGAGACAGTGGAGTTGGTATAAGAGCAGCTATATGCCCCACATATTCCTGTCTTCCTGATTCAGCAGCACGCTTAGCTGCACTATCTGCCATCCGATTCCCTTTGGTTACATCACCATCTCCTCACAGATGCGCCCGACAATGTATAATACCGACTTCTTTCGGCTCCCACACTGCTTCCAATAGTTGTAGGATCTCAGCTGCGTATTTGATTTCTTTGCCTTCTGAATTCAATAGTCCTCTTTCTTATACAAAGCTCCGTGGGCATGAGTGGTTAAAAACGCATACTTGGAGTCCGTGTAGATGTTCACTCTTAAACCTTCAGCCAATTGTAACGCTCGTGTCAGTGCTATCAATTCTGCCATTTGTGCTGATGTTCCTTTTGCCAGTGGCCGAGCTTCTATCACCTTGTCTATCGTTGTTACTGCATATCCTGCATAGCGGATCCCTTCTTTTACATAACTACTGTCGTCGGTGTAATATTGAACATCAGGGTTCTGGATGGGAAAATCACGAAGATCTGGTCTACTTGAAAATACTTCATCCATTACTTCCAAACAATCATGTTGACTTTCAGTAGGTTGTGGCAAAAGGGTAGCTGGATTTAAGGTATTTATAGTCTCTAAATGCACTCTTGGGTTTTCACACAACATTGCTTGATACTTGGTCATACGGCTGTTACTAAACCAATGATTTCCTTTGTAATCCAACAACGTCTGTACTGCATGTGGAACACGTACATAAAGTTCTTGACCCAGAGTGAGTTTATCGGCTTCAGCTACTAGCAGGGCGGCTGCAGCTACAGCTCTTAGACAAGGTGGAAGTCCGCTGGCTACTGCATCCAGTTGCTTAGACATGTAGGCAACAGGTCTTTGCCATGATCCCAAGTACTGTGTCAATACTCCCACAGCCATTCTTCTTTGCTCATGTACATACAGGTAGAATGGCCGTGTGTGGTCAGGTAGACCTAATGCTGGGGCACTCATCAAAGCCCTCTTCACATCTTCGAATGCCGCTTGCTGTTCTTGAGTCCATAAGAAGGGGTCGTGCTCTGTACCTTTGATAGCTGCATACAGAGGTTTTGCCAGTATCGCGTAGCTGGGAATCCATATCCTACAGAAGCCTGCTGCCCCTAAGAATTCTCGCACTTGTCTTCTATTCCTGGGTATCGGTATTTGGCACACAGCTTCTTTTCTCTCTGGCCCCATAATTCTTTGACCTTCAGAGATATGGAATCCTAGATATTTGACAGTTGGCAAACACAACTGAGCCTTCCTTCTTGACACCTTGTATCCTGCCTTCCAGATAATGTGTAGTAGATCGTGCGTTGCTTGCTGACATACTTCCTTTGTAACTGCTGCTATCAACAAGTCATCTACATATTGTAATAATACACACTCTCCTGGGATAGACTCGAAATCTAGTAGATCTTGACTTAGAGCTGAACCAAATAGGGTAGGTGAATTTTTAAACCCCTGGGGCAATCTTGTCCAGGTCATTTGGCGCTTCGAGACCGTTACAGCATTTTCCCATTGGAAAGCGAAGATACATTGGCTTTCTGCGGCAATTCGGAGGCAAAAGAAGGCATCTTTGAGATCTAAGACTGTAAAGTAAGTAGCCCCGCCCGGAATTAAAGTAAGCAGGTTATATGGATTGGGCACGACTGGATGTATACTAACAACCGCATCATTGACTGCTCTCAAGTCCTGCACAGGTCGATACTCATCTGTACCGGGCTTTTGAACAGGCAGCAATGGGGTGTTCCAAGGGGAAGTACAGAATTTTAGGATACCATACCGTATGAACTTATCCAGATAAGATTGGATGTTCTTCTTAGCCTTCTGCGGAATATGATATTGTCTCAGGCTTACTGGATAAACCCCAAGTTTTAGTTCGATTTTAATAGGTGGAATATTGCGGGCCTGTCCTGGTGGGTTGTTCTCTGCCCAAACTCCTGGTATGTTAAATAAGGATTCATCACTCCTCGGGTTTTGGCTAGTCAACACTGTATAAAGTCGCCACTCTTCTTCCTTTGGTACGGATAATGTCATAATACCTGAGGGTCCATTAAACTTTAAGGATGTTGTTCCATTTGGTAGGAACGTAATCTGCGCTTGTAATTTGGATAGCATATCACGTCCCAGCAATTGGACTGGACACTCAGGTATATAAAGGAATTGATGTTTTACTACGTGGCCTCCCAATGTACAGAGTCGACTTTTAAGAACCGGTTTTTCAGCACTTCTTCCAGTTGCTCCTATTACAGTAATAGTTCTTCCAGATGGAGGAGCAACTTGATTAGTCACCACCGAATGTTCAGCACCAGTGTCGATCATAAATGCACTCCTTTTTCCCCCTATTGATACATCGACCATAGGCTCCGCTCGACCAAGGGGGATGGAGCCCGGTCGGTATCAATAGTCCTCCATGACCGTGTCAGCCAATCCCACAAAGTCCCTACCTTCTCTATCGCGAGACCTTTGCGCTGCTGGATAGTACCTATCTTCCTTACACTTCCTCTGTTCCCATTACTCCCTCTATTACCATTACTCCCTCCGGGGCCTCCTCTACCTCTCGCTCTGCCTCTAAAGTTTCCGTAACCTGCCCTGGGTAAGTCTCTCTCATACTGCTCTCTTTGCGGACACTCGTTCCTCCAATGCCCTTCTTCCTTGCAGTACGCGCACTGATTCCTACTCAAAGGCTCCCTATTCCATCTACCATCGCTTCTATCTGGGCCCCGTCTATCTACGCCTGCGATCGCTACCGCTAGCATATCTGCCTTTCTACGCATCTTGCGCTCTTCCTCTTTCTTACTTTCTGTTTCCCTATTCATATATACTTTGTTCGCTACCTCCATTAGTTGGGTGATAGACATACCTGCAAACCCTTCTAATTTCTGTAGCTTGCGCTTAATATCTCCGTAAGCTTGGCTGACAAAGGCGGAGTTTACCATTCGGGAATTATCAGCGTCTTCCGGATTAAAGGGGGTATACAAGCGGTATGCCTCCAATAATCGGTCATAAAAGACACTGGGCGCTTCATCACTTTTCTGAATCACCTCAACTGTCTTCGACATGTTAATAGCTTTCTTCCCTCCGGCTTTCATGCCAGCAATTATAGCATCTCTATAGGCTTTAAGTTGAGCCATATCTGCGCCATTTACATTCCAGTCAGGATCGGTGTTAGGGTAATGTGTTGCGGCCCATGCTGCCGGATTGGCTTGATTTAAAGCACGGGCTCTCTCCTCTAGCGCCTTAATGGCCGCTTGGTTAATCCTTGTCCTTTCCTCATTATTGAACAATGTCATTAATAACTGCTGGCAATCAGCCCATGTCGGGTTATGTGTCTGAACTATCGAGGTGAACAGATCGGTCATAGCTTGTGGTTTCTCAGTGTACGAGGAATTGTGGGTCTTCCAATTCAAGAGATCGGTAGTCGTGAACGGGACATATACGAAGACTGGGTCAGCATGTGCCATTTGACCTGCGGCATCGATATAGGCTGACCCAGGATTCAGACGAAGAGGCATCTGATAATGTTTTAATTGTTGGGTACCGGTCAGTTGTCGGGTTAGTATGGGGCTACGTGGAGGGGCGTCAGTTAAAGGTTCCGGTCGAGAGGTAATAGGGCATGAGGATGTGGGAACTTGATTTTGGGAAAAGTTAGTGAATAGTATACTCCGAGCCGAGCTAGAAGAAGCTTGACCGGAAGTTTGAAGTGGCGCCAAATCAGGATATTCAAATCTAATGGGGGTTGGTCCTGGTTCCGGAAGGGGAGTTTTAATACGAGGGGGGGTGGATTCTGTACTGGAGGAGGAAGCGGAAGTGGATGGGGGCAATAGGGGAAGGGGTGCAGAGCTTCCTGCATTCGCGTCACTTCCTCTTAAAGGAAAGTAAGGAGGCGGCAAAGGGATCTCGGACTCAGGGGGCGTGTCCAAAATGGGCCTAACACCAGTCCTAGTGGACAAACAAGTCCTGGCCACCATGAGGCGACATTGCTCCTCGTGGCATATCCGGATCCATTTTGGCGAGTCGTTTACGGCCTGCCCCCAACAATCAATGTATGGAAACTGTCCGTAAAGTTCAGGCCTACCTGACACAGCCACGTGTACACGCTGTACCAGGGTTGGATCCAAACTGCCACGCGGCGGCCATGCCGCAACCAAAATAGGCCACTCCCTAGTGCACAAAGTGACCAAACGTACAGGAGACATTTTAACCCCAAAATCACATGTTTTGAATCCCTTTTTAAAATTCTTTACCATACAACCTAAGGGATCCGAAATCGTTGACTCTGACGCGCCCATACTTATCAATGGAACGTCGTTGACAACGAATACTATGCACGCGTTCTTATTCAACAGTCACACCCGTTTCCTCTGGCAACAGCACCACGTGGTACAGTTACCGAGTGAAACGTACACAATAACACAATAATCACTCAGGGAATTCCCGTACACACACAGCTGTTACACCAGTCACTAAATAATCAATATTATGCCCTTTGGCGAAACTATACAGTCACCCACGCTATAATTCTCTATATATGAATTACCCGTCTATAACACACCCCAGTAACATCGTCTTTTACTAGTATCGGTTACAGTACGGTTAGCATAGGTCAAAGCACAATTTAAGGTCACAATACAATTATTAGTGGTTACGGTGTTAAACATGCAATAGACGACAATGATTAGTACTTATATACAGTGTCAGTAAATATACAGGGTTATGGTACCGTGCACTATGATACAGCAACACACTATTAACACTCTCGCTAGACGGCTGAGCTCGCGCTATCTAACAAGATATACACTTTACTAACAATCTTTAACACATTTACAATCCCAACTAAACTATTGGCCAGTACCTTGAATGGACTACCTAAAACTATATACACCCGTTTTGGTTAGCCACACTGCCCAAACACCACATATAGCGAACTAGAGGGCGAAATTTACAAAATTGCCCTTCTAGTCTATTTACTCTATCAAAAGTCTAGTGGGTTCCAAATTTACACGCCTTCCCACTTAGCCAAGATAGGTTGAGAGCTAGCGAACCGAATTTACACAGGCGCCGCTTAGTCTCCCGGTCCCTCCGACCTAGCGAACGTAATATACACCCTAGAACGCTAGTCTAGACAAGACACCGGTGTCCGGCTAGGGCTATTTACACAGGACCCCGCCTGACTAACCAGATCAAACGGTCTTACTAAAGAGCGTTCGATCGAGCGGTGCGCCTTCGCTCCTTCCCTCCGACAGAGGGGGCAGATTCCATACACAGATTTAAACCCCTTTTGGGCCTACCGCACAATCGGTATACCCCTAGTGGGTCTGCCGTCTAAAACAGCAGTTGTCTTACCTCCTCGTTCCTTAACCTGAGTTCACACTCATCGACGGGGACACCCCAGCACTTCTTACGTAGAGGCCCATGATCTCCTGGACAACAGACCAGTGGCGCCGAGACGAAGAGAGGTCCACGCAGAAGTTCAGGGGTGCAGCCGTAGAGAACGTGGGCAAAGATAGACCGTCTCACGCCTCTGCCTCTCAGCTACCGTTGAACGATGAGTTTCCCGGCCAATGCACCAAATGATACCGGAGAAACTGACGGAAGCAAAGCACAGAGGGATGGACACAGGTTTCTTCAGGAAGGAAGAGATTCTTTATTGGATCACCGATCGGGACTCAGAGGGACTAATGTCACCAAAAATACAGCAAGTTCTGAGCCCTGAACAATAGTGCAGGCTCCCTATATAGGCACATAACTCCTCCCATATTAAGCTCCACCCGCACATTCTCTTGACCAATCATTACAAATAAGAATTAACTTCCTGCTTGACCGCATGGCTTGTCCAGCACAATGGAGGAGGGGAATACTACATCCTGTATTCTTGCACATGCTCCGTACACTACTGATCGTATCTTGCCTCGTGCAACCAACTGATCGATACGTCAGCATATGCACGTACACATGCCACGTGGTAATCTCGGCCTACTAAATTTATTTTTACCGAGATTCCACCACAATATCTACATATGGAAACTCACAGTAATCTGTGATATATCTACATATGGAAACTCACAGAAATCTGTGACATATACACATAGCAAACAGCCAGTAATCTGCATAAATAAACACCTGGTAAACTACCAGTAATCTGTATAAATAAACACATGGCAAACTACCACTAATCTGTATAAATAAACACATGGCAAACTACCACTAATCTGTATAAATAAACACATGGCAAAACTACCAGTAATCTGTGTAAATAAACACATGGCAAAACTACCAATAATCTGTGTAAATAAACACATGGCAAAACTACCAGTAATCTGTATAAATAAACACATGGCAAAACTACCAGTAATCTGTGTAAATAAACACATGGCAAAACTACCAGTAATCTGTATAAATAAACACATGGCAAAACTACCAGTAATCTGTATAAATAAACACATGGCAAGCTACCAGTAATCTGTATAAACACATGGCAACTACCAGTAATCTGTATAAATAAACACATGGCAAAACTACCAGTAATCTGTATAAATAAACACATGGCAAACTACCAGTAATCTGTATAAATAAACACATGGAAAACTACCAGTAATCTGTGTAAATAAACACATGGCAAAACTACCAGTAATCTGTATAAATAAACATATGGCAAACTACCAGTAATCTGTATAAATAAACACATGGCAAAACTACCAGTAATCTCTATGAATAAACACATGGCAAAACTACCAGTAATCTGTATAAATAAACACATGGAAAAACTACCAGTAATCTGTATAAATAAACACATGGAAAAATTATCAGTAATGTAAAGTAAACATTCCCCAAAGAAAAGAGCCAGAAAGGCACATAAATCTCACAAGCAAGCATAATTAATAACAATCATAAATAAATCACACTAAATCCCAAAGCCACCCACTATAAGCAGGAGGCAGTGGTACTCTGACCTGTACTGACTGCGGAGCAGCAAAGAAAGAGGAAATGATGCAATGGGAAGAGGGTTTTATAGTACCTAACTTTTTTCTGATTGGTTGTTTTTCTGTGCTGCTGTGGAGTTCTAGTAAAGAGAGACTAAAGCAAATACGAAGCCTCCTGTCATGTTATAAAATTACAATGTACCTGGTACCTGAACTCCAAGTGCCTTGTACAAGTTCACACATAAATAATCTCTTCATGATGAAGATCTCTCTCTGAGTCTGGGCTACAAATAGCTCATTAAATTCTTGATATTTCAAGACTTGTGCCATGACAAAGTATTGTGTCTTCTCTTATAAATATAAGGTAAATCAGCCATATATCTTGCTTTTTATGGATTCCTCCGTCCCAACGAATTCACAACTAGGACTATCACGTCCCCTGATTACCTAAGAACTATGGACTTAGCGAAACAGAACGACCATTACCTACTCATGCTAAAACACTCAAAAACCAGCACTATAGGTCATACCGTTACGATCCCCTTGTACCCTACTCATAACAAATGGTGATAATTATCTACTATCACTCCACAAACAACCATTACAACCTTTGCTAGAACTGCACGGTAACGTTCTAACTACAGCAAAGTTTATGCTCTATGTAAGACTGCTGTTGACTAGACTCGGCTTGAACCCTAGTCAATTTTCGGTCATTCTTTTCGAATCGGAGCAGCATCTACAGCTTCTGCTAACCACATTCCTCCGCACATCATCAAAACCATGGGACGCTGGAAATCTTCCGCTTATATTCTTTACATGCCCAATCCTGTTAAAGAATTAAGACTAGCTTTCTGTGACTTATCTAAATAAAGATTTTGTTCAACGTATTATGTCTTATGATAATTTATTTTTGCCCACTTTTACAGGCCTACTCCTCCATATACGGCTATATTGCCACGACCACAAATTAAAAGGCTTGGCCTGTAGTTGTGGGAGGGGCTTGGTTTCCCTATAAAAGGGCTGCCAATCCACTCCCACATTACCGTAATGGTCTGGCGAGTCACCCCACCCACCACTCCCTCTATTACAAACACCCTCTAAGGTGGGCCCACTTTTACAGGCCTACTCCTCTGTCGGTTTCGGCACACCACAACCGACTAATTCCAACTAAGGGATATGTTATTATATGCTATGTTTCCATATACGGCTATATTGCCACGACCACAAATATATATATATATATATATATATATATATATATATATATATATATATATATATATATATTATTTTATAATTAAAGCTTCCAAAGTACAAGCCCCATGTTGGGTGCCAATTGTAACCGCAGCCGGTTCCCCTATTTACTACTATAACATCTTAAAGCATAGAATTTAGCAGGGCTAACCAT
>OW240912.1:114318659-114443659 GCA_933207985.1 Pelobates cultripes
AAGGAGGGGGAGAGAAAGAGAAAGGAGGGGGGGAGAAAGAGAAAGGAGAGGGGGGTGAGAGAGAAATTAGGAGGGGGGAAGAGAAATTAGGAGGGAGGGAGAGATATTAGGAGGGGGGAGAGAAATTGAAATTAGGAGGGGGGGAGAGAAATTGAAATTAGGATGGGGGAAGAGATAGTAGGAGGGGGGTGAGAAAGAGAAATTGGGAGGAGGAGAAGGAAATTGGAGCGGGAGGAGAGATTGACATTCATCACATACACACAATGCACCCCTTGCACACAGAAAAACACACAGACACACATACACAAGCAATGCAACTGTTACACACAATGCATCCCTTACACACACAGAAACACACAATGCATTCATTACACACACTCAATGCATCCCATACATACACAGAAACACACCTTGCAGCCCTTACACATACAAACACAATTTCACACAATGCATTCCTTACACACATATCAGGACATTCCCTACACACTCCACCCCCTGTGAACAAACTCATTGGTGGAACATGAAGGTGGACCCTGGGACCCAGACCTTGAGCTGTGTAAAGGACCCCAAAAAATGGAGCTGCTTCCCGTTCTCCCAGAACATTGATTTTTGTGACCACAGTTACAAACCGCCTCCAGAGAGCCTGTTCTGCACCACACCAGTGGAGCCAGACTGAGCTAGAGCCCATCATCATCCCCATCTGGTTGTAAGTAGGCAATCTAGTATATTATTCGTGGCACTAAGCTCTAATTTACCTCACATTAAAGAAACACTATAGTCCCCAGAACCACTTCAGTTTAATGTAGTGGTTCTGGTGTCTATAGCCTGTCCTTGCAGGCCTTTTAATGTAAACACGGCGGCACTGCAGCACTGGCGTTAGTTAACATGGCAAATCATATGGGTGGGGCATTGTGATGTCACATGGGGGGGGCGGCAAACTTTACTTTTGCCTAGGGCGGCAAAAATACTTGCACCGGCCCTGGCTGGAGGGGGCTGTGTGAGCTGTGGCCGCACAGTGTCCCATGGTAGTTAGGGTGCCGTGCGGCCAGTACATCTCACACAAGCAAACAGCTGATAAACTGGCCGCACGGAGGAAATGTGTATGTGTGACTGTCTGCCTGTTACTGTATGTGACTGTCTGCCTGTAACTGAGTGTGTGACTGTCTGTCTGTAACTGAGTGTGTGACTGTCTGCCTGTAAATGTGTGTGTGGGGCTGCAGGGATTTTGTAGAAGGGGGCGGGGGTTTTGTATTGGGACAGGAGTCTTTATAAGGAGGGATAAGCAGGGGATTTGTGGAAGGGGGTTGTGGGGGTTTTGTAGACGAGGCAGTACAGGATTTGTAGAAGGGACAGGACAGAGGTTTTGTAGGAGGGGCAGGACAGGACAAGGGTTTTGTAGGAGGGGCTGACAGCGGTTTTGCAAAGTTTACAAATTGAAAAAAAAAAGTGAACCTTTAAATTTTTTTACAGGTTTTTTTTTTTTTTGGGGGGTGCCAAGCACAGGATCCGCCCCGGGTGCCAAATGCTCTAGGTACGCCCCTGCATGAACTGTAAATGCGGTGAAACCCGGAAGTACCGCAATGACGCATACGTCACGTGACCGGAAGTTCACAAACCCGGAAGTGATCGCGGGACGCCGAAAAACGGCGCAAAATTCAATCACAAGATGGAAATATAAAGCATCAGGAAAGGACATTCACCATGCACTTTGAGAAAGACCCCAAGGTCGAAACGCGTTAGTGCTGGTGGATTTTTATTTATATGCAGTTGGCTTATGTTATATGCCTTCTTTTATTTTATGTTATTGTATGCAGTAAAAATTTGTTTTATCATTCATTCTGAATCCTGCTATTCTTCTTTTGGCACTGAAAAGGAGACATCACAAGAGAATTTTACAGCCTGAATAAGCTGATTATTCAACTGCTATCTAAGCCAGAGCCTGCTTGTTGTGGCTCTGGAAAGTGTGAGTGACTCAATACCTCTATAATAGATTTGTTATATACATATAACAATATTATGCTATCAAGAGGTTCCTCATGTATAAGTATATTATTTAATATTGCTGTGCACCCTCCATTATTTTTTATTTTCTTTTTAAAGTACACATTTAAAAAAAAAATTCCTTCTAAAACTTGTAATATTTGCATTTGCCCATAACAAGCTCTCACTGCATACATCTGGTCTGCTTAGCAGTAAGGCTCTGCCCCCTCTTCTCAACATTTTATCCTTTCCAAATATTATTTTCTTTTGGCATTATTTGGTATTCAGCATGTCTTGCCTACCTTCACAACAGTTTAACCTCAGTTTTATGCTTACACCATTCATATTTGTTATACTATACAATTCTCTAGCATTGGAAGTAAGTGTAGCCCTATGGTACAACTGTAGACTCAGCTATGTTTCATGATTTAAGAGAAGAAGTATTTGTTACATTCACAACTTCAGGTTTACTAATCAAGCATAATCTGTAGAGATGGTTTTCAAATGCTTTGTGTCCGAGATACACTTTGAAAAACCGTAAGACTCCAAGGATCACCTCACTGCTTGAGCTATAGATGTAATTTTGAAACATTTTAACATTATATAGCTTAAAGGAAAATATTATGCTAATGCAAAAGGAAAGAAAGATGAAAAGATGGACTGACAGACTAGAAGGCAGACAGAAAAACAGAAAACAAGTTAGACAGATGAATGGTTGGCCGGCTGGTCAGACAGACGGGCAGAAAGGCGGATAGATAGACAAACAGAGATAAATAGATAGATAGATAGATAGATAGATAGGCAGACAGACAGCAAACAGATAGACAGACAAAGAGGCAGCCAGACAGACAAAGCAGTGGCTGGGTAGATAGACAGACAGAGATAAATGATAGATTAATCTCGAGAACTACTGAAAAACCACAGCTGTTCCAAGAACCACAGTAATCATTTCAAAATAAAAACGTCTTGTTGTGTAAAATGTTATGTATTTTCAACATTCTTATGTATTTTCACTCGCTTTCTGTGCCATCAAGGATAAATGATGGTTACTGGGGGCTCACACTCCTTCATTTGAAAGGGTTATTGGTTTGGTATCTCTTCCACTAAACTTCAATTCTGTAAAAAGGCTGGAGAAATTGCTGTAAGGTTTCTTTTTGTTTTTACATTAATCTTTCTTTTCAGTAGAAGCTGTCACGTTTAATATTCCCCTCTGCCGCTCTCCCAATCTCAGAGCTTTGCATTTTTATTGTTCTTTTATTTTTATCCCTTGGCTAGAGCACTGAAAACTATTCAGAAATGATCATCTATAAGCTGAAAATTTGCCATTCACAAGTAAATTTATTTCACATATATTAGGTATCCACCCCCATTCGTCCTATAATACACATGAAATGTGGGGGTGTTCCTTTTCAAATACATTTTTTCTTTCAGATCTAGTCAATAATTTATGTATTGAATTTTTCCACTGTTCTTATATAAATCATTAAGTAATCCTGCTTTAAAACACATGGAAAATTAATTCAAACAAAGGTAAGCTTTACATCACTATCATGTCTCTGGCGTAGGTTGTCTATGCGTCTCCTTACAAAGCTATTATAAATTATAGAGAGTTAATATATATTTTATATAGTAGAATAGTTGTTTTTTTTAAGTAGGTCATCCATCTCTATTCATTCATTCTATTCTGTTTTCTATAACAAGATATTTGTAAGACTCACATTAATGTAAGATTCACATTATGACTGTCTTGTAATCGTATTTCTACGTAAGTAGTTATTGCAACAAACAAAACTGATTTCTGAAAACCTGCTTCTGATATAAGAAAATAACATTTCTCTGCTGACTTTATTTAGTTATAATATTTCACCATAGTCAAAACATGTGCTAATGCAATATGGGCCATGTGACAGTTGTGACAAGCTGTTTCTCATTCATTCTCTCCCATTACATCAACGGCAGCTTAACACATTTCTTATTTCAATGATTCACCTTAAAATTAATCACTTTTTTTTATACAGAGTATCACTTTTTGTTTGAATAGAAAACGACGGCTATCTGGTTCGCACGAGGGGAGTCAGCGGGACTTGGTCGTCGAGTGTCTGGAACTAAAATCGGACACTCGACCTCGCGAACCACCGCTGAAACTACCGAACGCCGGCTTCTTGTATTTCCCGAACAGCCAGGGAAGCGCCGTTTGCTAGTTCTGTGTGAACGGACAAGGGGAGCAATCGCTACTATGAGCCAGGGGGATCCATTTGGGACTTTTGTTCGGTTTTTATCTATTTGTGAATTGACCAACCGCACACGCTGAATTCATGGAACTGTTTTGGGCAGGAGCCGTGTGTGTGGTCAGCAAAAGGGACCCTCCACACTTTTTCAGAACCCCTGAACTGTTCAATTCAGTATGATAGGAGTTATGTATTTTTGTATCCTTTTGTGTTTTACTGGGAACATGTGCTCAATGGAGTCTGCTTCAATCCCTGGATAATTGGATTACTTTCCCCATTGTCTCCAGGCTAGAGGGCTCTGTAAAACCAGTTTGGGCCAGATAGCCATGCTGCCAGCCAGGCCCCAAAAGATACTTTACTAACTTCTGAACCCCTGGTCTGATTCATGCCATTTTTTGATATGTTGTTTTCCTGAATGGATTGATTGTGAATATATAAATTTTTATGTGATGTATATTTTAGAAGTTATGAATGCTGTAAAAACTGTGTTATTTCTGGCCAGCAGATAATTGAGCTTTGTGTATTGTAGAAACTCAATTATCTAGCCTGGCCCAGAGGAGGAGTTTTGTGTTGCATAAATTGTGAGTTCTGTGTGCCAGTAAATCAGTCTTGTTCCAGCATTAAGCCTTGGCTCATGTTTGGGGGATTGGAGAAATACACTCTGGGGATTGCTATAATCACTATACTCCCCACGGTATGATCACTAAGTTCTGCTAAGCGCTTGTTCCTGTTCCTGCTCTCTGGGGAAAGAGAGGTTCACCCACTGGAAGCTGGATCCTGGCCTTGGGTCCAGGGTGGGTGGAGACAGCAGAGACCCCGGCGCAGTTGCATCACTGGAAGTGGGATCTGCAGTGCTGATGGTGTCGGTTGGAGTGCTTGGAGTCCTCAGCAAGCACTAGGAGCATCGATTGGCGGAGGTACTCAGTCGGAGTGCCAGCGGTCCGTCACAATTGGCTGTTGTCTTTGTTTGCTGTGGGAGGTCCTCTTACAGGAGGATTTCTCATAAAAGCCCGTGTGTGTCAATAAAATTGATTCCTGTTACATCCTTCATGAAGTCTAGGCTCATGTTTGGGGGATATTCTATTTGCTGGGAAGAATCACCTTGGAACTGCATTTCATCTACCTTATTCCTCTAACCCCTGCTGCAGCTATAATCACTTATGCTTAGCTGTTGGGGAAAGGGAACAGAAGACCGCAGCATCATAACCACTGCAGGTCTTAACAACTGGTGGCAAGCGACGGGATTGAATGGAACGCATAAGGACAACTGGTGAATGGCCCAGCAGTACGAGAAACTAAAATGGACTTCACTAAATGATCTGCTGGAAGCCCGGGGACAAGTGGCCAGCAACAAAAAGAAAGCTACCCTCATAGCGGAACCAATTGGGGGCGACCAAACCAGCAGCATGGCGAATGTCAGCCAGGAGGAAGCTGAATTTCAACAGAAGGTGATGTGGAGGCTAAACTTATATGGGCCAAATCCCACACCTGAGATGGTGACGCAAGTCCTGGCACAAGTGAGCACAGAGCGCAGAGAACAGCAGGCAAGCGTGAACCAAAGAGACAACGCTTAATTACTCTGCTTTTAAAAGTTTCTCGGATGGAGATATGGAAATTGGCGCATATCTACAGGATTTTGAGCGTCAATGAGCGTTGGAGAGTCTGGAATCGGAGCAATGGGCCGCGATTTTAAGCAGTAAGCTCACAGGCCGAGCAGTGGAGGTGTACCGAGCAGTTCCTGACACAGCCATACACGACTACGCTAGGGTAAAGGACATTCTGCTAGCCAGGTATGACGTGACCCCAGATACTTACAAGAAAAAGTTTCGGGCATTGCGGAAAGGGGGCCGAGACTCCTACACCAAATGGGCCTTAAGGATGTATCGGGCAGCCCAAAATTGGATACAGGGCTGCAAGGCCACAACGCTAGAGGAGGTGCTGCAACTCCGCTTGCTAGAACAATTTTTTGACCACACACCTGCAGACACCAGGGACTGGGTCAGAGACAGGAAGCCGTCCACGGTCGAGGAAGCGGCTAAGTTAGCAGATGAGCATCATGAAGGAAGAAAAGGAGAAGCGGGTGGGAACCGTCCTCTGGTAAGGTACAGCGCCCCAACGCCAGGTCCTGTGGCCAACCCCAGACCAAACCCGGTACCACCCACGACACAGCCTAATTTTAATAGTAGTATGTCACCAGTGCAATTAGCCAGGCCACTAGAAAATACATTGCCCGCAGCGGAGCAGAGGCAACTGGGAGCGGCCCCCACCACCAAGGGCCGCCGCTCACCACTATCAGCATGAACCCCTGGAAGAGCACAGCCTGGATGCAGAGCAGTGGGCTGTACTACATGAGGTAAACCTAGCCGAGGGAGACAACCGGGTGCACCACAGACAATGGGTCACCATAGACGGAAAAGAGGCAGAGGCGCTACGAGACTCTGGGGCTACCCTTACTTTGGTACAACCTCACACCATTTCTGCAAAGGCGCGTACCAACAAGACTGTAGCCGTAAGAGTGGCAGGGGGTGCCATCCACAAGTTATCCACAGCCTGGGTACAGTTAAACTGGGGCACCGGAGCCAAGCAGATGGAGGTGGGCATCATGTCGGGACTACCTGCGGAAGTTTTGTTGGGGAACGATTTGGGGTGTCTAACTTCACAGCTGACTCACCCCGATCTTGCTGGTACCTGCCCCGTGACTACCAGGGCACAAGCCCGCCGGCTTGGAACAACACACTCCGAGGAACCACAGGTAGGAACCGAAAACCCTGTAACATGCCCTAACCCTATTCCCTTCTGGGGCACTCCCCAAGACTTTGGCTAAGCTCAGCAATCAGATCCCACCTTAGCGGGTTACAGGAAGGCAGTAGGCACCTCTAAGGAAGGTACTTCCACTGGGACAAGGGATTGCTATATAGGGTTACAGGGGGAGTGGGGCAGGAACTAACTGCCCAAGTTATAAAAAGGCAGTTAGTCGTACCCCGTAAGTACAGGGCAGAACTACTAAAGCTCAGCCATGATATCCCGCTAGCAGGACATCTGGGTATCAAAAGACGTTCTTCTGGCCAGGGATATCCAAAGATTTGCAGACTTACTGCAGGACATGTGACACATGTCAAAGGATAGGGAAAGGGGGGAACACCCTAAGGCCAAGTTACGGTCCCTACCTATAATAGAGGAACCATTCTACAGAGTGGCAGTAGATCTGATAGGGCCTCTCAGCAAACCCAGCTCCTCCGGTAAGTGCTACATCCTCACAGTGGTGGACTACGCCACCCGGTACCCTGAGGCTATAGCGCTGTCCAACATTGAGGCGAAGACAGTAGCAGAGGCTCTAGTCAGGATCTTTACCCGGGTAGGGTTCCCCCGAGAAATACTTTCAGATCAGGGAACCCAGTTCACGGCAACTGTTACGCAACAGTTGTGGCAGAGCTGCGGGGTAAAATCGTTATTTAGCTCCCCTTACCTCCCCCAGACTAACGGTCTCTGTGAATGATTTAACGGCACACTTAAGCAAATGCTCACAGTGTTCACAGAATCCTATGGTCAATGGGAGAAGTTTTTGCCTCATCTCCTGTTTGCCTACCGAGAAGTGCCTCAGGCGTCCACCGGGTTCTCCCCCTTCAAACTCCTATACGGGAGAAAAGTCCGGGGACCCCTGGACCTCATACGGGAGCAGAGATAGGGATCCCCGTTTTGCCATACGTACTGGAGTTCCGGGACCGCTTGCAGGCCCTGACCGAATCAGTTCGGGAGAACCTGCAGGCGGCCCAGAAACGTCAGAAACAATGGTATGATCGGGGAGCACGAGATAGGAACCTGGAGGTAGGGCAAAAGGTACTAGCCCTCAGACCTTCCAAAAAGGACAAGCTCCAGGCAGCTTGGCAGGGGCTATTTAAAGTGGTGGAACAAATTAGCGACACCACCTATATTGTGGCCAAATGTTCCGATGAAAGGGTTAGATGAGCCTTCCATGTGAACATGTTGAAGCCGTACTTCGAAGGCTCCGAGGACGTGGCCGCCATCTGTGCCCTGTCCACTGATGATAGTGAAGGACTCCCCTTGCCCGACCTGCTGGCAGCTAACCAAGGTACCTTAGAACAAGTTGGGTTGGGAGAGAAATTAGACGCCACCCAGCAGGCAGACGCAAAACAACTGCTGCAGGAATACGGTGAGCTGTTCTCGGTCCTACCCGGGTACACCTCCGCCGCAGTACACCGGGTGGAGATGCAGGGGGAGACCTCCTTACGGCAGCAGCCATACCGTATTCCGACAGCAGTGCAGACTAGCATGTGGAAAGAAATCCAAGAGATGCTAGAATTAGGGGTTATTTAGGCTTCCCAAAGTCCCTGGGCGTCTCCGGTGGTTTTAGTACCGAAGCGAGATGGTACGACTCACTTCTGTATTGACTACCGGAAGACACACAATACAGAGATGCCGATGTACATTGAAAACAGTCACAAAATGCACAATCAAATAAGTGCGATCAGGCTATCCATCACAGCTGGTGTCTGTCTAAAGGAAGAACTGAGCAGCTGGAAAAAACAAAGTGCATTGTATACTACATCAAATATATTGGGGTAAGTAGTATTAGTTGATCAATATACAGTACTTAACCATTAAGAATGGTGGGCGGGCTATGCCGTCCTTGGGGGACCTGGCTCTAAACGCCTGCGGGCGGCATAGCACGTCCCAGCCGTCCTATTTACTTACCCGCTTACACACAAACAAATATTAATGCAAACTTTGGCCAGTGTTTGTGACTAAGTGGCTACTAAAAATGACTGGACATACCCCATTTGCAATACCTTGGGTTGTCTACTATTGCAAATTGCATGCCATCATGGGGGTAATTCTCATTCCTGGGCTACCATACGGTCTCAAAGGCAACGTAACCAATCTGTTGAGTTTCAATGTGAAAAAAACTGAAAAATTTAACATGCTATATTTGACCCTGTAACTTCCCAAAACACCATAAGACCTGTACATAGTGGGTACTGTTTTACACGTGAGACATCGCTGAATACAAATATGTGTATTTTATTGCAGTAAAAGTAAACAGTATTATGACATTCATAGTTAGAATGTCACATAGAACTACATTTGAAAAAAAATTATTATTTCCGCCCATTTTTTTATGTTATTCATATTAAATTATGTTTCATACCTAAATATTTGATGTTAAATGAAAGCCCTGTTTCCCCTGAATAAACTTATATATAATAGATGTGGGTGCATTTAATAAGAAAGAGGTGAAACGTTTTGTTTTGATCACAACGTGTACATTTGGCTCAGTCCTTAAAGGGTTAAGGGGTTAAAATGGCAAATTCCTGATGATGAATTCCTGATGATAAACATCTGATCACTCTAAAAAACAGAAAAGCTCACACAGTATAATACTGTTTTATAATGCAGAACAAATAATACACAGAGGTAACAGGTTACTCACACTTTCCAGAGCCTCGTATAGCAGGCTCTGGCTGTGTTGGTTTTTCAATAGATAAAGCTGTTTTGATGCAATTTTCAGACCCTTCAGCTCTTTCTCCCACAAATTGGATAGGGAAACTTGAAGTATGTAAAATCTTTTTACTTCAAAATTTAAAGTGCAGCAATACTGGAAAAAACAGAAAACAGCAGCCATCAAATAGTGCATAAAATGTATGTACGTAGTGGGGAATCGCGATGCAGCATCATACGTAAACCAACCCAAATTCTACCCCTATATAATGACAGACAACATAGTATGGATGAAACTGGCCACAGCATTTATTATAACATAGGATAATTACTGTATAACACATCCATAATTTATTTTAATAATCTCTATCTTTTAAGTAACCAAAACATTAAACATAAATAACCATAACTTAACCTATAACTTAACACATAGTGTCATACAGTGAACCCAACATTCCTTGTCAATAAACTGACCATGCGCCTATGTACCACGTCCTCTCACCTCCCCCCTCGGCATAAACTCCTTTTCCTTCCAATGCTTACCACCAGCCGATCTTTTCCTTGCTCAGTGGGCACGACATAACAGGCACCCTAAGGTTAACCCTTTAGAGCAGGGGAGGTTGAGACCTGAAAACTTGCTCACTTCATTCCACATACTTAAAACCTAACCACCTCAAACTTAAGTGGCAAGGACATACCCCCGGCCAAAACCCTGCTGTTTTACACCTGAATTCAGCAGGGGACCCCACCAAGTCCACTCATGGCCTGTTCCACCGCTTCCTGCAGAGCGAGATTTAAGAGGTTGAGCCCGACCTCTGTCAAGTGCACCTCATCCCCTGGAAATAGATTGGCCGCATCCCACTAAAAAACCCCATGGCAAACTGGAATCCCCCGAACCTCCAGGACAAACATAGAAACTCGCCTATTCAATTTGCTGTGGCGGCACTCCATGGCACTCTGGTTCTGGGCATGCTGCCATAAATTATGAGCAATAACCTCGGACCAAACCAGGCATACGTCGGGAAATAGAATTAAAATGCGTGCCAAGTCCCATTTAATGGCCGATACCAAAACCCATATGGGCACCGAACCCAGGTCATTCCCCACCAGATGGATCACCAGGACACTCGGAACCCCCAGGAGGCGGGACAACTGAACCACATCAGGGAGGAGCCGCACCCACCTCATGCCTGTCGTACCAAGCCACCGAACCTCCGCTTCGGAAGGCGTAAAACCCAACCGCTCGCCTCTAGGCCGGACCACCACACGTTGCCTGGCCCAATAGACATAGGAGTGTCCCATGATCCAAATCCTGGGGGGAACCAAATCTGCGGAAAGAAATCAAGTCAGGAGACCAGCCGGGCGAACATAGGAAACATAACGCCCTGACTCCCACCTCCCAATTCTTTTGACCACCTGCGCAGGCATGACAAGTCTAGAGGCCTCAGTAGTCGCTCCTATACAAAACGAGTGCCCCCCGAACTTCCTGCCAACAATACCCAGAAATTCGAGCCCCAAACGGAAGACCCTAATAAACTGGAAGTGAGAGAGAAAGCTACCATCCTCATGCACCAAAATGGGGAGGGAAGAAGAAGCTGGGCATAAGGAATGATACTCTCCAAAGGAAAAAATGGGACAAATGCCGGAACCCGGCACAGCCCCCAATCGGACCCACTTACCCCTCCCAAAGACATCAGTCTTCGAGCGGCAAATCCTGAAGGAAATCTGATCCGCCGTGCAAGTAACATCACCAAAGAGCACCTGCTGACGACTGGGCACACCAGCTCCCCAATTAGCATGGCTCCAAAGAACGCCAGGGAAAAAGTCAGCTGAAAGAGATGGGCCTCAAACACTGAATGGCAAACCCTATGTAAGGAATCACACAGTCTAGCCAACAGGACACCTCGAGTCCCGTGAGGACACCCCCTGCCGCAAATCCTTAAGGGCCTGGCGGACTATAAACACTTTGGTAGCTTCTTCCCAACCCTGCAATTTGAACAGGAAGCTCAGCCCCGCAAAGCGTGAAGAAATCGCAGCCTCCCATGCCCCCAAGAGATGAACCAGACCTTGCAGGCGAGAGGGCGAGTCCTGGAAACCCCCAAGGGACAGCTCCCACCAGTCCCATTCCCTCCACACCTTGTTATAGCAGGCCCATGTGGCCGCCGAGACCGAACAACGGACCAACTCCATCAGTCTGCCAGACCTAGTGACCACATCTCCACTGGGCATGGGATGGCTTGCGGAGCCACCGCCTGAAACAAGTCCCACTGAGAGAGAGAGCATGGGCCATCACATTGCGAACCCCCGGGATATGTAAAGCCCTACAAGACACATTAAGCCCCAAACAGTGCAGGACTAAGCGCAGGACCAAGCGCCGAAGCAAGCGTACCACCGGGGGAGAAGGAGCAGTTAATTGATTAATAGCCTGCACCATCTCCAAATTGTCGCAATGAAGAAACCACCCATCTGTCTTCGAGTTGGGGACCCCACACCTCCAAAGCCACCAGAATGGGGAAGAGCTCAAGAAAAGCCAAGTTCCGCGTGAGCCCTGATGCATGCCAGTCCACTGAGTCAGTGCACCATTTGAAGCCCAGGATAGCCCCAAAACCCACCGAGCCAGCCGCATCAGTGAACAGATGGAGGTCAGCGTTAGAGACCTCCAGGGCCTGCCAGTAAGTCCTACCGTGATAAGAGGCCAAGAAGAAATCACAGACAGCCAAGTCATCTCGCAGTGGTCGCATAAGCCAAATAAAGTACTGAGGGCGAGCGACCCCAGACATCGCCACCGCCAAGAGCCTATTAAAGATATGCCCCCATGGGCAAAATCCGACAGGCAAAATTCAGCTTCCCCAGAAGCGATTGCAAGCAGCGCAGCTGGATCTTATGCCGCCCTAACGCCATCAATACCACCTGAAGGAGGTCCAGAACATTAGCTTGGGGCAACCGACACTCTCTGACCACTGAATCAATCTCGATGCCCAGGAAACTAAGGCATGTAACTGGACCCATGGTTTTGTCATGGGCCAACGGAACACTGAACAGCTGAAACACTTCCCCAAGGACCCGCAGCAGCAGACCGCAGACATGCGACTCAGCCGGCCCCACACACAAGAAGACATCCAAGTAATGTAGGAGAGAGTTGACCCCTGCTTCCCTCCGCACCACCCACTCCAAGAAAGGGCTAAAGCACTCAAAATAAAAGCAGGATAGAGAGGAGCAGCTCATAGGGAGGCACATATTCACAAAAAACTGTCCGTCAAAGGTACAACCCAGGAGATGATGACACTCAGGGTGCACGGGAAGCAGCCGGAAAGCAGATTCCACATCTGCCTTCGCCAGCAAAGCCCCGGGGCCTGCAGCCCGAACCATGTGAACCGCTGCATCGAAAGATGCATAGGAAACCCGGTAGAGTTCAGCCGAAATGTCATCATTTACTGAACCCCTGGGAGGGTACGATAAATGGTGAATCAGGCGATATTTACCGGGGTCCTTCTTAGGCACCACGCCTAAAGGTGAAACCCGCAAATTAGACATAGGGGTGTAACCGCGGCTGGTTCCCTTATTTACCACTATAATGTCTTAAAGCATAGAACTTAGTAGGGCTAACCATACAGATATCTTAGCCATAATTTTATATAGTTAGTGTAAGAGATCCTCTATTTAACATATATAAATAATTGAGAATACAATATAAAATAAGGATTGTCTTGGAAGCAATAGTTTTGTCTTTTAGATATTTATTATATAAAAATATAAATATAGACGTATAAAATCCATTATAGCAGAGTTTATAAGATTAAACTAAATGCTTGCAAATATCATTAAAAGGTTAACATACCCTTCTGAACATGCCATCATGTCAGCCTCTGTCATTTTAAGATGGAGCAGCGTCTGTCTCCAAGTCTCTCCTCTGTTTCTTAAAATTTAAAAGTACACCTATTTATACGTTAGGTGTCTCCATTTTAGGGTTACCGTAGTTCATGTATGAAAAAGTAACTTTTTTACTTTATTCATTTTAGGACCTCCCTTAATTTGGCAAACATACAAGGCCATAACTAAAGGGTGCATACGTCATAGAAATTTTCCTGACTTAGTTAAAGATGGCATCTTAAAGTCTAAACATTCTTATCTACTAAGGTTACCACAGTATATTGTGTACTGAAAGAGTCATAGGATAGCCTTGAAGCTTGTTTATGCATTATTGTTATTGTAATTCGTCTGGGACAAAATGGCGCAAACATATTATGCACTGAGGTTATTGCTTAAAGAAACAGTTCTGAAAAACAATATGTTCCATTTCGAACACCTCGTCAGTTTGCAATATCCCTTAAAGACAAAGTACACAGTTGAAGAAATACAACATTTCATTCTAAAACTTGTAATATTTGCATTTGCCCATAACACGGGGAGTAGAAAAAGGGCTGGCCATCCAGCCAAAGGAGACTTCGTTATCCAGCTTTTCCCGAACCACCTGAGGGAATTCCCGCACAGACCGAAGGTGAACCGAGAACCAAGAGTGAGGGAGGGTGCTCCGAGAAGGGGATCCAAAAACTCTGCTCAAACCCCTCCTGTCACGAACACACCCTAATCCAAGAGTGCGCGTGACGTGGTTGTGGTGGTGAAAGGGTTAAAGTTCACTATTTGTCTGCACTAGACCGGAAATAATGACAAAATCCCCCTTTTAAAACCACCCACACTTAAACATAATAATATAACTATTACTATGTTAACGCTGCCACCACCAAGACAATTTATAAATGGGGTGCCTTGGTCCCCCAGGTAGATCAATAATAAAACCCACCAAATATTACTTAGTACAATATTTAAGTTATTGCAAAAATACTAACTAGTCTCTTCAGGTAACGTGATTCTTAACCAGACAAAGGCAAAACTTAATAAATGAATGTTTATTATGAGCAAAAGATAGTCACAGTGCATATAACAATATATGATAAATTATTTACACCAACAACAGATAAAAACAAAAAGGATAAAATACAGAAGTCCTAATTACTCACTTAGGTTTTTTCAAAGTACAACTTCTGTCCAGGGGGTCTCTGGCAAGGGAAGATGGTGACTCACTCAAAATTAGATCTTGGTCCCAAGCAAGTACACAAACACCCTTCAGGATCATTAGATATATACCCTGTGGTTTATCAAGTCTTGCCCAGGGGTGGAGTTAAGGAGTACCTACAGAAATAATAACTGACAACCTCCTTTGTTCCAGACCACTGTCAATCCAAATGGAAACATTTGACTCTATCTTATTTTTTGTACCTGCCACAGAAATAATAATTGCATCTACAAATTTGTTATTATTTTCCCATTCCATAGACATGTTGCACGTCCCACCCACGATCCAATAGGATGGATATCACAATTCCTTTCCCTAGGGTCAAGTTAGGCCACTCATGTTTGGACTTGGTTAGAAGATGGCGCTTGTCACATTCCAAATATAACAAAAATGAGGCGTTATTATTATTCTGTGGGGGTAAATATGAATGTTTTTGTCTTTCCTTTGGATATGATACTAGAACAAAGCTAATGGCATTTATATATCAAAGAGATTTACTCATCACTTACAAGGTACATGCCAAATGGATGAAGAGACATTCAGACTTTTCCAAGTGTAGAACGTCACACCTTGCAGATACTTGATTACTTCACATCCATATATTAAAATCTATGCCATTCACACTACCCCTTCTGTCATCTGACCTCTGTGGGGGTCCCAGCTTCAAAAGATGTAACCCCTATTGACCTCAGCAATAGCATCTCTGTAATTTGTGCCATTTTCTACACAAATTACATTAAAAGATGATATTGCATAGTGTAATAATAAATTATACACCCTTGTTGTGACACCTCCAATAAGATCTGTGCCACTTTTCGATTCCTATAAAGGTTGAGCCACGGGTGCATCGCGTTTTTGACTACCGAAGTCGTGGCCTTAGGCCCCATGTCCCCTTTCTCGCTATTTTTGCATTTGAAACAGTGGGAGATGGGATGGGCGCCACTGCAACCGGAGCACTCGTGCTTAAACCGGCACAAGGACCCCCACTTACAGTGACTGTCGTTGAAGTTCCAACAACATCCCGGCCTCTGGTTGGGGGCCGATGGGGAGGAGGATGTTCCACCACCGGCCCCCCCCAAGAAAAGATGAAAAAGCGACATGCTGGGTGCTAATGCGGCCCCCAGGAGCAGGGGTAACAGGGGAGGCCGTAGGAGAGGCACCAGGAGGAGGTAGGCCGTGGGGGGGACCCACACCAACAGCCATACCTAGATTAAGGTGAGCATATTGCTCACGTAGTTGCCGGCCACCGTCCAGTGCTGCTGCATCTCTAAGGGAAGACAAAACATCCACCCCTCAAGCTGGTAAAAAGACAGGCCCAAGACAAACAGGAGCAGGAGGACAGGAAACTGTTTGCTGGTCCGAATCCCAAGTGACACTGAGGTAAGACCACCCCCCACTAACTCACACAACATATAATCCCACCCACACATTCATATACAACCAATCACACGCATCTATCCCCACACTCATACATGTGCCCTTGTCCGCTATCTCCCCAGGGCCTAATCAAAGAGCTCTTTGTTCTGAATTATATAATAATATTATCCTATGTGAGCTTTTCTGTTATTCAGAGTGATCAGAGGTTTATCATATGTATCATCATTAATTTGTCGTTTTAAGTATATTTCACTGTGTGTTGGTGATATTTGTGCACCCTGTACATTTGTTATGTTGTATTTAATGTCTGATGAGTGACTGTAGACACTAGGGTAGCTGCACTTGCACTTAAATTAACTGGTGCCAATCCACCCATTTCATTTTTTTTTTTTTTTAATTCTATATTTTCTTTAGTTGATCAATGTATACAGCCCTATCTGGTCAACTAAAAAAATTATGTCATGGACATACAACATACTTCTATTTGAGAGGTAAATATTTAACCACACTAGTGATTGTTAGTGATGTCGCGAACATGAAATTTTCGGTTCGCGAACCGTGAACTTCCGTAAATGTTCACGAACCGCCATAGACTTCAATAGGCAGGCGAATTTTAAAACCCACAGGGACTCTTTCTGGCGGGTGGGGGCCATAAAGATAATGAGGGGGGGACCTACAGTCTTCCCCCTCTCCGGCCCCCACCCCTGTGCGGCGGGTGGGGGCCCTAAAAATAACAATAAGGGGGGGACCTACTGTTCCCCCCGGCCCCCACCCCTGAGCGGTGGGTGGGGGCTCTAATAACAATAAGGGGGGGACCTATTGTCCCCCCCGGCCCCCACCCCTGAGCGGTGGGTGGGGGCCCTAAAAATAACAATAAGGGGGGGACCTACTGTCCCCCCCAGCCCCCACCCCTGAGCGGTGGGTGGGGGCCCTAATAAAAATAAGGGAGGACCTATTTCCCCCCCCCGGCTCCCACCCCTGAGCGGTGGGTGGGGGCCCTAAAATGAACAATAAGGGGGCACTTACTGTCCCCCCCGGCCCCCACCCCTGAGCAGTGGGTGGGGGCCCTAAAATGAACAATAAGGGGGGACCTATTGTGCCCCCCGGCCCCCACCCCTGAGCGGTGGGTGGGGGCCCTAAAATGAACAATAAGGGGGGGGGACCTACTGCCCCCCCAGCCCCCACCCCTGCGCGGCGGGTGGGGGCCATATTGATAATGAGGGGGGACCTACTGCCCCCCCGGCCCCCACCCCTGCGCGGCGGGTGGGGGCCATATTGATAATGAGGGGGGGGGCCTACTGTCCACCCCCCCTCCAGCCCCCACCCCTGTGCGGCGGGTGGGGGCCATAAAGATAATGAGGGGGGGGACCTATGTAAATTCTCCTCCCCCAAGGTGACTAGGGGTCACCCCCAAGCCCCTAGTCACCCACCCCCCCCCAAATAAAAAGTCCCTACCTACCCCCCCTCACCCTAAAAAATAGTGAGGGGGGAATAAAATAACTAACCTGTAAAATAAAATGAAACTTACCATTCGACGTCTTCTTTTTTCTCAAATCTTCATTTTTCAGCCCCAAAAAAGGCCAAATAAAAAACCATCATAACCGTCGAATTGAAAATAAAATAAAAATCCTGAGCGCAAAAAAAAAACCTGACGAAAAAGAAAAAACCCGAGCGCAAAAAAATAATCCATCTTCACCCATGGAGGGCTCTGCGCAGACTGAGCTTTTAAAGCCTTGCCTCGCCCTGCAATTAGGCTAAGAACACTCTGATTGGTGGGTTTAAGCCAATCAGAGTGCTCTTTGTCATTGGGAAAATTACACAGCGTGGGAAAATTCAAAAGAACTTTCCCACGCTGTGTAAAATGACACAGAGCACTGTGATTGGATGGATCTTGTTTTACACAGCCATCCAATCACAGATTGCTCAATAGTGCTTGTCATTTTACACAGCGTGGGAAAGTTCTTTTGAATTTTCCCACGCTGTGTAAAATGACAAAGAGCACTCTGATTGGCTTAAATCCACCAATCGGGTGGGGGCCGGGGGGGGACAATAGGTCCCCCCCTTATTGTTCATTTTAGGGCCCCCACCCACCGCTCAGGGGTGGGGGCCGGGGGGGGGGACAACAGGTCCTCCCCTTATTGTTCATTTTAGGGCCCCCACCCACCGCTCAGGAGTGGGGGCCGGGGGGGACAATAGGTGCCCCCCTATTAGTATTTAGGGCCCCCACCGGAGGGGAACCCTTTTTTTTTTTTAACAGTGAGCAGCCACAGGCTGCTCACTGTTTAATAGACATGCCCCTACTCGCGGTATTGCGAGTAGGGGCACAATTTACTAATACTAAGTAATTTTTACTTAGTATTAGTAAATGAATAGGGGGCGGACCAAACATTGCATATGTTCGCCATCTGTGGCGAACGCGAACACGCTATGTTCGCCGGGAACTATTCACCAGCGAACCGTTCGGGACATCACTAGTGATTGTAGCGCCCTAAGCTGTATGTCTTTTTAGCCAATACATATTTTTGCTTTAAACTAGGTCATGACCATGGGTGTCCGGAGGGAGGGAGAGGGGGCACATGCACGCCTGGATCTTTCAACTTGCCCCCTACCATACAGGATTACCTGAAGTGGGTACCTTATTTAATAAATGTAAAAAAGCCTGCACTTGTCTGCACTTACAAATATTGTGTGCTCAGCCACACTCCTCACAGCAGCCGAGCGTTCACTCCCATGTCTGGGCTGCAATATAGAGCGGGATAGACTATCACTTCTTCCTTCTACCTGCAGGGGGTGCAAACTGCACTGAGCTCTCTGCAAGAACTACCAGTCCCACGTCACTCAGCCAAACTACCAACAGAGCAAGTAAGGAGAGAATGATTATACAATTGGGAATGGAGGGTATATAGAGAGAAAGATAGAATGAGGGAAGGGAGGGGGGATATGAAGAAAGGAAGGTGTGTGTAAGGGGATATGAGTAAAGGGGCAGATGTTGGGGGTCAGAGAGGATATGAAGAAAGTGGAAGATGTGTGTCTAGTGAAAAGACTAGTAATAAGATTAAATGTTGACTGCATGCTGTCTGATTATAATAGAGAAGTGTGGGGAGACTATAGAGAAAGGTAAAGGTTTGAGGGCAGATTATGAGAAAAGGGACAAAAGGTGTGTGGGGGTGAATATGGAGAAAGCTGAAGATGAGAGGGGGGTATTAGAAAAGGGAAAGCAGAAGTTGGTGGTAAAATATATACAGAAGGACAGAAAGTGGGGGATGGAATGTGGAGAGAAGAATACTAGGGGAGTATGGAAAGTGGGACACCACTGGGGGAACGGATAATATGGGTAGATGCTCACTATTACAGAGTAATGGGAGGTAGGTAAATGATCATGTGATATGAGAATGTTATTGCCATTCATACACTAAATATTAAAGTAAGGAGCTATGCAGAAATGAAAACACACAGGGTCTTCACTAAACTCTGATTTATAGTAAATTTTAAAGGGTGACTGGCAGGAGAGGAGCACACAGCACAGTGTTTGCCTTCCTGCCAGTCAATCCATGCAGCGTGGCTGAGCTGGGTAGAAGAAATAGAATATCCTATATCGCAGTCTGCTCTGCCACACTACTCGGAGGAGGGAAAGGTGGTAATACACATAGAGGGGCTGGGGATGGGAAATAAGGCACATGCAGGGCTTGGAAGGTGAATGAGACACAAGTAGGGGTTGGGCGCTGAGACACATTGAGGGACTGGGAGGAAAAAAAGACAAACAGAGGGGTGAAGGAAGGGGATGAAGAAACACACGGGCTGAGGAAGGGGATCAAGAGACACACAAAGTGGTGGGGGGCAGAAATATAGAGGGTATTGGGAAGAAGACAATGACACAGTGAGTGACTGAGAAAGGAATAATGACCCACAGAGGAGCTGAGGAGGGGACAGGGATACACAGAGGAGATGGGGACAGGGGGCTGAGGAAGGGGACAATGACACACAGAGGAGCTAGAGAAGGGGATCAAGAGACACACAGATGAGCTGGAGAAGGGGACAATGACACACAGAGGAGCTGGAGAAAGGGACAATGGCACACAGTGGAGCTGGAGAAGGGAACAATGACAAAGAGGAGCTAGAGAAGGGGACAATGACACATAGAGGAGCCAGAGAAGGGGACAATGACACAGAGAGGCTAGGATGGGGATCAAGAAACACACAGAGGGTCTGGAGAATAGGATAATGACACACCAAAGGGCTGGGAAGGGGACAGGGACAATGTCACAGAGAGGCTGGGATGGGAATCAAAAGACAATGAAGGGGACAATGACACACAAAGAGGAAGGGGACAATGACACACAAAGAGTCTAGGGGAAGTAGGAGACATATAAAGGGCTGTAGGGAAGTAAGAGACAAACAAGGGAGTTCAGGGAAAAGTAAGACACACAAAGGGGAAAGTAAACTAAGGAGAGTAGATATACTAATAGGGGTAAGACATTCAAAAGATGGGATAAGAAGCACAAAACAGACTCTCTAATGGATGCAGTGATGGCCTCTGTTAGATGCCCCCCCCCCCAGGACCCTTTATTATTATTATTATTATTATTATTATTACTGGGAAGTGTTGTGGGTGCAATCTGGTACTGTGAGTTCTTTCTGGTGCTGTAGCTAGTGCTGTGAGTGTCTCCTAGTACTGTAGTAACTGCTGTGCATGCTGCCTAGCTTTGTGTGCGGTCTGCTGCGATGGCAAGTGAAATCTGGTGCAATCTGGTGCTGTGATGTGAAATATGATGTTGAGGGTACAATCTGGTGTTATAGCTGGTGCTGTGCATGCCACCTATTGCTGTGGCCAAATGTAACACCAAATGAAGATTCTACATATTTATTTTTATAATTCAGTCATAGTGCCTTGACCATAGGTGTATGACTAATAGGGTGCATTGAATAGTGTTAACACTAAAACAGATTAAAAATTGCAACCCTCAAATCAGACAATGGCAACTTGATTATTTTATTAAGCTTTTGCATTAGGTTTTTCAACCCTCTGCATGCCTGTGTGTCGTGCGATAATGACTATGCCCCTCCCCTTCATGACACTGTCAAAAAGGGGCAGAGCATGGATGTCCTTACAATTATGCCCCCCCTCCCCACTGGAATTTTTTTGCAAATGCTCATGGGTATGGCACAAGAAAATTACCATCTGTGACAAAACCAGAGATTTTGCCCAAATCGAACTATTCTTTGTTCACTTAGTCCCATTCATTTATTTCTTTGTTCCCCATGTATTTTGTCTGTTGGTTCATCTGAATAAAAACTACCGAACCCCCAGACCACCCCCAAGTGAAGTGTGCCGCTAATTGACCACACAGGCTCGTGTTTAAACACAGTGAAACCGCCGAACAGATGGGGGGTCGCCGTTCGTATGCACGAACACGTGGTGGTGGACATCTTTTCTGTCGTACAAAGCAGCGGTGTCTTGTCGTCAAGTGCGTGGAACTATTTTCGGACACTCAACGGCACGAACACCGCTAGAACTTCCATACGCTTGTAATTTCGTACAGAAACTACCGTACAGAGCAGCATTCTCCAGAAATAAAGACACGAACAGGGGAAATACCACAAACTAAGTGACAAACCAGCAAAGTGGATATTTTATATGTTTTGCACACCTCAAAGCACACACATACTGATGTCTGATAGACACCTAACATGCTTATACTATGCACACCTACAAATTACATTTCTGAATTCACATACATCATACATACTACTCAAACATGCATACATACATACATACTTCACACACAGTCAAATCATACAAATGTATCCCTGCATTCATATACAGACTTTGCACATGAATACACACTGGCATCCACACACCAGCAATTCTCAGTCAGGGCCGGATTAACATAGGGGCTGATGGAGCTGCAGCTCCAGGCCCAGGCCCATGGAATAGGCCCATTGATTTAAAAAAAAAAAAAAAAATTATTTTTTTTTTTTTTTTTCACACACTACTTTTAGGGATTCCACATGGCTTTTATTTTATTGGCACAGCCAGTATTTGAGGCTGCCTGGCTGGTGCCAATATTGCAGTGATACTGGCAATATAAATGCTGGTATTTTTCTCAGTATAAATGGAGATTACTCTGCAATACCAGCACTGGCCAGTAGGGGTCGCTGTATGTGGAGACAGGCAGGGATAGGAAGTTCCAGCATATCCCTCCCTGCCTATCTATACTCACTGATCTGCAGGGGTGCAGCTACAGAGAGTCCAGACAGCAACTCCCACCCTGCAGAAACAGCCTACAGCTCAGGGAAGTAAGGGATGGGGGAAAAGGCTGCAAGGAGACATACACTGAGACACTAAGGGGCACTGGGAGACATTATGGCAGACACTGGGAGACATGGGGACACTGAGACTCTAAGGGACATGGGAGACATTATGGCAGACACTGAGACACTAAGGGACACTGGGAGACATTATGGCAGACACTGAGACACTAAGGGACATTGGGAGACATTATGGCAGACACCGAGACACTAAGGGACATTGGGAGACATTATGGCAGACACTGAGACACTAAGGGACATTGGGAGACATTATGGCAGACACTGAGACACTAAGGGACATTGGGAGACATGTCTCCCAGCCAGTGTCCCTGGTGTCTCAGTGCCCCCTAGTCTCCCAGTGACCCCTAGTCTCCCAGTGCCCACAGTCTGCCAGTGCCCACAGTCTGCCAGTGTCTCACTATCCCCATGTCTCCTATTGCCTCAATGTCTCTCAGTGCCTCAAGTGTCACAATGTCCCCCAAGCTAGTGTTCCTAGTGTCTGTGGCCCTGGTGTCTCAGTGTCCCCATGTCTCCCAGTGCCCCCATGTCTCAATATCCCCATGTCCCCCAGTCAGTGTCTCTAGTATCTTTGTCCCTGGTGTCTGTGTCCTCATGTCTTCAAGTGTCCCCTATTTTCCCATTGTCCCCATGTGTCCCCTTAGTCTCCCAGTGTCACTGGTGTCTCCTTGTCCCTAGGTCTCCCCGTGTCCCCAGGTCTCCCCGTCTTCCTAGTGTCCTAGTGACATGGGGACCCTGGGATACATGGGGACACAGGGAGACATGGGGCATTGAGACACTGATACATAGGATCACTGGGAGACCTGGGGACACAACATTAGGGGACACTGGGAGACATGGGGCACTGAGACACTGATACATAGGAACACTGAGACCTGGAGTAATCGACACATGGGGGCACTGAGTCATGAGGGCACTGGGAGACATGGGGGCACTGGGAGGAATCCATCTATACAACTGATTTAAACTAAGTAGTTTTTTGGTGATTTTACAGCATTTTCTCTTATGTCACTCCTTGTGATTTACATCATGTGATGTCACCCATACATATTTAATTATGCAAATTAGCAGGCCGGTATGTTTTTCCAAGAAAGGTGGCAACCCTAACTACTTTTCACATACTCTTACTTTAGTATGGAAACTTAAGAGGGATGTATGGGAACAAAACTTGTGTGGACTGGCTGACAATGAATATAGTTAAAGGGACACTAGAGTCACCAGAACAACTACAGCTTATTGAATTTGTTCTGGTGAGTAGAATCATTACCTTCAGGCTTTTTGCTGTAAACACTGTCTTTTCAGAGAAAATGCAGTGTTTACATTACAGCCTAGTGATAACTTCACTGGCCACTCCTTAGATGACTGTTAGAGATCCTCCCTGGGTCATGGCTGCCTAAAATGAATCCAAACATTCAGTATCTCCTCCCTCTGCATGCAGACACTGAACTTTCCTCATAGAGATTCATTAATTACATTAATCTATATAAGGAGATGCTGATTGGCCAGGGCTGTGTTTGAATCATGCTGGCTCTGACCCTGATCTGCCTCTTTGTCAGTCTCAGCCAATCCTATGGGAAAGCACTGTGATTGGATCAGGCCACCACTTCTAATGATGTCAGCAGACTGCTTGTTTTTATGAGCCTAACAGCATGCAGAGTTACAGCTTCAGGCTTGAATATAGTAGGATTTTGCTATATTTATGGAGGCATGTGGGGCCCAGGGGGGCTAGATGGTGGTGTTAACACTATATGGTCATGAATTCATGTTTGTGTTCCTGACCCTATAGTGATCCTTTAAGGTAATGCTGACTTTGGTCTCTCTAACACTGTGGCATGTTCCCTTTCTTCTACACTCACTACATACAGCTTTTCTCTGTCCCAGACCATATACCAGGAGCTTCTGCCTGCTAGTAAGAAGGTAAGGAGACTAGTGGACCAGCGAGGGGACAGTCCTTAGAAAGCGTTGAGTGAGCGCATCATTAGATGCATTTATGCCAAGCTCAGGGTGCTGTCTGCATAGTATGCCCTTAGTTGGCTAGCTGCATGATTGGCAGGCAGTCTGACATGCATTCATGCCAGGGTGGCCTTCTAATTCTTTGAGCAGACATGTCCTTTTTTTGGGCATGTTCGCCCCTTTTGGCAGGTTACGTGATTTGTGTCAATGGCACACCCTTTTACCATGCCCATTGACTTCCTGCTTGACTGGACACTGCTGTTAGGGGTTATGGATTACTTGAAAGATGAAAACATAAATTAGAGAGAGATTAGCCTAGGGTATGTGTTTTCTTATAGCTGCTGTTTTCTTTCTCTCCAGCACCATCTCCATCTCCATCAGATACATGATGCTTGGGAGTGTTTTACTGTTTTTGGTCAATATGATTCTGTAATTAGGCCCCTCATAATTGTCAGCACCAGGCCCATTGGGCTCTTAATCTGGCCCTGTTCCCAGTGTTCACAGACACAATAAATCCACATAAATACACAGCTGCATTCACATTCAACATAAATACAATCTTACATTCACACATCAACATTTGATAAAAATACACTCCTGTTTTCACAAACATCTACTCTACTCACTCGTAGAACAATGCATTACATTTACAGTGTATTTACATACACTCTTAGTTTTACACATAGCATTATAATATGATATTATCAATGAAAAACACAGGGTTATTCGTTAAAGTTAGAACTGCCAGAAATGCAAATAGAATTTCAAATGGAATGCCAAAATAATTACAATGAACAACAAAATTGACTTGGAGAATAATTCTAATACAACTATTTAGGCCTATATTTTCACAGAATAACCTTGACAGTATTTTATTTAAAAGTTCTATTTAACATTAACTTAATACTTAATATTTGATCTTCCAATGGCCCACGATCTGAGAGTTTTGCAGGTAGCCCAGAAAGCTGTCAGTCCAGCCATGATAAGCCTTACTCATTCACAATATTTGTGTTATTAACCATTTAATAGATGATTAGGGATAAAACAATTTGCCTAACAAAAAAAAAACAACTTTAAATAATATTAAGAAAATGTGCTAGCAAGCATAATTTAGACAAAAATGTCTATTTCAATATGAGCGGATGTGACAATATGCTTGGATGTTTTTTTGCTGAGAGTAGCTTGTATTTCCTGTCAACCTGAAGATAAGTGCAATGTGAATTCTCATCTCATCAAATACAATTACTAAAAGAAAATATATCCAGTTTGAGAAGCCACGTCAGCAGGGTTTTCATCAGAACAAGAGTGCCCTGGCATACGATTGAAAAAGAAATATCCTGAAATCACGGCACATAGGCAACTTCAAAAAGGTCTTATTCTTTTCTAAAGTGTGATGTAAAAAAATACATTGTACAGAATGCATGGTGCTTCTGGAAAAGATGTACTAAGCAATTAATTACCATTACCGGCTTGTGGAGATAAGCTAGGTTTGCAGCTTTCAGCAGTGGCACAATAAACCTTCTTGTAAATCTTCACAGCCGGCAAGGTCATGCAGACATGTCAAATGGTCCAGCAAGTGATTCAGAAACACTCTGCCAAATGCAATTTATGCCACAACTGTAACATTTTGCGAGCCAACTCACCTTTTCTTTGTAAGGCCTGCAGGCCAAAAAACAAATGAAGGTTTAAATATATTAACAGATTTGAAATGCTGTGTAATCAAATATTCAGCTGTACGGTCAAAATGAAGGATTAATATTCATTATGCAACCATATTAAAACTATGAACCTTACAAAAGTTTCTGCAAACATTCAAAACACAGAACAGGGTAAAAACTATAAAATAGACTTCTGTTTACAAGCTACTTGACTTTCTGTTAATATACAGCAAGCGATAAAAAGTGCATGAACAATTTCGCAGTAAAAAGTAATTCCCATATATTTTATTGATCTCGTTGCAAATGTATTTTTGTGCAAACTCTAAAACATTGCAAAAACGTTTACTGTTACATTTGTGAGTGAGGTAAAAATGCCTGCAGATGCAGGATAAAAACTGCTCGTGAGAAAAATGTATTGATCTTTTGTGTTTACTCTTAAAGTGGCAATATTAATTAATCAGTTCAAATGTATGGTTTGTTTTTTGTAAAAGTTCTTCTGTAAACTATCTGTAGATCTTTTCAATTAAACTTAAGAAAGTGCATTATCTGTATTCCTAACACTACAGCCCTGGTTCCCCTGTACATTTGGACCCCACTGTAATCTTAAAATTAAAATGAAAAAGTGAATTCTAAAACTAATTACTCACCATTCTCCAGCGTCGAGTCTCCCTTGACCTCCTCCTTTAGTGAATCTCTAGGATTATGGGCCATCTGGACCCTTAGGCGCATGCACAGCGCTTGCCGCGATGCACCTAAGTTTCTACCATAGAAATTTATTGAATACAATGATGTTGAAACTTGACCCCGATTATTGTATATAATTTTGTTCTCCTGATCCTGAATAAAATTCCTTCCTATTTAGACTACTTTGATTTGATTTGAAACTTGATTTTAAACAGTTAACTAGAGGGCTTTCGGGAGGTGGGTGAGGGGGACAGGACTACAGGCACTATGACAACTTCATTAATATGAAATCATCAAGGTGCTTACAGTGTCCCTTTAATTCCTTCTTTACCAACGCTTTGTTTACATAAAACAGTTTTTTTACTTGTCATGCATACAAAAAAATAAAAGAAAAACAAGAAAAAGGTGTAATCTCTGTTGTCCTTGGGTGTTGTTAAACAAACAGAGAAACAAATGCCTCTGTAGGAGTTTCAGTGAATCCATCTACCTTGAAAAGAGACTCTGAGGGTTATTCAATAAATGGAGAATTCTAAGTGAAATCAAGGTCAATTTCCAATTTTAAGTCCGCTATGCTCTAAGTTCAGCTATTCAAGTCTTAAATGTGAATTTCTCACATTAATATAATTCATACTTTAGTGAATAACCCTGTGTGAAAATGTCTTCCCTGTTTTAAAATAGGACTGTACACTTTGCTCACATTATATAGCCTTTTGTTATCCAGACACAAACTAAATTATATAACAGGAGTTAAACAGCAAATATCATAATAATAATAAAACAGCTCAAAACTATTGCTCTAAAAAATAACAAAGTGAAAAGCCAAACATTTCAGAAAACCTCTTCAAATTTCCTCTAGGAAAGATAAAATGTTTACATTGTTGCTGCACGTTTATATGCACTTATGGAATCTCCCACAGTTTTATAACATGACAGGAGGCTTCATATTTGCTTAAGTCTCTCTTTACTTGAACTCCACAGCAGCACATTAACACAGAGAGAAAACAACCAATCAGAAAAAAGTAATGTAGAATAAAAGTCCCCTCCCAACCAACTAATTGCTCTTTCTTTGCTGCTCCACATTAAGCACAGGTCAGAGTAAGGTGATCGAAAAATAAGAAAAGGGTCAGCGCAAATAAAATTGAAGTAAGTTAAGCAGCGGCCCAACAGAAGGTAACCCTCAAATCCTCTGAGGAGAGAACATGTAACACAAAGAAATACAGGAAAAGGGCTGCGCCACTAGTTAAAAGGTACAATAGTTCGTCTGAAAAGGAAGGGCAATATAACGTAGTTGGTCTCACTGATATGGTGGGACTAAAGTTCTGATGGAGTAACTAAAGGTAAAGTCCGATAATATTGAGGTCTCACTCAGAAGTAAGTATCTTTATAAGGTGCCTGTTTTTGGGTAAAGAGTCCTCAATGTCCCTAGTGGTCCAACCATCCCACTTATATGCAAGAAAAAAACAAGGAGACAAAATGGTGCAGTATATAAAAGCCAATATGGGTAAAATAAACAAATATGTGCAATCAACTCACATTTAAAAGAGCTATAGCCAGCTCTGGTGTGAAGGGCATACAGTGGCATAATCCCTGCTTTAAAGGAAATGAGATGAGAGTCCTCCAGAGTAATGGTATCCAACACTCAGGAGAGGGATATATAAAAGCAGTGGCGTACTAAGGGGGGGGCGGGGGGGGCGGTCCGCCCCGGGTGCCAGCCGGGTGGGGGGTGCCATGGCCAGCCCCCCGCCCCCCCCATGCTGCAGCCGCCCGAGCGCTCTGTATAGAGCCTCAGGCGGCTGCAGCTTTTGCGCCCGCACCGCCCGGGCGCAGCCTGAGGAGAGGCTGACAGGAGGGAGCGCTCCTGTCAGCTCCCTCACTGCAGCATGGTCCGACGGGTACAGAGAGCAGCTGTCTCCTGTACCCGCCGGACTAACAGGAAGTGCACACTCAGTGTGCACTTCCTGTTAGTCCGGCCGGGTACAGGAAACAAAAGCTCCCTGTACCCGCCGGCTATACTGGGATCGGCCACGCTACAGGGAGGTAGGGGGGAGGGGGAGAAAGAAGGGTGAGAGAGGGGTGAGAAAGAAATAAGGGGGGGTGAGAGAGGAAATAGGGGGGGTGAGAAAGAGAAATAAGGGGGGTGAGAAAGAGAAATAAGGGGGGGTGAGAAAGAGAAATAAGGGGGGGGTGAGAAAGAGAAATAAGGGGGGGTGAGAAAGAGAAATAAGGGGGGGGTGAGAAAATAGGAGCGGGGTAAGAGAGAAATTGGGAGGAGGAGAAGGAAATTGGAGCGGGAGGAGAGATTGACATTCATCACATACACACAATGCACCCCTTGCACACAGAAAAACACACAATGCATTACACACACAGACACACATACACAAGCAATGCAACCGTTACACACAATGCATTCATTACACACACTTAATGCACCCCTTACACACATTCAATGTATCCCATACATACACAGAAACACACCTTGCAGCCCTTACACATACAAACACAATTTCACACAATGCATTCCTTACACACATATCAGGACATCCCTTACACACTCCACCCCCTGTGAACAAACTCATTGGTGGAACATGAAGGTGGACCCTGGGACCCAGACCTTGAGCTGTGTAAAGGACCCCCAAAAAAATGGAGCTGCTTCCCGTTCTCCCAGAACATTGATTTTTGTGACCACAGTTGCAAACCGCCTCCAGAGAGCCTGTTCTGCACCAGACCAGTGGAGCCAGACTGCAGCTAGAGCCCATCATCCTCATCTGGTTGTAAGTAGGCAATCTAGTATATTATTCGTGGCACTAAGCTCTAATTTACCTCACATTAAAGAAACACTATAGTCCCCAGAACCACTTCAGCTTAATGTAATGGCTCTGGTGTCTATAGCCTGTCCCTGCAGGCCTTTTAATGTAAACACGGCGCACTGCAGCACTGGCGTTAGTTAACATGGCAAATCATATGGGTGGGGCATTGTGATGTCACATGGGGGGGCGGCAAACTTTACTTTTGCCTAGGGCGGCTAAAATCCTTGCACCGGCCCTGGCTGGAGGGGGCTGTGTGAGCTGTGGCTGCACAGTGTCCCATGGTAGTTAGGGTGCCGTGCGGCCAGTACAGCTCACACAAGCAAACAGCTGATAAACTGGCCGCACGGAGGAAATGTGTATGCGTGACTGTCGTCCAAAATTGTGAGATTGTAAAGAATTGCCTATACTTTTTGTAACGGACCGTTTTGCAGACAAGGGGTAAAAACCGTTTAGGCGATCGGCCCCCTTTCCAGAGATACAGGCACAGCTACTGCAGAACACCAAACTCCCGGATTGGATACAAAATAACACTCCAACTCCCGAACTGGAACCTCCCAAATAGCTGCTAGCAGACGAACAGGAAAAGCAGACAATCAGCTTACACTCCTGGCAATCAGTCTCTAACAGCATACAGAGAATCCCCCCAAGAACGAGACAAGGCTCTGTGTTGAAGGTCAAGCAGTGGTCTGAGGTGCTGGCACACCCAGCCTGGTTTTTATTACAGTGTTTCAAATACAGGACCACCCACAGGGAGGGATAAAACAACCAATCATATCACAGTTACATCCCACATATTCCCTCCCCTTATCCTGAGAGGAAACTCAATTATACATACAGTTAAAACATACTTTCTACCCAACTTTCATAACTCTAAAACCATACATCACATTCACATAAAATTACAAATACACAATCAATCCATTCAGAGGAACAACATATTAAAAAATGACATGAATCAGACCAGGGGTTCAAAAGTTAGTAAAAAGTCCTTTGTGACTAAATGAAGCATGGCTTTCTGGCCCAAACCAGTTTCAGAGTCTTCTATCCTGGAGAGTAATTCAATTATCTCCCAGGACAGACACAAGACCCATTAAGCACATGGTTGCAAAAAGACACAAAACACTTTAAAATACATAAAGTCACATTCATTACATAAAACACACATGTAACATATCCCCAGATAGCTCAGGTCCGAGCGCACATTATTAAGTGAATGGCGCTCAGACCACACAAATACAGTTTAATCACCATGGAGCCAAAGTCTTTACAGTCAGTTTCATATGAATGGGCTCCATGGGATTCCTATCTGGGGTATAACACATTCAACCAAAACTACCAAACCCCAGGCAGAAAAGCACGAATTAAGCTTTTCTGCAGGTAAAAAAGATGTCTTTTAACAGGGGACCATAGTCCAAAGGCAGCAGGCGAGCAACCAGGCTTCTCCAATGCAATGTGGCGAGATTGGTCTCGTCACACTTTTCAATAATTTTTATATAATATTCAGGATCTCTGTAACTAAGGGATGTTAATTTGCCCTGCTAGCTTCAATTGGTGGCATGAAAAGGGGCTAATGGAATATGTGTATTTGTTTTCCTTTTGCTCTCATTTCTCTCATTAATTCCATTCTATAAATTATCCTTCTATATCTTTCACTTCTTATTTTCACTCCCCAACATAATTATCTTTGTGAACTAATGTATGTTCTATGGTGTAGACACAACTCTGACTGAAGCACATCTGCAAATGGTCTTTCTTTATTTGTACTGACAGTGTCACCACTGATACCCAACTCACCTAAAAGTGATAAAATGCCTTATATAGATGCTGTGCTGCGTATGTATCTATCACATACCAAGGATGATGGTGCTTTTGGAGGGAACTTGGTGTTATAAAGGTCTACTCAATAAAGAGAGAATTGCAGGGAATTTAGATGGGAATTTCGAACTTTAGGAAGAAATAGTGCAACTGAATGGGAGAATTTTTCCAACTCGGCTGCTTTGGCCTTAAGTTTAAAATTACCATCTCAATTCCCTGTAATTCTCTCTTTATTGAGTAGATCCTGTAATCTGCACTATAAGTAGGAGGAGATTAATTATGTGGGTTGGCAGTGGGTGTGGTAAATTTTCAAGTAAGTAATTGCTGCAAGTGTCCCTGGAACTTTTTTCAAATGTTGGCACTTATTATTGCCACTGCCTCCTGCTCTTAGTGGGTGGCATGGGTGATCATACACACACACACACACACACACACATATATATATATATATATATATAACAAAAATAAAAATAAAGGTGCACTCCTGGGCTTAATTTCGTGCTTCTGGTTTATTGTGCAAACAAGATGATCAATGTTTCGACCTATTCAGGTCTTTCTCAAGATCAAGACAGAACATGAAGGCATTTGGATAAACGAGAGCCATGGCTGAACACAATATGGGTGAACACAAACATATTTTAACCAAATACCAACAAAACATCCTCAAATATCTTAGCTTTGTTGATGATGTGTTTATGGTATAGAAGGGAACGTCTGAAGAACTTAACAAGATGATAGAACAAATCAATGGACTACCACTTTCAGTCAAACTTACTCCAACATGGCACTGTGAATCCATTGAATTCCTTGATGTCATGGTGTTTAGGAAGGACAATCTGATTGGTTACAAATTATATCGCAAATCAACCGATTGCCTACCTATATCTTAATTCCTTATGGTGTTGCGATACAACATTGAAACTAAGAATCGGGATGAACAGCTGCAACAGATGTCTAGAAAGAGGATACTACCCCCAGATCCTATCCAAAGCAAAAGATAAAGCGTTTGAACGCTTTAACACAGAGGGCCAACTTAATGATACAGTTGAACGCAAGGGACAGCGGATATTCATACCACTAACGTACCACACGGACACCCAAAAAATATGTAGATCAATTAACAAACATTGGGACATTTTAAAGTCTGATAAAAACCTCCCAAGAAGGTTTCAAGAAAAACCCATCATTAGTTACAAATGTAACAAAAATTTACATGACTTATTAGTTAGAGGAGATCCCGTACATTTCTATGAAAAACCGAAGGCAATACGTAAATGTGTGAGCTGCAGTCACATGCTAGGAGGTAATACATTTGCACATCCACATAGTGGCAAAAGGTATGCTATTAAACACCACATCACCTGTACCAGGGACCATGTAATTTATCTAATTTCTTTCCCATGCGGATTGGCATACATAGGAAAAATGGACTTAACAGTTAGAGATCAGATTCGGGGCCACAGATCCACCATCAACACGGCATTTCGCGAAGGAAAGAGTGATAAACCAGTGGCAAAGCACTTTCTACAGATGGGACACCGTCTTCCAACCTTACGCTTCATCGCTATAGACCACATTCCCCCACAGCCCCGTGGAGGTGATAGATCCCGTATGCTCTTACAACGTGAAGCATACTGGATATATCTCCTTGATACTATCTCGACAAAAGGCTTAAATGAGAATATTATATTCCCTATGTTTCTTAATATATTGGACTCTACATTTTACTTCTGTGTCGTTTTTGATTATATCCAGTATAGGTTTTCTTTTATTTAATCTTATACCTGTACACTTGTTAGGTAGTAGCCTATATTTTTGTTCTTCAGTTTATATTCTCCATTTGCATAGTTGTTTTCAGCTTGTTCAGCTTTTTTGGTTAAGAGCTTATTTGGCTCTTACTGACTATGCATACATTCCGTTTCCTATAACTTTTTTCTAACATTTAGTTTATTAGTACCCTATATTTTCTTCTAATCTAGCCATTTATTTGTACATTTTTCTCAGATATGGACACTAATATGGTCCATATACTATTTCTTTATTAAGAGTATATTAGTAGTGTCATGTCCTCTTTGGTCTAGGACATTGGGTACAGGGCCGGCCTTAGGCCTTTAGACGCCCTGTGCGAAAAATCTTCACAGTGCCCCCCCCCCATCATCCATGTATGTATTAACAGTGTGTGATATGCGTGTATTGGTTGTATGTGATATTTGTGCTGGGTTTATTGGCTGTGTGTGATGGTTATTTAATTCAGATCAAAACATGCATTTAGGCCTGTGTGTAAATGCAGGTGTATATTTTTGCAGAGTTATGTGCACACAGTTCCACAGTCAGATGCACACAGTTATACATATACACTGTCAAATCAACCACATGCACATAGTCGCAGGCAGATAGTCACATACACAGGATCAGGCAGAAACACACAAGTACAGGCAGTAACACACATACACAGTTACAGGTAGATAAACACACTCACACACAATTACAGGCAGACAGCCACACACACACACAAACACAGCCTCAAATACAGTTTTACACACACACATACTTATATGCAGTCACACACACACACACACACACACAAACGCAGACAGTCACACACACAGAGGCAGCCACACACATACACACACAGGCAGACAGTCATACACACAGACAAACACAGGCAGACAGTCACACACACACACACACACACACACAGGCAGACAGTCATACACACAGACACACACACACAGGCAGACATTCATACACACACACTTAGGCAGACAATCATAGACACAGACACACACAGGCAGACAGTCATACACACACTCATACACACCGGCAGTCACACACACACACATAGGTAGACAGTCACACACACATAGACAGTCACACTCACACTGACAATCACACATAGTTACCTCTGTTCATTGTGGAGGCAGTGCAGCTCCTGGAGACTGTTTGTTGGAGAAGCAGGGACTCCTTCCTGCTTCCCCTGCAGCGGTTATCCGGCATTTTTAGCTCAGCCCCCGCCGTCAGTTTCGCTCTTCCCCCGCCGCACGGATGCTCCGCCCCCCTGGCCCTGATTGGATACATTTACTTTGTCAAATTTTTGATTGATATAGGTACAGTGATGAGGAAGCCTTTTTTGAATGGATACTTTATGAAGATATTATACCCTTAGCTCTGACCAATATATAATGTTTATTTATTTGCTCATTTATTTGTCCATTGTCTATTACAATCTGCTCAGTATTTATTGTATATATTATATGTAATGCATACTTGTTATGGTACCTACTATGCAATACTTTTTTTGTTAAAATTGAGCTTGTTTGACATTTCAGAACATAATATTCTTTTTTTGGATATTAGGAAGCTGTCACCGTTTTTCGCTTTCACATTAGTTTGCTATTTCTCACTATTAATTTCACGCTACATTCTTTTCACACAGCTCACTTGCACTCCTCCATTTCACAAGCTTCCTACCTTCTGTTTCCATCCTCCTTTCAGATAGATCACCTCATAGACGAACTCTATACTAGCCGATCTACACTGTTTACATTTTTTTGTTGTTAGATCACCGGCACGGTTTCCATGGTTACATCACGTGATCACGCTATTCACGTCATTCCCACACTTACGGGTTTACAGTCTGGCCGGGGAGTTTACCTCATATTCATTGGTAAGCTTATTTTACCCTTATTTATAAATACACTGTTGTTATACATGTCTTTTGATCTTGAGAAAGACCTGAATAGGTCGAAACGTTGATCATTTTGTTTGCACAATAAACCAGGAGCACAAAATTAAGCCCAGGAGTGCACCTTTATTTTTGTTTTCTATATATACCATGGGTTTGCACCCTGGCAGTATTTTTATTTTTCTATATAAATAGGAAGAGTGCCAAACTTACTGTTTGAAATATATATATATATATATATATATTTATTAATGTGTGCCTTTATTGTTATTTTTCTCTGCTAGTGCCTAGTTTTGTGGCATTATTGTGCCTGCCCTAGACTTCTGCCTATATATATCTCCCTCCTAGTCTTTTCCCCTTCCTCATTAAAGGGTTTATTGCTGTTTTTTCTCTGTTTCCCCCCCCCTGTTCAGTTTTTCCTCATATCGGTTTGGTTAATCCTATGTACTTTGTTTTTCTGTTTTCCTCCTTTGATCGGGTATCCTCTTAGCCACCTCCTCCGATTCCCCATGCGCCGGGGCTGCAGAGTACCCCTTGCGCCATCTCGCGGTCCCCGTCTTCCGGGACCGCTGTGCCCTCATCTCCTCCTTTGTCCTGCCACTGTGCCATGCATCCGGGTCGGGAAGGGGGGGTTCGTGCCTGCCATGTGGGTGCCACAGCTGCCGATATTATCCTCACTGGCGTGTGGGCGCCTCGGGACCGCCCTTGCAACCAGGTTCGGCTCCCGGTGTGGGAGGGTGAAATTTTGAGGTTGGGGGTGATTGTGGGCTGTCAGACCCTGTGCCCTGGCTTCTGTTTCGGCTACCCCTCTCCTCTTGTGCCTCTGCCCAGGCCTAGTCCCATGAGAGGGTTTGTCCCTGTCTATACCCATTGGGGTAGAGTGATGTTTATGCAGACAGACCATTTGATTAGGCTCTGAAATATTCAGAGGTAACCAAACTTGTGAATTTGAATTATTCAAAGGGGGTAGCCACTAGGCTGGAGGAGCATTTTTTACCCCAGTGTATTGGGACACCCCCCAACAAAAATGTACTGCCCTCTCTGAGCACCCAGGTCTGGCTTGCCTTAACTGTGCCCCAGGATTGGCCTGCTTTGTCTGTGCCCCAGGATTGACCTGCGCTGTCTGTGCCATTGCCATTATATATATAATTACTGTATACTACTATCTTGCCGCTGACTGTAGTATTAGGGATGCTACCCCTGCCATTCGGCTTGTGACACTCGTCCTGTTTTTAAACCCTAGGTGTCATGTTTCAACCACGACCTGCCCCTACCATGGATCCCACAAACCAGGAGCAAAGTTTACAGGCCATGATTAATGTGGTGGCCACCTCGGTGGAAAAAGCCCTGGATAGGGGCACGAGAGAGTCCCCCCATACGGTGAAGGACTCAGCAGGGTCAGATTCTCCCAGGAGAGAACAGACAAGAACGCCTGAGCGCTATTGGAAGGGTAAAGGCATTTTTAGCTCAGCCCCCGCCGTCAGTTTCGCTCTTCCCCCACCGCACGGATGCTCCGCCCCCCTTGCCCTGATTGGGTACATTTACTTTGTCAAATTTTTGATTGATATATAGGTACAGTGATGAGGAAGCCTTTTTTGAATGGATACTTTATGAAGATATTATACCCTTAGCTCTGACCAATATATAATGTTTATTTATTTGCTCATTTATTTGTCCATTGTCTATTACAATCTGCTCAGGGGATCCCGGACTCGCCCACTCACCAGGGACACCTCTCCGATGAGAAGGAGGACTGCGTACACCCTACTCCCCTACCTGCCTTAGACGAATGGCGGGCAGACCTGTCGCCCTCGGAGGAGAAGGACAGGTGGGGTGAAGACAAGATGGATGACCCCAGGTGGCCCCAAGAATCCGGAAGCCCTTTCTACGCACACGGAGGCCGCTCCTCTTCTGGAGGAGGGAGTATTTCTGGACTTGGAGTTGAAAGAACTAGGCCCCATGGAGAACCCGTCATCAAGGAAATTCACAGACACGTAAACCTTTACACTACCCTAAACTAAGCCCAGACATCAATGAAAAGGGTCTTCTGCCCACTCAGCTTACGGGTTTTTTCTCTGCGATCTCCTTGTTTGAATCGCTGGGTTTCGTGATCAACCGAGAGAAATCGGCCCTCGCTCTGACACAGGTGATCGACTTCTTGGGTTTCTAAATAGATGCAATGGAGTGCCTCCTTCGCCTTCCTCAGATCATCACCATTTGGAAGGAAATTTGGAGGATACTGCGCCAAGGCCGAATTCCACTCCGAGTGCTGGCTCTCATGGCAGGCCTCCTCTCCACATCAATCCAGGTGATCTACCCGAGCCTCCTTCACTACGGCGCCATGCAACGCCTGAAGGCCCGTTTTGTATGCAGGACACCCTCCTATGACCAAGTGATTCCTCTCACCCCGGATGTCAAGATAGAGCTTTGCTGGTGGCTACTTCACATGTCCGCCTGGAATGGCAAGGCAATTTTCGGACCGACCCCAGATTTCGTATTGGTGTCAGACGCGAGCCATTGGGGTGGGGAGGCACTTGTGCGACCGGCTCCATGGGAGGCCCCTGGTCGGAATTGGAGACATAGTATGACATCAATTGCCTGGAACTGATTGTGGGCTCATTTGCAATACGGAGCCTTGCAAACCACCTTTGGGATTGTTGCCTTCTACTCGGGATGGACATCATCAACTGCCTAGGAGGTGCCCGCTTCTGGATACTTTCAGAGGTGACAAAGGAAATTTTCAGCTTCTGCTTCCAAGACAACATTACTCTCCAGGTGGAGTATCTCCCGAGATTGTCGAACCTGACGGCGGACTGGTTCTCCAAACATTGGAGGGATGCCAGCAAATAGAGGCTCCTTCATCCAGTGTTCCTCAAGATCGTGGACCAGAGGGGCCCGTTCACTGTGGACCTTTTCGCTTCCAGGAAAAACTTCCAGGTCCCGACTTACTTCAGTTAGCTTCCAGATGCGGCTTGCGCAGCGGTGGATGCGTTTCTTCAGCACTAGCCACCTCAGGGAGCTTATGCGTTTCCTCTGTTCGTGTCACGGCTGCTAGTGTGGTCCAACACGCAGAAACTATGTAAACATATACATACAAAAGGAAAGGAAATAAAAGGACAGAGTGTAAACCGGACCTTAGAACTGGCCGGACTAATACGCTAGAGATAGAGAATGGTCAAAGGGAAATCCGAGGTCAAGGAAGCAAGAAATACTCAGATACCATTTAAACAAGCCAAGTCAGGGGGACCAGAATTCGGAATAACCAGGGAAAAGCCAAGATCAGGATACCAGGAAGTAATATTCACAAAGATAAACGCACTCTAGGGAATCAGGAACAGGAAACCACGACAGGGCAACATACTGGGGTGAATTAGGGATTTAAATATCCCTCTCTAGGCTCTGATTGGTCAGAGGGTGACCTCTGACCCAGAACGTGCGCGTGCGTTGATGTCGTGATGTCACGCGCACGTTCGTATAATTTTGAGGGGTGGAGCCATGGATGGACGCGACCTCATGGTCGGCGCCATCTTGGATTTCACCAAGCGGCGTGGAGGAACGGTTGCCAGCTCACTGCTGACCCGGTAAGCTCAGTGAGTTGGTGCGGTCGTGCCGGTTGGGCACAGACGCACATGGCGGCAAGCCGGAGGCCGTGACAGTACCCCCCACTCGAAGACCGCTCACCGGGCATGAAGGAGCCGGCTTGCGAGGGAAACGGTTGTGAAACGACCGGACAAGACGGGGAGCATGAATCTGGTCCGCAAGAACCCAACTACGTTCCTCCGGGCCATATCCCTTCCAGTCAACCAGATAAGACAGAACACCTCTAGTGAACTTGGAGTCTAAAATAGTTTGGACTTCGTACTCCTCTTGATTACCTACTACCAAGGGCGGAGGAGGAACAATCATTTTTGTGTATCGATTGCAAGTGAGGGGCTTAAGCAATGATACATGGAAGGAATGAGCAATTCTCATATGAGCAGGGAGTGCCAATGAATAAGTCACAGGGTTTATACGATGGAGGACACGAAAGGGACCTATGAATCGAGGAGCTAGTTTCATGGAAGGAACCTTGAGTTTGATATGACGTGTGAACAACCAAACCCTGTCCCCTACTTGATAAATAGGATTGGCACCCCGTTTCTTGTCAGCTTGAACTTTAGTACGTTTAGAGGCATTCTGTAATGCTGAATGAACAGAATCCCAAGTGTCTTGGATAGAAGTCAAACAAGTGTTTAATGCAGGAATATCAGTCCCTGAGAATGCAGAAGGTAAAATAGTGGGGTGATAACCTTGATTTACAAAAAATGGACTCTGACTCAAGGATTCGTGAGTCGCATTATTTCTGGCAAATTCAGCCATGGGGAAGAGTTCGAATCAATTGGACTGATTGGCATCAATAAAGCAACGCAAATAGGATTCTAAAGATTGTGACGAAATCCCTGTTTGGACAGACTCAGGGAAACAGCATTTTGTCTAAATATTCGTGTGTTTGGCTATTTCGTGTATTTGTAAAAGAGCCGAACAAACTCCTGAATCACCCGACCTCCCACCAGAGTCGTGTGCAGCTTATTTACCCCCCAGACCTTGCGGTTAACCGCAAGGTAATTAATAAAAGGCTTGGTGGTTCGCGTTCGGTTGCCGAACACATGGCAGTCGCCATTTTAAATTGTCGAACACTCAGCAGTAGATGGTCGTCGACCCCCTGGAACTGTTTTCGGACACTTATTTAGCCACACACCGCTGAAGCGCACCAAGTTCCCGTCCATTCGGTTAATTACTCCCGAACACTGTACCATTCTTGACTTTCCTATTATACGAGCTAGACCGACCCCAGGTAGCTGCAGTTATGGAACTCTTTTCGGATTCAATCTCCCGAACAACTGGTGAACTAAAAACTTTACTCGATGATATTGAGAACTGTGTTCGTGGGTTATGAGCGCTATTCGCCTATATTGTGCGCTCAGATCCAAGCTATATGCTGGTATGTAGAACACGGAGACTACGTTCAGCCAAATATGAGTTATGGATTTTAATACAGTTTTGTCAAAATGTAAAAAGGACATGTTTTCTCTAACTGGAGATAATTAGGTTCTATCTAAGCACTTAAGTTAATTATCTCCAGGATAGAGGGGAGGGGTTGCACTGTTACGGTGGGTGTGTTTAATAATTGTATTGTAAACTGATTGGTTCTGTATATTTTGTCACAGTTTTCCACAGGGTCCCCTGTGGGAGTTTCCTTGCTGGGAGACCATCATGAAAGGCTGAGTTTGGCCATCAATAAATCAGATCGCTATAATCACTACTTCATTATTATTCTACTGGGCGTTCGGGAGAAGCTGCAAGGATCGGTACAACAGAGATAACAGGATCCTTCACAGGCTCTTTCTGCGGCGCCATTAGTCTGAGGATGGTACGAAGAGGAAAATGAAAGTTCTATGCCCAACTGTTTACAGAAGGCACACCAGAACCTAGAGATAAATTGGGTTCCTCTGTCAGAAACAATGTTTTTTGGTACTCTTTGTAAACGAAAGATTTCCTTTATGAAAATTTGGACTAGATCTTGAGCAGATGGCAATTTTTTAAGAGGTATAAAATGTGCCATCTTGGAAAATCTATCTACAACCATGAGGATGGTGTTATGCCCATTAGAACTGGGAAGTTCCACAATGAGATCCATGGCTAAATGGGGCCATGGAGCATCGGGTATCGGAAGTGGCTGTAGCAACCCAGGGGGAGATCGATGAGATGTTTTAGAAACCGCACATATTTGACATGCCCTTACACAGTCTTTAACGTCACCTCTGAGTGTAGGCCACCAAAATTTTCTGGAAATAGCAGAGAGAGTTTTATGTATTCCAGGATGTCCTGCTGTCAGATTATCATGAAACACTCCAAATACTTTCTTTCTTAATAAGGGTGAAACATACAGTTTGTCCTGAGGTTTCACCATGGGTGCCTGAGTTTGATCTGCAATTATGGCACCAAAGAGTGGAGAAGATATTTCATTAACTGTAGTAGCAATAAGACATTCTGGAGGTACGATCGGGGATACCTCTTGTTCAGGGGCTTCATCTGTCTCAAACTGTCTAGAGAGTGCATCTGCCTTGGTATTCTTTGTCTCGGGCCTGTATGTAATTATAAAATTAAACCGGGAGAGGGATAATGACCATCTAGCCTGTCGGGTGGACAATCTCTTAGCATCCCCAATATAAGCCAAATTCTTATGATCGGTAAAAAGTGGCTCTTTGGAACCTTCCAAGAGATGCCTCCATTCCTTAAGGGCGAGAACAATGGCCAGTAATTCCCTATTCCCGATGTCATAATTTCTCTCTACTGGAGTTAATTTTCAAGAGAAAAAGCCGCAGGGATGTAACGGCGCATCAGGACTCTCTCTTTGAGACAGAATGGCTCCTAATCCTGTCTCTGACGCATCTACTTCTAAAATAAAAGGTTTGGTTGGATCAGGGTGCGTCAGGACAGGTGCTGAAGCAAATAAAGATTTTAATCTTTCAAATGCCTCCTTTGCTTCTTTGGACCATAAATTAAAATTTGCTCCTTTCTTGGTTAGGTTGGTAATAGGAGCAATTACTGATGAAAAATTCTTAATGAACTTACGGTTGCGTTGTGTAGCTTTAAGGCCTTTGGGCAACGGCTATTGCAAGACTGCTTCCAGTTTGTGTGGGTCCATTTCGAAACCATAAGGGGATATAACATAGCCTAGAAACTGTATCTCAGTCTGGTCAAACTGACATTTTTTCCAGCTTACAGTATAAGCTATTTTTTAACAGGGTTTTTAGTATGATTCTCACATGTTCGTGATGAGTTTCTAGGTCTGGAAAATAGATGAGAATATCGTCTAGATACACTAGTACGAATATGTGAAGATATTCTCTAAGGACATCGTTAATCAAGTCCTGAAATACTGCTGGGGCGTTGCATAGGCCAAACGGCATGACCAGGTATTCATAATGTCCCATTCTCGTATTAAACGCGGTCATCCACTCATGCCCTTCCTTAATTCTGACTAGGTTGTATGCGCTCCTCCGATCGAGTTATGTGAATACTCGGGCACCCCTCAACCTATCAAATAGCTCAGAAATAAGGGGAATGGGATAGGCGTTTTTAATCGTAATTTTATTTAGACTCCTATAATCAATACAAGGGCGTAGATCTCCTTCTTTTTTAGAAACGAAGAAGAACCCAGCCCCAGCAGGTGAAGAGGATCTTCTTATGTGACCCTTTCTGAGAGCATCCTTAATGTATTCTTCTAAACAAAGGGTTTCTTGAGGAGAAAGTGCATAAACTCCTCCTTTAGGGGGCGTAGTGCCAGGTAACAAATTAATGGCACAGTCGTAGGGCCTATGTGAAGGTAATACCTCCGACTGAACCTTGTTAAATACTTCTTTTATGTCCAAATACTGCGGTGGGATTTCTGTGGTTAAGGGAGGTGCTATAGGTACATTGATGGTACCGATTCGTTTAGGCACCTGTTTTAAGCAATGACCTCTGCAACTCTTTCCCCAACTCACAATCTCTCCTTCAACCCAATCTAGACATGGATTGTGTTTCTGGAGCCAAGGAAAACCGAGTATTATTGGACATGTAGGGGAAGATATAATTTGAAAAAACATTTCTTCAAAATGTAAGAAACCTACTGAGACAGTGATTTGTATAGTTTTGTGTGTGATGAGAGGTTGAGTAAGAGGTCTCCCATCGATAGCCTCTACTGCTATGGGTCTGTCTTTCTGCCTTAAAAGCAGATGTTTGGCAGAAAATTCCTTATCAAGGAAATTCTCCGCTGCCCCAGAGTCAATCATAGCCTCACACTGAACAGTAGTTTTCTTACAAAACAGAGTGATTGTTATAAGAAAGCGGTTTTTAGTCAATTTAGGGGACATATACATCACACCTAAGGTCGGTCCCCGAACGTGCCTTAGGTGTGCAAGTTTTCCGGCCTAACCGGACAAGAAAACCTCTGATGTCCTCTTTTGCCGCAATATAGACACAACCCCTTGTTGAGTCTGTATTGTCTTTCCGCCTCAGTCAGTTTGGTAATGCCCAATTGCATGGGTTCGGCTTCTGCAGGTGGAGCATGACTAACAGTCACTGGGTTAGAGAAACGAGGGGCTATAGACAAGTTTGTACGTCTAGTACGCTGTTTGTTTTTCTCGATCTCTCTGAGCTTGTTGTCAATGTTAATCATGTATGCAATAAAATCATTAAGATTTTATTGCATACATGATTAACATTGACAATGTATTTTTTCTGCTAAACCTTACATGATTAACATTGACAATGTATATTTTCTGCTAAACCTTCCGAAAAAGCAGCCACCAAACCACTATTGGTCCAGTCAACCTCAGAAGCGAATGTCCTGAACTCTATAGCGTAATCGGCTACAGAGCGGGTGCCTTGTTTTATTCTCATTAAGGCTCTGGCAGCGGTTTTCTCTTTTCCCTTTGGCTCAAAAGGGTTCATAAGATAGCCAATCTTTGACCTATCTGTAGGGAAGGAACCAGGGGAAGCCTTGAAATGATATTCAATTTGGTTAAGGAAACCTCTGAATTCTTTAGAATCACCTCCAAAACGAGGGGGAGGTGAAAGGGTTATGGATGGAGGTTTATATACTACAGGTGTAGGTATAGGTGGCGGAACTACAAGTGGTACCGGGGGTGCCTCCAGATAAGCAGTTCTCTGGAGCAAGGTCTGGAATGCTTGGGCAAACTGATCTAACCTGTTGTCCATATCCTCCACCCTGTTCTCACAGGCTATCATATGTTTACATAGTTCCGCAGGATCCATGGCCCTGTCGTAATGTCACAGCTGCTAGTGAGGTCCAACACGCAGAAACTATGTAAACATATACATACAAAAGGAAAGGAAATAAAAGGACAGAGCATAAACCGGACCTTAGAATGGCCAGACTAATATGCTAGAGATAGAGAATTGTCAAAAGGAAAGCCGAGGTCAAGGAAGCCAGAAATACTCAGATACCATTTAAACAAGCCAAGTCAGGAGAACCAGAATTCGGAATAACCAGGGAAAAGCCAAGATCAGGATACCAGGAAGTAATATTCACAAAGATAAACGCACTCTAGGGAATCAGGAACAGGAAACCACGACAGGGCAAGGTACTGGGGTGAATTAGGGATTTAAATATCCCTCTTTAGGCTCTGATTGGTCAGAGGGTGACCTCTGACCCCAGAACGTGCGCGTGCGTTGACATTGTGACGTCACGCGCACGTTCGTATAATTTTGGGGGTGGAGCCATGGATGGACGTATTGTTCGGTTAACGTAGCCAGGTCGGCGATCTCGGCAGCTCATGTGCCTCTCCAAGGTTTCCCCACTGGTCAAGACCAGTTGGTTTGCAGACTCCTCAGAGGCATCAGACTAGCTCGACCTCCGGCACCTAAGTACTCCACCTTCTGGAATATCCACACAGTCTTATTGTTTCTGCAGGTGTGGCCAGATAATCCAGCTAGATTCGCTCTCCTGCTTTGCCTCATCTCCTTTTGCTGGGTCTCCGACGTTCGGGCGTTCGATGTCGACGCGTTCTCCTTCTTTCCAGAGAGGGTGACCTTCTTGGTGTCTAGACGTACCAAGTCGGACTCAATAGCTATCTTCTACCATTATTTCTGGGATTCACCTAAACTCGGCCTGGGGAATGGTGTCTGGTGGCAGCTCTGTCTCATTATGTGGCGATTACGACTCCACTTTGGCCTTCTCGCTCTGTTCAATTGCTGGTCTCCTACATACGTCCTCACAAACCTGTCTCTTCTACAACCTTGGCGCGATGGATCAGATGATTGTTGTCTTTGGCAGGCGTGGATTCATCTTTCGGAGCGCATTCGGTTAGGGGCGCGGTGGCATCTGACGCCCTGGTGGCTGGCGCATCGCTTCACGACATCCTACATTCGGCGGATTGGTCTTGAGAAGACACCGTCTGGCAATTTTATTTCAGACCGGCTGTTCATGCTTCATTGGCCTTGTTGGCTGAGCATTAAAACAGCAAATATGAAGCCTTCTGTCATGTTATAAAAATGTATATTGTGCTAGCTTTAGTGTACCTATCATCTTAATTTCATTAATAACAGGAGGCAAATATTTCCATCCCAGTTTCTTCACCCTACCCTTGTTCTGTTTTGTTGGCTGAGGTGGGTATATCAGGTAATTATGCTGTTTTGTGGGCGTACACTTCTGTCTCATATTTTCTCTTGTATACTTCTGGAATGTTCGCGTGAAATTCGTGTTTTTAGTTTTGTTTAACCTTTCTCTGGGTGACTGCATTTTTTTTAAAGTATATTTCGTTCATTAACCATTTTTTTTATTTATTCTGTTTATCTTGTTTCAGTTTAAAGTTTCATCTATGATACCACGTTGGAATTCCTTCTCTGGATGACGATCATCAGTTGGATCAATTTTTCTTCCGAGAATACAGTTATATTGTTTCGTTTGTACCGTTGTTTGTTTTGTCTCAGCTTGAGAGAGGAAGTAGTTGGTTGAGAGGGGACTTTTATTGTACATTACTTTTTTTCTGATTGGTTGTTTTCTCTCTGTGTTAATGTGGTGCTGTGGAGTTCTAGTAAAGAGAGACTTAAAGCAAATATTCGCCTCCTGTCATTAATAAAATTAAGATTATAGGTACACTAAAGCTAGCATAAGACTGAAAAAATGTTTGGATACATTTGTTTCTAGGTCTGGATAGATAGAAAATAGAACATGTGTAACTGAGTAATTATTGCTCTGGAAATATACAATCATTGTGTGTGATATAAATTCATTAAATACAACTTAATATAGCAATAAAGAAGTAGAAAAACGTATAAAAGAAATTGATTTGCAAATTACATAATTACACGCAAATTAAACATGTCCAACTATAAATCAGAGAAAATCAGATGCATAGATAATATACAATGCAAGAGGATATTCAGGCAGTAAGGCCTGTAGTTGTAAATGGGGTTAGTCAGCCTTTAAAATACCAGCAGCTCTTACGATCGGCGCCACTTTCTGGTTGCAGCAGTCTAAAAATGTTTAGCTATCACTATTTTCCCATATTTCCTGCTTCGAACACATGAAATTCACGAACTGACCATTCACTTGCTGCTTAATATATCTCACTTCTGGACTCAGCAGGAGGGAATAAGTGGTGGTTTCTCTAATTTTTTTTTCCCTGTATGTCTGTCCAGAATCAAAGTTTGCACTTCCAGAACACATGAACAAGTGTGCCAAAGACATTCTGAAGTGCCAGCAAGGTAGATTTGCTGAGAGGTATATGCTCACCGAGTGGTGCAGTGTCAAGTACCAATGTATGACTAGCTTTCTATTGATATCCCATTGCCCTAGGCATCTAGAGGTGTATCGTATGTGATTTAGTGCTACCTTCCAATTCTTCATTGTAAATGTTGTGTTTAATTATTTTCCCCACTGAAATATGTATCTATGTTTCCCACTAAAGTAATAGCTGTCAGACCTCAATAACAGGTTGCCAGGAGTTTCATTAATATGAAGTTATCAAGGTGCTTACAGTGTCCCTTTAACCCCTTAAAACCGCGGGGCGTTCTATGCCGTCCTTATTTAGATGGCTCTAAAAGCCACAGGGCGGCATAGAACGCCCTGCAATCTTATGTACTTACCCGGTCGCCAGCGATCGCGGTATGGAGACTCACCTGGGAGCCCAGGGAGTCCCCCTCCGTCCTCTTCGGCCCTCCTGGGCCATGTGATCGCGAGGCCCTTGCGAGGACCTCGAGATCACATGGACGGCATAGCCGTCCAAGGCATTGCCAGCAGGGGGAGTGCCTGTAATGACAGTTACTAAACAGTTTAAAACAGTGTAAAATTAAATAATATATACTTAGATCATATATATATATTTAATATATATATATGATCTAAGTATACAGGGAGTGCAGAATTATTAGGCAAATGAGTATTTTGACCACATCATCCTCTTTATGCATGTTGTCTTACTCCAAGCTGTATAGGCTCGAAAGCCTACTACCAATTAAGCATATTAGGTGATGTGCATCTCTGTAATGAGAAGGGGTGTGGTCTAATGACATCAACACCCTATATCAGGTGTGCATAATTATTAGGCAACTTCCTTTCCTTTGGCAAAATGGGTCAAAAGAAGGACTTGACAGGCTCAGAAAAGTCAAAAATAGTGAGATATCTTGCAGAGGGATGCAGCACTCTTAAAATTGCAAAGCTTCTGAAGCGTGATCATCGAACAATCAAGCGTTTCATTCAAAATAGTCAACAGGGTCGCAAGAAGCGTGTGGAAAAACCAAGGCGCAAAATAACTGCCCATGAACTGAGAAAAGTCAAGCGTGCAGCTGCCACGATGCCACTTGCCACCAGTTTGGCCATATTTCAGAGCTGCAACATCACTGGAGTGCCCAAAAGCACAAGGTGTGCAATACTCAGAGACATGGCCAAGGTAAGAAAGGCTGAAAGACGACCACCACTGAACAAGACACACAAGCTGAAACGTCAAGACTGGGCCAAGAAATATCTCAAGGCTGATTTTTCTAAGGTTTTATGGACTGATGAAATGAGAGTGAGTCTTGATGGGCCAGATGGATGGGCCCGTGGCTGGATTGGTAAAGGGCAGAGAGCTCCAGTCCGACTCAGACGCCAGCAAGGTGGAGGTGGAGTACTGGTTTGGGCTGGTATCATCAAAGATGAGCTTGTGGGGCCTTTTCGGGTTGAGGATGGAGTCAAGCTCAACTCCCAGTCCTACTGCCAGTTCCTGGAAGACACCTTCTTCAAGCAGTGGTACAGGAAGAAGTCTGCATCCTTCAAGAAAAACATGATTTTCATGCAGGACAATGCTCCATCACACGCGTCCAAGTACTCCACAGCGTGGCTGGCAAGAAAGGGTATAAAAGAAGAAAATCTAATGACATGGCCTCCTTGTTCACCTGATCTGAACCCCATTGAGAACCTGTGGTCCATCATCAAATGTGAGATTTACAAGGAGGGAAAACAGTACACCTCTCTGAACAGTGTCTGGGAGGCTGTGGTTGCTGCTGCACGCAATGTTGATGGTGAACAGATCAAAACACTGACAGAATCCATGGATGGCAGGCTTTTGAGTGTCCTTGCAAAGAAAGGTGGCTATATTGGTCACTGATTTGTTTTTGTTTTGTTTTTGAATGTCAGAAATGTATATTTGTGAATGTTGAGATGTTATATTGGTTTCACTGGTAATAATAAATAATTGAAATGGGTATATATTTGTTTTTTGTTAAGTTGCCTAATAATTATGCACAGTAATAGTCACCTGCACACACAGATATCCCCCTAACATAGCTAAACTAAAAACAAACTAAAAACTACTTCCAAAAATATTCAGCTTTGATATTAATGAGTTTTTTGGGTTCATTGAGAACATGGTTGTTGTTCAATAATAAAATTAATCCTCAAAAATACAACTTGCCTAATAATTCTGCACTCCCTGTATATACACACATACACTGTTTAAGTGTATTTTAATATATACACAATTATATATATATTAATATCAAAATACATGTACAATGATATTGATTAAATATATAATTTTCATAAATTATAAAATTAAAATAAATATGTAAATACGTAAAAAAATAAAATTAAAAAAATAATAAAAAATAAATAAATAAAAATATATATACATGTGTAATTTCATTCTAACTGTATTTTAAAATTAACATATATATATTGATATCAAAATACATGTAGAACGAAATAATATATATCTATATACATAAGTATATACGTATATATCACTATATATACATATAAAAATAATTTTCAAAAATTATATACATATATGTACACATATATATATATATATATATATATATATATATACACATACACGTATATATATATATATAATAATTCTACGTATATATCTATGTAATAATTTTACATAATTAGGTCATTTTATTAATTACAATTTGCAGGACCTGCCTGACAACCCAAGCCAAAAGTTCAGGGAATTTAATTTGCTAGCACTATATTTAACCCTGTAACTTTCCAGGACACCATAAAACCTGTACATGGGGGGTAATGTTTTACTTGGAAGACTTCGCTGAACACAAATATTACTGTTTCGAAACAGTAAAATGTATTACAACGACGATATCGTCAGTGACAGTGACATTTTTTGAATTTTTCACACACAAATGGTACTTACACTGATGATATAATTGTTGTGATACGTTTTATTGTTTTGAAACACTAATATTTGTGTTCAGCGAGGTCTCCCGAGTATAACAGTACCCCTCACGTACAGGTTTTATGGTGTTTTCAAAAGTTACAGAGTCAAATATAAGGCTTGCGTTTCAGTTTTTTCATATTAAAATTCGCCAGGTTGGTTATGTTGCCTTTGAGACCGTACAGTAGCCCAGGAATGAAAATTACACCCATGATGGCATACCATTTGCAATAGTAGACAACCCAGGGTATTGCAAATGGGGTATGTTCAGTCTTTTTTAGTAGCCACTTAGTCACAAACACTGGCAAAAATTGGCATTCAAATTAGTTTTTTTGCATTTTTAAATATTAACACTAACTTTGGCCAATGTTTGTGACCAAGTGGCTACTAAAAAAGACTGGACATACCCCATTTGCAATACCTTGGTTTGTCTACTTTTGCAAATGGTATGCCATCAGGGGGGTAATTCTTATTCCTGGGCTATCTTATGGTCTCAAAGGCAACGTAACCAATCAGGCGAATTTCAATGTGAAAAAAATGAAAAATGTAACACGCTATATTTGACCCTAAACACCATAAAACCTGTACATAGGGGGTACTGTTTTACACGTGAGATATCGCTGAATGCAAATATGTGTATTTTATTGCAGTAAAAGCAAACAGTATTTTGACATTCACAGTTAAAATGTCAGTTAGAACTAAGAAAATTTTTAAAACAATCTTATTTTCTCCCATTTTTTTATATTTTATTCATATTAAATTATATTCCATACCTAAATATTTGATGTTAAATAATAAAATGATATATAACAAGTGTGGGTGCATTTAATATGAAAGAGGTGAATTACGGTTGGACAGACATATAGCGCAAATGCCAGGCTTTGCTTACGTTTTGTTTTGATCACAACTTGTACATTTGGCTGTGGTCTTAAGGGGTTAATTCCTTCTTTACCAACCCTTTGTTTACATAAAACATTTTTTTTCTTGCCCTGCATACAAAAAATTAAAAATTAAAAAAAATAACTCTACACTTATGGCATAGCAGTAAGTGTTCAAAATAATTGTAATTAGTTGGGTTAACCCAATTGAGATCATAATGGCTCAAAATATTTTTGACCCTTAGATATGTAAAAACGTCCCTGGGGGCAGCTTGTATTGCTGTTCCAATATCCGGAATGCCTTTATGCTCTTGGCATCTACCAAGTCATGCACACAGCTCAGTCCTCACCCACTGTGTTATCGGTAGGTCCGGGGATAGCATCTGCAGGGCAGAAATAAGTTGCATATATACAGCTCCTGGCATCTGCCCAGCAACCACCCAGCCCAATTCTTCTATATGTATAAGGAGTGCTTAGTAGAGGCATGGCAAGATGCCCTGAGTGTTTTGGGGCCCACAACATCAGCTCTACCTGAAAGGGGTGTAACATATCAAAGATTAATGCAATGGGTTGATGGTGAATTTGTAAGAAATTAGTTCGTAGGGTTTTTGACTATAATGCAGTTCTTAGGATCATCGGAGCAGGAATCATTTCAATACTATGAATGTATTACTCTGTATGGATATTCCATGTTGAATTAAGAGATTTCAGGGTCATTATCCAACCACGTAATCAAACCAATTGTCATTGAAATGGCTACATAGAGTCAGGGTTATTTATTAAGGTGAGAACTTTCAGGAATTGAACATTTCTAATTTAAGGCCAATGTAGCTGACTTAGAGAATTTTTCAAGTTTATTTTTTTCCATAAATTTGAATTCACTTTAAATTCACTATGAATTCATGGCAATTCTCACTTGAGTAAATAACCGTGAGTGACTCCATGGATAACAAACATATCACTGAAAGGTGAATTATCTTATCTATCAAGCTAATGAATATATGTCCAATGTCTTTTAGGTTATGGGCACTGCTGTAGAGTATGTTTGAATGATGGTTCCCTTGTAATAGTAGTAGGAGCATCTAGGTTCTATAATCATGTTCTGCAAATTATTAGATCAGGAAAATAAATAAAATGGTTGTCATCAAGTTTATAAAAGCCATAAAAGCCATAAAATCCTATGGAATTGCAGGAGTCAAAATTTTTAATGTGCGCTCACATCCAATGCCAGACCATATTACGTTATTCTTTTGACCATTTTTATTTCTCTGAAGTGAATCACAGGTTGGATGTGCTGTCAGTCTGTACTTGAATTGTGATAATGACAGAAAATAAAATGGGTCTCCATACTATACTATTTTATCTGTCTATGACAAACTGGAATGAATCAAATACATATTTTATTACACCATTATTAAGTTTTTACTTGGAATGCAATTCTTGAGAAAATAAATATATTGCAGATCTGCATAAAATGTAGATTAATAATCCTGATAATATGTTGTCTTACTTTACTTTCTGGCCTGAAAATGTACATACGTGATCAGGCTGTAGAAATGTCATGTCTTTGATTTCAAAAATAAATATGCAAGACATCTATTAAACTCTATTGATTCCAGCTACTCTCAGTGTGATTAACATTTCGTATGTAGAGGACAATCACAAGTAAAAATCCACTGTAATCACAAAAGCATGTATAATAAAAGCTCAATGAAAGAGCGTTTTTTTGTTCAGTTTTTTTTACTTTTTTCAAATATATATATATTTATATATGGTTTGACCTTATTTTATATTAGTGAATTCACTAGATTCGTGAACTCTCAACAGTACAGGAAAAAAAAAATGTTGGCATACAGTTACACATCAGTAGTTTATAGCTCAAAGCAGTTACTTTCCAAGTTGTGATTCATTCAATGTTTTTTCCAAGTTGTGATTCATTCTAAATAGTTCCGAGCTGATTTTATTTATATATACTTTTCCCATCTTGCTGATATTCATTAAGCAATCATATATACAGATACCTAGTAATCTGGGATGCCTGGAATGTGAATTGAAAAGGCATTTTTCATGACAAAGTACAATTGCTGCAAATATTTAGTCTTTGATCATGTCTGTGAAAATTAGATAACTAACTGTAGGTTATCTGGTGCTGTACACAGTTAATGTGAGTGTCCTTTTTTATTATTATTATTTTTATTATGCAGCAGTTTACGACCACTGACCTGCTGCTGGCGGAATGTTCTTCAATTGGAACAAAAAAGTAGGTTTGGGCACACCCAGTAGTTTCTTCAGCAGGTAGACTTTATCATGGTGTAAAAAAATTTAGACAGTGTTTCGGCTCCCCTGAGCCTTTGTGAAGTCAGGGGACTCGAAACGTTGTCTACATTTCTGTACTCCACAATAAAGTCTATCTGCTGAAGAAACTACTTGGTGTGCCCAAGCCTACTTTTTTGTTCCACTGGATTTGTCTGGTCTGGGGCACTCCCTTTTTTGGAGCACCCTAAAAGGAGTGCTCCCCAAAAAAGTGTGTGTGCAAGGTCATCTGAAAATTCTACAGGACGAATGTTCTAAAAGTGTCAAACTGTATTTATAACATACAGGAAAGTGTTTGGTGGAAAAAAACACAGTGCTATTCTTGACACGTTTAAAAAGTAGAGGATGCTATGGCCCATAATTCTATTTCTTCATTCCATAAAGTGTGGGATACCACGTCTGACTATAATGGTCAGTCTCCAAAGAGCAGCCACAATGCCTCCAGTAAAGTCATCAGTAATGTCTGTCTAATTTAATGACTCTCATAGAGAATATAAATGACAAATGGCAAAACTAGGATTCAAGAAAGAAAATCCAATCTTCTTTATTTTGCCATGTATGGATTTTAAAAAATCCATGCAACAATGGGCAGCACAAAGGATAGCAAAACATAGAGCTTCATACTTGTGTACTGTATCTTGACTCTAAAGTACATAAGTACGAAGTGCGTGGACCGCAGTTTACACTGTGTTTCACTACTCTATATTCTGCAAGTTATAGCACTTATTTTTAAAAACTCATAAGTGGAAAATTAAAGAAGATTGGATGTTTTTTGTTATTGCATTCCAGTTTTGCCATTTCCTATTTATAGTCACAAGTTTTAGTGGCTGGACCGCCACTCTCCAGCGAACATTGGATATGGACACAATCGCAGCTGATAAGGTATGAGTTTCATCCTGAGCATATGAGAAACGTTCAGAAGTAATTGTAGGATATTCAATTTCTGTTATTTTCGTTCTATTATCATAGAGAAGCTTTGGTGACAGAGCATACATGTGTAGCAATTTTGTGCTTCATCAGCTGAATGTTTTTAATAGAGATGAATTAAATACAATCTTCACTCTGCCAAAAGAATACATCCGGCAGTCTATGAAGTACATGCACATGAAGTACATTCTCCTCTTTTCCTTTTCTCTCCTCTCCCTCAGCATCAAAATATCTCCTTACACCCACTTCCCTGAACAACACAATCACATCCACATTAATCCATCTCTGCTACACTCCCCCCTTCTCTCATCTCATGCCCTGCACTCATTTCTCTATTCTTTCTCTCCTGCTCCCACCAAAGCTTAAGACCCCGCCCATATAAAACTCATTCATTCTTCATGTCACTATTTCTCCTCTTTCTTCTAGCAGCTGGTGACGTCTCTCCCAACCTAGGGCCCTTCACCTCGTCTGCTCACACTAAAACAACTAGAAACCACACAAACCTCATCCAAATACCCTGCAGTTTATCCTCCTCTACCAACATTCACTGTGCAATCTGGAACACCCGTTCCATCTGTAGCAATATTAAATCAACAGCCATACACGACCTCTCTAATTCCCTCACACTACTAGCACTCACTGAGACCTTGCTGTCCCCCAATGATACCGCTACTGCAGCTTCTTTATGTATTGGTGGACTATAATTCTCCCACACTCCCAGACTCAACTGTAAAGGCGGCGCTGTAAGCAACCTTCTCTCCCCTCAATGTACCTTTCAACCTATCCTCCCAGCCCCTGCCATATCTTTTACTTCCTTCGAAGTTCACACTGTCCGCATATTTATGCCCATTCCTTTAAGAATTGCCATCATCTATCCCCCCCCCCCCAGCCCACTAGGCTATTCATTGAACACTTTTCTTCCTGGCTACACCACTTTCTCTCCTCTAGCACTCCTTCCCATATACTTGGAGACTTTCACATCCCAATCAACTACCTCAACTGCCCTGATGCCTCCCGTCTGCTACCTGTAACCTCCTCCTTCAGCCTCACACAGTGGTCTACTTCAAAAACTTATACAGAAGGAAACACTCTTGACCTCATCTTCACCAATCTCTGTACCACCTCTAATTTTTCCATTGTTCCATTTTCTTTATATGACCACCATCTGCTGAACTTTGTCATTGGCATATCCCATACCCAAATCTCACCATCCTCAACTCTCCAATCTTGCAGAACCTCCACAGCCTTAATCTCCAGCATTTCTCCACCAAACTCTCCTTTTACTCATCACTTGCCCTAACTCTGCAACCTCACTCTAGAACTCCACTCTCTCCTCTCAACTAGACATCATGGCACCTCCTATACTTAAACGCAGCACGCGTTCCAAATTACAACCCTGGCACACCAAGCTGACCTTATATCTCCAAAAATGTTCCAGTACTGCTGAACGCTGTTGGAGAAAGTCTCACTCCACACCGGACTTCATCCACTAAAAATGTATGCTACACTCCTACACTCTGGCTCTTTCCTCTGAAAAAGTAAAATTACGTCAACACCCTCATAAGCACACTGTCCCACCAACCCAAATCCCTATTTCACATTTTTAATGGTCTCCTTTGCCATGTTGCTCCCCCTCCTCCTAACACCCTGTCCGCCTCAAACTTTGCAACTCACTTCACTGAGACGCTTTCTACAATCAGGGAACAGATTTCCAATTCATCTTCCAATACATCAATACGCCAATACATCACCTAACCCCACACACTCCACTATTCTATGCTCATCCGCACCTACTGCAACAGAAGAGGATTCCACTCTGCTCCAGTCCTCCCTCCCCACTACCTGTTCCCTTGATCCTATTTCCTCATATCTCATCCGCACTCTGTCTCCCTCTCTTGCTCTTTCTCTCACTAAAGTTTTCAATCTCTCCCTTTCCTCCGGCACATTTCCTTAACCTTTGAAGCATGCAACCATAATAACAATTCTGAAAAGGCCCAGCCTCGACCCCAACTCCCCATCCAACTACCGCCCTATATTGCTCCTGTCATTTGCCTCCAAGATCCTTGAGAGAGTTCTGTATGTGACACTGACAGACTTCCTTGAATACAACTCTCTGCTTGATCTGCTTCAGTCTGAATTCTGCGCTTGTCACTCTGTTGAAACAGCTGTGACCAAAGTATCCAACAATTTAATCGCTGCTAAATCTCACGGCCATTAATCAATCCTAATTCTCCTTGATCTTTCTGCTGCCTTTGACACTGTTGATCATCAACAGCTTCTTATCATTATCTGTAATCTCGGTCTACGAGATACTTCTCTCTCCTGGTGCTCCTCCTACCTCTTCCAGCCCTTTTTCAGTATTTCTTTCTGTGGCTCTGCCTCTTCTCCCCAACCCCTCTCTGATGATTTCCCCCAAGGTTCAGCCCTCGGTCCCATACTGTTCTCCATCTATACTGCCTCCCTTGGTAAACTCATCAGCTCCTTTGGCTTTCATTATCATTTAAATGCAGATGGCACGCAAATCTACCTGTCCTCTCCTGATCTCTCTCTACCCATCTTGACTCGTGTCTCTGACTGCCTTTCCCCGATTTCCAATTTGATGGCTGCTCACTTCCTTAAACTCAACCTGTCCAAAACAGAACTTCTGGTCTTTTCTCCCTCAAGTGTTGCTACTCCTATGTCTGTCTCCCTCCAAGTCAACGGCGCCTCCAAGTCAACGGCGCCACCATCACCACTACCTCGCAGGCTTATACCCTTTGTGTCACTAAACCCCACTCCCTCTAGCATATAAGCTGATCCCTCAACCCCTCTGTTCCTGTGCGCCCATTTGTCTGGTTACAATTACGTGTCTCTTAGTCCACCCATTGTACAGCGCTATGGAATTTTCCTGGCGCTTTATAAACAATAAAATAATAATAATGAACATAGTCGTTTCCCTTATTACTAGTACTAAACACAATAATGTATTTATTAATTCAGAAAGAATATAACTTGGAGTTCAGGATGAGGGTTATTCTCTCCCCACTCTGTTTAACCTACAGATATAGACACTGTGCATATTACAATTTATGGCACTATAGTTTAATGGTGAATGAATAATTCAATACGTCTAATTTTAGCATTTACAATGTCATTAATATGGCACTATCTGTCACTCTTGATTATATTCCAGTGAAGTGGCTTTTACTGTTTGTCACATAAAGAAATAAAGAGCGAAAGAGCCTCAATTATCTGCACGTCAGTGATCAGAAGCAGAGAGGTTAAAATGTATGACTGAGGCCTTCGCTTCCTCTATCAGAGAATTAGTGTGTTATTGAAGGAGTCAACTGGATATGATACTGGATAATTCTCGCTGTTTACCAAGTATTTTCGAGATTATATATATATATTGATATATATACACACATGCACACACACACACACATTATAAACATTATACATTGGACAAATCCGGTAACCAGAGCTACTTTACAGAGGAAAAATCCCTCTGGTACACTAAATGTAAAAACAACAGTTGGGGCAACAAGTGCTCTATTTATTTCCTATATGAGTTTTTTATCTTCTAGACTTTCTGATTACAGTGTAATACATTAAGTAGGGTGGCTGATGACTGATTTCAAATCATGTACTCAACGCTTATAATTTTTACATACTACATTGGTGAACACTCTGGCGAGTAGATATACATCACAGGTGACTGTACCATGGACCCAGCAGGCTTGCAGGTGCAAGTAACTTTAAGGCCTGGCTTGAGTTGACAGGAGTTCATATTTTAAGCCCATTTTTTGGATTCTGTCATTGTTAACTGATGCTATAGATGAGGGATTTATAAAGAGAAAACAAGTGCTATTTTTGGGTGCAAATAACTAAATGCCGAGATACATGCTATAGGTTTCCGTGGTGCTGTTTTTTTATTTATCACTTTGCCCCAAAACAGCATTATTTTTTGCTTTGGTAAATCTCTCCCTTAGTTTTCATTGTTAAACCTGGTTCTTCTAACACCCCAAAAAAAACACAAGATTTTTACATCCACCAGAAAATACAATCTGGATATACATTGTAGTATTAAAATGGGATAGGTAGTGGAGATAAGTAACTTTATTTCACAAAACTACATCCTCGAAATTAGATCAGAAGGTCATTATGCTGTGCAATTGTGAGAACCTGTTCTAAAGAAGGAAATTTTGGCACTAGAAAAAGTGCAGAGGCAGACTACATGAAATTGATGTAAAAATAAAAAAAATAATAAAAAAAGGCATTTTAGTAGAAGAAATGTTAACAAATTTAAATCTGTTTAGTTTGAAAAAATAGTGCCTTAGAGGGCATATAATAACATTATGCAAATATATTCGTGGCCAAAACAAAGATTTTCTGGAAATCTATTCATAACTAGAACTATACATAGGACATGTAGGATGGCTAGAGGGTTGGAGGAGATTTTAAACTAGTAGTAGGGCGGGAGGGTCAACGCAATCTACAAAATGGAGATGGGACAGAAAGGAGATGGGCATTTACTTTTTAAATACAATAAAAGGTATAACAAATAAAAATATTAGTCTATGTCATGATATACGGCAGTACAATTGAACTCTCTTGTTTTAAAAAAAACTATTGGGGTCCTTAACCCCTTAAGGACACATGACGGAAATATTATAAGGGGGGTGGAGACGGGGGGAGGGGCAAGCTCAGAACAGAGAAGCTAAGTAATGTTGATAATTCACAAAATATACAAGTGACTCATGATATTAAATGTATGCTTACTAATGCAAGGATCCTAAATAACAAAATGGGGGAACTAGAGGCATTAGCATACACTAAACGATATGATATAATAGGCATAACTGAAACATGGTGGGATGAGACACATGACTGGGCAGTTAACTTAAATGGGTACATGTTATTTAGGAAGGATAGGAAAAACAAGAAGGGTGGTGGGGTATGTTTGTATGTCAACCATGATTTAAAGCCAAATCTTAAGCAAATGGAATGCGATGAGGAAAATGTGGAAGCTTTATGGGTAAATATCTTCTTGGGGGAAAAGAAGGGAAACCAACTATTGGTTGGGATATGTTATAAACCACCTAATGTTAATATTGACGAGAAACAACAGCTGTTTGAGCAAATTGAGAAAGCTGCAAATCTGGGTAACACTTTAATTATTGGAGATTTTAATTACCCGGACATAAATTGGGATAGAGGGACTAGTAGCTCAGCAAAGGGAATTAGGTTTTTAAACTTGTTAAATTACACCTTCATGTCACAACTTGTACAAGCACCAACTAGAATGGACGCTTGTCTGGACCTGGTTTTAACAAACAACGTTGATCTTTTGACCAACATTCAAGTAGGTGAGCACTTAGGAAATAGTGATCACAATATAGTGTCCTTTGAAATAAACTCAAAAAAACAAAAGCACATGGGGTATACTAAAACATATAATTTTTAAAAGGCCAATTTCCATAAGTTAAGGGAAGCTTTACAATATATTGACTGGCATAAACTCTTTAGTGAAAAGAACACTGAGGATAAATGGATCATCTTCCAACAAATATTAGAAAGGTACATTTCTCAGTATGTACCATTGGGAAATAGATATAAAAGAAACAAGTTAAAACCAATGTGGCTTAGTAGAGAAGTAAAACAAGAGATTAAAAATAAGAAAAGGGCAATTAAAGCATTTAAATCGGACAAATCAGATGCATCTTATAAAAGATATAAGGAAGCAAATTATGTGTGCAAAAAGGCAATTAGACTTGCTAAACTTCAAAATGAAAAAATGAAAGCTAAAGAGAGCAAAACCAACCCCAAAGCATTTTTTAAGTACATAAATTCTAAAAAAAAACAAAAATGAAAGTGTAGGTACACTAAAAACTGAAACGGGGATGTTAGTTAATGAAGACCAGGAAAAGGCAGGAATTTTAAATAACTATTTCTCCTCCGTATATATTAAGGAAGAACCCATGGCAATAGATATGCAAATGATTGCTACTAAAAACTTGCAGAATAATTGTAATTGGTTAACTCAAGACAAGGTACTGCAGCAACTAAAGAAAGTTAATATAAACAAAGCTCCAAGGCCTGACGGTATCCATCCACGTGTACTTAAGGAACTAAGTGTAGAAATAAGTGAACCTCTGTTTTTATTTTTCAAGATTCTTTTCTTTCAGGAAGTGTTCCGAAGGATTGGAGGAAGGCATATGTGGTTCCTATATTTAAAAAGGGTTCAAAATCCTTGCCTGGAAATTATAGACCTGTGAGCTTAACCTCTGTGGCTGGGAAAATATTTGAAAGGTTATTAAGGGATAATATTCAAGAATTCCTTGAGAAGAACATGGTTATCAGCAAAAATCAGCACGGTTTTATGAAGCACAGGTCATGTCAAACTAACTTGATTGCGTTCTACGAAGAAGTAAGTAGAAGTATAGATCAGGGTGTTGCCGTGGATGTGATCTATTTGGATTTTGCCAAGGCATTTGATACAGTTCCACACAATAGATTAGTGTTCAAACTCAAGGAAATCGGTCTAGATGAAAATGCTTGTTCTTGGGTAGAACATTGGCTTAAAAACAGAGTACAAAGAGTTGTCATTAATGGTAAATTTTCAAGCTGGACAGAGGTGGCAAGTGGTGTCCCTCAGGGGTCTGTTCTGGGACCCCTTCTATTTAACATGTTTATAAATGATCTTGAAGACAGCATTGAAAGTCATGGTTCAGTGTTTGCAGATGACACAAAACTTTGTAAAATAATACAATGTGAGCAAGATATTACTTTGCTGCAGAGGGATTTAGATAGACTGGGGGACTGGGCACTCAAATGGCAGATGAAATTTAATGTTGAAAAATGCAAAGTTATGCACTTCGGCGTAAAGAATACACAAGCAACGTATACCCTTAATGGAAGCGAATTAGGGATAACAACACATGAAAAGGACTTGGGAATTGTTATAGACAACAAACTATGCAACAATGTGCAATGTCAATCAGCAGTGGCCAAGGCCAGTAAGGTATTGTCATGCATGAAAAAGGGCATTCATTCTCGGGATGAGAATATAATTTTGCCTCTTTATAAATCACTGGTAAGACCACCTGTTCTAAAGAAGGATATTATGACACTAGAAAAAGTGCAGAGGCAGGCTACAAAATTAATAAAAGGAATGGAACATATCAGCTATGAAGAAAGGTTAAAAAATGTAAACCTATTTAGTTTAGAAAAATGTCGCCTGAGAGGGGATATGATAACATTATACAAATATATTCGGGGCCAATACAAACCATTGTGTGGAAATCTATTCACAAACCGGACTTTACATAGGACACGAGGCCATGCGTTTAGACTGGAAGAAAGAAGATTTCGTCTAAGGCAAAGGAAAGGTTTTTTACTGTAAGAACAATCAGGATGTGGAATTCTCTGCCTGAAGAAGTGGTTTTATCAGAGTCCATACAGATGTTCAAACGGCTACTAGATGCATACTTGCAAGAACAGAATATTCAAGGATATAATCTTTCAATGTAGGGTAATAACTGCTTGATCCAAGGATAAATCTGACTGCCATTCTGGGGTCAAGAAGGAATTTTTTTCCTAGCTTGTTGCAAAATTGTGCTTCAAACTAGGGTTTTTTTGCCTTTTTTTGGGTTAACAGCAAAAAACAAATGAGAGGAAAGCTGAACTTGATGGATGCAAGTCTTTTTTCAGCTATGTAACTATGTAACTATGACATGAGGTCATGCATTTAGACTGGAAGAAAGAAAATTTAGTCTAAGGCGAAGGAAAGGGTTTTTACAGTAAGTTCAATACTGATGTCGAATTTTCTGCCTGAAGAGGTGGTTTTATCAGAGTCTATACAGATGTTTAACCCCTTCCCGACCGCGGACGTATCAGGTACGTCTGGCAGAAAACGGTCCATAATGACTTTGGACGTACCTGGTACATCCGCAGTTATTTTGAGCTCTGGAAGCTCTAATAGTATTGCACTGATGCTCTGCATGTGCTGAGTGCCTCGAGGGGTCCTGGTACTCTGTGCATATATAATAATATATATAAAAAAATATATAAAATAAATAAAATGATCAATATTAACCCCCCCTTTCTAAAGGCAGTGAATCATGGGGCTTCTGGGGGTGTCCCTAGCATGCCTCATCATAAGGGGAAGGCTAGGGTCATCCAATCACAGCTTGCCCCATTAGCAATTTTATCCCAAGTGTGTTCCCCATTTCTCTGATTAGTGTGGATCTGCCTCCCTATCTTCACTTGTGTTTTAGTGTGGTTTAGCTAGAGAGATTTAGGTATTTATAGGCAGGGATTTGTAAAATCTTGAGACCCAAAGGCTCTTTTCAGAGCCATTAACCCCTCTCTTGCCAGTGATCACTATAATCACTGGCTCTTGCACAGCAGCACTTTTCTGCTGTTTGTGAATTATTTTTTTAGGGGTTAATTTTTTTGTGTCACATGGGTCATGGAATTCAACCAGCGCTGAGCAGTCATATGCCACCCTTGCGCTAGAGTCTGACGTGTCTATGTCAGACTCTGACCCTTATTTTGACCCTGTCAGGTGCTCAGATACATCATCACTAGATACAGTGTCTGCTGCTAGTGATGTATCTAGTGATGTTGTATCTGTGCCTGCTAGTCCCCCTGCCAGAAGGAGACGTGCTGCTCCAGCTGGCAGAACTGCTGAGGAGTGGGTAGTGCCTCATCGCCAGAGGCCAGACATCCCATCCTTTACTGCAAATCCTGGCATTAATTTGGATGTCACAGGATTTAGCCCTGAGCAGTTTATGAAGGTGTTTCTGGGCGATGATGTATTGGGGAACATTGTCACCCAAACTAATTTATATGCCCATCAATTCCGAGCTACAAATCCTGACTCTTTTTTGGCAAAGCAGCAATGGGCTCCCATCGATGTGCCAGAATTTAAAAGATTCTGGGCATTGACTATGCCGATGGGCATCATAAAGAAGCCCTCCATCCGCTCCTACTGGAGCAGTAGCCCCATCTGCTCTACCCTCCATTTACTCCCAATGTATGTCGAGGAAGAGGTATGAAATGATTCTGCATTTCATGCACTTCAGCGACAACAGCCTGTGTTCCCCTAGGGAGCATCCCCAGTTTGACAGGCTATATAAAATCCGCCCCCTGATTACCCACTACGCTGCCAGGTTTGCAGAGGCTTATACACCTGGAAGGAATATATGCGTGGATGAATCCCTGATGAAGTAAAAGGGAAGGCTGGGATTCAAGCAGTATGTTCCTTCCAAGTGCTCTAGGTATGGTGTAAAGATGTATAAGCTCTGTGATAGCGAGACTGGGTATACTCAGGCCTTCCGGGTGTACGAGGGAAAGGATAGCCACCTTGACCCTCCAGGTTGCCCAGAACATATGGGAACCAGTGGCAAGATTGTCTGGGACCTGATATTCCCCCTGATGAACAAAGGGTACCACTTGTATACTGACAATTTTTATACAAGTGTCCCTTTGTTCAAGCTACTCTACTGTTTTGATACAGTAGCTTGCGGCACAATTAAAAAGAACAGCACAGATTTCCCAGGACAACTTGCACGCACCCGGCTACGAAGAGGGGAGACCTCAGCTCTGAGCCAAGAGGAGCTGTTGGCAGTTAAGTACGGAGACAAGAAGGATGTGTACCTTCTTACCACCATCCACACTGAGGGGACTGTGGAGGTCCCTGTACGTGGCAGAGCTGAGAGAACAAGGAAGCCAGTGTGCATCAAGGCCTATAACCGGCATATGGGTGGGGTTGATCTGGCAGATCAGCTGCTGCAGTCCTACCTAATTATACGAAAGACAAGGGCCTGGTACAAAAAGGTTGCAATCTACCTAATGCTGCTTGCAACCCACAACGCTTTCTTGTTGTTCAAAAAAGCAAACCCCAGGACGCAACTGAGATTTTTACAGTTTCAGATCATTTCGGGGATTTTGTACCGTGATGCACCTGTTCTCCGGGCGGTGATGGGAGAGAGCAGAGTTGGGGCTACACATTTTATTTTTAAAATTCCCCCTACTGCGGCAAAGCAGAATCCCCCAAAAAGATGCAGGGTCTGTTCTAAGAAGGGGCAGAGAAAAGATAGTGTATATTACTGTCCTGATTGCCCTTGACAGCCTGGACTCTGCATTGGAGACTGCTTCAAATGATACCACATGCTGGTCCATTTTTTATTTATTTTTTAGCATTTGCCATTCAGTTTTTTTTTTGGTGACTTTTTTTTTTTGTTACATTTACCCCGTGCATTGGGGGCATGGGTGTCCTTAGGAGGCCTTGCAGAAAACAACCTGGGGTGTTTTCTTGCAATAACCAACAACGGGCTATCCTAAATCACAGTCAAAAAGCAGTGTGCGTTTGTAAAAATGAGGATTGAACAGTTACCTCCACACACGTTCTTCAACTTTTTTTTTTTGTCTGGCTAAAAAAAAGTTGCATCAAAGCACTCCACATGCAATACTGCGGGGTGTCTATGTTTCAAGTATGTGCCCTTTCGTGGCGATATATAAAACTGGAGTATGTGATAAGCCCCAAGCTAAAGATAGGCCTATCAGAAGAAATACTCTCAATTTCAACTCAAATTGCAAGTCATACAATTGTGACCATACCTTGCCAAAATCCTGGCAAACCTATGCATGGGGGGCATGGGTGTCCTAAGGAGGCCTTGCAGAAAACAACCTGGGATGTTTTTTGCAATAACCAATAACGGGCTCTCCTAAATCACAGTCAAAAAGCAGTGTGCGTGTGTAAAAATGAGGATTGAACAGTTACCCCCACACACATTCTTCAACTTTTTTGACTAAAATGATTGCATCTAAGGCATCAAAACACTCCATATACAATACTGCGGGGTGTCAACTTTTCAAATATATGCACGCTCATGGCAAGAAAATACATTGGGATATCTGATAAGGCCCCCAAAAGGAAGATAGGCAAATAAGATATGTAGAATTTGAAAAACGTATATCAGATATTTTGCTTTGCACCCCCCAGTGAACCCGACACACGTATGCATGGGTGGTATCGCTGTACTGGGGAGATGTTGTCGAGCACATATTGGGGTGTCCTTTGGCAGTAACACCTAACAGGAGCTTAGAATCACGTGAGTGAAAAATAACACCACAAAAACGTTTGACAGAGACTGATGGTAGAATTAGTGCATGTAAAATGTTGAAATGCCACCATGTGAAATGCCCTATGGTGTGTACTTTTCAAAAACATACGGTTTGACGGAGGTGAATTACATTGGCCGGCTTCAGAAATGTTCCAACTCGGACATGGGTGCATGATGGCCAGCTGTGTTTTATTTTTCCATTTTTCATCATATTTTACTTTTTTTATTCTAGTAAATTATATGATATGATGAAAATAATGGTATCTTTAGAATGAACATTTAATAGCGAGAAAAATGGTATATAATATGTATGGGTACAGTAAATGTGTAAGAGGCAAAAAACATCTAAACACAACCACTGTGGAAATGTAAAAAGAGCCCTGGTCCTTAACAGTAATAAAATTGAAAAATGGCCTGGTCACTAAGGGGTTACGCAGCAACTAGTTAAATACTTGCAAAAACATAATATTCAGGGATATAATTACTTTAATAACTTAATTAGTGGGGTAAAAGCTTCTTGATTCCAGGAGATATCTGACTTCCATTCTGGGGTCAGGAAAGATTTTGTTCCTAGTTTTTTTTGCAAAATTGGATGCACTTCAGACTGGGTTTTTTGCCTTCTTTTGGATCAACAGCAAAAACAAATGTGAGAGAGGCTGAACTTGATGTACAAATGTCTCTATATAGTTATGTAACTATGTACGTGTTTGAATGGGTTCTCTTATAACTATGTTAAAATAAAATCAAGCATTAAGTTACTCTATATATGAAATACACTCATACTGGTTAATAAATTATGCACAACACGTCAGCTTAATTAGATTTCCATCAGCATCCAGAACACAATAATATTTACACATACACAAAAAAAGTATTATACTTCACATTTCGATAAACATGATGCAAATGTTTTATTACATATTTTTAACAATCAGGGCTGGCCTGTACTTTGGTCTTGATGGCCCACGGGTGACACTTTGACAGGGCTGGCATTTTATATGGTAAGGGACGTCCCTGTACACTTTAACCAGCCCAGGCTGCCTATTTGCAGATGTATATATGTAGACCCGGGCCCCTGCTGTCCTGTACACTGAAGAGGGGTCCAAGAGTCTCATTTCCACCTCTAGCAGCATCAGGAGCTCTCCTATTATGAGCCGTGATAGAGTCGCCGTGGGTTGCCATGACATTGACATGCAGAAGGGCTGGGGAAGGGGATAATGACACACAGTGGGACTGGAAAACAGGAAAATGACACAGAGGGGTAGGGAAGGATACAATGACACACAGCAGCTTGGGACATTGACAATGACACACAAAGGGAGAGATGGAGAAAGAGAGACACACAAAGGGGCTGGAGGAAGTAAGATACACATAAAGGGCTGTGGGGAAGTAAGAGACACACAAAGGGGCTGGGGGAAAGTATGACATACAACGAAAGAAGGGGTGATAAAGTTGGGATAAGAAACACAAAAATGATAAGAAATTCAAAAGTGGGGTTAAGAGACACACAGTTGCATTTTTTTGGGGGGGACGGTAAAATGCATCTTTGTTTGGGTAGTTGAAAATGCTTGCAAAGGCCCTGATAATGGTAAACATGGTTTACATTTCACTTTCATTTACATTTCATATACATTTTACTTTCATGTTTCCACCCAGAACCCTTAGATCTTGTACAAAGACAAAGCAAAACGATCTTGTGTTTCATTCAAGTGCATGAAAATATGTTCACTAACTGACTGATCAACAGTATCCTACTGATTTTTTAAAGGAACACTGTAGAATAGGATAACATAAGTGTATTCCTAACACTATAACGTCCCTCAGCCAAAAGGCTATCATTTGACCCCCAGGGGTCTGGAGAAGGTTAAAAATAACCTTTGCACTTAACTCTTTCCAGCGCCAAGTACTTTTGGTGCTGGCTTTATCTCTGCCTTCTCTGACGTCGGCAATGGGGGTGAAGTTAGTGCACCTGCGCGCATTTGGCCCTCCCCATATAAAAGCATTGAATCAATGCTTTCCTATTGGGATTTTGAAGATGCTGGACATCCTCAAGCAGTTCCATTCATTTGCCTAGTTCAAGCAAGGAGGGTAGAAAATAAGTAATGCATGTTACGACTATAATGAAGAATAATAGCATAGAATTTTATCTTATGATGTGTGAAAAATAAGGGCTATGATAGGCATAAGATTTTGAACAAAAGTAGTTTTAAGGATGCAATGATGTACGCAAATGTAGTATAGAATAATGTTTTCAAACTCTGGCCTCCAGATGGTGGTGGACTACAAGTTCCATAATTATCTGCCCATATAATGTATTCAAAGTATTTCAAGAATTATTGTCCATCAACATTTGAGAGACACTGGGAAGATTTCACAGTTTATATGTTAAGATTTTTTTTTTTTTTTCAATTTGTATTTTATTTTGTTGAACAAAGTCTGGGGTAGGGTAGGGTACAGAAAGGAAGAGGGGAGGGGAAGGTGGGGGACATTCAAATACAAATTTCTTTCAGGTTGCTTGTTTGATCATCTTAAGTAAGCATGGATATAGACACAGTTTAGCTTGGCACGTATACGTATTTGATCTGAGGTATCAGATTACCTAGGTGCAGAGATACAAGGGTGCAGTTGGTTACATTTTTGTGTGTTATATAGTACTGCAGCTTTTTGTCGCTTGAGTACCTTTACGCAATGTTACACTGTGTTATTATTCTGTTTAGTTTTGCTGTGATTATTACAGTGTGTCCTATTCTGTTCCCTCGCATTGTGGTATAGATCTATTGACGGGCCTCGAGCATTCAGGGTGCCAACAGCCTATGGTCGTTGGCGTCAATCTATAGTGTCAATCTATAGTAGTAATTGGGGCCTCGTCTGCGTTCCCCTTAAGAGCTACCCATTCTGTCCACCTCTGCCAATTAAGGAGTGTGGTGGAGGCCTGTTTGTGAGTGTGGGCTGTGAGCAGGTCATATCGGAGGTCCCGTTTTTTTCCAGTGACACGCTATGAGATTGCGGGTTGCTAGGATCATCATCACTGTCAGGTGTTTGTCCGTGTAAGGTATTGAGTTGGGGTATTGGAGGAAGAGAGTCAGTTGGGGTGTGAGTGGTAGTTGTTTGATCCCCAAGTCTTGCCATGTCTTATGGACTTCCGTCCATAGGGGTGTAATGATCGGACAATTCCACCAGATATGGGTCATTGTGCCTCGTTCCGTCCCACATCTCCAGCACCTGGCCGAGGTGTGGGGGTAGATCCTGTGGAGTTTGTCGGGTGTGTAGTACCACCTGTAGAGCAGCTTTTTATGTGCTTCGACATGTGAATAACACGCGGTGATATCCTTTAGGGCTTGGAGCGATGCTGTCCATTGTTTGTTCGTGAATGATAGTGCACATTCTTGTTCCCAGTGTAATCTGTATTTGAACTCTGGGAGTGGAATTTGATTTCTTAAAGCTGTGTAGCTCAATGAGAGCATCTTCAGTCTGATCGGTGAGTTGTGGCACCTATTGTACAGTAATAATAGGTCGTGGTCTGTGGGGCTTATGTGTGATGTTGGGGGTGCTACTTTATTAGCAAGTAAGCTTTTAAGTTGGAGATATGGGAAGATATAGGATGCTGGTAGGTTATGCGTTTTTTGAATTTCCGGAAAGGGTAATATAGCCCCCTGGTGGCATATGTCCATAATACGGGTTACTCCAAGTTCCCTCCATCTGTCCAGGGACAGACGTATGGGAAGTGCTTGGGTTTTAGCCTGATTCAATTTATAATAGGAAATTTTGCCGTATTCTTCCAATGTGTTCATAATGTGCGGCAGGGAGTGCTCTGGTCTCGTAAGGGAAATAAGGATATCATCTGCGAACATGGACAATTTGTAGTTTGCCTGTTTTACGGGGATTCCCGCAATGTCTGTGTGGGTTCTAATCTTGTAAGCCAAAGGTTCAAGTGAGAATATAAATAATAGAGGTGAGAGTGGACATCCTTGGCGAGTGCCGTTGGTGATGTGGAAGGGGTTCGAAATAAAGCCTGTGTTTGTGACTTTAGCGGATGGTTTGGAGTATAGTGCCATTATGCCCTTAATAAACGAGCTAGGGAAACCAAATTTGAGAAGTACTTGTTCCATGTATTCCCAATTGAGCCTATCAAAGGCCTTTTCGGCGTCTAATGCCAGAAGGAGGCCCTCTGTTTTGCGTGTCTCCATGTGGGCTAGGATATTTAAAATCTTCCTTGTGTTGTCTGACCCTTGTTTGTTTTTGATGAAGCCTGATTGATCATTATGAACTATGCGAGTTAGTATGTTTTGAAAGCGGTTAGCTAAAATTTTTGCGTAGATTTTTGTATCGCAATTGAGTATAGAGATGGGTCTGAAATTCTGGCAGACCGTCGCAGGTTTGCCTGGCTTCGGGAGTGTTGATATGTGTGCTTGTAGCATTTCAGAGGGCATTTCGCCTTTGGTGTAGTAGTGGTTTAGGAGCTTGGAGAGGTGTGGGGTTAGGGTTTCTGAGAAGGTTTGGTAGTACAGATTGGTCAAACCGTCTGGGCCTGGGGACTTATGAGGGGGTAGTTTCGATATTGTGTTCCTCAGTTCTTACGTTGTGATTGGCTTAGTGATTGTGTCAATTTCTGTCTGAGTTAGTGTAGGTAGTGTTACTGCATCTAAGTACTCTCGTACTTGTGTTTTGGTCGGTGTGGTTGTTGTGGGGTCATCTTTGAGATTGTATAATGAGCTGTAGTATTGCGCAAATTCCTCTACTATGTCCTGTGGGTTAATGAGTTTCTTGTTCCCTTGTGCCATTATGTATGCCACTTTAGGGTTAGCCGTGCGGGCCTTTAACTTGGCCGCTAGAAGTTTGCCCGATTTATTCCCTTGTGCAAAGAATTTATGTTTATACTTCTGGAGGATGTAGTTGGTTTTGTCTAGTTCAAATTCATTTAATTGTGCTTGTAAAGTTCTCAACGTGTTATAATGTTCTGGCGATGGGTTTGTTTTGTTCGTGTGTGTAAGGGTCGTTATTTGTTGGATCAGGGTATTATATGTGTGTAATCTTTGCTTCTTGGCGTAACTAGCATGTTTGATGAACAGGCCCCTGAGCACGGCTTTGTGCGCTCGCCACAGTGTATCTATGGAAATGTCTGCGGTAGTGTTTGTGTGAAAATATGCTTCTAGTTCTGTTTTTATTTGCGTAGTAATTTGGGGATTGCGTAGTAAAGATTCGTTCAGGCGCCATGAACCTCGTCCTTTGGTGGGGAATCGAGTTGTCATGGTAAGGGTAATCGGTGCATGGTCCGACCATGTGATGGTCGCTATGTTGGTGGATTGAATTGTTGGGATTGTTGTGTTGTGTATGAGGAATCTATCTATTCTTGAGTAGGAGTTATGTACTTGGGAATGGAAGGTGAAATCCTTTTCGGAAGGGTGTAGGATTCTCCATATATCCACATATCCCGAGTTGGCCAACTGTGTTTTGGTAGTGGTCGTGGATACGGTACGTTTAGTCTTCGTTCTTTGCGTAACGTGTAGGGTCCTCTAGGTATCCAATTGTTCGTCTAAAATAAAGTTTGTGTCTCCCCCTATGATCATCGTACCAAATTGGTATGTGTTTGCTAGTGTTAGGATTTTGTCTAGATACACCTTTTGGTTATCATGTGGGCCATATACATTTATGAAGGTGTATGGATCATTGTTTATAAGGCATTGGAGCAGAAGGAAGCGTCCTTCCTTGTCCCCAATCTTCTTGTGCAATGAAAAAGCCACATCTTTGCTGAATAGAATGGAGACTCCTCTCTTCTTTTTTGAGTAGCCAGTGTGATATCCTATCGGGTATTCTTTTGATGAGAACCTGGGCAGTTTGGAGGTTAGGAAATGGGTTTCTTGGAAGAAAGCCACTGCGGCCTTCATCCTTTTAGCTTCCTTGAGAGCTAATCTCCTTTTGTGTGGTGTATTTAGGCCTTTGACGTTGAGTGAAAAAACTACTAACGCCATGAGGATGCAGCGGGGATACTCTTCTTCTCGCAGTGTAATGTGGAAAAAATAAAGTGTGCTTTTCGAATCTGCGTCTTGTTCTGGGTGACTTTGAGTAAGCCTTTGTGCAGTGCGGTCTCGCCTATGGTAGCTGTATCATGGTAGTGAGTATCTAGGGTTAGCAACCTACATTTCTTAGTATTAAGTGGGGTATGAGAGGGAGGTCGGGGGTGTGAAGGGATAACTCCCCACTGGGGAACTATGTACAAAAAATTGGTCAGATACTGTGTATCAGACCACAACGAGGTCTTTGTCGGCCCTATGGAGCCACAATGGGGGAGGGTGTCCTTGTGGGTATTTAACTGCCCATATAGGCGTTGGTATTAACTTGGGATGCCATATAGCCCGCCTCTGTGTAAGTAGAATCTGGTGTTCATCTATCATCTCCACATTAGTTTGTGTCTGATGGTTACGTGTCTGTTATGCTAGGTATTCTGTTAACCACATACTAAGCATATACAACAAAAAACATTTAAAACAATTATACAGACATGGAGCATGCTCACGTATCTAGGCGGTAAGATGATGCATTAGGCTGGGCTGCGCAGCCCGATGCGTTAACCTTAGTCTTATGTCACTTATGTCTTGTCCCAGTGGACCAGTCCTTAGAGATTTTTGTGGGCGACTTGTTAGTTCTGCTCGCTGAATCTTTCACGTCTTGAGGTTTGATATGTAAATTCCAGTCGCTTAGTAGTCGGGTCCCATCATCTACAGATTGTATTTGGTGTTCCACTCCATTTCGCCTTACGATGATGCGTGTTGGGTAGCCCCATTTATATAGGATATCTGCTTCCCGCAGTGCTTGGGTGATTGGTGACAGTGCTTTGCGCTTCGCCAGGGTTGCTGCAGAGAGGTCCACGAATAACTTCACGCCTCGGAATTCTGCTGGGATGCTGTCAGGGTTTCTTGCCGCTCTCAATACTGCTTCTTTAGAAGTGAAGTAGTGGATGCGTGTAATTACATCCCTAGGCACAGTTGCTGCTAAGAATTTAGGCCGCGGCAGGCGGTGGATGCGATCAAGGCACAGGTCGGCGTCACTAAGCTGTGGGCAGAGGGCCTTGAATAGGCCTATGGCATAATCTCTTAATTCAGAGGGTTTGATTTCCTCTGGTTTGCCGCGCAGACGAATATTGTTGCATCTATCGCGATCCTCATGGTCCGCTATCTTAGCCTCCAGGAAGGTTAGTCGGTTTTCCAGGGTTTCCCAGGTTGCGGCTAGGTTGTTATGCGCGTCTATTATTTCCTCTGTTTTATCCTCCAATATGGCGGTGCGCGCACTTATCTCTTTAATGTCCGCACGGACGTCCCGGGCCAATTTGGCGAATTCTGCTTGAAGATTCTGCTGTAGCTCTTGGAGCATGCGATGCAGAGCAGTTTCTGAGGCAGGAGCTGCGTTGTTATGGGAGATGGATGTGCTGTCACTCCCTTCAGAGCATGCTGTGGGTGAGTCAGGGCCTCCGGCGCCATCTTGTGTTCTGCTGCGCGGCGGAGTGAGAGCCGATATTTGAAGGGCTGCTGGGCGCAATTTCATTTTTTTTTGCGCTCTTTGGGACATGGTGGCTTGGGCTTGTCAGGTGAGCCTTTTGTAAGTCGGTCTGGGCGGTTTGCGCTCGTCAAATCGCTGCGGTTTGTGCACCCTCGTCGGAGCTAACAGCTCACACGTCCGTGTCCATCAGCTGCCAGGCCACGCCCCCATGTTAAGATTTTTTTTTTAAAGCCATTTTATATATATCATTCATTGTGATTGCAGCTAACTCACATGGTGAGTAATTATAGTAATGTTGAAGGAAAATTAGCTGTAAATATATTTGTTATGACATATATTAGCTATCTAAGAAAGCAAGTGTATTTCTCTTTATTTTATACTTTGTTATCTAATAAAGGATATTCACAACTGGCAATAAAATCTTCAGTAGCATATAAACTTTTTTTTCTGAAATGTTAGTACATGGCCTCTTCACCTTTTTTCTCAACTCTAACGAAAATTGGTGACACACAGATAAAATCTCACACTGACAATGCTCATTAAAACATGCTTCCTATTTGATCTTAACCATGGGCTTTAATTAAGTACATTGTGAAGCTGAGACATTTGGAACTGGTAGCCTTCTTCAATACGGACAAGTAGACTTAAAGGCTTTGTCTGACTTCATTTCTAATTGGATTTTTTTTTTATTTACCCTTGACTATTTCTGAATAATCAATGTCAACAAATATCGATTTGCCCCCAAAAAAAAACCCAATATAAAACATTTTAGGATTTTATTTCTGATATACACCACCAGAGATAACGAGCAGAGATGGATAAAAATTTTGCAACAAAAAACACAATTTAGCAGTTATCACAATTTTGCAGATATACCCATAAACAAACAAACAAACAAAAAAAAAAAACTTAAAGGGAAACTTTAGTCACCCAGACTGCTTCATCTCATTGAAGGGGTCTGGGTGCAGTGTCTCTGCTTCCTTAGCCCTTTAATGTAAAATATTGCAGTTTCAGATATTGCAGTGCTGAAACTAGAGGCTTCCTGTGAAAAGATGCTGGATGACCTAACTTTTGCATGAGGACAGTTGGCGTTCTCAAATTCCCCATAGGAAAGCATTGAGGCAATGCTTTCCTACGGGGAAGGCATAATAAAGAAAATTTCACCATACTTACCGTAATTTTCTTTTCCTGGATATATCCATGGCAGCATTACGAAAGGGTTAGCTCCGTTCACCTGGCTGTTTAGGACAGGAAATAAAGGTATAAATACTCCTCCTACCAGACCAGATCTCCAGTCTAGTTACAAGCTCCTAAAAAAGAAATTTATACAGAAGGGAGGGATGCAATGCTGCCATGGATATATCCAGGAAAAAGAAAATTACGGTAAGTATGGTGAAATTTTCTTTATTCCTGGCTAATCCATGGCAGCATTACGATAGGGTAATACCCAAGCTCAACATCTGATGGGAGGGAAATAAACAAGCAGCCACCAATATTTGTAAAATCAGATAAGAACAAGCAAACTCTGGACTGCAGAGTTTATGGGAAAGTTCCCAAAATGTAAAATAAGGCCCCTTTCTTGGAGTATCCAATTTGTGAAATCTGAATAGAGAACAGAAAAACTGACTATACCATAGATTTCACATGACTATAAGCACCAGTTTCTAGATTGCCAAATCACAATGAAATCAGCAACTTAAAATATCCAGGAATCTAACACCTGTCCATTCCTGGACAACAGCATCTAATTATACAGATCTGAAAGATATACCCACAAATGAGCAGGAGAAATAAACCAGGCTACGGAATTAATCTTAGATTATCATTTACAGTAAGAAAAACACTTCCCCCCAGGCAAAGCCAACTGCAGAGGTACCCAAATTAGTGTTCAATAGGAGGAACAGGGAATCATACCTCTAACCCAACTAAGCATTGGCATCCTGTTAATTGCAAAAGGGGAGGAAAAGGAATTAGATATAAAATAGCAGAGGAACTGTGGCAGAAACCAACCGTGAGGGAATAGGCCAGGTTAAACAGGAATAGTTTCAAGACGGAGAACTACAGCATCAGGGAAGCTGCTAATTCTTCCAGTTTCTCAGATATCAGAGACTGTAACATAACCTCCCATAAACAAATTAAATAGAACATTCTCTCAAGGAGAGACACTGACTGGATGCTATAGGAAAACAGAAATACAGGAACAATTCAGTAATGTAGTATCGTAATAGGTAGAAGACTATATATAGTGACATCTGAGAACAGAGAATTCAATAAGAACTGGAGATCTAGTCTGGTAGGAGGAGTATTTATACCTTTATTTCCTGTCCTAAACAGCCAAGTGGGCGGAGCTAACCCTATCGTAATGCTGCCATGGATTAGCCAGGAATGCGTGTGCAGCACATTAGGATCTCCCCCATCGGCGGAGGAGGAGTGTGAATTGGACAAGTGTAAAAATGTTTTTCTAACCCATTTTTTGTCAGTGGAGAGGGTGGGGGGAAGGGGGCGGTACAAGGAATGCGGAATGTGGGTTTTGCAGCCCTATCACAGATCACATGTTTTTTAAATATTGGTAAATATTTATGATCGTGATTCTTTCTGTATTGATATTTGTAGTCTCCAGTTTTTGTTGGAGACATTGATTATATTCTAAGTATATTTTTAATTTCTTTTTTGTTCTAAAAGAGTAGGGATATTTTAACCATTCTTTATATTGTTTAATAAAATATTACAGCTCTAGCTAAGTGAAACATCTTTGGAAGATCGCCACTCTTATCACTCTAATCTCAATGTAGGATCATGTATATATTTCTTTAAAAAGCTGTTCTTTCTTTCATAAAGTGATACACCGCTGGATCTCAACTCCTACACCACTTAACTTGCTCTCATACATGTCTCATACCAGTATCATTTTAATAGCACAAAATAACAGGACTCATTGGTTGTTGCAGGCCTCCCAGTAGTCTAACTTTCAGCAGATTTTGGATCCTGTTCCAATGTCACACTTTAGTTTCCTGGTGTTCCACATCTAGAGACATCAAGGAACTGTCCCCAGGCACCACAGCATGAAAGCATGCTTAGATGTGCCCACGCTGTGCAGCGTGCACTACAACCATACAGGGAGCACTTTAGTTGTTCTCCTGGATTGGTCCTGAAAGTTGGGGGCTGACCGGGCAGCCTGTCAGTAAGCAAGCCTGTCCCTTTTATGGATGGGCACACCCATTATGGGAATTGCTAGTGACACTGGTGATGCCCCATCAGGTGCCCGCCAACCACGTCTCGATTCTGTGGCCGCAATTGTAGCGCGATATGGTGCTGAAGTGCACTGTCCCACTCTGAGGTCAGGATTTCATGCTTATCATAGATATTCTTGGATACCATTTTGAATCTGTATGAAATCGGTTTAGCAATTAAAAAAAAAAAACAGTTACAATTGTGCCATATGTTCCATAGTCATTTATAAGCCAAAGGGGAAACTGAAGACCTGCAATATCTAAAGCATTCTTTGTTCTTACACTGAAAATGTTTGCAATGTTAGATAAATTGAACAGAGTATAAAGTTGCTAATGGAGTTGCAATTCATTCTTTATTTCCAATACACTTTCTACAACTACATAGAGGATATCACTTTTAATTGGTAACAATAGCAACTATGCATGTCCTCTGTGAGTGATTTTTGTCCCAGACTGATCTGACTAACGGAGAAAGAGGCCATGTGTTAAGAGTTTCAAACAAATAGACACTAAAAAATATTCATTGCATTTCGAACAAATAGGAAATATAGTAAATTATTCATCAACTGCACAAACATGCTCACAAAATAGAACTATTCTAAATAATTGATCTCACAGTATCAATTAACAGTACTATGTTGTTTTGGCTCACTCTTTCTTTCAATTGATATTTTCTGAACACACATTTGTAGTCATTTTTTTTCTTCACAAATGAACAATTATAATTACTATTTTTTTTTTGGGTGGGGGGTGGGAGGGAGAGGCGAGTTGCAAAATAACAATAATTTGACAGAAATTCAATATGAAAACCTATATCATTACATGCAGTTAATTTGTATGTTTGCTTTGTACACCAGCTTGCCAGTACAAAAATCTTCGTAAGATACAGTGAACATATGGTAATATCCATGTGAGGTCTTTCAGTGACAGTGAAAATTCAATTGCATAAAATGTAATATTACAAAAGTAAGAATACAAAATAATACAACTTTAGAAAGCAACAATGTACCGGTAGCTACGTTTCGGTACATGGAAATATGCAATTAAATTGTGTGGGAAGAGAGTGCATGGAATACATTAATATCAAATATTATCAAATGAAGGAACAATACTGCCATTAAGTAAGATAGTACCCCCTCTGCAGCCTCAGAAAAAAAATCACAAGCAAAACTTAATTTAATTTAAAAAAATAAATAAATAAATATATATATAGATAGATAGATAGATAGATAGATAGATAGATAGATAGATAGATAGATTGATTTATTTTGCATTAGATAGACTGTGATAACAAATCTTTAGGTACAGCATAACATGTTGGTGCATTTGGATCTGCCCTTTTCTCTTAAATCTTGCAGAATTACAGAATGTCTTTGTAGAGCAAGGATCAAGGATTCATTTATGCTGTTCTCAGTTTGACATTGAGCCTTCTCTTCATGCACTGACAATAAAGAATATAACAATGTATCAAGTTTTATGTTCCCTTGAAACATGGAATGTGCGCAAAATTTTAACTGTGCTTTAATGCCATTTAAATTACATGTCTGGTAATGTCTTGTTTTGTTTTTTTCTTTTTTCATGGAAATGGACGTCTCATTTTTCAGAACTTTTTTTTAGGTTTACTTAAAGAAAAAATCAGTGTTATTCACTAAATTCCAAATATTAGTGAATTATAAAATGTAAAAAATAAATATAATTAAAATAAGAGTAGAAAATATCAAAATTCTGACTTTAATTGAGATGGTGCTATTTGAGCCTTATGTGAACCATTTGGTTTTAATTCACTAAAATTTTGTGTTTTAAAAACTCGGCAGGTTTTAAATCAGTGTCATGTCTGGTATTGTCTTGTTTCGTTTTTTTCCATGGAAGTGGATGTTTCATTTTTTAAAATTTTTTTTTTTATGTTCACTTAATGAAACCATCAGGGTTATTCATGAAATTCAAAATTTTAGTGGATTATAAAATTTAAAAAATAAACATAATTAAAATATGGGGAGAAAATATCTCAATTCTGACTTTAATTGAGATAGCGCTATTTGAGCCTTACATCAACCATTTGGTTGTTGATTGACTAAAATCCTGTGTTTTAAAAACTCTGCAGGTTTTAAATCAGTTATGAAACCTTTCCTTTACATATTACAAATGTTGAAGAAAAAAAAATAATTCTTGGAATATTGTACTCATTAATATATTATACTAAACACAGAATTAAAATACACATGATAAATATAATAATATGACAAATGATTTTAAAATAGCCATGTATGCCTACACTGCAAATCCCTTTAAATATGCTATACAAACAAATTGAAATACATGAGAGAGACTCAGGAGTGGAGGCTGTTCCATACATGAAATTGGAGCAGTGTTACGCAGTTTTTACAAATAAAGAAATTAATAAATTGGCGTGTGAGGCCTATTGTTAGAGTGATAATATATATGTGTTATAGCTATAATGATTATATATGCATCCCTTCCCATTTATTGGTGGCTTGGGATGCTGCTGAGCTGAGCATCCTGCTCTGTTCTGCGGACATGTCTGGCCTTGGCTTCTGGTATCCAGTACTCTTTTTACAATTCTTATTTATTTTTTCTTGGTTTTTCTGGTTTTCTATTCCATGTCTGGTTTTCTTTATGCTGGGTTTTCTGGGTTCATTCCTGTATTCCGTTCCTGGAATTCGCAGTGTGTTGGATTCCTTTAAATGTTTGGTTTTTGTTGCCACACCTGTTCCTTTCCCATTAATCTTTTCTGTTTCAGTTGGTTCCTGCAGGCAGTTGTTTCAAGTCCTCTACACCTTTCTTGCAGGTAAGTGTTGTGTGTGTTTTATTATTGTTTATTTAGTCATGCATATCTAGGCAGATAGGAACCCACCGTAATTGGAGTACTTTGAAGCAGTGGCAGGCTGCATACATCTTGGCCATTTATGTATGTCTAAACCTCCAATGTTTATTACATATATAGTACTTAGTTAAGTCTCCTCTTGTTCTGCCTTGCATATCTGGTCTTGTTTTATTTTGTCTTGTATTCCCAGTTCATGTACAGTCCTGTCCTGCCATATTCATGTTTCCCTCATGTCTTGTGGACATGTCCTTGGTTCTTCTTTCTGTCCGTCTCCGGTTCCGGGTTCTTCTAGTCAGGTGCCTGTCCTAGTCTCGCCTTGTTTCTGTTCTGGATACATGTCTGCTGCAGAGCCCCCCTCTACGCTTCCTGGGAGGTCTGCATATCATCAAGCTCCTAGCTCTTGGGATCCGCAGTAGCTGCATCATGGCCCTGGTATATGGCCGCATGTTGGTACGCAACACCAGGGGGCATGTGGTTACCCTGCATCAGGCCCAGGTGGTCCATTTCAACGCTGAGACTGCCAACATCATCAGGCACTCAGGGGTCCCAGTCTTCGGACTGCCAGCCGCTACACTGAGAAATTGACTTACTAATCAAGTCAACATATTGTTCTTACAGAATTCTGTAATTCATTGACTTTGTATCCAGATGCCCTAAAAGAAAATAAATATATAATATGTGTGTCTTCTTGCACTCACGGTGGAACAGCATCAAGGGGTGGACTCTTGAAAGTATGTATAGGTTTATGGTGTTTAAGAGAAAATTATGCCTTATTTGGTCGGGATAGATGGGTTAGCTGGCCAGAGCCCAACAAGTCAGAGGGTAGAGTCAAGAAACCCACCACTCTTACACTTCACCAATCACCAATGTAGACTATAAAAACCATAGAAAAGCATGTTCAACAACATTAAAAGAGGTTTTCAACACGCATAGCAAAAGGGAAAAAGGAGGAACCTTTATTGAAATTATGATTGACCCAAGATTCAGCAAGATGGAACCCTGATATTTTGGAATTGGACTAATCAATTGAGGATTGGGGTTAAATGCATTTAAATTGAATATATGTATATGCTTAATAACATAGATAGGAGCTTCTAAATATAAAATAAAGGGGCTTTAAGTGGTAAAACATATGCCTTTAATTATTACAAGCACTGCTAAGCAATAAAGGTGTTGTGATAATTAATTATCACAGCACTAACTATATTGTGATTAAAGTACATATTGGACTTAAAAATGTATTTAGAAATAACATAATTACCGGGGACGGAGGTTGACTCTAAACGAGAGCGGATGCATATCCAAGAGGCTCCTAATAATTTGGCACAAACCCAGTCAAAAAACGTGAATTACTCGGGGCAATTCACAAAGATTTACACATACCGCTATGTCCCCCTGATTGGACAGATGCCATTCTTTTACACCCGAGGGGGAACAAAATCAAACAAAAGCCTGTGAGTTGATATTTGGCGTTTCCCCGATAGTGGGTCCTGCCCAATCCAAAATACCTGTTGTTCCCAAAGGCAACCCACAGGTACCACTACCGAAATGAGGGATATTGGAAGCCTTTTACAGAGGCCACCACTATACAAGACGGCGGACGCGGAAATTCCAGGGGCCCCAACACTACCTTGCATAACAGAATCGTCTGAACCATCCTCACAGCCAATATCCCTAGACACGACCCTACATCCCTGAATCAAATGGAAGGGGTTGGAACTGGCTACCAAACAAGATATCCAAACTTTCCTCCAAGACTTCAAGACAAAAAAATGTAGCAGTAATCAAGGAGGATGTTAAGACGGTCACTGACAGAGTAAAGGCCTCTAAAGAAAATATAATTGATATACAACCATGTGTGACACTATAAAATGGGTTGAATCCTACCACCAGGTGCTTGCTATCAAAATGGCAGTTGGGGAAGATCGGTATCGTTGGAACCATATCAGAATCAGAAGCATACTTGACACGGTTCTACCTGAAGAATTGCCACACTACTTGAGACGCCTAATGGCCACTATCCTGCCTCCAAACCTCACCAGAAAACTATCCCTGGATGGAGCATTTCACTTACCTAAGTCCCCGCGGCACCTATTAACACTACACAGGATGTTATAGCATGCTGCTCCTCTCTCCAGGATAAGGGACGCATCTTGGCCGCAGTCCGGGACAAGACACCGCTAGGTTCAAGAACTCTGACCTCACATTTTACCAGGACCTAACCAGGGCCACGCTCCAGTTGCGGAGATCCCTCAAATTTGTCACCAGTCAGCTCCAAGGTTCTGGAATAGCCTACAGATGGCGGTCCCCAAGGGCTCTATTACGTTACTCACCAAGGGACTGTTTGTAAACTCACCTCGCCTGCAGATGCACCACAGTTTCTGCATACCTTGGAACTGTCCACCTCGGTAGAGGATCAAGTCATAGCACCCACAGCGCAATCCTAGGAACACAACCAGGTGGTATAGTTTGTCCCATGAAGTGCAACATCGATTCAATGGGGAACATATGACTACCAAGGAGACATATGTCACCAGGGAAAGGGGACACAGCTGTGGCTCACACTACCTTACATTTTGATGCCTATAATGTTACACCTCTTTGCATAGTTATCACTTTAATTCGCTTTTCTTATGTTTCACATTTTCTGTTGTCTCACGGTTTGATTAGCAATGTGCCAACTAGAACCTGTTGACGGCATGTATGTTGTCTTAGAAGGTCATTACACTAACTTCATGAGAGTCTCTCCCCCACCTCCACTGCCCCCTAGGTAAGGGGTACTCAGATGGTACTCAGATGTTTTACCCATACCTATTCTCAACCATGGGCGAGATTCATTCCTTTCTTAGTGAGCGCAAAGGCTCCCACCCTAAGTACGACCAACCTCCTAATACCAACAGCTTGAGTGACGCCTAGTGTCATGCCATTCCCACATACCTAATGCAGGTCAATCACTTAACCGGTAGTTCCCCTACTGTCGCTACCTGCAGTTCCCACCCCAGATGGGTAAATGGGAAAGGTAAATCCTGCACATCACAGTATGCTGCCCGTTTATTCCTAGTTAACATCATGGCTCTTATCTTATCAGCATGACTACCGTCACTCCTTCAGACTTAGGAAAGCTTAGATATCTCATTTGACTGAATAAGCCTGTTTATAGCCCCATGGAACTTGAGCAACATAATTGGAATAGAGCCTTGACAGGGCTTGGAGGCGGGGGTGGGATTTGAGGTTATGATCAAGGGGGCGGCCTAGTATAATAGGTTGGCCATTTTAGCTCCTGTCACCATTAATTTCCTTACCAGTTTGAGTTGGTAGCAGTTATTTGCTCTGGTTCGGCCTGGTAGGGGTTTCTGCTTTGTTTTTCAGATGAACCGGTCCATGGAGTCATTGAACGCAAGGATCAGAGGGGCAGCGGTGAGCAGGGGGTCTGCATGGATGCAGAATTGGCTCAGCGAGGTGCTCGTGGTGGCGGGTCATGAAGCCGGGGGGACCGCCCGGCCGGCTAGGAAGAATAGGCCCCCAGCGAGATTGGCCTTGGACCCAAAGCCGGTCCAGGATGCTGGAGGGAAGGCCGGAAGAGGTATCCAGAGTCCAGGAGGCTATAAGGCGGGCGACAGTGCTGCACCCGGACTGACGGGTGCAGTGCTTGGACGGCAACCAGCAGTGTGGGTCTAAGGCATGTGCCTGTGATGGGCCCGCATGCCGAAAGTGCGGCCTCCCGTGGAGGGTCGGCATGCAGGCCTTGACATGGGCGGAACCGGACACAAGGACACTTGGACGGTCAGGCAAGTGCTTCATCTTCCCCTGGGGCAGCAGGCCACACCACTCTGGGGGGTACTGTTGGGTGAGGGCCCCCTGGAACTGAGTCACAGGCTGTGGGTAGGGCTCAAGGGGGAGCGCAGGCAGTGGGCTCCGCAGGTGTAGCATTAGGGTCTGACGAACTTCTGGCTCGGTCACCTGGGGAGCTTCACAGCGTGGCTGGTCCCTTAGGGAGCAGGGGGTGAGGCCCAGGGTGCAGTGGAGGATCGGGACAACGCAGGCTCCCAGCCCCCAACCGGGGGGCCGCGAAGCATTGGGCGAGGCCGAGACAGGGACCACAGGTTGCAGGTGGGCCAGCCATGACGCACCTTGCAAAGGACAGTCAAGGAGCAAGAGACGCAGCAGGAAGACCGCAGGGTTCGCTCTTCGGGGAGGTCCATGGGGTCCAGGGGATTCAAGGAGCAGTCCGCAGGTCTTCGGCGGCGGAGGGCTTGGCCGGTGAGTCTGGCCCTGCTACACCCACACAAGGCTTAATTGACACGTTACAACACCTGAAAAGTGCAGGCGGCTAGCGTGGATGCCAGTTGGGTCTGACGTGAACTTTAGCTCTGGGGACGTGGGCACAGGGGCCCCGGGGATGACAGGTCTGCGCCGGCGGCAGAAGGTGACAGGGAACGGGCTGTGCTGCTGGGTGACGTTCCGGATGCACAGCAAAATACTTATGTCTCCTTTTCTGGGCCATTGGGGGTTCATCTCAAGCAGGAAGTGAAGTACAAGATATGGACAGGTGAGTTTGTTGAGGTGTTCTTCCTCCTGCCTTTGGAGGAGTATATAGATCTTAAGGAGGATGATAAGAAGGACAGAAAAAAGGAGGAGGAGAAAAAGAAGCGATATAGGAAAATTCCAAAATAGTTTGGCAATTGGGTGCGGGTGTTTTGCATATTGGCCAGTGTTCTTGGCGAAAAAATGCCTGGGATCTATTCTTCACTTTTCTGCTATCTTGATGGCATTTGGGAGGCCTACCGTACATACAGTGGCCTCGCCTGGTGGAAGTATGATGAACAGTTCCGGCAGCAGCTAGCGGCCAACCCAGGGATGCAGTGGGACCAGACGGACCTACCCTTATGGCTTAAGCTGATAATGGCGCAGAAGGCGTCCCCCTTTCAGTTGGGGGCCAGCGTAGGAGGTCAGTCTGCTTCGTCGACGGCAGTTAAAAAGGACGTCTGCTGGTTGTACAACGAGGGCCAGTGCAAGTAGGGTGCAGCGTGCCGGTTTAAGGAAGAGTGCTCCGGGTGCAGGGGCAGCCGCGCCCTGCAGTGGTGTTTCAAAAAGGAAAGAGCGGAACGGCCGGAGGACCACCGGAGGAGCATAACTCCAGTGAGGTTAGGCACGATGCTTCCGTGGCTAAATCGCTACGATAACTCAGCCAACGCGGCTGTGTTGAGGGCGGGAATTCCTGTGTTGAGGGCGGGAATTTCGGGAGCGGGAATTCCCTGTGAATTTTCGCAATTTACGTTCTGTGGCAGATTTCCCGCAGGTGCTGCGGGAGAAGCTTGGGAAGGAAGTTCAGTTGGGTAGGATGGCGGGGCCATTTGCCATCCCGCCGCTAGGGGTGATCCCGAAAAAGGAGGCGGGAAAATTTTGGCTCTCATTTTCTAAAGGAGGGTCTGTCAATGATGTCTAGACAGTAAATGTTATATTTTTATTATTATTACTCTAAGGAATCGTTTCTCTGTCTCATATGCATCATTCGACTGGGCTGTCGAACTGGTCAAGAAGGCCTGGGAGTTTTGGGGCTACAGCCAAAGCAGTTTGGGACACACTCCTTTCGCATTTGTGTGGCTAGGGAGGCAACTCGACTGGGCTTGGGTGACGAGATCATTAAGAAAATTGGGAGGTGGGAATCCGTTCGGTTCCAGTCCTATGTGTGGCTGGGGCATCTGGTGTAAGCGGCAGGGACTAGGGTTCCCGGGGCGGCGGCCTGACTGCCTCTCTTTTGTCAGCATAGGGCAAGTGGTATGGATTATGGGCCATTCCTACATCTTCTGGGCCAAACGGAGGGCTGCAGTTAGTTTTAAGGGTTAGCATCTGGGCTTTCCGGAGGACCGGATCACGTTGAAATGGTTCGTGCTAGTCCTGTACGCCGGGGGTAATGACATGGGACTCATCCCACAAAGGCAACTGGTGAAGTGGATGCAGCAGGACTTGAATAGACTATAGGCATTAGTCCCTGGGGTGCAACTTGTGTGGTCCGAAATGGTGCCGCGACTGCGGTGGCGGCATGCACAGGATTCAGCCGCGATGGAACGCGGCCAAGGAAAGGTCAATGGCCAGCTTTGTGAGAAATTTGGGGGAGTGGTGGTTTGGCATAGGTCACTGGAAGAGAGGTTGTCCGGGTATTACAGGCAAGATGGGGTTCACCTTTCGGATGTGGTGTTGGACCTTTTCAACCTGGGGCTGTATGAAGGGCAGTGGCGTCGCTAGGGGGGCCAGAGGCGGCCATGGCCCCCCCTACATCATGCTGTGCCCCCCTTGGGCCCCCCCAAATGCCGGCAACTTGCTGGCCATGTGTTTAAATTATACTTCCTCGGGCTGTAACAGTGTGTTACAGCCCGAGGGAATACAGGACAGAGGAGCTGGAGCGCTGGGTGCTGTCTGTGGCCGGAGGGAGCCCTGACAGGCTCCCTGGCACAGGTCCCACCCCCAAAGGAAGCCCCGCCCTGCACATAAGCCCCGCCCCTGCCGTTAAGCAGCAGACCGTGCTGCTGCTAGAAAGCATGGAAGATGGCTGTCTGACCCCCAGCAACAGCCTTCAGTGACAGGTAGGCTTGGTGTGTGTGTGTGTGTGTGTGTGTCTCTGCTATTGAGGAAGCTTGTGTGTGTGTATGCATGGACTCAGCAGTCTGTGTGTCTGTGTGTGTGTGGACTCAGCAGTCGCAGTCTGTGTGTGTGTGTGGACTCAGCAGTCTGTGTGTGTGTGTGTGTGTGTGTATGGACTCAGCAGTCTGTGTGTGTGTGAACTCATCAGTCTGTGTGTGTGTATGAACTCAGCAGTCTGTGTGTGTATGAACTCAGTAGTCTGTGTGTGTATGAACTCAGCAGTCTGTGTGTGTATGAACTCAGCAGTCTGTGTGTGTATGAACTCAGCAGTCTGTGTGTGTGTGTGTATGGATTAAGCAGTCTGTGTGTGTTTGTGTGTGTGTGAGTGTGTGTGTGTGTATGGACTCAGCAGTCTGTGTGTGTGTGTGCGGACTCAGCAGTCTGTGTGTGTGTGTGTGTGTGTGTGGACTCAGCAGCGCTAGCGTTGCCCTCAATTATAAATCCGTAACTCCACACGTTACCGGTGTCTCCGAGCTGATGGTCCTTGCACTAGGACACCATCCCGCCGCTGCCACTAAATGTGACGGACCGCTGGCACTCCGACTGAGTACCTCCGCCAATCGATGCTCCTAGCGCTTGCCGAGGACTCCGAGCACTCCAACCGACACCATCAGCACTGCGGACCCCACTTCCAGCGATGCAGCTGCGCCGGGGTCTTGCCATCTCTCACTCACCCTGGATCCACAACCAGGATCCAGCTCCCAGTGGGTGAACCTCTCCTAAATCCAGAGAGCATAGCAGGAACAAATCAAGCTCTTACAAGAGCTTACTCTGGGGAGTAAGTGGTTATAGCAATCCCCAGAGTGTAGGTATCCCTTCCCCCAAGCTTGAGCCAAGGCTTCAAGAATGGTGCAAGTAGGTCTGATTTATTGAGGGCTACCTGCCCAGTATTTATGCAAGTGTCCACCAGGTGGACACTCCCCTAGGGGACCTGATGGAACAATGGGACACATTTTGGACATTAGGCAATCACAGACAATACAAACAAAACACTCCCACAGCGACATCACAATCCCTCCTCTCTATGCTGGAGATAATTGGGAAGTAATCAAATTATCTCCCAGGACAGAGACAAGACTCCATTAACCACATGGTTACAATTACTACATAAAACATATGCATGCAACATATCCCCAGATAGCTTAGATCTGAGCGCACATTATTATCGAATGGCGCTCAGATCACATACATACAGTTCAATCGCCATGGAGCCAAAGTCTTTTCCATAGTCTTTCGTTACACGAATAGGCTCCATGGCATAGCTATCTGGGGTAGCACTACTCACATACTGAAAGTCCCGAACGCCCCGGCAGAAATACACAAATAAACCTTTCTGCAGGGGAAAATACAGCTATCAGCACAGGGGCCATAGTCGGAAGGCAGGAGGCTAGCCAGTAGTCCCCTCCAGGCACAGGTGGCAAAGGGCACTTCATCACATATATATATATATATATATATATATATATATATAATCTTAAATTCCAATTGGGCCTATCAAAAGGAAAACATTTTTACTTTAAAATAGCAATATAATTTTATTCTTATTAACAAGCTTGCATTAATAATTACTTCAGCTGTAATTATAGTTATATAAATCAGTTAAATGTTGGTTACATTTTAAACATATCTATTAAATTAGTCAGCAGAACCAGTCTAGACAGTAAATGTTATATTTTTATTATTATTACTCTAAGGAATCGTTTCCACAGCTCTAATAGAACATGTTTTTTTCTACAAGCCTCATTGAATGCCCTTTATCCCCTTAAGGACCAAACTTCTGGAATAAAAGGGAATCATGACATGTCACACATGTCATGTGTCCTTAAGGGGTTAAAGATAACTCTCATATCAAAACTTTTTTTGCAATAATCCTTCATCAATTTTTGAAAGGAAATTGATATTGTGCACAAAAAATAAGATAAACTCATCCCTACATTTAGTATATGACAGGATCCTTCAGTAATATACTTACACCGTTTCTCAGACAATGTTTGAAAACTAGCAGTTAAGTCTCTATGATCTTCTCTGCTTCTGTGAATGGAGTGAAGAAGGAAAGACCATAGAGACTAACTGTCGGGTTTCAAACACTGTCTGACCCCACGGGGCATGCATATGGGGCTTAAGGATGTTACCATATACTAAAGGTACTTTGAGTACTTCTGATTTTTTTTTAAATAATATTAAAAAAATATATATTTCCTTTCAAATCTTGATGAAAGGATTATTATGTTCAAAAATAGTTTTGAAGTGACAGTTGCCTTTTAATGACCAGGTCATAAGGTGTGTGTATTGCTCCTGTATATAACAAAATTTTGTGTCACAATATGTATTTATTTTTCTTATAGAATCTATGAAAGTACTAGATTATTATGGATGCTAAAATAAACCGTGTTATACATTGTTTTTGTTTCGCAAAATCTTACAAATAAAGATTTAAAAAAAAAAATTATAATAATAAAGAAATCTCCTGTTAAATAATGCAGATCGTTTATCGAAGAATGGAGCACTGCTTGACTAGATGCTGTCAGATGATTAAAAAAAAAAGTGGTTTCATTATGTACTATACTAGAGTTTAGTAAATTTTTGCATAGACCGGGAAAACATTAGGGAAAAACATTTATGAGCACACTTACATTTGATAGTCTTGCTATAAAATATAATTTAGTTTAGTGTACAACCCACTGAGGCAATTTTGAATGTATTGTGCTTCGTTTTAGTCCAAGCGATGCTGTAATAGTTTAAATTAAACATGTCGAGTCTTATGTATGCCCTGACTATAAAGTGTATTGGTTAGGTATTATTAGTGTAATTTATTACATTTGATCTTCAATATCATGTGAGTTATAGTTTCCCTTCCCATCTGCTGTATCTTAAATATCATTTAAAAGTACTGTATACCATTGCCTATAGTATTCTTTTAACCAATATAGAAATACAAAGAAATTCCATTGACATTGTTAATATGGTGCACTAGAAAAAAACAAAAACATTTAAATGTATAATCATTTCTAACACAATGTTGAATTCTTCACTAAGAATGTGGACATAGAATGCACACAATTTCAAGCAATCACATATAAATTAGTGAACTATTTTCCTTCGTTTTCTCAATATATTTATTTTTCCTAAATTCTAAATATTCTCACAATGGGTTAAAAATTAGACCTGGAGGGACGTGACTGAGCAGTCGATTAAGATGGCAACATAAACTGTGAGACGATCTGCCTGCTACTCCAAACTTTGCCTTGCAGTCTGAGGAACACCTTGAAGTGGAGAACTTGGACACTCTGGAGTGTCAGATCAACTTGGGGCTATGGCGTTACACTTGGCAGACCTGGAAACACTTGGCTACAACCGTTAACCAGAGTGCTACACAGAAAATCAGATATCAATGGCAACTACCAGCAGGCATCACAGTCATAACGACAGATGGGACAGCTGATTTTATGCCTGCATGAGGACCTCAGTGCCCTGGGGGAGGTTCTGCAGCTGCCTCCTATTAATATGAGGTGGCCTGACAAACTCAATTTATATTTGACTACTATACCAACACCAGATGTGTCAGCTTTACCCCAGAGAAAGAGGGGTAGGTAAGTGGTGAACAGGCCAGCTAGCACCCGCTATAGTGAGGGACAGTACATTAAAACTCCTTTTTGTTTTTTCCACAATACACTTTTAAAATGTTTTTCTTTTGTTCAAACCATACTCCATAATCACTGCATTATTTACCGTATTTTTCGCTCCATAAGACGCACTTTTTTTCATCTCAAAAGTAAGGGGAAATGTATGTGCGTCTTATGGACCGTTTATGTGGTACCTTGAGTCAAAATGCCGGAGTGCAGGGACGAAAGGTAGTTTGTGCGGCAGAGAGGAGGCTCCTGGGGTTCCGGTATTGCGTCTGTCCGGTGGCTTGCTTCTTCCCGCTCGCTCGTAGCAAATGGTCTCGCTGGGATCTACCGCCATCTAGCTTCCCTCACTTCAATAGCAGTGGTCTCACCGGGATCTACCGCCACCTAGCTTCCCTCACTTCAACAGCAGTGGTCTCACCGGGATCTACTGCCACCTAGCTTCCCTCACTTCAACAGCAGTGGTCTCGCCGGGATTTGAGGTAAGAGATCTACAGCCACCTAGCTTTCCTCACTTCAACAGCACTGTTAGCAGTGATCAAAACCCACCATATGTTTAATCAGCTATGGCTAATTATATTCCCACAACATGTTGTAATATGTTTGTAATGTAGTAAAACATATTACAACATGTTATTACATTATTAATATATATTGAATATAATATTAATTTTATTTAAATTGTCAGAGATCAGATTAATGGGGCAGTTCTCTGAAAAGTGCAAGTTGAATTTGCACATTTATTTTCCTTGTGGAATTTTATAGATCTTTCATGTGTGTAAGGAATGAATGACAGACAGGTAGCAAGTGCATTATATCAAATTACCGGTATCCTGCCAGTCAGGCATGTGCTCATTATGTGTTCCCGTTCCCATTAAACTGAATATTTCTTGATTAAAATGGTAATGAGCTGGGCATTGTATGCAGACCATGTTAACGGGTAAATTCTAAAGTCTCTAGACAAAGCATGTGATGGGTGATGGATACTGATATCACTTACGGTACTATGTTTGCAATGATGCCATTATTTAAAGGTACGGTCAGCGCTCAGTGGTAAACATTGGAGATAGGGTACATTACTGAGAGTTCCTTCATCACTGTATTTTCTTGCAGAAACCTTCCCCCATTCTACATACAAGGATGATCAAGCAGAAAAGACTAGCATATAAGATTCCTTTTAAACCAGAGGTTGTAAAGCATGGAAACAGAGCAGCGGAGAGACATTTTGGGCCACCTCCAACTGAAAAAATGATAAGAGAGTGGAGGAAACAGGAGGATCAGCTGCAAAAAGTGGATAAAAGTAAGCACACTCTTCGTGTACATACTGCAAAGTGGCCACAGTTAGACGTGGCCATGAAAGAATGGATCACAAATCATCGGCATAATGGCTTCTCAGTCTCTACAAAAATTATAATATATGAAGCCAAACGCATTGCTGTAGAGAAAGGCATTCATGATTTTATTGGATCACCATAGTGGTGCTACAGATTTATGAAGCGATGTGGCCTTGCTATGCGCACCAAAATTAGAATTGCGCAAAAAATGCCAAAAGAATATGAATCTAAGATTCTTTCTTTTCATAAATTTGTCATTGATGCTAAGAAGAAAAATGGTTATGAAATTGTCCACATTAGGAAAAACTGGAATGCGCACCCTCTACAATATGCAAGAATAGACGATGCCATACAAGCTATCATTAACTCTGGCAAGACAGCATGGTTAAATAAAACAGATTTCATAAATGCATTCAAACTACTACCAATCCATCAGTCACTCTGGCACCTGCATGGCGTTAAGTGGGAAGACAAGTACTATTTTGCAACCAGACTAACTTTCGGCTTCAAAAATAGCCCCAAGATTTTTGATATCTTCGCCGAAACTTTGACCCGGCTCCTACTTAACAAATGCAGATGTCCAGTAATCATTCACTATTTGGACGATTTTCTCTCTACTGAACCACACCACTTCACACCAAGCAGCCTACATCACATGCTGTCAGTGTTTAAGGAGTTCCAGTAGCCCCAGACAAAACAGAAGGTCCCAACACCGAGACTACGTTCCTGCTGATAGCACTCAATTCATTTTCAATGCAAGCTAGCCTGCCTTAAGAAAAGGTAGATAGAATTCTAGCATACATCAATATCTGCACCTCACAAGGTCTTGCACCAGGAAAGAGCTACAGTCACTTCTTGGGTCACTCAATTTCGCAATGAAGATAATTCCACAGGGGAGGTCCTTTATTTCCAGAATTCTCTCTCTATTACACGGTCTCCCCGACGACGATTTTAGAACCAACTTAGATGAACCAGCTAGAGCCGATTTAAAAATGTGGCATCTATTTCTATCCTCTTGAAACGGCTGGTCATTATTCGTTCCCCACATCTCTGACGATTCCCCGGTAATTTGGACTGACGCATCAGGTGCCATAGGTCATGTAGCGATTTTTGGCAATGACTGGGTATACGACTCTTGGCCACCAGAGACTACCTCACTAGAAAATTTCAACACCACTATATTTTGACATTTTCCCGATTGTAGCTGCAGCACACATTTGGGATAAAGAGTGGAAAGGTAAATTAGTGAGGTGTTTTTCAGACAACTTGGCAGTATGTAACATCATTAATAAAGGCCGCTTTCAGTCCCTTACTATCATGAACTTAGTGAGGTAACTTACCTGGTTAGCGGCAAATCTACAGTTCTGTCTTAATTATATTCACGTTCCAGGCATTCAGAATAAGGCAGCTGACGCACTCTCACGTTCTAATTTGCAGGAATTTTTCAGAGTCAATCCGACGGCAAACTTACAACCCAAAGAACCTCCAAAGTTCACAGACCTAATAATGCTCTAAACACCCTGTTAAGTCACAGTAGGTCGCTCGCACAGGCTGGTTTGTCACTCAATACTTAGAAAGCCTATACCAGAGCATATTATTTGTTCAAAAAATTTGTATGTGATTACTATGTAATTAATGTTTTCTATAGAAACCATGGTTGCATTCACAACTTTTTGCCACATATCTCTAAAATTAGCATACAATACAATCAAACTTTACTTAACAGGCATACAACACTACATATATGAGAAAATAACGGTTTGGCTGCACTCACCTACACATGCTAAATTAGGGTGCTAATTAGAGTGCCAATAAGTACAGTAAAAATGAAAATCCAGTGCACTTACTTATCTACTAACCATTCATTTTAATGCTGAACAATTTTCAGTTTTTATTAAAAACACCTAATCTAGGCAAAAAAATATAATGGGGGTTTAGTTACAGTATTTGATCATACATTGCATAAGCCTGCCACAACGCCAATGTACCCCATCTTTGGCAGGTCCTACTCTGTCTGCTAAATGAGCTTCTCACTTGGGGAAATGCTTCCATCTCGAGGTCTCTGCAGTACAATGCTTAAATAGGATCCTGAGATGAGGCACCTGTAACAGGGAGGGGTGCAAAACCCATGGAGCTGGCTAGACTCCTAAATATATACATATATGAGAAAATAAGGGTTTGGCTGCACTCACCTGCACATGCTAAATTAGGGTGCTGCTGGGGGCCAATAAGTACAGTAAAAATGAAAATCCAGCGCACTCGCTTATCTACTAAACATTCATTTTAATGCTGAACAATTTTCAGCATTAAAATGAATGTTTAGTAGATAAGCGAGTGCGCTGGATACAACACTACATGTTAACTATTTATCCAAACCAAGCTCCATTCCTATCATTTTACCCAGTCAAAAGTGTCCTTAGAGGCGTTCAGAGACTAACAGTTCATAATCCCATTAAAAGACTTCCAATAGACAGTAACCCATTTAGGAACATCTCCGATCTACTAGACGAGACCCCCTTTGAGAATGTCACTAATCTGATAATCAAATCCAGAGCCTACATAGCCTTTTACGGTTTCCTGAGACCTAAGGAATTTTCTGTGGAGAAGGCATCCGACTTTAAGTCATGCCTTAACACCTAACTAAAACAAACGACCACTATATTTTGTCATTCTCTCATACCAAAATGAGCCAGACTGGCCCCCCAGAAGAGATTAAATATTACCCTACCTCTACCAAGTGGTGTCCAATTCACATATTGGATAATCTAGTCAAGACACAGCTTACAACTGACCCCGAATCCCCCCTATTAGCCATTCAAGAGAAACCCCTAACCACCAAACAGTTCATGCTATACATACGCACATTGTTACTCAGGCTGGGACACAACCTGCATTCATTCTCTGGCCATTCATTCCATATTGGGGTGGCCACATCAGCTTCCGGTAATCATGTACCAACAGATATCATTAAAAACATGGGACGTTGGAAATCTTCCGCATACAACAGGTACATACCATGCAGAAAAAGAAATCAGATTAGCTTTCCATAAAATGTTGAAATAATGTCTTGCTAAAAAAATATGTCTGACAAAAGAAATCATTTTCTTAAATTTTTGCCCTCTTTTTTCGGCACACCTCAACGGACTTTGTTCTTATTAAACTTTCATTATATCATCACCTTTATTATTTCATATTATCTAGGTGGGCCCTCTTTTTTACAGGTCTAACCTCACGTCGGTTTAAGCACACCTCAACCGTCTTTGTTCTTATTAAGCTTTCATTATATCATAACCATACCATAACCATACCTTCCTCTAAATGTGCCGTACACAAATATATATATATATATATATATATATATATATATATATATATACACAGGTATAGTGGCACTCACCCTTTCAATGAATCAGTAAAAAACTGCCTTGGTGCAATCCCACGCTGGATATGTAAAGCAAAAAGGAAAGAGATGCACTCTCAGGTCTTTGTAGAAAAAAACTCGATATTATTTAATAACAGGTAACATACATCTGATCGACGTTTCGACCTCTTCAGGTCTTCGTCAAGATCAATATACAAACATATACAACACAAATATATAGGCAACCTAGGAGAGGCAAACAAACAGTGCACACCGGTTTCCATTAGTCCGAACCCGGAAGTGTAAGTGAAGCGTCATGTGACGCGTGTCATGTGATGTATGGGCGTGGCCATTACCATGATGTGGTTGCTAGGAAACGGGTAAACTAAACCCGAGCAAATATGTAGAGAACATGAAACAGCTCGGATTAGGCAGAGAATTATCTGTGCAATGGAGTGAAAGGGCATAAAGCCCTGTGAAATATACAGAACTATAATACCTACCAAGTAGCATGATATAAACGCAATACAGTGATCACCACTAATAGTGAGGACTCAAAGGTCCATTTCTACGAAAAAAGACTATATTAATATTGGTCCAGTATCTAACATACACCAATTAAAGTGACCATATGTATGTGAATCTGAAGTAGTGTAAACATGCACCTGGTTAAAACAATACAAAAAAACTAATGTATAATGCGTAACACATACAATTAAATCAAGCATAACATGGACACAGAGTATACAGAGTATTAAAATGAGAATACTATGAATACTATGCTTTTTCACAGCACTCTGCTCACACAACAGACTTTCCCCTAGCAAGGGGACATACAAAATACAAGGTGGGGACAGACCACTTTTTCACTTGTACATACGGCACTTAATGGGTTAAGATTGATACATATTTAATCAGTATGGCTACGATGTTTAATATTTACACATCACGGCACATTACTTTTCACATATACTGTACGTATTAAGATAAGCTTGGTCTATGCCATATTTCCTTATGCCATATGGTTTTATCCATTCAGGTTACAGTTACTACTAAAAAACCTATACGGATTGTCAGGTTTAATACCATACTACCAGGTACATACACCTGCTTATGTAGTTATCCATTTCTTACCTTTCCTGGAATAGTAACAGCGTACTGGCAATTAGGGTTCTAGGGCCCAATAGGTATTACCCCCTTTTTTTCTCTGCATTACGCTTTGGTTAGTGGTCCCGCGAGGCCAACACCCCGCCTCACACTCCCCTTGGGCCACTCATGAGCTAGCTGCCTCGCATTGTATCATAGAGAGGGCCTCCTATTTTCTGGTTACCGTCACTGAGCGGCCAACATCCTGCCACAACTTCGGTGGCCACAAAAAATCCCCTCGCGCCAACGCATAGATAGAGCCTCTCAAGCCACCTGGAAACTAGCAGGGCCTCACCAGTCACCAAAAAACACCAAGCCTAATTGTTTCGCCTTACGGCTTAGCTAGCAAGCCAGTACAAGACCCCTGGATACAAATAATAATTGCAATCTTTATTGTTATTTAAGTATTTCTCAAAAAGATGGCGAAGAATCACCACTTCCTACCACACTGGCTAGAATTGATACACCTTCAAGCAGAGGAGATGTTGCTAGTCCAGCAGCAATCAGACCCTGGATGATCCCACACATTACCACCGACCTAAGGTTCAGGGCACATGACAAATCATGTGTCCCAATACAACTTACAAAAAACATACTTACCATCTACCCTACACACTGGCACTTACATGGCATAAAATGGGCAATCCTTTCCCCGCTCAACTTTCGGGCTACAGATTAGACCACTATCGATATTCGCAGATACTCTGTACTGGTTATGATAACATATCCAGAGGCCTTACAGTCATACACTATCTAGAAGACTTCTTGTTGATCAAAGATATTTTTCACTAGAAGCCTCACGGCAGCTTAGTCTGGTCGACCACTTGGGCGTCCCAGTACCCCATAAGAAACAGAAGGCACTATCATCACTTTACTGGGCATACAGATCATTGTCTAAAAACGATCCCACGTACGTAAACACATATATCATTGCCTATTGGCTCTACCACATTCCGAAACGAGTCAACACGCACCAACAGTTGAATGTATGCAACTGGACTCTTACTGTTGAGGAAAGAGTTTTTATGAATTTTGGGTGATATCCTTTACTAAACAACATTCCCTTGAGAGATATTACATTAATGTGCATTAGTACAAAAAAAGCAGTATATGTGTACACAAACCACAGTGCAAAAGGTGCTCAATTAGCAATAATTAGAAAAAAACCTCCCTGGCCGGGTGGGGTTCCGTTTTTGTTTTTCACAAAAAAGGGGGACAATCTGCTAAATCAAATGACAAGAACAGTGCATAGCATAATACTGTATATATAAGTAAACCAGATGTCAAATTCACAAATGGCCACTCACACTCTTGTAGGAAATTAGAATGCCTTTAGAATGGTTTTCTTTTTCAGCATATATGCCCTTTCAAATTCAATTCTTCCATCTCTATTCAATATCCCATGAAATGGTTGAAAGGTGTGTGCTCAAGAAAAAAAAAATATAACAAAATTGTAGTGCACATTCAAAAGTAGAATAAAATAAATGTAATAACTTACATCAAGGTATAAAACAATAGATGTATTCTCATTGTCACCACTAGGGGTCCTACGTGTTTCGTCCGTATATAGGACTTCCTCAGGGACTTCAGTGACCAGCAATGACCAAGAAACAAATGAACAATAAAAAACCCTTCCCTCCTCCACCCTTTATACCTCCCCCCAGTGTCCACATAATCTTTTATTCAATTCAGGTGTTCCGATTTTCGGTCCGGCATCTCTGACGTCATTCTGTGCGTCCTTCAAACGTTTGTGCGTTCCACCATGCGTTCCATTGCCGAAACCGGAAGTTCGCCACGATCGCTCTATTTTCTCTCTATGTTCCACTCAGGAACAAGTGCATTCAATATATGTGAACCGGATTTAGAGAAGAGAGGGGGGATGGTATTAAATATTCTGAATGGCACTACTATATACTTTTAAACACATATATTTAACTTACAATATAAACATACACATAAGTATGTAAATATGTAAAACTTACAATACATAATATATAAATATATATTAATAAAAATTAATGTGCATTACCCTTTTAATAATATAAGGATTAATAACACCAATATAATTATTTATTTTTTATTTTAGATGATTGGAAAAATTTTGTAATGAGATTTGTTTTGTGCATACATCACCCTTTTAACAAATGTAGCATTATTGGGTAATACCCCTTTATTTAATACAATGATAAAGAACATCTACTACTTACTGGATGAATGTGACCTCGCCCACATCTGCTATTATAATATAGCCAGATATACCTAATGTCCCCACCCTAACATCGACATCTCTAATGATAATATTCAGGATTGTTCCCTCAACCCCAATTGCAGGCATTACGGGTAGGCATGACATTGTCCACACTCCCAAAATATCTGCTTTATCCTCGCCAGGTGACTAGGGTTTCCAAATTCCCTAGCCACCCTCCATTAAAATAAATTAACCCTACCTGCCCCTGCCCACCCCCCAATATAAAAAAATCCTCAGAATCCTACTCTCTGGTAATTCTTCTCCTTTTCAGCCCCAAAACAGGCCAAACTAAAATCTATAATACCAGGGTGCAACTATTGAAAATTAAAATCACCCAATTCACAAATAATTTATGAAAAATTAAAAAAGGTGAAGCAACAAAATTAAATCCATCATCTTCCGAACAGAATGAAGACTTTGTAAAGGTTTTCCCATACTTTGAATTCTCACTAGAGCTCTCTGATTGGTTGTAAGTGCTATAACAGGCAAGTCTCAATGCTCTCGAGACTTGCTGTGGGAATATTCCCAGGGCATGGAGAGACACTAGTCCACCTCCTTGTATATTATATATTAGTGTGCTACCAACACTGCTGCCATTGGGTCAGAGGGGACACTAGGTCCCACCCTTGAATATTATAAATAGAGTCCCAATGAGAGGGGACTCAGCAAGGGATATTAAGTTTCCCATAGTTGTTTTATAATAGCCCCAACTCAATTTCTCTGTGAATGTAAAAAGGATTGCATTTATTGTCAACGACATATGTGAGAATATTCGTTACTTATGATTTTGGACATTTGAATGTCAATGACAACGGGTTTGTATACAGAAATAACGGTATGAAGTGATTGCAGAATATTTAAGATCAAAAACTATTGTGAACTCACTTGAATTTCATGTAAGAGTTAATATATTTATTCTTAATAAAAGTAAACATTGTTGGTGTCCCCTAAGTTCTTTTCTTTTCAATTACTGTTTAATCTGCATATTGGAAGCATAGAGTGTATATTGGAGTTTTTAAACCCGTCTCAATATAAGGTGTCAAAATCCAAAGCCGGACAGAAGGGGCTTTGGTAAATACGAGTTTTAGTGTGTGCGTGATATGTTTGGCACTTATTTTATACATTTTAAAGACACATTAAGTACGGTATATATTTTTAAGTGCATCACTGATTTATTTTTTTTTGATTTGTGAGTGCATTTCTAAAGGTGCTGAGTCTGTGAAGTACATGTAGCTAAGAGAAAAATAATTGTGCACTTTACTGATAGACTTAAAGTAATTTCGCACTTTTTGAATTTATCCAGCTTCCTCGCTGTTTTTTTCTATGATACGATGATATCATAGTTGATAGAAAACGTTTCTAACTCCTATATTTTGTCAAGTTACATTTTAATTCACAATAGCTCACTATTTAGTGAGTAACACATAAAGTCAACCAAAGTGTATTACAAGTACTGAGCTGCCTGCTTCTACTTGCGATAAAAACATGAAATAGGTTTGCCTGGTAATTACATTCTACTAGGAAATAATTTTATGAGAATGACCTTTCTACCTGGTCCACATATTTAGAGGTGATGCCACTCACCATTAATAATGTCCAAGATCAGATCCGCTCTGCTCAAGCCAATTAAAATTATCCAGAGAGGCTGTCAGGGTGGCTTCTTCCTTAATGAGGTCATTTGATTTATAGATGTTTGCATATTCTGCTGGCTTAATATGAAAAAAGTGTTCAATAATTTAATTTTGTTCACAAACTTTAAATTGCGTTAATAACACTTTGGAAAATCTATCAGATACAATCATCCTGACAGGCTCTCATCAGCCAAATGCATACAAAGTCATCTTATCCTTTTGATGGAGGTGCATATTAACAGTCTGAGATGATACAATGTAGCACATAATCTGAACAGATAAGATCTCATTAGGATTCCTTTGCACTTCAGTGTTTATAATGAATAATTAAAGACCTAAGGATTGGATGAGGCTCTAGCGCTGATTGATTTATACTCAGATTGTGTTCATGTGAAGTGCTGATCTTTAAGGAGCATGTTGTATGAAGCATCTGGAACTGCAGATTCAGACAAAAAACCTGCTTGGCATAACATTTTATATTGGAAATCCCTTGATAATATACAAAACTTCTAGAACTTAGTCCTGCTCATTAAGCTTGATTCTACTCATTATGTATGACGATGAGGTGCATTGCAATAATCATAGAACATGCCACATAGTAACATATGCTGCCCTGTTACTGTTTTTCCGGGAGATGTATATTAATATGAGCATAACTTCTCCCAAATCTAGATGGTCAATGGGAACCATACTTTAGGGGAATGGCTGCAAATATAATTAGAGACTATGAGACAAGTCCATAACAAAAATAATTAAAAGCTATGTCTATAATTGAACTAACCATTGCAGGCCAGAACAAAGTTTTATATTAAACATGAGTAACATAACATGTTTTCAATAGTTAGATACACAGTTACAAACACACATACAGATGTTCAGACACACCGATAAAGATGCACAGACACACAGATACAGACATACAGACACACTGACACACACACAGATACACAGATACACACAGTGACACATATACAGATGTACTGGCATACAAATACACACACTGAAACACATATAGATACACATATACAAACAACGATACGCTCACAGATACACAGACATACAGATACACAGATAGATACAAACACTACATACATACAGATAGAGACACCAAAAACACACATACAGATTACAATTCGAGCCACCCTCTAGTTTCCTACTTTGTAGGTGCAGGAGGGTGGCATCTGCTGGCTGTGGCTGATGAGTGTAAGGGACTGGCTCCTGTCCCGGTGCCAACCACATACAGAAGTACAGACACACAGATACAGACATGCAGATACACACACTGACGCACATACAGGCACACACTGACACACATACATATACAAACTATGACACACATCCTGACACACATATCAATGTACAGACATACAGATACACACACTGACACACAAACAAATATACAGATAGAAACAATGACATGCTCACAGATACACAGACATACAGATACATATACTGACACATACAGATACACACACATAGATACACACACTGACACACATAAAGCTGTACAGACATATAAATACACTGACTGACACACATACATATACACAGATACAAACAATGACATGCTCACAGATACACAGACATACAGATACACAGATAGATACAAACACTACATACATACAGACACCTAAAACACACATACAGGTCACAATTCTAGCCACCCTCTAGTTTCCTACCATGTAGGCGCATGAGGGGGACTTCTGCTGGCTGTGGTTGATGGGTGTAAGGAGCTTGCTCCTCTGCCTGCCTGGTCCCTCCTCCCATGTGACTGTATCAGTGCTAGCTGGGAGCAGGGCTCGAGTCCTGCAGGAACGCATGGGAACGGCGTTCCTGCACTTTTTCCACAGCAGGAACGCCGTTCCCGTTACCTGTCCTGCAGGACCGGCCCTGCTACCTGCACAGAGGGGCCATCACACGCTGTGTTCTCTCTCCAGGTATAACTCTCGCGAGACCCGCGGCTGTTACCATGGCAACGCTCCGCACAGGCGAGTCTCGCGAGAGTTAGAGCTGGAGAGGGAACACAGCGTGTGATGGCCCCTGTGTGCAGCGGCTGGCTCCCTCCAGCATACCACCGGACCACCAGGCGATCTCCCCCCTCCCTGACAAGGTAAGAAGCAGGGAGGGGGGAATAAAATAAAAAAAAATATAGACACATAAAGTTAAAAAAAATGCTCCCCCCCCCACACACATCATCCAGCACTCACACACCCATCATCCAGCACACACACACCCATCATCCAGCACACACACACACCCATCATCCAGCACACACACACCCATCATCCAGCACACACACACCCATCATCCATCACACACACACCCATCATCCAGCACTCACACACCCATCATCCAGCACACACACACATCATCCAGCACTCACACAACACACCCATCATCCAGCACTCACACACCCACCATCCAGCACTCACACACACACACATCATCCAGCACTCACACACACATCATCCAGCACTCACACACCCATCATCCAACACTCACACACACACACACCCATCATCCAGCACTCACACACCCATCATCCAGCACTCACACACCGCCATCAGCACTCACACACACACACCCATCATCCAGCACTCACACACCCATCATCCAGCACTCCACACACCCATCATCCAGCACCACACACACACCCATCATCCAGCACACACACACATCATCCAGCACACACACACACACACATCATCCAGCACTCACACACACACATCATCCAGCACTCACACACACATAATCCAACACACACACACACATCATCCAGCACACATAATCCAGCACACACACACATCATCCAGCACACACACACATCATCCAGCACACACACACACACATCATCCAGCACACACACACACACAGCACACACACACATCATCCAACACACACACACACACATCATCCAGCACTCGCACACACATCATCCAGCACACACACACACGTCATCCAGCGCGCACACGCACACACTGCATTCATTATACACACTCTTCACTCACTACAAACACACTACATTCACTATACACCCTCTGCATTCACTATACACACTCTGCATTTATTATGCACATTCTGCACTCACTACACACTACATTCACTATACACACTCTGCATTCACTACAAACACACTACATACACTGCATTCAGTGTACACACTCTACACTCACTAAAAACACACTGCATTCATTATACACACTCTGCATTCACTACAAACACACTACATTCATTATACACACCCTGCACTGCACTATATGCATAGGAGTGTATTTTTTTTTTTTTAAAGGGGGAATCTTGGGTGAGTTCCCACACTTTTTAACCCAGGACTTGACCCCTGGCTGGGAGGAAGTGACAGTCTCTCTCTCATTTTCTTCCAGCTCTCTACGCAGCAAGAATGGGCCCGGTCCCACTGTTAAAGTGCCCTAGTAACAAAGGGGCCACTCATGGCACATGTCCATCGGGTGGCCCTAAGTGCATTGGTCTCCGGATGGACCCGCAGTTCCCAGCCCGTGTGCTGCAGATGCAGTGCTGTCATTTCCGAATTATATCCATGTAATCCTGAATGCACGGAATTACAAGGTTCCAGAGGGCTGTAATCACTGTATGCTTTAGCTGAATCCAGTACCAGCAGAGCATTAGAGAAGAGGTGACTAAGCGACCCTGTTACCAGTGACAGGAACCCCTGCCATACACTGTAAAAGTTGCACATAGATTGTGATGGGGTAAAAGTGAATATTTAGTAGCAACAGGAGGTAATTTATATAACACTCCGAAAACCATGGAAATTGGAGCTATATTTGAATTGTACATGAAAACCTAGGTGCTGGTTTTAAGTCCCCAAAGAAAGTGAACAAATTATTTAGGATTTTTATTTGAGATAGTGATAACATACCATTAAGATTATCTTGTGTTTTACAGAAATTAAAGTCTATTTGATGAATCCTAGATTCTGGAGTACATTTATTGGAGTACCCTAGAATATATATATATATAATGTTACTTATTGTGTGATTATTAAGTTGGAGAATTTGTACTGCTGGGGCTCATACTCTCTGTTTTTGAGAAATTCATATGATATCCTCCTTAACAGATGTTTTATCCCTGTTTATTTTAGGTGCACTGCTGATAAACCACACACATGCCTTATCACCTATTGTGGAAAAAAACAATATGCATCAGATTCCTGAATATTGTGAATTAATTAATGAATTCTACTCCACTGGAAAGATTCAAATCCACCCACTTTCAAGGAATAGCTTAGCAGAGTTGAGGAGCTAAGGGCGATGGGAGAACTCAACTACTCTGCTCACTGCTCAACAGAAAATTCTAACATCTCTGGTATTATTGGACAGGCTTTATTCCATAATCCAATTTTCCCAAAATATATATTTATACAAAGTAGACATCACAGGTTATTTTCCTAAGGGTATTTTGAAACGTATGGAGCCATGTAACTGCCAATCTTGGCTAAATATGGTAGTAAAATGTTTTTTTCTAATTTATAACATACACATTTCATAAACCTGATGTGTGCTACTACTGTACAAAACCTTATATTGTGCTCAACTACATGTTTAGAGTACAACAGCACTCCCAATTTATGCCTTTGCCACCATCCTGTGAAGCTATATTGTCATATAAGAGACCTGACCATTTCCGTTTTTACAGAAGCAATTTTATAGATGGATTTGATTGGCCTATGTCTCATTTTGGGGCATTACAGAAATTTGACAATTTGTTGAAATTACCCCACAAAGGCCTACCATCATTTCACAGTTCAAAGCACCAATTTCTTTCAGTAAAATACAATACACAAGTGGAATTCCTAAAGGTGAATAAAGTGCTGGTGCTACAATCACCTTAGTGGGCCACAATAACCACAAAACAGATAGAAGTGATTTAATTAACAGAAAGAATGGTGAGAGCACTCAAAGAGATTAAAATATTACCCAAAATGTAGTAAACCTCTGAAATTAAACAGAAAACAACATAGGGTAATAACGTTATGAATAAGACGCTTTTAAAATTCTGTGTTAGTCTCACTCACATACGTGGAGCCACTTATAAAGCTGTCTCGGACTGCACGCCTTGAGCAAATCAATGCTTGGACTTTAGCTGGGTTCTTCCCAAAACTTGATCTGATGTGCCACCAAGAACGCAGGTTAAGGGGGTTACACAATTCTTTATTGCTCCAAAATTCAATAAAAATCACAAAAGATTTAAAATAAATAAAATTATAGGAAAGTCCCATAAGATAGTCCAAAATAGTGCACCTGACGCGTTTCACCTCCGACGAAGGCACATCGACCGATACAAGTGACTCTGGCGTACAGTCTTTTTAAATCCGTTCTTGGCGCCCTTTTCGCTGCATTCGCGGCACTTCATTTCCGGGGTTTGACGTCAGGACGCCTCCTGCATCATCCCCTCCGGATGTCTCTCTTTACTTCCGGTTCCGGTTGCCAAGACGTGTTAGAACCGTCATAATAATAAAAAGTCCAATCTTGTGGAATATAAATGTAAAAATCCACAGCAAATGAAGAGAATATCAACAAGATAAATATTTAACATATAGGACTACTATATAACAATATCAAAATACATTTTAAAACCATATACTTTGTGCTTACGATATTATAACTTATGTTTTTGCTTAAAACATTAATTCTAATTTTATATTATAATGGAGAAATGAGATATAAAATCATACATATATTAAATGGAGATTCAATTCATGAAGAGATAAAAATTAAAAATAAATTTTAAAAAAATATATACAAAATAAATAGTAAAATTGGATTAACAACTATACATTACACTAAACTCTTAAAAATCTGAAAAAAGGAGAACTTTTTTTATTATTTTTAAAATTAAATATAGGCCTTTATACATATTTATTAATTTCAAAGTCAACGTTCAATCCACCTGGTGTCAACGTTTCTAGTTCAAACATCCATTTCATTTCAGATAGACCTAGGATATGATCCTTGTCACCACCTCTCCAGTGGACTTTACCCTGGTCTATCCCTATAAATTCTATGCCTTTTGGATCTCCATTATGTGCTTCTAAAAAATGTTTGGATACACTATGATTGATGAATTTACGCTGTATATTATACACATGTTCCCTAATCCTGGTTTTTAAAGTGCGTGTCGTCTTGCCTATGTATTGGAACCCTCACTGACAAATTAACATGTAGATTACATCTTTACTAGAACAAGTAATAAATGTCTTTATCTGATATTCCTTTTTGGTAACTGAAGACAAAAATTTCTACCTAAAAGGAATATCAGATAAAGACATTTATTACTTCAGATTTTTAAGAGTTTAGTGTAATGTATAGTTGTTAATCCAATTTTACTATTTATTTTTTATATATATTTTTTTAATTTATTTTTAATTTTTATCTCTTCATGAATTGAATCTCCATTTAATATATGTATGATTTTATATCTCATTTCTCCATTATAATATAAAATTAGAATTAATGTTTTAAACAAAAACTTAAGTTATCATATCGTAAGCACAAAGTGTATGTTTTTAAATGTATTTTAATATTGTTATATAGTAGTCCGATATGTTAAATAGTTATCTTGTTGATATTCTTTTCATTTGCTGTGGATTTTTACATTTATATTCCACAAGATTTTTATTATTATGACGGTTCTAACACCGGAACCGGAAGTAAAGAGAGACGTCCGGACTTCAAACCCGGAAATGAAGTGCCGCGAATGCAGCGAAAAGGGCGCCAAGAACGGATTTAAAAAGACTGCACGCCAGAGTCACTTGTATCACCTCCAACGAAGGCACATCGCCGAAACGCGCCAGGTGCACTATTTTGGACTATCTTATGGGACTTTCCTATAATTTTATTTATTTTAAATCTTTTGTGATTTTTATTGAATTTTGGAGAAATAAAGAATTGTGTAACCCCCTGAACCTGCGTTCCTAGTGGCACATCAGATCAAGTTTTGGGAAGAACCCAGCTAAAGTCCAAGCATTGATTTGCTCAAGGCGTGCAGTCCGAGCCAGCTTTATAAGTGGCTCCACATATGTGAGTGAGACTAACAGAATTTTAAAAGCGTCTTATTCATAACGTTAATACCCTATGTTGTTTTCCGTTTAATTTCAGAGGTTTACTACATTTTGGGTAATATTATTTTAATCTCTTTGAGTGCACTCACGATTCTTTCTGTTAATTAAACCAATTTCTTTCAAGTGTTTTTATTTTCACATTTGTATGAATGCACATTGCAATTTTACTGTTTCTTTTGTAAACTTGATATGTGTTACAGTAATAAAAATCACGAAATTGTGCTCAACTATATCTCCTGAATTCAGAATGACTCTTGTCAAGTTTTTGTAAGAATACAGAGCTGAATTTATAACTTGACCATTCTACTTTTTTTTTTTTTTTAATTACAAATTGAAGATGGGTCTATGATGCATTTTGTGTCATTTCACTAGCTCACATATTTAAATTACTTTATAAAGGCATACCATTTGTAAAAGTGGACATCATTGGAACTCTCATATGATATATATTTAGTTTTACTGAGGTGTGCCATTTTAAACCTTTATTTCTTTTACAAAGTTTCCGATATTCATTTTTTTTTTTTATATATATACATTGCACTTTTAATCCTTTTTTTTTTAATTTAAATGTCCCATTGTAATAAATGTATTTTAATTATACTCAGTACAATACCCATTTGCAAAGTAACAATCTAAATCTTAATTCTGGCCTACATTCTTAATTCTAAACCAAACACTAATTATAAACCAAATTCTTATTCAAATATTTTTATTGAAGATTTTTCAAATAATGTATACATTTAAACAATAAGATACAATAGTATTAATATTAATTAATACAGAAAATAACAATAAAACAAGGGATAGACTCTATAAGTATAAACTCTAAGTACAATCATCCAGTGAGATATAAGTAATAACTTATCAGTTTATATACACTATATTATTATATACAATCAACTATTTACAACATATTAGCAATCAGGAACGAAATACGAAATAAGATTATAATAGATTCTGATGTTTCCTTCTCATAAAAGCTACTCTTGTTTAAAAATTTCAGTTTTTGGTGTTGGTAAGCGGAAAGCTAGTTCGCAGTGTCTATATTCAAATATGTATTGCATGACCTCGTTTATGTGTGGTTATTTAATAGCTTTTCAGTGTCGGATGTTAATTGTCATTGCGGAAATTAGAATATGGCCTAGTATAATTTTATTATAATTTGGTAAATTTATGGGAATTTGCTTGAGGAGACAAAGCTCTGGTGTCAAATTATCAGTTCAATTATCAACAGTTTTAATTAATTTATGTATCAGATTCCAATAAGGTCTAATTTTAGGACACGACCACAGCATATGACACAAAGATCCTCTTTTTCCACACCCCATCCAGCATGTATTTGTATGTGATGAATTCAATGTGTAATCTGGAGGGAGTGAGGTACCAACAGTATAACATTTTCTACTGGGACTCTAAATGTGTAATCGCTTTTGGGGTCATAGGCCGGTTACGGCCAATCAGATCCACAGAAGGGTTTGTGCTGAGCAGCAATCATGCACATGTAAACCTGGTAATTGCTTTTGGGGTCAAAGGCCGGTTACGGCCAATCGGATCCACAGGAGGGGTATTTAAACCCAATTCTCCTTTTGCTCATTGCCCTGTCATGGTTTCATCCTGATGGTAATACGAGAGTGCGTTCCACAATTAAATTCTCTGAACTGCCTGCCTGTGTTGTCAGGCAGGTCCCTCAAATTATTAATAAAATCAAATAATTATGTAGTTAATAGATATATATATGTAGAATGTGTGTATATAATATATATATATATATATATAAAGATATATATATATATATATATAGTGTGTATATATATATAAATAAAATTTATATTTTTTTGTGATATATTTTATATATTTATATATATAATATAAAATACGTGTGTGTATATGTATGTGTATGTGTGTGTGTGTGTGTGTGTGTGTGTGTATATATAAATATATATATATATATATATATATAGCACAAGTATAATGGCACTCACCCGTGCTGGTAATTAGATAGCTTGTTAGATGCCCTGGTGCAATCCCACGCTAGAATTATATACAATATATACAATAAGGATGCACTCTCCGGTCTTGTAAAGAAGTAAAAAAGTATTTAATCCATCAAAGGTTTAACAGTTGTCAGATCGACGTTTTGACCCATTCGGGTCTTCCTCAAGATCAATACAGGTCTTTCAGCCTTTTGGTAGATAGCTCCCTGATACTGTGGGAATTAGGGAGTTATCTACTAAGCGCATGAACACGGAGGAAAGGTGAGAATTGTGGGAAAATTGCTCTGACCACCGGTAATTAAGCCCTCTTTGCTACTCCACTGGTCTGTTATGCTACAAGAGGTTTTAGAATTGGAACTCAACTGCAGCTTGTAGAACTCCTTAATTACAATAGCAAGAAAGCGGAGACTTATTAAGGATACTGTAGCTTTAAAGCAAAGTGGTGGTTGCAGGCAGTTAGTGAAGAAAGCGAAGTCTTAATGAATACACTAATATTTTAGTAACTGAGGATTATAGCATGCAAGTAACAATGCATTAGGAAGTAACTGCAGGTTATATCAAGCAAGAAACAGTTCATTAGTAATTAAATCTTCAGAGGTGGAAGTGAATAGTATCCTTAAGATTGATGGGAGTTGTCCTCCATGGGAATAGCATGCAAGTAACAATTCATTAGGAAGTAACTGAAGATTATAGTAAGCAAGAAACAGTTCATTAGTAAGTAAGTCTTCAGAGATTAGAGTAATTAGCATACTTAAGATTGATGGGAGTTGTCCTCCATAGGAATGTATAGCTTGAACCCAAGGGATGAATGATATACACAGTCCAGTTTTCAGGAGACTCCAATACAATCCGTGGTCAGAGGTACAGAGAGGGCAAAATCCTTTATAATAGTCAAAGGTTTGGTAACTTTGTGAACGAAGAACTTAGCCGGCATTTGAATGCGGTCTCTCTATATAGGGTAAGAGAGCCGCGTAAGAAAGGGGACGGGTCCGGCTCCTCATACCGGAAACGCCGGAACGGAGTTGGAACAGATACGGCCTGACATGGTCAGAGATGGTCAGGCGTAAAAACCTCCATAAGACAAGTAGTCCCTACTTTCTCTTATGTTTTAAAGAAAACTAGAGCAGACAGGAAGAAATTAGATCCTGAGAGAATAGGAATTGAATAAAGAAAGATAAGAAAAAAAAATGGGTCGCAAGAGTATACTGAGAATGGGCAGCAGTTGAAATAGCCCCCGTTCAGATCTCAAGCTGGTTTTTGCTCGTCTTGTGCCATTACATAGAGAAGATCTCTGAAACATATCAGACTGGTCCCACCCATACGAGCAGTCCAGATCCAAAATGCCAGCAAGTTCTCTCTGCACGAGAGACACAGCAACCCCAGACTTGCTCTCCGCAAGTTTAAAGGGTAATCCAGACGTGGACCCCTTGCTCACGGTGCCTAGGGAGATATCAGCTATGCCTCACTGATGATGCCTAACAAGGCTGAAACAATCGTCTGGAGTTGCTGTGTCTCTCGTGCAGAGGGAACTTGCTGGCATTTTGGATCTGGACTGCCTGTATGCTTAGGACCAGTATGATATGTTCTCTCTGTAATGGTACAAGATGAGCAAAAACCAGTTTGAGAACAGAGCGGGGACCCACCAAAGGGCAGACTATTTCAGCTGCTGCCCGTTCTCAGTATTCTCTTGCGACCCATTTTTTTTTTTTTTTGCTCTCCTAAAGAAAGGTAAGTTCGTCAGTGCCACTTTAAGGGTTCTCTATTTTAATGTCCACAAGCAGGATACCACACAGGCAAACCTCTACAGGGAAGGATATCATCTGCTTCTCTTGTCCACAGAGCTCATTAGTCAGACTAAGCACCAACACCTATAGCTTTATTGCTGTCTGGGAAGGTCACACTCAGGCTGCAATTCTCTCACGGAGGTTCCAAATCCCACTATTTATAGTCAAATATATAGCCAGCTTACCACTAATAACTGACCTGAGAGCACTCATGCAGGCTAAGTATCTTAGCAGCAAATTCAAAGATGAAAAGGTAGAGAGTCTCTGGAACTGCTCTGTAATGGAACTAGTCAACATGGCAGTCATGGTCCCGTTCCTGATAAGTTGTTTTTATGTAGAAATTGGCAGAACTTAAGGGGACACTCCAGTCCCCTAAAGCCTTTCATGTTGTTGGAATGCTTTATGTGTAAAGAGTGTCTGTTCTTTCTTCATTGTACAGAGGCTTCAGACAGGAGATCTGCAACTTTTTACAAAAGCTGTCTTGTGTATATATACCCCTAATGAAATATTGCATAATAAATGCATGCATGTTTCATTTGGGGTATATCTACTAAAGAGTGATCTTTTTTTTTTTACATTTGGGAAGCAAAATGTCCCTTTAACAACTCCAAATATACCTGCAAGGCCTGTAAATATCCAATTTACCTATGCATTTGCCTACTAAATAATAATAAAATAAAAAATTAATAAAAACTTTTTTTCAACCCAGAATTGCTTCACTTGACTTTGATAGCTTTGGATGAAAGAAAGCACCTACTGATAATACCAAAAGGCTAACATTCAACAGCTCAGACTTGAAGCTCATTATGGAATATAAAAGCGGGACCTTCTGTGTCAGTCTCTTCAGGACTGCTGTCAGACTGCTGGTAGATCTGTGCAGCAGATGCCCGTGCTCTCCTGGGTAGACCGAAATATCTTTCACCAGGACACACAGAGAGGCAAATTTATAATTACAGTTTCTCTTGGGCTGTTGTCAAAGAGAAGATTTTGTTTATATCATGAATCAAGGAATATAAATATTTGACAATCAGAGCCCTTCTCAAAGCTCAACAGGCTTATCGAGATTTGATTCAAAATATGGCCTTTCATCTGAAAGCCAGATCCTGAGTTACTGTGATGCTTCCAAGAACTCTCTACTACTGAGAAAAAATAGTTCCACTTGTATATCTGGTACCAGATGGCATTTCTATAGCGTCTTAAAATGATCTCACTAATATTTTTTAAGAGCAGATTTTTTGTAACATTATTGTCTTTCTGTGTTTCGTTGTGTTTGTTTATGCTAGTATTATAAAATGGGCATTACCCCTTAAAGATGGAGGCAAATGTTCAACTTCTGCACCAAAACAAACTGTAGAATTTGGAATTTGTTAATTACACTGTAATTTAAAAAGTTTTGCTTTTTATTTGGAGGGGTGGGGGGGAGAGTTATACATTTTTATTTATTTTTTTTACTCATTCTTTATTTAAATTTTTAAGGAAGCAGTGTACAAAAATACATTGCATACAGATGGAGTACATTGTATAAAAATAATACTGTGTAAGGACCATGAACACAGACATATAAATTGAGCAATAATGTGATATTCATTTTAAACTCATAAGCTATAGTTACAATAATAAATCGTGTTTATACATTTACAAAAGGTCTATCATGCATCTCTATACAAAAAAAGTATATATTTTTAATTAGTACCTGAGACAATAAGGTTGGGTCCCATCTACGTCCATCAGCATGGAACGCAAGGGGAAAAATATTAAACAAAAATATCTACCATAGATGTTATGGATAAGGACAAAGATGAGGAAGTAAGAACACAGAAGTGAAATAAAAAGAGAAAGGAAAGGAAAAGGAATTGAAGGGAGTTGGCTTCTTCAAGGCATTACCTGCAAATCTAGTAACCAGGTGTCCCAAATATGATAAAATTGTTTAGAAGTATCATGAATTAGAGCTGTTGCCATATTTGGCACTTGTACCACTCCGCAGTATTCAATGATGGCCCTTCTTGTGGAAAGGGCTAGCTTAGCTACTATTTTATTTTGTGCTCTTATAAGAGTATATATGGGTTTAGATAGTTGCCAAATCTGGTGAAGAAACTCAGACTGGAACTGCTGCAAAGCCACTGCCGCAGAGACATGCTAGGAAAGGCAGATGGATTACTGTAGGATCTGGTAGACTTAGAGTTGTGGATAAAAGGCATTTTGCACAGTCTGTTGCTCTTCATAATTCATTTTCTGCACTTTCAGAGTGTAATGGTGTTGTGGAGAGAGGCACTGAGGCTAGTGGTGTTGTGGAGAGAGGCACTGAGGCTAGTGGTGTTGTGGAGACCGGCTTGGAGACTATGGTGTTGTTGGGGGATTCCATTATAAGAGGTGTGGAGATGGACAATGGTGGTCTTGTGAGGTGTCTTCCCGGAGCTACTGCTCACAGAGACAGGAGACGTATCTGTAATATTGTTAAGCAAGCAAAGCAGGAAGGGGAATTGGATGTACTTGTCCATCTAGGGACAAATGACTTGGCTTGCAATGAGGTTTCAGAGGTTAAGGAAGTTTTAGTGTTTTTGCCAATGATATACGGCAGGTTGCTTCCACACTGTCATTCTCTGAAATTCTGCCTGTGCATAACACTCAGAACGACAGGCGGATGCGTATTAGCGACTTTAATTTGTGGCTTGGTGAATGGTGTCAGGAGCAAGGATTTGGCTTTATTTCTCATGGTAGCTCTGTTTGGAATGGAGATAAGCTGTACAAAAAAGATGGTTTGCATCTTTCTCAAAAGGAAACAAATGTTCTCAGTGAGCAGTTCAGGGGTTTTGCTAGGATGTATTTAAACTACAGGAGTGCAGAACATAGGGCAAAATGAGTATTTTGACCACATCATCCTCTTTATGCATGTTGTCTTACTCCAAGCTGTATAGGCTCGAAAGCCTACTACCAATTAAGCATATTAGGTGATGTGCATCTCTGTAATGAGAAGGGGTGTGGTCTAATGACATCAACACCCTATATCAGGTGTGCATAATTATTAGGCAACTTCCTTTCCTTTGGCAAAATGGGTCAAAAGAAGGACTTGACAGGCTCAGAAAAGTCAAAAATAGTGAGATATCTTGCAGAGGGATGCAGCACTCTTAAAATTGCAAAGCTTCTGAAGCGTGATCATCGAACAATCAAGCGTTTCATTCAAAATAGTCAACAGGGTCGCAAGAAGCGTGTGGAAAAACCAAGGCGCAAAATAACTGCCCATGAACTGAGAAAAGTCAAGCGTGCAGCTGCCACGATGCCACTTGCCACCAGTTTGGCCATATTTCAGAGCTGCAACATCACTGGAGTGCCCAAAAGCACAAGGTGTGCAATACTCAGAGACATGGCCAAGGTAAGAAAGGCTGAAAGACGACCACCACTGAACAAGACACACAAGCTGAAACGTCAAGACTGGGCCAAGAAATATCTCAAGACTGATTTTTCTAAGGTTTTATGGACTGATGAAATGAGAGTGAGTCTTGATGGGCCAGATGGATGGGCCCGTGGCTGGATTGGTAAAGGGCAGAGAGCTCCAGTCCGACTCAGACGCCAGCAAGGTGGAGGTGGAGTACTGGTTTGGGCTGGTATCATCAAAGATGAGCTTGTGGGGCCTTTTCGGGTTGAGGATGGAGTCAAGCTCAACTCCCAGTCCTACTGCCAGTTCCTGGAAGACACCTTCTTCAAGCAGTGGTACAGGAAGAAGTCTGCATCCTTCAAGAAAAACATGATTTTCATGCAGGACAATGCTCCATCACACGCGTCCAAGTACTCCACAGCGTGGCTGGCAAGAAAGGGTGTAAAAGAAGAAAATCTAATGACATGGCCTCCTTGTTCACCTGATCTGAACCCCATTGAGAACCTGTGGTCCATCATCAAATGTGAGATTTACAAGGAGGGAAAACAGTACACCTCTCTGAACAGTGTCTGGGAGGCTGTGGTTGCTGCTGCACGCAATGTTGATGGTGAACAGATCAAAACACTGACAGAATCCATGGATGGCAGGCTTTTGAGTGTCCTTGCAAAGAAAGGTGGCTATATTGGTCACTGATTTGTTTTTGTTTTGTTTTTGAATGTCAGAAATGTATATTTGTGAATGTTGAGATGTTATATTGGTTTCACTGGTAATAATAAATAATTGAAATGGGTATATATTTGTTTTTTGTTAAGTTGCCTAATAATTATGCACAGTAATAGTCACCTGCACACACAGATATCCCCCTAACATAGCTATAACTAAAAACAAACTAAAAACTACTTCCAAAAATATTCAGCTTTGATATTAATGAGTTTTTTGGGTTCATTGAGAACATGGTTGTTGTTCAATAATAAAATTAATCCTCAAAAATACAACTTGCCTAATAATTCTGCACTCCCTGTAGGAGGGGGGGGGGCAAAAGGGTGATAAAACATCAATCCAATTGTCCCCCAAAAGAAGGACAGAAGGTGCCTGTAGCAAGTGTGTTAAAAAATGATAAGCTTAGAGTCATGTCTACAAATGCTCGCAGTTTAGGGAATAAGATCCATGAACTTGTGGCAATAATGGCAACTGATAGTGTAGATTTAGTCGCTGTTACTGAGACATGGTATAATGAGAAAAATGACTGGGACATAGCAATACCAGGGTACTCTTTATATAGAAAAGATAGGGAAGGCAAGAAAGGGGAGGGGTGGCCCTGTATGTGAAGGATAGCATAAAATCTAGCCTAATAAAAGTTAGTGAGGCAAACATAGAGTCCGTTTGGGTTACGTTAGAATTTGGTAATCACACAGTAACTCGTGTAGGTGTGATTTATAGGCCCCCAGGACAAATTGAAGAGTTAGATAATCTACTAGTTGAGGAAATAGCTAAAATGACAATGAAGGGGGAAGTTATCATCATGGGTGACTTTAATCTTCCTGATGTAAATTGGAAAACAAAATTAGCTACTTGTGCCAGGAGCACACATATTCTAAACTCCCTACTGGGATTGTCTCTAAAACAAGTTGTTGAGGAGCCAACTCGTAAAGAGGCCATACTAGATTTAGTGTTAACAAATGGAGATTTGGTATCAGATATTACTGTAGGTGAAAGTTTAGGATCCAGTGATCATCAGTCAGTGTGGTTTAATATAAGAACAGTGACTGAGTCACACCACACAAAAACAAAAGTTTTAGACTTTAGAAAAACAGACTTTTCTAAAATTAGAATATGGGTAGAGGAGTCATTATCAGACTGGAGCAATTTAAATGGAGTCCAAGAGAAATGGGATTATTTAAAAGTTGCACTATTGAAGGCAACAGAAAATTGCATTAGGCTTGTCAGTAAAAGCAAAAAATTCAAGAAACCACTGTGGTACTCCGCAGATGTGGCCAAAATAGTTAAAAACAAAAAGTTAGCATTTAGGAATTATAAAAAAACCCAGAGTGAGGAAGACAAAATGATCTATAAGATTAGGCAGAAAGAGGCCAAGCAAGTTATAAGAGCTTCCAAATCACACACAGAAGAGAAAATAGCACAGTCAGTAAAAAAGGGGGATAAAACATTTTTTAGATACATAAATGAGAAAAGAAAAGTAAAACAAGGATTAGTTAGATTAAAAACAAAAGAAGGAAGGTATGTAGAAGAGGATAAAGGTCTAGCTGACTGCCTCAATGAATATTTTTGTTCTGTATTTACAGATGAAAATGAAGGAAAGGGACCTCAGTTGAGAAAAAGGATAAATGAGTCATTTATTACACGTGAGTTTACAGAGGAAGAGGTTCTATTTCAACTGTCAAAAGTAAAGACAAATAAGTCAATGGGACCTGATGGAATACACCCAAAGCTATTAAAATAGCTTAGTGGTGTACTAGCAAAACCATTAACAGATTTATTTAACCAATCATTGTTAACAGGAGTAGTCCCAGAAGATTGGAAGTTAGCGAATGTTGTGCCCATTTACAAGAAAGGTAATAGGGAGGAGTCGGGCAACTATAGGCCAGTAAGCCTTACTTCAGTAGTGGGGAAAGTGATGGAAACCATGTTAAAGGATAGGATTGATGAACATCTAAAAACACATGGATTTCAAGATCAGAGACAACATGGGTTTACTTCAGGGAGATCATGCCAAACTAATCTTATTGATTTTTTTGATTGGGCAACTAAAATTATAGATCAGGGTGGTGCAGTAGACATTGCTTACCTAGATTTCAGTAAGGCTTTTGACACTGTTGCACATAGAAGGCTTATCAATAAACTGCAATCTTTAAGTTTGGATTCCAATATTGTTGAATGGGTAAGGCAGTGGCTGAGTGACAGGCAACAGAGGGTTGTAGTTAATGGAATATATTCGAAGCTTGGACTTGTCACCAGTGGGGTACCTCAGGGATCTGTACTTGGACCCATTCTCTTTAATATTTTTATTAGTGATATTGCAGAAGGTCTTGATGGTAAGGTATGTCTTTTTGCTGATGATACTAAGATATGTAACAGGGTTGATGTTCCAGGAGGGATAAGCCAAATGACAAATGATTTAGGTAAACTAGAAAAATGGTAAGAATTGTGGCAACTGACATTTAATGTGGATAAGTGCAAGATAATGCATCTTGGACGTAAAAACCCAAGGGCAGAGTACAGAATATTTGATAGAGTCCTAACCTCAACATATGAGGAAAGGGATTTAGGGGTGATTATTTCTGATGACTTAAAGGTAGGCAGACAATGTAATAGAGCAGCAGGAAATGCTAGCAGAATGCTTGGTTGTATAGGGAGAGGTATTAGCAGTAGAAAGAGGGAAGTGCTCATGCCATTGTACAGAACACTGGTGAGACCTCACTTGGAGTATTGTACACAGTACTGGAGACCGTATCTTCAGAAGGATATTGATACCTTAGAGAGGGTTCAGAGAAGGGCTACTAAACTGGTTCATGGATTGCGGGATAAAACTTACCAGGAAAGGTTAAAGGATCTTAACATGTATAGCTTGGAGGAAAGACGAGACAGGGGGGATATGATAGAAACATTTAAATATATAAAGGGAATCAACACAGTAAAGGAGGAGACTATATTTAAAAGAAGAAAAACTACCACAACAAGAGGACATAGTCTTAAATTAGAGGGACAAAGGTTTAAAAATAATATCAGGAAGTATTACTTTACTGAGAGGGTAGTGGATGCATGGAATAGCCTTCCAGCTGAAGAGGTGGAGGTTAACACAGTAAAGGAGTTTAAGCATGCGTGGGATAGGCATAAGGCTATCCTAACTATAAGATAAGGCCAGGGACTAATGAAAGTATTTAGAAAATTGGGCAGACTAGATGGGCCGAATGGTTCTTATCTGCTGTCACATTCTATGTTTCTATGTTTCTATGTTTCAGACTGCTGAAAACTATGATATTAGTTTGGAGCAGTCTGGAGACCAGATTACCTATTTATTGCCATGACTGGTTAATTCCAGGGCAATGTAACCAACCAAGTATTTCCAACATGTATATGTGGTAAGCTTGTGAATTTGGAAAAGTCTCATTGGGGTTAAGAACCTGAAAGTGAGGAATTTTCTCAATCAGGAATTTCCCCTTGCCATGGTCTTTCTTATCAATTTGAAACTCTCTGTATTTCTCCCTGTCCCCAAACCATATGGTGAGACGCCCCAATGAACGAGACAAAACAATGTAAGGTTCAAGGTGAATTCTAACAATTAATAGGCTGTGTAACAGGTTATATTCAAGAGGAAACAGGGTTGGTCTTATAAACATTATCCAATAATAGCATCATTCATCAATCTTATCTCAATATATCTAATCCTATAGCTAGCTTAAAGGTGTAATGGGGGAGTACTCATTATAGTTTCAGTTTAACAACGCAGCTGGAATAAAAAGTTACTATGCACTTATAACTACTACGCAGTTGGAATTACAGAAATAGAAAACAGGAAATAAGACCAACGCTCTGAGACGGGAAGGTTTATAGCTCTGTCTAGGAGTATATTCAGTGAGCATTGTATATAGACAAAGTATATTATTCCCAATAGCTGACATGCTGACAAGTTAGCCAATTTTAAACAGACTGGACATCCAGTCATCTGTAGCTTGAGCCTCGGGTCACTAAGCATTGCACAAAGGCAAAGTGTATTATTCCCAACAGTACCAGTGAAATACAGTTTTACATGCCTGTTCCTTATGGTTAACACAAATGGCTAGTGTAATGGTGGCTTCCAATATTTCTGACCAGTCCAATGCTTTAGCCTATATCAATCTCTCAAGCCTATATATGGGAGAGTGAGAGAGAGGTGTCATGTGAAACCAAAAGATGCATATATCAGCAAAATTTGGTGTTGTCGTACAGGAGTTTGTAAACATTGTTTTTCATATGCTGTTAAAGTTTGTGTGCCATTGTTTATATTGGGTGGAGTGTTTATATGAATTAATCAGTTGGCTATGGTGAAAGAATTCATAATATTTATATAGATCATTGGTTTCAAATTTTGTACAATTGTAAGGGGTCATTCCAGGTGGGAACATTTTATAGATAGGCATGAGTGGTGAGGGTGAATTTATGGGTAATTTCTTCATCCCAAATGCATACTGAATTATCCAATGCTGGTGTAGTGGTTGTCATGAGGGGCCTAACATGTTTAGGAAGCCAAAAATATAAAAGTCAAGCCTAAATATTGTATGTTCCAGGTCTTTCTGTGTAATCTGTTATTTATTTTGTGTTGTTTTGTTATTATTAAAGGACCACTCTAGGCACCCAGACCACTTCAGCTTAATGAAGTGGTCTGGGTGCCAGGTCCAGCTAGGTTTAACCCATTTTTTCATAAACATAGCAGTTTCAGAGAAACTGCTATGTTTATGAATGGGTTAAGCCTTCCCCCTATTTCCTCTAGTGGCTGTCCCATTGACAGCCACTAGAGGCGCTTGCGTGCTTCTCACTGTGATTTTCACAGTGAGAGCACGCCAGCATCCATAGGAAAGCATTGTAAATGCTTTCCTATGAGACCGGCTGAATGCGCGCGCAGCTCTTGCCGCGCGTGCGCATTCAGCCGGCGGGGCGTAACGGAGGAGGAGAGGAGGCAGAGAGCTCTCCGCCCAGTGCTGGAAAAAGGTAAGTTTAAACCCCTTTCCCCTTTCCAGAGCCGGGCGGTAGGGGGTCCCTGAGGGTGGGGGCACCCTCAGGGCACTATAGTGCCAGGAAAACGAGTATGTTTTCCTGGCACTATAGTGGTCCTTTAATTGTGTCAATGGACTCATGCAGCTTGCTTCAGCTCTGCCCCATACATTTTTTTAAAGGAAAGCAAGGTCTTTCTTTTAATAATTTTTCTTTTAATTTCCCCTAACCTTAATCTTTCACTCTCCCTAACCCTAAAATAGCATTAACCCTTACCCCACATTTCAAATATTGTGGACTACATCTCCCCTAATGCTCTTCCAGCCACAATACTAGCAAAGCATCAGAGGAACTGTAGTCCACAGCATCAGGAGTTCAGGAGGTTGTCTACTACTGACCTACACTAACAATCAGCAAGGGGATTTCTCTACTAAAATATTCTAAAATAGTAAAGAGTGATTTGTGGTCACTTGGCTGTCTGCAGCTTGAGAAGGATATCTTTCTAATGCTGAAGTTCCTGTATGTTGCCACTGCCGATCACACTGTGATCGGTGCTGGGCAGCTGGCATAGCCAGCACTGAACAAAACTGGCATGCAGGAAGACCTGTCAGGGTCTTTTCAGATCCTGGGGGTCGCCTTCAGTCTGCCAGCAGCTACTCACATCAAGTTCCAGTTGTAGGGATTTAGATATTCCAAAACACCTCTTGCTGTTTTAATTTTACATAGTTTGAATGGTTTGAAGCTACAGCCCATGACGTCCAGAGCTTATATTTTGTCTTTGACGTAGATCAAGAGGGCCATGGTGCAAGAATTGTTTTGCTCCCACACCCCTTCCCCTATCTGCCATACAATTTCCATAATGATATGCCAGCTTCATTGTTGTATTTATGAGCAGTGTATGTGTGTTTGAATGTTATCATGTTTTTGTAGGGAGTGTATAGGTGCAATAATAGGGGTGTATTTGTATGTACTATTGCCACTGGAATGCAGTGGTGTGCTTCTTTATATTGTTGCCACTAGAATGCAGTGGTGTGTTTGTATGTAGTGTTAGCTTTTAAATGAAGGTGTACATTTGTGCATAGTGTTTCTTTGTATGTAGTGTTGGTGTTTGTAACGGACCGTTTTGCACAAAAGGGGTAAAAACCGTTTAGGCGATCGGCCCCCTTTCCAGAGATACAGGCACAGCTACTGCAGAACACCAAACTCCCGAACTGGATACAAAATAGCACTCCAACTCCCGAACTGGAACCTCCCAAATAGCTGCTAGCAGGCGAACAGGAAAAGCAGACAATCAGCTTACACTCCTGGCAATCAGTCTCTAACAGCATACAGTGAATCCCCCTAAGAACGAGACAAGGCTCCGTGTTGAGGGTCAAGCAGTGGTCTGTTTAATGAGGGCTACCTGCCCAGTATTTATTCAGGTCTCCCACCTGGTGGACACTCCCCTAGGGGACCAGATGGAAGACTGTAACAAAAGACAGACATGTACCAATTACAGACATACAGAAGTAAAACATCCCCACAATGCATCCTGGCTTCCTCCCCTCTGCCCTGGAGAAGTAATTCAATTATCTCCAAGGACAAAGGAAAAACTCCATTACACACGTGGGGACACAAAACCAGTATTATACTTTAAAATACATAAAGTAACATTTATTACATAAAACACAGACATGTAACATATCCCCAGATAGCTCAGGTCTGAGTGCACATTATTAGGTGAATGGCACTCAGACCACACGAATACAGTTTAATCGCCATGGAGCCAAAGTCTTTACAGTCAGTTTCATACAAATGGGCTCCATGGGATTCCTATCTGGGGTATAACACATTCAAACAAAACTACCGAACACCGGCCGTTCGTGCACTTCCACCGAACAAGAAGGGAGGTCGGCGGCTTCAGCGGTGTTCACGCAAAACTGTGTCCGATTTTAGTTCCATGAAAATAGGGGCGAACACCGCTGTGCATTCGCATGTTTAAAATGGCCGCGACCTCGTGTTTGGGATACGAATGGCAGCCACCCTGCATTCGTCAATTAAGCTGCTGTTAACCGCAGCTTCAGGGAGGTTAATTGCCGGCACACTCCAGCTCCCAGGTGGTCTATTCATTCGTGCGGTTGTTCGGTAGATTGAAACTACCGAACAACCGGCAGAAAAGCACAAATACAGCTTTTCTGAAGGCAAAATAAAGTCTTTTAAAAGGGGGCCATAGTCCAGAGGCAGCAGGCGAGCAACCAGGCTTCTCCAATGCAATGTGGCGAGATTGGTCTCGTCACAGTGTTGGTGTTGAATGAAGGAGTGTTTGTATATCATTTTGGCATTTTAACACAGGGGTGTGTTTGTGTGCAATGTTTGTGTTTGATTGCAAGGGTGTGTCTGCATGTAGTGTTGGCATTTGCGTGCTTAGATGCATGTACAATTACACATACACTGCCACATACATACATAACTAAACAGGTACACATACACATTGACACACATTGGCACACACACTAATGCACACACATATACATACACTGATATACATAAACACACTGAGAGATACACATACACAGGTGTACTTTTGTGCATACTGTTGGACTTCTGTCTCCCATGCTATCCATTCACAATGTTAAGGTTCATGTATGGACTCAACATTCAAATCAGTCTACACTTATTTGTAAAATAATTGAACTTTTAATAGTATCTGTATATTAATAACAAATAACTTTTCTTCATAAACCTTGTTTTCTGTTCTTCTAATGTGTACCAGTTAGATCCACAATCTCTTTCTCTAGATCTTCATTCTACTTATGGCTTAACACTTAATTAATGGTGCTGTGATTTCTCTGTAGCTTCAACTTCTCTCAATAATGCAAAAATCTTGGCTATCCTATCAAAATGACATCCAATTCAGTTTATTCCATCACTTTCAAAGTATCTCAGGGATTCATCAATTGTCAATGTTGGATAGAATCAATACACAAGTGTATGTCTTTGTTAATGTGTTTGTTTTCAAATCCATTTCAGTGTAATGATCAAACTGTTGTATTTTTATAGCATTCCATACTCCTGCTCAATTCCTCCTTGCATCTAAGATTTTTTGTTTCACATGATTGCCTTTTTTACCCAAATGTTTCCTTATGTGCATATCTATTGTATAAGCTTTTTGAAGCACTAAATGATAATCTGTTCTTCAACCGATCCCCGCTGTTAGTAAGCACTGCTCTCATAAATGTGTTTGCACATTAATCTAATACAACAAAATTGATAACATGCTTACATTGTTTGAAAAAGTGTTAAATGATATGAGAGGTTCAATAAGTGTATAGCATGGATACACTGCAAACGTCTTAACATGACATTGGGGTTAAGTCCTGCTGTCCACGTAAATAATAGGCATCTAACACTTTGCATATATTGTAAAGCGCTACGGAATATGCTGGCGCTATAAAAATACCAATAATCATAATAATATGGCTGACCACCAGACCAGCCTTGAAGCATCCCGCACCAGCCATTCTCTATACAGGGAAGTATGATCATGTTACCGGTTGGGTAGTATGCATCATGTGTTCCTTTTCAACAGTGGGATTTCAGTAGAGGTAATTTTTATGTTTTATGGGTTTTCTCATGAAGCATGTCATTGATGTACTATATGCAGACTGATCTTGTCACCAACAGTTGCTTAATTCATCACTCACTGATTAATCCACTTAAATTAATATATGATGCTAACTACGTTGACTGCAGCAATTTCATACAAATATAGTAGTGAAAATACATAAATGACCAGCAAGTTCTGCCAACTATATCATTGACAGTCACTGTTGACTGGCTGAGATGCTTAGCACTGAATGAATGTACTTGTTGTCTGATCCGCTACCAGACACGCGTTAGCATAAAGTGATATGCATCTACCAAGAAACATGCCACGCAGATTCTTTGTCAAATAACCTTCACCGAGATATTTTTGTAATTAAAGTTATTGTTTTTTTTAAAATACTTTAAAGATTTTATTTCAAAGGAAACAACGATGTGACAACATAAAAATTCAAAAATAGCGTACATAGTTATACATACAAAAATGAAAAAACAAATTCAACTTTCAAATGAATTGTAAAATTAGAGTAATATGGGAATATAATAATTGTATATATAAAAAAGAAAAATATCAATCCATTTTAGAGTAAAAAGAACATAAGAAGAATTGAAAAAAAGAGAAATGCAGTTGTTTTGTGATGTTCTGTGTGCAAGAATACAGACCCAGCTAGCCTTTGGGGCATGCATTTTAACTTTTGCTTCTTTCATAGAAAAAAAAAGTATTACTAGTTAAAGAAAATCTGAACCTCTTTTACGATTATGGTAGAATGAAACATTGCACACATAACATTTTATATAGCTCTATCTATTTAAAATCTATTTCTCTATAGTCTTTTATTTTTAAAAATAGCCATTCATTTCTAAATTCAAGTTCCAAGCATTGTAGCCATGCCCTGGACTGCCAGTATGCATATGTAAAATAGTTACATCATATCAACTATAAAGGAGAAATAAAATTTTATGAGGAACAAAATAAAGATTTAGGAAAAATCACAAAACACTGTTAGAATTCCTTATATTTTTTAGGAGTATGATACCTGGGAAATACATAGAATAAAGCAATTATGCAGATCTTTACATCTTGCTGAATTTTATAAATGGGAAGACTAAGCCTGTAGTTGTGGGAAAGGTTACCTGGCCTATAGACACACAGGCCTCCCCTTCCTCCGGGATGATACTTCCTGGTTCAGTACAGAACCATCTACGTCAGAGGTCATTAACACAAACTACCTGAACTCCAAATATGCTGGTCTTGGATTTTTTTTTTTTTAATAACAAAATGTACGTTTCACTCAGGTGGGATTAAAGGACCCACTGAACCACAAATGACTAAAAGGGAATAGCCCTATTCAAAGGACTGGGCGGAAGGGGATACTACCCAGCTTTACACTTATATTGTGCTATCAATTGTTATTTGTATTTTATTATTGTCCCTGAGGAAGTCCACACACTAGTGGAAGAAACGTGTTGGACAAATCTTTTAAATTGCATTGCTATTTTAAAATCATTTGTACCCAATAAATCTACTTGAAGCTTCGAGAAAGATATCCTGGTCTTCTGATTTATCTTGGATCCTATCCGCAGTAGGAGGAACCTAAAGAAGGTGTTAGCCACCCAGCCTATACCAGGTGAGACACCCTAAGGTGCAATTTATACTGATACATTGTGAGTGCATTCTGAAAAGTGCAATTCTTGCTGTACCGTACTTTACTTCACTATGCTTGGTTTATTTTCCTTTTTAGATGCTTAGCTGATTCCCAAATATTGTTTGTGTATTGTGCTATATAAGAGAGGTGGTAAGCTGGGGAATACCACCGCGAAGCTGCATCTTTTTAAAGCTAAGTACCATTTTGTTTTGTATCCTTATCCTCTCTAATACCCATTATGGGCTTCTCATGTGTCAAGTTGGTTAAGTACACACTATGATATGGAGCAGGTCTGCCATTTTGATTCACTATGTGTGAATTTCAACTGCTACACAGCTCAACAATTATTAATCAAACCACATCCTATCATTTCATATATCCATTAATTCTCATACTGCCCTAACGTGGCTATCCCGCTACTCAAGAATTGCAATGAGCTCTCTCAGCCTTCTACTCTTCTACCATGACACATAGTCCTCACTAGGCCTTAACTACATATGCTTCTTACTCTCTTACCACTACAAACTAATTTTGTCTACCTGCCACTCATGGGTTATATATTGCTCTCTCATACTACGTTTAAGTAAACCACTCCATGTAAAAGAAAATTAAAAATAAATTTTAAAAAATACATGAAAAAAAAACCAACAGATGGACCAGATGTAACACCAGAGCACCACTACTGTCCATACGCAATTTACAGTCCATTTCACAGCTCCTACAACCTTGGTAATATTAAGCTACATTTGTTCATGCCATAATCCATTCATCTCATAAAGCCTGTTATCCACCTGGCAGCTCAAGACTTTGCACTTTCAGCCTTACGCTGCAATACCTCTACAGGCAGCCCTCACTAGGCCTTCACTCCATATGTTACATATAACACTCCGGGGGTAATCCACTACAACACAATTTCGTCCCTCTCATTTAAGCAATTACATATTAAATTTCCTGCTTTACAAGGGTCTACTACAACCCGATCATACTATGATTGACTTTCCATGCAAATCCTTCCTATATGACCCTCTCTCTGCACTCCCAATCACCTAGAACTCCTCATTACACATTTAACCATATTCAGGCCTAATCAGTCTGTCACGGTTTTACCTAAGCCCATAGGTGTGCGCACGGGGTGTGCCGGGTGTGTCTGGGCATACCCTAATCCCCACGGCCCACACTATGTGCCTTCCTCCGTGGGTCAGTGGGGAGATCAAAGATCTTCCTCACTGGCCCACAGCAGCATGGAGGGAGGCAGGAGAGGACCCGGGGAGTCACTCTCTAGATCTGCAGGGGTCACTCACCACTGGACCACCAGCGATGTCAGCAGCATGGTCCCCCCTCTCTACAAAAGGTAAGAAGGGAGGGGGGATATTAACTAAACGGCACCCCCACACAATACACACAAACATACAGCACCTTTACACATACACACACACACACTAACAGCACCTTTACACATACACACACACACACTAACAGCACCCTTACACATACACACACACACTATCACCCTTACACACACAGAACCCACACACATACAGCACCCTTACACACACAGCACCCTTACACACACAGCGACCTTACTCACACACAGCACCTTCACACACAGCGCCTACACACACACAGCGCCCTCATACACAGCGCCTTCACACACACACAGCGCCTACACACACACAGCGCCTTCACATACACACAGCGCCTAGACACACACACAGCACCTTCACACACACACAGCGCCCACACATACACAGCACTCACATACACACACAGCACCTACA